>CM071943.1:21302500-22502500 GCA_036784905.1 Acrossocheilus fasciatus
TTTCATGTGATTGTATCATTGCACATATTGATCTGCGGTAGCACACCGATAGGGCCATCTGACATCTGAAAGAAACAATTGATACCCAAACTACTAAGCACTTCACTGACTGACATGATATTTCATCTGCTAATAATAAAATACCCAGACTAGTTCTACTATATTTGTGAGTAGTATCAGCCTCAGACGGGCCACCCACGGCCCACCCACATTTCCTTCACTGACCGTCTGATGCATATCGCACACAAAACATAGAAAACAAAACACTCAATTAGATTATCAGACAGCAAAGCAACTTAAAATCATTTTTAAAGATAGCTGCAAGCAGCAATGATATGAATATTGTGTGGATGTACAAAACTACCAAATTTTGCTATAGTCACCACTGACAAGCTACTCCTACGTATAATGCAAAACTTGATCACTGTAGCGCCCCTGTCAGGCTGATTGGGGCGAGCCTTGGTGACGTTGTAGATGGTGTGAGTACTACTATCCCTCCAAGTGTCAAGTGTTTACGACTTATGGTTTGGTCTGCCCGGTCAGTTTTAGCTGGAGAATGCTGATCCTTGGGTATTCTAACAATTACAATAGGGTTTCAGCGCTATGCTCTCGAACTCCTAAAAAGTATTTTTGTACAGCCTATTATTCTAGTATAATCCATTTCAGATTTATCGGTCCCAAAAATGCAACTAAAAACAAAGCATGGTTGGTTGGGTTATATGTTATTCAGCCTCATCTGTGGGTAGTTTTCGGTCAGAATACATGGAAACTGGACCAAAATCACAAGTATGGTTCTGTGAGACTAGATTTTGAGTGAGAAAGAGAGAAAGAAGGATGTATAGCAAATCATCAGCTTCCAATTTTGAGCATGACGCTGTGATCATTGGTTTTGATCCTTCTCCACAGGGCTGGACATTATCGTGTAGCTTGAGGCTGCAGTTTAAAATACCTCACTGAGACTCCGCCACAGTAGCAAATGCTAGGAGGGCATCTGACACGCTGCTATTCTGGGCTGGTTTATGAGCTCCTGATGTGTCCCAGCAAGAAAACCTCTGGACCAAACGCTGTCCAGCACACACATGCAAGGGCCACATGGTCCAGGGTGAATTTCCATGACATTTCCAGCTGTTTGAGTTTAGTGCAAGAAGACATTAAAAAATCCTTTTACAGCATGCACTTACAGTTTTTAACGGATTCAATATTTTAGTGTTTAATATAATATATCTCAAATTTTAGAAATTAGAATTACTCTAGAAATTGTAACAGCATGCACTTATAATTTTTTACTGATTAAATTATTTTAGTTATATAATATAATATAATAATACTTTCTATATTTCTAAATGATATAATACAGTAAAATACTTTATATTTTTAAGTCTTAGAAACTACATTCTATTTGATGTATAAATAAATGTAAATATAGATATTTACAATATAGACATATTTCTAGGTTTTCCATTACTTGATGGTAAACTCCTGTTGCGTTTTTAAGACTGGTCTTCTCTCATGACCCCTATAATTATTAACAATATAAAATCTAGTCACTTTTTGGTATGATTATTTTTGTATTTCAGGATGCATTACATCATCACAGAATCAAAAATGAACCGATCAAGAAAAGCCAAAAGCCTACCATCTCTACTTGGACAAACTGGAGAATAACAATGAATAAATAAAGCAATTTAACCCATTATCTCCAAGTTGGCTGACCTAGATGTTCAGGTCAGCAGAAGATGGGTCAATCATCAATATTTCATTTGAACACCCTTTCTAGCATAAATCTTTAAATACAAGGGCAGGGGGATGGGAAAAAGAGTTAGCCCTGGATAACACATGATGAGAGGGTCAAGGTGGACTAACTCGAAATGCACTTGCACCATCTGACTCCCTGTTATCAACTCCATCATTAACACAAATGAGGTGGAGCACCATAGTGGCACAGCGGCCCAGAATAAAAGCATCAATCTCAGGACTCCTAAATGAAAAGGGCAGAGAACTTCACAAATAAACTGCACTGTTAGGACTATCCATTAGCTTTATCTCTATTGAACAGCACTGCTGGCTGACTGGTCTCCTTGGTACTGTAGATATACTGAAGCACATATAAGGGTAGAAAGGAAATAAATGAATAAAAATCCTCAAAAGTGCAACAAAAACAACACTACCAAAAACTGTAGATGGCATGGAAACTTTTCTGGTCAATAGCTATTTGTATGTTAAGCAGCGTGCTGAAACCTACAGCAGGCACTTTAAAAAATGTATTGGCAAAAAATTGATTTTTGAAAGACGATAAATCTCGAAACATGTCAGAACAGTCTTACAATTAAGGTGAGACCAAACAGCAGCACTGAAGACATCAAAAATAGATGTTGAGCCATTATTATGGCAATGTTCTGCTACTGGAGAGAAAAAATAACAGTGAACATAACAGGAGACAATGCCCCCATTTTCATTCGACTTCAAATCTCAGATCAATAATTAATCAAAGCTTCCAACACATCAGTGTCAAGCAGTAACACGCATGCAATGCAACAATCTGCAAGTTTAACACCGATGAAATAAAGGGATCTGGAGCAAGTAGACTGTGATGCCAGATAATGACAGCTTTTATACTTGATCGACGGTCATGTGTCTTTGAAGAAATCATTAGAACCTGATTGGACTAACGGTGCGTAACGGCACATTCTGTGAAATATAGCCAATTAATTTAATTTTTTTTAAGGGCAGTCTTTAATTTCATGGTGTGTCACCCTTGTGGGGCATAAAGGAGTTAAAATCAATTGAATTGAATTGGAGTTCACATTTTAACATGAAGGATTTTTTTCCAGCCAAATGCAGCGACTGTGCTCTGGATCTCCTTGTAGGTCATAATGTCTAATTTTTTAAAATTCTGACAAGAAATAGTCATTAATAAATATGGTGGCCCAGTAGTGCACAACACAACAAATTTCACGGTACTAATTTTGTTGTGTTGTGCTAATTTCGTTGTGTTGCGGCTTGTTTCTGTTGTGTTGTGCTAATTTCGTTGTGTTGTGGCTTGTTTCCAATGTGTTGTGCTACTTTTGTTGTGTTGCACTAGTTTTGTTGTGTTGTGGTTTGTTTCCTTTGTGTTATGCTAATTTCGTTGTGGTGCGGTTTGTTTCCATTGTGTTGTGCTAATTTCGTTGTGTCGTGGTTTGTTTCCATTGTGCTAATCTTGTTGTGTTGTGCTAATTTTGTTGTGTTGCAGCTCGTTTCCATTTTGTGTTGTGCTAATCTTATGTTGCTGCTTGTTTCCATTGTGTTGCGCTTATCTTGTTGTGCTGTGGCTTGTTTCAGTTGTGTTGCGCTTATCTTGTTGTGTTGTGACTTGTTTCCATTGTGTTGCTACTTGTTTCCATTGTGTTGCGCTAATGTTGTTGTGTTGCGGCTTGTTTCTGTTGTGTCGTGCTAATTTCATGGGTTGTGGCTTGTTTCCGTTGTGTTGTGCACTAGTGGGCCACCGTAAATAAATAAAGGTTTATGGTCCCTACAATAGTTGGAGCTGAACACTTTAAACTAAAGTACCTTGGCAACTTCAGGAGAAAGAATGTTCTCAAAAGCGAGCAGGTGGGCCCGGGTATGAGCCTCTAATTCAGAGGCACCCGAGTTTCCAACAGCTTCCCTCAGAAGCGGCAGCTGTACTAAAATGAGATGTGATATTGTTATGCAATTTCAATTATGCTGCAGGGAGAAGGATCAATCCGACAGCCGCTCGTTTCCCCGAGCGAGCAAAGATGAGACAGGGACGCTCCAGAACATCCTTTAAATTACACAGCGATTCAGATGGTGTTCTCTGCACTAGCTGGTTTTGTGAGCACTACACGTTTTAGTGATTATTTCTATTTTTTGAAGCAGCTGTGCATGCATATGGCATCTGAAGTGGTTCCATTTGCGTGCCAACAATTCTTGGAATCGCAGAACGACTGAAGCACAGTTTAACTAGGAAAGTCAATCAAATGTATTCATGATGGATATATGTGTAACTTAACTAGTGTGCACTTTCTGCTACAGAAATGCCAGTTTGTGTAGGCACTTTTAAAAGCTAGTTCAAATAACTCCTTGATCTGGTAATTCAACTTGATGCATGTCACCGAATATTCACTCTCACACTGATTGAACACAGTCACGCTGTGTCACCGCAAAGCTCTTAAAATGACACAACTCATTTAAAATGGCTTTGAAATGAGTCATATACTTTGAAAACCTGCAGTAATCTACAAGAGGGGCAATTCATGGTTTATTATTCGTGACACCGAAGGCTGTTTTCTGTGGAATAATTATTGAATTATTTCTCTCTCAAAAACTAACAGTGGCCAGGATTCAAGGACAAGATCAATGATGACAAAAATATATATTTTTTAATAATTAGCTGACTGTGCTTCCCCAGGCATTAGTATCATATAAAAGAAATTCACTGCCAAATTGCTAGTGTTTTGACTGGTTTTCATGCCATTGCTATGCAGTTGCTAGGGCGGTTCTAAGCAAATTACTTTTTTAAATCAATAGAGCCCACTGTTAATGTTCCAAAAATGCTTGCATACAATAGTAGCAGCGATGTATGCGCCTTAGCAAACACCACTAATACAAATATATTGTGTCCTTGAAGGAGGAGAATTCAGAAAAAAACACAGGTTTTGTGTTCAGACAATGACACGTTTCCCTGTGGAGGATTTAAACCACAACTCACAGCTGGGTATTGGCCTCCAGACCTGCTGCGAGCCAACACGACTGATCATGAACCCTTATTACAGACGCAGCGAAGAATCTGTGGGAAGATTGTTACAAGCCTGAAGGAGATTTAAAGATGGTAAATTCTTAAATTTAGTTTTCTTGGTGGAAAGAAATAATATATAAAAATACAGACGTTTAAGACTAAAACAACAACAGAAAGTGCTTTCGATGTCCTTTATGTGTGGGAAGAACTGCTTACTACTCTATTATTACCAGTCTAATTGTGTGCACTTGTCTGCCTCTAAATGACACTGGGCACACAGAGAGAAACAGAGGGAGCGAGAGGGAAAAACTGGAAAATATAAACAGAGAGGTTAAAGAGTCAGCAGTTTATCAGAGAGATACAGGTAAGACACAGAAATATCACTTTTCAGAAGCACAGAAAAACTAAACGCAAGAAAGCAAAATGTGTACAAAAGTTAATATCTGAAGCAGTCAGACATGACAAGCTCTTCTGAGTATGAAAATAATGAATAAGGGATGTGGGTTGTGAAAACTCTGACACTCTAATTGGGGTTCCTGTTGGTAAAGATCTGACCGGTTTAGATGCCTCGTTACCCTTAGGGTATAATTAGCTTAGCGTCCTCAGTCCACAGTCATTCAATTAAGAGTCTGTTCTGTCGTGCATGCTAAAACAGATGTAGCTGGGTAATTGTCTTTACTCTGAGCACTTCTGATGAAAGGTGATCTAAGTGGCTGAGCATATTAGCACAAACACGGCTAATACCGCCCAGGAACAAACCCGCGACTGTACAACTGATGTCATAGATACAATATCACAGGCTAATGTATAAAATTTGTTCTACATTTCACTTGTATCTCTTGCAGTTAAAAACAATTACTTGTTTGTGAATAACCAGCTATCGCTTGTAGACTCTAATAGAGCGTTAACACATACAGCGGTTTCCGACGTCAAAGCCAATGGTGGCAGTAGAAAGTGGGAGTGTCCAGGGATGCAACAAAATTTTAATTTATGCAAATGAGTATTTATGTGATGTGGCAGCTACCAATAGGAGGGAAATGATGGTGAACATATGATCTGCCTACTGTGATTTAACTTTTCTATATATATATTCTATATACACACATTTTTTTCTATCAGTCCACATGCAAGGATATAAAATATTATGACTTTACAATGATGTTCAATTTGTTAAAAATAGTATTTAAATGGTTTATACATGAATTAAACTATTTAAATATATATAGTATACATACATAATTTATATATAACATTTCAAAATATGTTAAACTATTTAAATATAACACATTAACAATAGTAATAACACATCACTATATTTATAAATATATTATTATTTTTATGCAATATACATAATTTATATGTGCCATTATATATAAACAAAAAATCTAATGGTATATAAGATGTATACTTAGTGTATATACCACTATAATTTAATTTATCTATCTATCTTATTTTTATGATTTTTTACTAAATTCATGACACATTCATGTTGAAATGTTAAATATGTATATTAAAAACACTGAAATTAAATTAAAATTATTCCCTGTCAATTCATGACACCTAATCAATTATTTAATGTTAACAAATAGAACTTAACAAATAAAACCAAGCCAGTGGTCTATATATATATATATATATATATATAGCGCCACTTGACGACCTCCATCGCTGAGTGTGTGAACGTTCCATTAGAGATACAAGATTCTGGCATCTGATGTGTGTCCCTAAACTTTAAAATGGAGACAAGAGTATTTACTATGCTTTGGGACTGTTTGCTTTTCAATATATGACATAAAATGTGACAAACTAAACGGCCACCAAACGGTTAATGTCACCTTGGTCTCCCAGATTTATCAGCAGTACAAACAGCGGTAGACGGTTTGACAATATTGACATTGATTGACTTGAACCTTCTAAGCAAAGCATCAAGCAGTGTTTTTCTAAGTGCGCAAAATCACATTAAACAGCAATTTCGTCCTCCAAGCAGTCAGAGGGGCCGTGTTTGTTGAGCACATTTAGCAGACGCAGAGTGCTCTCGTCCTGCTGTCCCCAGCTTTCATCACTCTCATCTGTGTTTGACTCGTACTCTGATGCGATTCCCGACTCACGGAATTTTAGCAGCTCGAGGCTACCCAGAAGCTCGTCCCGTGATGAGGGCGAGATGCCTTGGGATGATGTGTCGGGACTCTCCTCCTGTTGGGGTGGTCCCGGAAGAAAGCGGAAACACTCAAACTTGATCAAGCACTGGTCCCTACCTATTGGACTGCCCAGCGGCAGGGATAGCTGTGTCCCATCATTGAGTGGAGGAAGGATGGCGTCCTCTGGTCTGGGGGTGGTGGGGTCGCACAGGACTGGGGGCACGTTGGCACGGAAGGTGATTTCCAGGAGACTGTCTTGGGAGCCCACTGTTAAGGGAAAGGAAGAGATTGAAAATGAATTGTGAATAATCTCATGACTTTTTCTACTTGATTATACTAATTTTTCTGCAGTAACTTCCACATTATCAATATCTGGCTGCAGATCACCATTTACAAAATCGTTATAATAACACCTGTATAAAATCTAGTGATCATGGGCTCTCTCATATAGTAGGTTATTGCATATAGTAATGTGACTGTATTATTATTATAATTTTTTGACCGTATCAAGCAGACTAAAAAGTTAAACATGTGAGTGGATACCTTTTTGCAACCAATTTATTTGCTATGCTCAGTAACGTAAAACAATGCTAGGCATAGCATAATTGCTTATATTGACTTGAATGAAATAGCCTAACCTAAAAGAACAACTTGTGGATTTATGTGAACACCAGCAAGCAGGCATGCTCAGAAATGTGTGTATATTAAACGTCTCTGACCATGTTCAGCGCCATGGATTGATTTTTATCGGGTTACAAGAAAAGGTAGGATATGGATTTAATTACGAACTGTTAGGCTACTGATTTTATGATTGATCACACTACGGTATGCAAGTACACACGCATTCAACTAAAAGTGACAGCCTGGTGAGTAATCTGCATTACAAAAAAGGGGAAAAAAAAAAAATCTTTAAAAGGTTATTCACAATTATGTATTGCCATCAAGGTGTGTAGTCTTTACAGTGCTTTGTTCTATGGAGCTGTTTGGTAGATCGTGATCTAATTCGTTTGTCTACACCGTAATTAAAATGCGACAGACTTTAATGGACAGTAAAAAAGGCAGAACACCATATAACTACAAGCTGGCACCGTAACTTCATTTTGGCGAACAGTTAAAGTCAGATCGCCGTGACCCAATTTGAGCGTTTCAAAACAAAGTGAAAGAGCGGTAACTGGTGTTATACGGTGTTCTGCCTTGGTTTCTCCGGGGCTTTTTGAAGTTACGGTTGAGACAACCCATTATTTTCTCAGAAAAACAACGAAATTGACTCAAGATACTTATGTACATGCAGGGCCAGTTCTAGACATTAGGAGGCCCTAGGCAAAAATCATGTTGGAGGTCCAACATTTTATCTATTTAACACATCCTTGCTGAATATTACTGTTTTTTTTTTTCTTCTGTATCTTTGATCAAATAAATGCAGGCTTGACGAGCATAAGAAATTTCTTTCAAAAACATTAAAAATAGTAGGCTAATGGTTCCAAACTTTTGACCGGTATTATATGTACATATTCATCAAACTTTATCTAAGGTAATCTCTGTTTGTTTGATGAAGATGTTATTGTTGTTATTATTTTGCTGTTTTATTTAATTTAATCACAGTTCCAGAATACCATTTCAGTAAGTGCTTTTATCATTTTTTCCCTAGCTAGGTATGGGCAGGATTTCCCCCTCCTATTTAATCAATACTGACTACAGGTATCATCATATTATTAATATCAATAATATGATTTTATGTATTGCATTGTTACCCTAAATATGACACACACACACACACACACACACACACATATACACAAATCAAGTGGAACAGAAAGACACGATCACTACTAAGCAGAAAAAAGGTTATTTAGTTGAAACTAAACTTATAAGTGTTAATGTTAGAGCAGTAATCCTAATCATCAGCCGAATTGAGAAGATACACCCGAGATCCTTTATTTAAACCATTAAAAAAAATGTTCTAATGTGTTTGCTTTGAATTTGCGCTGAATACAAACTTCTCTGCTTTTACTTTTGTAGCTATTTTGCTAGTCAGCTCCTGGCGCGATATCATTCATTGTACGCGCAAATTCAAAGCGCTCGCGCTCTTTTAAACTCGAAATAAAGCGGTCAATGATCGATTCCACCGTGCAGGTTTCTCTTTGTGAGGTTTGGTTAGCAGTGACTGAAACGCAGTTTTACACACAACT
Organism: Acrossocheilus fasciatus; assembly: GCA_036784905.1. Taxonomy (NCBI): domain Eukaryota; kingdom Metazoa; phylum Chordata; class Actinopteri; order Cypriniformes; family Cyprinidae; genus Acrossocheilus; species Acrossocheilus fasciatus. The sequence goes on from CM071943.1 coordinate 21,311,566, forward strand.
GCCAGTCTGCATGAAGAGGATCTTGAGACTCCAGTGGCTTCAAACACCTGTTTGCTGCTCAGCAGTGGCTTTTTTTACAGCTGGTATTACAATACAATTCATTTGTTTGACAGAAACGTTCCTTAATAAATCTTTATCTGACCAAGATCTTCTGTGCTCTAAGTCACTCACAAATCTTCTGACAGTTCAATAATTTTTATTTGCTTTTTGCAAAATATTGTTTGTTTTGATGCCTTTTGCAAGACATTGCAGTGTTTCATACTTTTTAATCTTCAGAAAGATCTTTCTTCCTCACCATATTGCATGAGAACTGTGACTTGCTTAATAATGTGGAACAACCTCTTTAAGTAGGGTTTCCATTTACTTAAGAACTATTGAACAAACCTGTCTGAGATTGATACCAGTTAACTAAAAAGATGTGAAAAACAACAAACAAAAATCTGACTCTTTATTGTACTGAAATCCTACTGATATATCACTTGCATAATAATTTGGAACGCAGTGTATATTTAAAATATACTACAATCACTCCAAAATAGATGACAACAACTCACACCTGCATTAGGAGCTGTACCTCTTTGCGTGCCAATTTAGCCTTTTGCATCGCATAGTTCACAGCACCTGAAAGATCTGCTTGTTACACAAACATTCAGTAGGCGGGACCCGCTTTGAAACTCCAACATTAATTGGTTTAATTGCAGATGAGTGACAATTCAACTATATCCAATGAGCAATGAGGCTAGTATTTCTGCCGTCTTGACTGGTGGACTGGCGTATAGGGGATGTTACGGTTATGGAGGCCCCTCCTCAAAGCCCGAGGCCCTAGGCAATCGCCTGCTCTGACTATAGCTAGCGCCGGCCCTGTGTACATGATAAAGGATGTCTTGAATGTCCCAAAAATATCAATAACTCGAAGTTACGGCCTTTTGCCTTTGCAAGACAGTATAGACACAAAATTATGTAATAAAGACATTTTAATGAATGCAGAGAGTTTTTTTTTAAAGACGTTTCTTATGCTCATCAAGGCTGCATTTATTTGATAAAAAAAACAAAGAAATATATAATGTATATGACTGTATATAATTATTTGGTAGCACTTTATTTTAAGGTGTCCATAATACAGAGTAATTACCTAGTAATGTACTTAGTTGTAGCCGTTGTACTTACGTGAAATAAAATGTACTTACCATGTAACTAAGTTATGGAACAGCCTGTACTTACAGTTTGTAATTATGTAGATGTAATAGGCAGCTACTGTTACACATATGTAACAGATAGAGTCTGTTACACGGCTACTTATGTAACCAAAAGATTGTTACATGTGTGTTGCAGACTTTATACAACATAATTATAAATGTAAGTACACAGACATAAGCTACTTAAAGTGTATCAAGATTGTACTTAAGTGTACTTCATGTGTATCTATACTGTACACCTTCTCCAGCTGCACCTTAGTTTGATTTAACCCACCAGTACACAGCTTAAATACATGTAATACCTTTCTAATTACATTACAATTACAGAACGTTATGTAGTAATATAATGCTGTAGAAGTATTGTTCATTCTTAGTTCATGTTAATTAATGTAGTTTACAATAAGGTTCATTAGTTCATGTTAGTTAATTGTTACAGATTTTTCTATTATAATATGATTTAAAATATAATTTATTCCTGATTTGAACCAGAATTAAACCAAACATGGTCAAAAGTAAGTTGCTGTCTAACCAATAAATAACTATTGAAAGCATCAACTAGGGATGTGCCCGAATCCGAATCCGGTATTCAGAAAGGTAATGATGTGTACTACGACAACAGTAAAGGGAATATATACGATATATACGAGAAAAATATATTTCAGTGCTTTCAGGGAGCCGTTATTAATATGCAGGACATTGAAATCACTTATGAATGCAGCGTTTGCTTTTTACTTTCACTTTTGAGATTCGCGATCACATGCAGCCTAATCTACTACGGAGCGGCACTTACCACACATTTCACAAGATTAGATGTTTGTCAGTGGTGCTCAGGATCTGCAAATCATTCGACATCGTCCTATCGGTCATCTATCCTTACCTCTCTCTGTTTATGTGGTAAGTGAAAATTAATGTAACAGGCTGCTAGCAAGCGGCTAGCCATGTCCCTTTTGTGGCTCCGTAGAACGCATTATTTGTTTTCTATGCCTTTCCGAATACGGATTCGCTATTCAGGTACATCCCTAGCATCAATCACCATGATGCATTCTCAGTGTTAAAATCTTTAATTAATGTCGAAACCACTGTTTCAAAGTACCTCAGAGCTCTACTGTTTCAAAGTAAAACTGGGGTTCAGTCTTTCCACTCTCTTTTCTCTGTGGATGTCATCTGCCTTCCTTCATATTATATAACGCTTCATAATGTCAGTTCTGCTCCACTTTTTTCCCGCTTTTCTTCTGCTCCAGTGGGTTAATAACAGTGCTCCTACCTCTGCAACACATCCTCACTTGCCCTCTCTGAATAGATCTGATGCGTTTCAGCAGCTTTCTTTCACTCTTGCCTTTTCACTCAGACCCTCCCATCTGTTCCACCTCTCTCCCCATCACATACAATTTCACTTTGCCTTTTAACTTCTCTCCCATCATGGCACTCCACAGGGGTTAATATCATGCTTATTTTAAAGCACACTTTCATATAGACCAGCAGCACCTGGAGATGTGCTGTCTTTCACATTAGCCTGCATGATAAAGAGCTCTCATCCTTGACTGTCCCAACTGTCACACTTAAGTCACCTTGTAAAAAATGGCTGTAAATGACTGTCAAATCTCTTCTCACGTCCTCTTTAATAATGACACCACATTTAACTCTGAGGTGAAAGTTAGAATCTAGTACCAGAATCATTCTCAGGATGTTTTCATAGCTAGTACTCTTTAAAATAATAATAATAATAATAATAATAATAATAATAATAATAATAATAATAAATAAAACTTGCTCAAAGGTTTAACTGTACAAATCGAAATGCAATACTATTGTACTCAATGCATGGATATACTGTGCAGCCTGAGGATATCAGTAGATTAAAAATTAAATGTGAATAACGCATGATAATCATGTGCATGATTCTAATAATTGCATGATTCTTAATTCTAATTCTGCCTAATTTAACAACGACTATAAATAAATATTTTCAGACCAAAATGTATATTCAATCTTAAAAGCACTTATTTATTTTTTTAACAACAAATAATGCATTAAAGATGTGTTAATGGATGCAGAAGGTCAACAAAAGATGCTTTACTGAAACACAGACCTCCTGTGCTTGTGCTTATTCTTCCATTATGAAGGGTGTTAAACAGGGCACAATTAAAATCTGCCACAAAAACAATGGAGGTTTTTACAGTTACTCCCTAGCACTGCTGAACACAGGAAATCATACTCACTAGAGCCATTCCCAGCCAGCTTAAGCTCCAGCTCCTGAACCTGTTTGACCAGGAGAGAAATATGCTGCAGTAGGTCTTTATTCTGCAGCAGCAGCTGGTGAACTCGAGCCTGGGCCTCAATCCTCGCCGCAGCTTCTGCAGAGAGCTGATCCTTCAGCAGATGAACCTGAGGAACACACCAAAAGTACGCATCCTTAACTACAGCAGAGACCTCCAGCAGTTAATATGCTGTATTATCCTAGAGTCGCCTCTACTAAGGACAAAAGCTCAAACTGGTTCAATTTACTTTTCTACTTTTTAGCTCCAACTCAAAAGCATTATGCAAATTTAAAGTGATATTTAAAAAAATAAAACAAGAAAAAGTTTTAGGTTTTCATTTGATTAAACTTTAAGGCCATTATTTCATAATTAATATCAGAATATGCCTTTTTTCATATTCGGAAGAATATGTTTGAACACACTGGGATCCTGTCTGGGCTTCAAGAGTTCAAGGAAATGAATTGAAATTCTCAGAATAACAATAAAAAGATTCTAAGTCTTACTTGAATTTATTTATATATTTAAGGTTAAACATCTTTAAAAGATTTTTTTTTGTTTTTTTTATCTACAATCACCCCATTATACAATTTGGTATGCAGTTCTATTTAATATATGTTGAATGCATTTATACTGAATGTGAAAAATTGATGGCAAACTTTATAAAGTGTTACAATGAAGGTCATCTCATTTACTGTGTAGGTAGCGGCATTCATGCAAAATTAAAGAGCGCTTTCATCCAAAAAGCTTCTTTAACACCACATCATGAAATATTTTAAGAGTAATGATGAAATAATATGAAGAGCAACATCTGTTAAAAAAATTAAAAAACAAACAAATAAATGCAATAATATAATAATAATAATAATTATTATTATTATTCAATGTTTTTTTATATTTAGTTATATAAATAATTACATCAGAGCAACATTTTTCTGCCACAAATATATTAAAAATAATAAACAAATAAGCCATTAAATATTACAGATAAATACTATCACTGAATTCTTAAAGGGATAGTCCACCCCAAAATGAAAATTGTGTCATTAATCACTTACCCCCATATCGTTCCAAACCCGTAAAAGCTTCGCTCATCTTCGGAACACAATTTAAGATATTTTGGATGAAATTCGGGAGGCCTGTGACTGTCCCATTGACTGCCAAGTAAATAACACCGTCAAGGCACAGAAAAGTATGAAAAAACATCGCCAAAATAGTCCATCTGCCATCAGTGGTTCAATCTGAATTTTATGAAGCGACGAGAATACTTTTTGTACGCAAAGACAATAAAAATAACAACATTCATTAAACAATTCGTCTCCTCTCTGTCTCTCCGTGCCACCGTAGCGCCATTTTGGAGAGCATTCGATGGACGTAAAGTGTGTACACTATTCTCTGTCATCAGTATTCTCATCGCTTCATAAAATTGAGATTGAACCACTGATGGCAGATGGACTATTTTGGCGATGTTTTTTATACTTTTCTGTGCCTCGACAGTCACAAACCTCCCAGTTTTCCAAAATATCTTAAATTGTGTTCTGAGGACGAACAAAGCTTTTACGGGTTTGGAACGACATGAGGGTAAGTGATTAATGACAAAATTTTCATTTTGGGGTGGAGCATCCCTTTAAGAGTATTCAATTTACACAGCTTTAGTCAAGTAATAATTAACTTAATCCTAATTAAAGGAATTATCTGGAATAGTCTAACAAACCTCCATTTCCATAAGTACCAGAAAAAGTCCTCCACACATTTTGTTATGGATTACTTCTTGGTTTGTCCGGCTAATGACAAATGGCCAGCTATAAAGATTTCCAAAGCGATTATGATGCACTTGAGTGTCCTTCATATGTCCTATGATTCTACCCAGCGATAGACGGGCGAATCCATTTCCGCCAGTGGCTTATCCTGAGCACCGTCTAAGTATCTGTTTGCTCCTAAAGCCACCGTGGCCGCCCTCCAAGGGGTCCGGGGTGATTTATGACCCAGCTTAAACCGCGTGCCTGATCATGCTGCCTGCCCTTAAGAACAATACATTCTCCAGACAAAGCCAATGAGCCATCAAGATCAGGCCAGCAGGGAGTAGCGCAAAAGATTGAGGGAAAAAAAATTACCATACTGTAAATGTGGACTGAAAGCTTAGTTCAGGTTGAGCCGCTTGCCATCAGTTCTCGAGTGTAGTGCTTGTACATGTGTGTGTGTGAATGTTTTCTGACAAAGAGTGATTATCTTTGGGAAAAGAGCTGCCTACTATGACAAAAGATGTTGTTTTCAAAAGGATATAGGATGTAAATGTATACAAGCCTCATATTTCATACTGTCATGGTTTTATATCTCAATCTGAGTGGGGTACATTCATCAGCGAGGCAAGTCAGGGTAAATTTTGGAGTCCAAATGCTTTGATGACCATCATTTTCCTCGATGACATACAGAAGCAGTATTTCTTTTCCTCGTCTTAAAAAAAAGTAAACAACAAAAGCAGCAATGAAGAACTGTTTAACGCAACCTGGTCTCATAAAAATACGTACCTCTGAGCACTTTTTGTGCGACACCGTTTTACGTACCTTGCTGCACGTTTCGCGAGATGGTCCTCACTGCAGAACACAAGATCCAGAGGGTGTGGTTGGATCTAGATCCAACTCCTCCCACCTTACATTTACCTAAACCTACCCGTCTCCACCCCCTGATCCCTAAACCCACCCATCCCCACCCCTAAACCTACCAATCTCCACCCCCTGGATGTGGATCCAACCCCGCGCCCTGGATCTTTTTTTCTGCAGTGAGGGGCTACTGCGTTTCACCGCTGTTTCAAATAGAAATGTCCACTGAGTGGCGCTAAAACACAGGTTCAATATGTGAACCCTGGCACATTTTTATTATGTAGATATTGGTACGTATTGCTGTTTTTTTATTACGTTGCTTCAGATACATATTGCGGCGGTTCAGAATTCAAATATCCGGGGATTGTCGCTACACCAAATCCAGCCCTAAACCTACCCGATAGTGTTAACAAATGCAAAACTGATATAAAAATGTATTAGCTGATGCAACTGTGCCATTTGAATTTCCTTTTATGTAGATTTTAACTGCTTTGTTGAACCGTAGTTACACGGTATTCGAACCGGTGCTTCTCGTCTCCTAAGTCCGTCTCCGTACTCCGCGAGCTACCGAACAAACTTGTCATCTACGAAAACCCATAGATATGTAGCTGGATGTGTGTGACGCTAACGTTCAAAAGCATCAGTTTTAAAATCTCCCAGCATATTAATATTGTTTTGAAGTCATAGCATAATATTCTTCAAGTAATTGTGCGAAAATTACACTTTATTAATCGCAACTCTGTCAATTTGTGTGAAAGTGTTCATTTATTTTGGAAACGGCAGTGATATGTACTTATTGGTACGTATTTCATGTCACGCTAAAAAGTGCATCTAGGTACGTAAATGCCATGAGACCAGGTAGGTTTAACGTTAATGCATTGCCACTGCAATCAGTTATTCTTCGTTTCATTTTCACATCTACTAATTAAGCAATTAAAAGTTCACTGTCCAATTATGGCTACAAAATGAAAAGAGAACAGTAATATCTTTGACTGTACGGCTGAAAAGATTAATATTTTCTGGCAGTAATATTAGCGTGTAGCGTGATAAATATCAGTTATAGGGCTGTTGTTAAAAAAACAAAACGAAAAAAAAAAAACACATTAAAAATCCAGGAGTTTGCAAAGTAAATAGAGCAGTCTGTTTCAACATCAAGGACGTGAATTTCAACAAATTAACCAGGTCTAAAGTGTCTATAAGGTGAGGTTCAAGTAGGCATGTGCGGGTATCAACTGTTCCAATAGAAACAATCAGAGCCTCACAATCCCTCTGGCTTTTGGATTAAAGTTCATGGGTAAGGAATGATCAATGCTCAGTCTGCATGCACTAGCCTTATGTAAAAACACACCCCTAAATCTCACATTTACACTGTTTTCTAAACCCTTTTCCATGCTTTCTCAAGAGAACAGATTTAATGGCACTAGGATGTCACCAAATGATTCACATAACCTAGAGAGCTCTAAAAAAGGTAATTTGTGTGATTCATGTTCTAACAATCTATTTAATCACACATATTTAAAGTGGAGACTTTCATGACCATAGTCATTTCAAAGCACAAATGTAATCTCTCTCTCCCCCCCCCCCCCCCCCTTCCACTCACTGTAGTCATTACAAGGTTTTTATAGGGCTGTTTATTCCATTGTTGCTGCCCTCAAACAGCACAAAGAAATTACATCAAATATTTCAGCGCTGATTTTCCTTTAAACACCCCATTGAAAGAGGGCATGGAAAAAAAAAAAACAAAGTGGAAAACAAGCCGTGTTGAAATACGAAGCACTCAGAGAGGCTATTTTCTATAAACCCTCTGTATACATATCTATTTTTTTTTTTTTAACTAAACAGCAACCATAACAAGACTTTCATTTAAGAGAAACCACTTTTGACTTATGCGGTACTAGAATTCAGATTCATAAGAGATCTTCAATATACATAACATCTTCAATATACAAACATGTAAAACTGATTTTTGGGACTCATTTTATTTGTACTGAACTGTCTAAGGAGAATCTTCCTCCAGACTATGATTAAAAGAAACACAAAACACACAAAAATCTTAAAATAACCCATTCCACTACTAATCCAGACTTCAGAAAAGCAAATATCGTTTCATCTGCCGATCATTTTCCCTAAGGATGAGAGCCACTGCAAAACAAATGAAGAAATAAATTAATAAGCGACGACTGACTTGCGTGTGCCGCTTTGATAGCATGCTTCAAAGAGTCTCTTCTTCTTCAGTGACCTAAGACATCACAGCAGAGCAAAGCCACAGCTGGTTTTTCTTTGAGCGTGTTGTGTTGCAAATCTGGGTACGTTTTCAACTGGCTGGCTTCGCTTATCAGAGTTATGACAGGATGGACATCCCTGACTATCTTCAACACACCTTAAAGTGACATGCAGACACAAAGATGTGGGTCAAAGGAGCGTGGAACAAAATTCCACCCCCTGTAACACCATTCTCAGACCTGTGAAGAGTGCCATGTGTCTTACACACACACACACACACACACACACACACACAAAAAAACAAAACAAAAAAAGCACTTTAAGAGAGAGAATACCCTCTGGCTGAGCATAATGCTTATGAAAAACAACGGCTTTCTCCTCTTGCCAAACACTTGGTGTAGAACTGTGGCTAAACAAGCAAACCGCATGCTCTCAAAGGCTGAATAAATAAACCAGTCTAGTGCTGGAAGAACAAAAATGCTTTAGAGAGAAGGATACAGCTGTTTTGTGCACTCCAAGCCATTCACAACCAGTTCTTATGTTGGGGTTTGTAGCTAAGGTTCACATTGAGACCACTGTAGCTGATCGAGCATGAGAACAGTTTGACAAAACAGCTGAATTATTTAAAAAGGAACTAGTTTACACCTGACAAAATGCTAAGTTTGTCAGTGTAGAAACATTTACACTTTAATTTTCCTGCTCAAATTTCAGGAGGAACACTTATTGTTTGTATTGTGTTTATTTGTTTGAGGGAAAAATAAGTAAATAAATAAATGCCTTAAACTCACCTGATACATAATAAAACAATTTGCATAATGCATAAAGCACATTAATAAAACCAACCTCAAAAGAATAATACATGTAATTATAGAGGCAAATTAGATGAGCTAGCTGCTCTTTTTTAATTATACACCCCCCTTCACTACCACACACACATGCACGCACGCACACACTCAAAAGTTTTGGGTCAGTAAGATTTTGTACTTTAATATAGCAAGGATGAACTGATCAAAAGTGACAGTAAAAACATAGATAAAATCAAATGTTACAAAATACTTATATTTTTCAAATAAATGCTGTTCTTTTTTATCAGCAAAATAAACATGAAAAAAAGTATCATGGCTTCACAAATATTAATCACTGTTTCCAACATTAATAATAGTTATTAGTTTTTTGGGTTACACTTTATTTCGATAGTCTACTTTAGACATTCTACTAGCTATAAGTAACTTTGTAATTACGTGCCAGCTATATGTCAACTAATTCTCATTGATTTACAACTACATGTCTACTAACTCTCAGTAGGGTAGGTTTAGGGTTAGTAGAATAAGTTGACATATACTTGCAAAGTTTCTCATAGTCAGTATGTTGTATGTTGTGGACCCATCAAAATAAAGTGTTAGAAGATATTAAGCAGGCAGTTTACTAATACTCTAATGACTGCTAGTTGACATGTAGTTGCAAAGTTACTTACTGTTAGTAGAATGTCTAAAGTGGACTATCGAAATAAAGTGTTACCGTTTTTTTTAGCACAAATCGGCATTTTTAGAATGCTTTCTGAAGGATCATGTGACATTGAAGACTGGCGTGACTGCTAAAAAGATTCCGCTTCGTCAACACAGGAATAAATTAAAATAGAAAAGTTGCTTCAGTTTGTAAGAACACTTCACAATATTACCATTTTTGATCAATTAAATACAGTCTGGGAGCATAACAGACTTCTTTCAAAACATTTAAAAAAATCTTACTGACCTCAAACCTTTGATGTGAAAATTTATACTAAGTTATACTAAAATGTACACAACAACACCCAGAAATGAACCTAAATCCCACAGCTTCTACAGGTCTATTAAATGTCCATTTAAAGTACAATGTTGCATTTACTCCATCTCACCTGGGCCACTGCCACCTGTGTCTGCTGCTGCTGTTGGGTGAGCTGCTGCTGGAGCAGCTGGAGCTGGTGGTGCACAGACAGGGGAGTGCTGGCCGGCAGCTGACTGCCTGAAGGAAGCAGCAACTTAGGGGAAGCCAGCAGGATGCTGGGCTCTTCAGAGGGCTGGAGTAAAAAAAAAAAGAGAATAGTTGTTTTGTCAAGATTGGTAATTAATCTACATGTTTACGATTAAGAAGAGTATAAAAAAAAAAGTCTTCTGTAGCCATACGATAGCTTTGTGTGAGGATAAAGAACGACATAAAGCAGAATAAGTTGAAAAGGCATTAAAACAGACAATGCAGAATTGGCAAGGGCCTTTAATAATCAGCAAAATAACAATACAAACTAGTTTAGTGAAAAAGTGAAAAAAGTGAAAGTGAAGTGACATACGGCCAAGTATGGTGACCCATACTCGGAATTTGTGCTCTGCATTTAACCCATCCAACGTGCACACACACAGCAGTGAACACACACACACCGTGAACACACATCCGGAGCAGTGGGCAGCCATTTATGCTGCGGCGCCCGGGGAGCAGTTGGGGGTTCGGTGCCTTGCTCAAGGGCACCTCAGTCATGGTATTGAGGGTGGAGAGAGCGCTGTACTTCCACTCCCCCCACCTACAATTCCTGCCAGCCCGAGACTCGAACTCGCAACCTTTGGATTACGAGTCCGATTCTCTAACCATTAGGCCACGACTTCCCCAGTCATTAGCAGTCATTAGTGCACAACAAACTCCATTTCATCTCCTGTGCTTTATGCCAATGTCTTTAGCTTAAAAACAACTGCATGCTTGCCATTAGGATACAACGCACTGCTCTGAGCAGCTCTGTGGTCAAAGATGTCTCTTTGCCGGCCCCTACTGAGTCTCAGATATTAATTACAGTAGCACTTGCAGCTTGTGTAGCTGTGCAAACAAACAGAGCTCAGAGGGGTGGGAGGCAGTCAACTGTGACAAATTGTTAGTTTTACCCTACACAGCCAACTTATTAATACCCTGGTCGGGATGAAAATATGGTAATACCAGTTGTCAGATATTGACCTCCCACGTACAGAGTGAGGGACTGAGTATGAAAGCCGCAGCGGCCAGAGATAAGACTGATTTTGGCTGAGATTGATGTGCTGCAAAGAGCTCTTTGAAATATTCAGGCATTGCCTGGTGCTGAATCACTGAACGGATGGCTAGACACACCAAACCAGACCTCAGTCTTTTGAAAAATCAAACATGAGCATCTACTAGACATAAAACTGATACGGACCCCCTAAAGCATGCATTTCAAGTGTCATTTTTTCTTTCTTTCTTTTTCCCCAAAGTTAAAATGTTCTCTTATCCCAATTTAAGGTGACAAGAATGCTGTTCAGAACCTGATTCGGTTGTGCTTCAAAACACCACTTTTGGAGTGGTCTAAAAACAGACGATTGAAAGTTTTGGGCAGGACAACCTGTACAAACAATGGAAAACAGAGCAGGTCAGAAAGGGAAAGCATTTTATATTTTATTTACTAACCATGCGTATGCACGTATTTGTGTGTAAAATCAACACAATTTAAATAGTAATCTTGATTCATCAAAAATTCACCATAAAATTTATTCCATATTAAGATAAAATTTTGTAAGCCAAGTTTTTTTTTTAAATATACACTACCGGTTAAAAGTTTTTTTGGTTTTTTTTTTTAAAGACAAATTTATTTAGCAAGGACACATTAATAAAAGGCGAAAGAACATGGAGCACCAAATCAGCATATTACAATGATTTCTGAAGGACCACTGAAGAGTTAAGCAATGACTTCTGAAAATTCAGCTCTGCCATCACAGAAATAAATTACACTTTACAATATATTAAAATATATAAAATAGTTAAATTGAAGTAATATTTCATATTTTTGATTTTAGTGTATTTGATCAAATACATGCAGCCTTGGTGAGCATAAGAGACTGGGAAATGACACATAGTCTTATCTAAATGTTTATTGTGTTTTAACTGGTTTTGAGAATGGTACACATCTTGTATTATCAGTGAATGAGGCCTATTGTTTTCAGACTGGATGACCCTAGTGGCAGAAAAAGTACATTTTCCTTTAAAACAATTCATGATAATTTAGCAAAAATGACATGATTTTTTTTTTATATTCCCAGAAACCCCATGCATCCAGTGAAGGAGGGTTTTATTTAAGATTGATGTCAAATAAGATTGCAGGCAGAATATTGGAAAACACGTTCACCTCAGCTTCTCATGTTTATAATTTCCCACGTATTGGCTGAGTGGTGGTTGAGGTCGACTGATGAGGATTTCCTTCTGTGTGTGTGTCTACTGACAGCTGTTTATTTGGGCAGTGCTGCAGAATGGCATGTTGTAAACAACACCTGCGCTCACAGATGCCTCACAGTGAATCTACCTCAGCCGGAGAGACCGGTGACATCTTCTGAATTCATAGCTTGAAAAATCTGCATAGTGTGTCTGGGGAAAATATTCAGTGAATTATATTACTGCCCATCTTATAATATAAACTGAAAAATTGAAGATAAGCATGACTCTGCTGATAAAATATTTGCTACTTTTGTGCTGTGCAAGTTTGAAGTCATCATATCACGAAGCATAAATCATGAACAAAATCATTTGTTATGAATAGAGTGTCTGGACTGAGCACACTGCAACTGTCTGAAAACAAGCACAGGAAGTTTGGATGGGCTTAATGAATATTTTCTTAATGAATTATCACATTCTTAATAAATGATTCATTGATGAATATATTTTACAGACTTTGAATTGTACAGCACAGCTCAACAAATCCTGCAGAAACAGATCCTTGATGTGAGAGACAGACTAAAAGGGCTTTTCATGCTTTGAGACATGAGATAAAACGAAGAAAGCTATAAATGAAGAAAGTAAGTTCCTTGTTCTTCCAGAATGTGTTTTTCTTGCTTTAACTCAAAGCTATGCTAAAGTTTTAACCCCTACAAATTTAGCTACAATTAAGAAGAAAATGATACCACAGGTTGATTTAAAACTGATTTTCAGCTCCATCTATTCAATTGTCACCACTGACAGATAAAAAAAAAAAAAAGAAAAAAAGAAAATCTCATGGGTTTGATAGCTTATGGTGTCAAAAACAAACGTCCACATTTATTTCATGGGTAACCATTTTTTTTTTTCCTGGCGTTTTACTTAAAATGAGGCAATTTAGCTAAAAAAATAAAACTATCCAATTTCTTTTAGATATGGGTAATGGAGTTGGCATAAGCAAAATATACAGTATTATATTTGCTATTCAAAATCTAACCAAAAGCAAAGATATAGGCTAATATTTACAACGGGTCTTTATTGCATTTATTTCCATACTGAATTGAGATCTGTTATCTATGTACTTAATCATCTAAAGCCGTTTACACTGCAAAGTTGGCACAGAAACCATGTTGCGTGTTGGATTATCGTGCACAGCTGACAGAAAACAAGACACGAGCCATTATGACAGCGACAAAGTTTATGACTGCTCTACTTTGATATTTCATTTATGCAGAGCTTAAAGCTTTTGCTGCTTAGCAAGCACCAGCATTTCCTTGTGGAAATGCAAATATAGTTTATCTATGATGGTTATTGGAATATTTCCATCACTCCACAGGGAATAATTACACTATCATCTGTTCTGAAATCTGTACTTTTTTTTTTTTTTTTGCTGTGTACCAGGAAATACAATGCAGAACAGTCTTCGGTAAATGGTTGAAGAAAACACATCTGCTAAAAAGGTATCAAGGGAAATAGCGTTCATTTGAGTGCTTTCAATTAACTGCTGTAGAAAAACCTAATTAGTTCATCTGTGATTATGTGATGGATGTGTAATCAACAGCAGCTACTAAAAGCCTGTAGTGCTGCTTTAGCGATCATCTCCAGGATCCATGAACACCCGAGGTTTTGGACTGGGTCAAATATAAACCTACAGAGGCAGAAAAAGATCAGTAAGGAAGTATATGGAAATGTCTGTCATGCTTCACAAACTCAACTCTCTAAAGGCCATTTCACACGGGATGCTTTGTGAAGCGGTAAAATCTCTGCACATGTTCCCTTGTTTCTGTATTTGGCAGTTCTCATGTGGTGGTTAGGGGTTGATGTTGCCCAGAAGATTCCTTGTGAAGACTTTCAATACAATGTCAACAATCTGTAAATGTCAAAGTATAACATCAAAATGGAAAAAAAATAATTCTAAAGAGGAAAAAATTTGGAAAGAAATTGAGAGACTAAGAAGCAGTGTCTATGTGAACAAATAATGCAGCAATCTATGGTGTACACTGCTATTATAGTACAAATAACCTCATTATATTTAATTGGATTACAGCATGCCTGTGGAATAAGGCCACTGGTGGAGTATGGTTTTTAAATAAACTTCTTATACAGGTGCTGCAGCTTACATACAGATCTCCATATTTTCTGAAATGTCACAGCAGATGCCTTGGATTTTCTACAACAGCTGTCTTCAGTTCAGAATATTTTTCATACTTCAAGGTGGAGAATAACAATATCAAAAAAGGTATTGCTCTTATTTTCTTTGCTCTATGCCAATGTTAATCCATTATTATGGTAGCTGCCAAATGTTTTTCAACTGAAAGTTCATACAGAGGTCACTAACTGTAAGAAACTTGTGTTTAGATTTGATGAGATTTATATGTCACCCAGATTTGTGTTGCATTGCCAGACTTTTGACAACCAGTAGAAAGCCTTTTCCACTTTACAGCTTCCTCTGCAAAAGCAAACTTCCAACCTAGACTTTTTTTGTCCATCCACATAAAAAAGTACAGACTTTTCCCCTCTACTGTTCAAGTTTGGGGTTTCTTTGTTTTGTTTTTGTTTTTGAAAAAAGTCTCTCATGCTCACCAAGGCTGAATATTTTTGATCAAAAATTACGTTAAAACACAGTAATATTGTGAAATATGGTTACAATTTAAAATAACTGTTTTCTATTTTAATATATAATTCATTCCTGTTAAGGCAAAGCTGAATTTTCAGCAGCCATTACTTCTTTAGTATTACATGATCCTTCAGAAATCATTCTAATATGCCAATTCGGTCAACAGTATTTCTTATGATCAATGTTGAAATTAGTTGTGTTGCTTAATATTTTTTGTAGAAATTATATCTTTTTTAATACAGACGTGGTCAGAATCGTTGGTAAATATGATCAAAGGCGGCTGTGGAAATAAATCTGCATTGTTAATTCTTTTGATCTATTATTTGAAAAATTCACAAAAATCTAACCTTTCATTGGATAAGAATTTAAAATGGGGGGGGGGGGGATATCATTATGAAATAAATGTTTTTCTCTAATACACATTGGACACAATTAACGGTACCCTTTTATTCAATACTTTTTGAAACCTCCATTTGCCAGTTCAACAGCTCTAAATTTTCTCCTATAATGCCTGATGAGGTTAGAGAACACCTGACAAGAGATCAGAGACCATTCCTTCATCCAGAATCACTCCAGACCCTTTAGATTCCCAGCTCCATGTTGGTGCCTCTTCTCTTCAGTTCACCCACTCATTTTCTACAGGGTTCAGGTCAGAGGACTGGAATGGCCAGCAGAAGCTTGGTTTTGTGCTCAGTGACCCATTTTTGTGTTGTTTTTGAGGTTTGTGTTTGGATTATTGTACGGTTGGAAGATCCAAACATGGCCCATTATAAGATTTCTACCAGAGTCAGTCACTTATTGGTGTTTTATCTGTTGGTATTTGATAGAATCCATGATGCCATGTGTCTAAACAAGATGTCCAGGACCTCCAGCAGAAATATAGGCCCACAACATCAAAAATACAACAGTATATTTCATTAAACACATGGGGTACTTTTTATCCCTGTGTTCACCAAACCCATCTTGAGTGTTTCCTGCTAAAAAGCTCATTTTTTAGTTTCATCTGACCATAGAAGCCAGTCCCATTTGAAGTTCCAGTCGTGTCTGATAACTGAATATGCTGGAGTTTTTTGGTGAAAGCATTTTCTTTTCTTGATTTTTTTCTTGAAGCCCTCCCAAACAACACGTGGTGATGTATGTGCTGTTTGATAATTTTCTTTTTAAAAGGTTTTCTGTGGTCCTTAGAGAGTCTTTAGCCACTCAAACTGTCCTTCTCACCGTGCATTAGGACGATATAGACACACGTCCTCTTCCAGGCCGATTCATAATATTTTATGTTGATTGGAAATTCTTAATTATTGCCCTGATGGTGGAAATGGACATTTTCACTGCTGTAGCTCTTTTCTCAAAGCAACTTTCTAATTTGTGAAGCTCAATTATCTTTTGCTGCACATCAGAAATATATTCTTTGGTTTTTCTCATTGTGATGGGTGATTAATTTGGAATTTGGCCTTTGTTTTGTTTTCCCTCTTATTTATATTTCTGTGAAACAGGAAGCCATGGCTGGATAATTTCATGTTCATAATCACCCTGGTGTGCTCAAAATTGTGAATATGAATGGGAATATATTTCAGATATATTTTACTCATAAGAATTTCTAGGGGTGCCAGTAATTGTGTCCAACATGAATTTGAGAAAAAACATTTATTTCATAATGATATTTCCCCCCATTTTAAATTCTTATTCCTTTTATTTTTTTTTTAAATCGCACAAATTTAAGCTTTCATTGGAGAATAACAATGCAGATTTATTTCCACAGCCTTCTTTGATCATATTTACCAAGGATACCAAAAATTCTGACCACGTCCGTACATTCTGTACAATTTCTTTAAAACAATAGCGTAAAATGCAAAACAGAGTTTTGCTCACTGACACTAATTTACTTACGTGTCTCCATCAATCTCTCAGCATCCAAAGATTTGTTAGCAACTTTATCAAATCCAGTAATTACTTTTTACTCAAAAGTTGTTTCAAGGCACGAAATTGTGAAAAAGTGAGCCAATCAAACTGGAACAGCTGCTTTTGAGCCAGCTCTTCATATTTTCATGTACAAAACGCATCAGACACTCAGTGAACATACTGTGAGCGGTACATCTGAGGCTGAGATTAAGACACCTAGTCAAAGGACTTCACCGGAAAGTTTGCAGAGTCTCAAAGTGTATATCGACTTTACAAAGCAGATAAGCTGACTGTCATCCAGAGCAGAAACTTCTTGGAAAAAAAAGTTGATTCCTACATGTATCCTTCTAAACATCAAAAAACTTCTTATCTGGCACGTAAAGCTAAGATGAAAATGTGCTGAGGTCTCTGATAGTCCAGGATGGATGTTCTGTACTTGAAAGCAATGCATTTAAAAGTGGATTACATCTAACAACAAACTAATCCACCTCTGCCTGAGAAAGTCTGCATATCTTGCATAAAAAAGAAAATATGCTGAGTATTACAATGTAAGTCTTTCTTTCAAGCACTAATTGGTGAACAGCATTCAGTCTAACAGCATTGCATTCATTATACAAGAAACAAACGTAAAGACCTGAATGTAAATAAGGAGTTTTTTTTAAACATTGTTTGATATTCCAGTCAGACACAGAACGACACGCATCGAAACACACTCAGCAGCACATGAAATACAACAAGCTTGGGAGTAAAATGGTATAACTCATGTCTGTAGACTAGACATATTGCCTCTCCTGAACCAGTGCAATATGCCGAGCTTTCTGAATACGTGAAGTGTCGGTTGTACCCTAGTGAAAGCACTGAGCCCTTGAGGGTAAACGAGGGTAAAAGAGCAATGTTCAGCTCACGGCTGGACTGACTGAGATTTGCTAGCGGCCACACAAATGCCCTCATTGCTTTTCCGCTCAGGGCTTTCTGCAAGGCAGATTGCTGCCTCCTGTTTATTGACTTTTTTTTTTCCGGAGACGTCCTTGACAGTGTTAGAGACGGATAGAGGGAATTATTGCGATGTTACACAAATTTGCTTTCTTGCTTCTGGGTTTCTCAGACAAGAAGCTTTTAGTGACAGCATCAAGAATCACATTATGAAATGTAAAAATGTTTGTTAACACTGATTGCAAAATTACTCCAGTACTGAATGCAAAAACATATTATTATATATACAAAAAAATAGTGATGGCACATATTGGCTACCTCTGAATTTTAATTATACAAATAACTTGAAATTCAAATAAAACGTAATAAAAAGATTAAAAAATAATTTATTAAATTTTGTTTGATAAAAACGTGGCTCACCCTTTAATAAATAAATATATAGGTTGAAAAAAAAAGATTTAAAACTAAGAATAATTTACATTTATTTAGCAGGTACATTTATGAAAAGCAGCTTACAAATACAAGGCAATAACTCAAGAATTGCTAGCAATAAATAATTTTAAACATCGCCTAGAACAGTACAAGCTAGAACAGGGAGGGATTTAAGAAATAATGAAAGATTAGAAGTTTTTATTATTATTATTATTATTTATTTTTTATTTTTTTTATTTTATTTTTTTTAAGTCAGCCGTTAATAACTTAACAGATGAGCTATCACCCATTTCTTGAATATTGTCAAGGATTGGATTGCCTAGATAGAGTTAGAAAGATAATTCCACCAGCAATAATGAATTTATTCATTATTAATTTTATTAATAATATTAAAAGAATGAAAAAGAATTGATTCATAATTTTGTTCAATCTCTGCTTGGATTGTACCACCTTTCTCTGTCATTCACTGGGACCTGCCATTGTTCACCAAACACAACAACTCTGTCTAAATCCAGTAAAGCAAAAGGATAAAAAAATGGGAGGGTTACAAAATAACAAATATATAATACATAGAGAGGTTTGTACAGCTCTTGTTGAATTAAACATGAAGGGTATTTAAGTGAAATGAGAGCATGAACACTTAACTACCGGAGTCAGTGCTACTCAATATGAAGAACAGAAAAAAAAAAAATTATATATATATAATATATTCAGCTCTTTGATCAAAAGACATCTTGAGGCTTTGTGGCCCTTGAGCTTTTCAAAGTTGAGTAGCCCTGAGGACAGGAACATGACATTGGGGACTAGAATACAATGCTGAAGGATTTTAACAGCAAAGACAGTGAGGATGTAAGTGAGCACTGTTACCTTTCTCACTAACATGACAGTCTCGAGACAATAATGTCTGAAAAGTCACAAGAGAAAACCATTTACATTGTTATAGTTATAACACTAGAAGTTGCCTGAGGGTGCCGGCACACCCTAATAATACAGCTTCAAAAAGATCAGACAAAACTAGTGTGTCTATTAAAACACAGTCCACATGGATTTCCTCCATTGAGATTTATAGAGTATAGAACAATGACCTGAAACATCAAACAATCTCAAATAACCACTTTTTACAGCAAGTTTATAAAGGATCCTTTTCCCACTGTGGTGGTTCATTCAGCATCTTGAAAAATACAGAATGGCATTAAATAACATGAGCTGGGATGGTTGTCAGACACAGTCTGAAGGAGAATCAAAAGAGGTCCAAGCTGTTAAATAGCTAACTAACACTAAAGATGATTAAGTGCCACCATAAAGCTGCTGGCTTTTATTGTCTTCCACGCTTTCAAACTAATGTTAAATGTCACTGTAACACATTAGCATATGGATAGAAGTGAATGAACTAATCATGGATTGAATAATCGTGCATCCTTTCGAAACGCGATCTAAATTTATGACTGAATGAATTATAAAGACAAAAGGGCTTTGTTATACTGTCTGAAAGATCATTGAGAGTGAAATGCCAAAGCTTTATCAGCATTTAGACTACACATCTCAGCATAGTCGAAGTTGCTCAGTTAAAATTCATTCGTAGTTTGCTTTTTTTTTTTAGCCATCTATTGTTACGACAGAGGCGATTCAATATCTGTTTGGTTCCCTACATTTAAGCGTGTTGGCGCAGAAAGTGCAAAGGCTGTTTTCTGTATGAATACTAAACCAACAGTAAGAAAAGTGTTTATTTTCTTTCTAACTGTCCATCTCTTTTTTTCTGTTTCATTCTTTGTTAAAGATTGCTGGAGAAAAAGCACCTTGCGGCTTTTCGGTTTCATTCGTGACACTGTAATGCATTGGCATGCCAGAATACAAGCTTTTCAATGATGACATATAAAAAAATACACACAAACTGCAAAAATTTATGAATGCACGTATATTATTCTATAAGATTTGTGTTTAAACACTTGAGCGTAAAAAGGGACTAACTTTTCTAGGTATACGAGTTCATCTCTCAAGAGCTCATGCATGGCAAACATCAAAGTGATAAAACTAAACTGGCTGCAAAGGCTCTTGACGCAGAAAGCTTTTCCTTTTCAGAGTCTGTTCTTTTATGTCTCCTCTCAGCTGCAACGAAATGAATGTGTTTAGAGGGAAAACAAAGGAAAAGGATGCTAATTAAGTCAAAGTAAGGCAAATCTACAATCTACAGCACCATGACAAAAGAAATCGTGCCTAAGAGCTGCGAGCTTGCTGTCTGAATTGAATATGTTGGAAGAGGAAGACTGGTAGTTGTGAAATAATACAAACACTAGAAATAAATATATAAAATCTATATGCACGTGTTTAGCAGACAGTTTTATCTAAAGCAACTCTGAGTGATATATAGGCAAAATAAACATTTTGCCAATAGGCTACAGTACATCTGTCAAATGGGAACAGAACCCATGACCTTAGCCTTGCTGGCATCATGTTCTGTTATTGTGTGTAACAAGGACAGTGGGTTTCTGTTGGCCAGCTAAAAAACACAGTGAGCAAATAGGCTAACTCTTAATAAAAGTTACTTATTCGGTTACTAAACAAAATTAAGTTATTAAAAAACAAAAACAATGCAAAACAACAGGAAAAAAGATGGACAAGTAAAAAAAGTGCAAGACGAGCATTTGTGGTTAAAAAGCATGTTCTTTTTTTTTTTTTTAAGAAAATGAGAGATCGTTTCACTAGATAAGACCCAGATTCCTTGGCTGGGATTGTGTAGAGCCCATTGAAGCCGCATTGAAACTGCAATTTGGACCTTCAATCCATTGATCCCCATTGAAGTCCACTATATGGAGAAAAATCCTGGATTGTTTTCCTCAAAAACCTTAATTTCTTTTTGACTGAAGAAAGAAAGACATGAACATCTTGGATGACATAGGGGTGAGGAAATTTTAATTCTGGAGTGAGCTTATCCTTAATTAAACTGGGATAGTGAAGGGGGCTGAAATAAGAACCACAAATCTCTATAATCCCATCTAGCAGAGATTTGACAAAAAAAAAAAAAAAAAAAAAATTATAAAACAAAACAACAAAAACACACCAAACAAAAAGCAAACATAAACACAAACAAACAAAAACTGGAATGGTGAAGGGGGGGAGGAAGACCATCTCTAGTCCCATCTAGCACAGACATGAAGCAGCACACCAAACATCCCTCTGGCTGCTCTAAAGTGTCTAACCACCAATCTGGTGCAAACAGCAATACATAGGGGAGGATTTTCTGAAATTGAGCACTAGGGCAAAAGTAAAGCTGCCTCTTACACAGATACATGGGCTAAACTCAGTTCATCATGAATTATCCAGAGAAACTGACATTGCTTTGAAACACATTTTGGCTTACGGGTACCATCTAGCATTTCAGGCCCGAGGGCTCTTGAGTGCGAGCCTCCATACCTCCATTCCCCAAAATCCCATCTCCAGACACTTTTCACATGAACAGTCTGATCTAGATAGACACTTCTCCAAAATGAAGAAACAGGGCTATATTTACACACAGTCTTTGCACTTCCAGTCTGTGATGTCCAGCTCCTCGGGGGTCTGGCTGGTTTTAGAGTTATTCTACCTGCATCCAAGAGATATATGGGCCCTGTAACTAAAGGGAACTAATTTGTGGTAGAAACCTGGCTGTTTGCCTGGCAGAGATTGTCTGATATGATCAGAGCTAGTAGCCTCATTTCTCTATATTTCAGCCTCTGCTATGAAAATCCCACAGCAGTATAGGCTGCCGCAGAGTTTCCAGACTGTGGTACTGAGGTCTGACATTGGGTAAAGTTCAGAATTGTTGAGAAGGACTAATTGCTTTCATTAGTTATTCAGTGACCGTTTTGTGCAGAAATCCTCCAAAGCACGCTGAGGTCTCTTATAAAACGGGATGCAACCACTTGTGCACACCAAGAGTCCCTGGCCCATTCATTATAAAAGATCAGAGAGGAACGCCATTCAAACAGTCACAGAAACTCCAAACTTCTCATTTTATTAGAAAGTATCTGCCAATTTCCAAAAACAATATGGTGGGGTGAAACAGAGATTTGCTGCTCTAATTAACTGCCTGCAGGATAGGAAACACAATAAGCATGGTAATTTGTTCTACTTTGCATATTAAACAAGCACACACACACACACACACACACACACACACACACACACACACACACACACACACAAAAACAACAGAATTCCCGTTTGTAAATGTTATTTTAAACTGATGTAAAGCCAACCATCCCATATTCAATGGGTATGATATATAAAGATTCAAGCTCTTTATATTAATTAGTTGATGCAACAAAAAGAAAAGGGGGGGGGGTAATTTTCAAAATGGTTCTAAAATGAATCACTTAAAATTTTATAATAATATTAACAAAATAAAAATAAATAATTAAAATAATAAAATAATGAATTAAAATATTGAAATAAAAAACCCTCTCTTTAAGACATTTTCAATTCAATTTAAATTAAACTGGAGTAGCACACCAGACTATTTAGAGTGTTATTTATTTCTCCGCCTTCCCATTTCAATTAGCAATTATAATAATGTGACAAGGTCATGCTCAGAATGTGGATTAAAAATGCACTTAAAAGGTCACATTCCTATGTGAAAACACCAGCCAAAATAAAATCTGTACGTGTATAAATTTCATTTTAGAAGGGACAAAAAGATTAGTATTCTGCTCACTAACTAATATCCATTGACTCAGACTTAGTGCGCCTAACCTCAATATAGACCAAGAGCCTTTCAGCATGCCATTACAAACATTCCCTTATATTTGACTTACTAATCAATTCTACAAATAGATCTCCAACCATGAATCAGGTAAAGTTTCTCTTTAAAGCATGCACTGGGATTTTAAAACCTTTCAACTAATGAGGAAGAAATGAATAATCTAATAATTAACTAGGTTTTAAAAAAAAAATACTCCGGGCTAAGCTGACGTTCATATCGGTAGACTCAAAAGGCACATGAGTTGACAGAGCACAAGCACAACTGACTGCAGGCTTACCAAACAGCTCTGACACTTGTACCAACCCTAAAAAAAACAGCATGAACTCCTACACAATCAGTCCATTTCCGCTCCACAAGTCCTTGAGGATGGCATTAGAATCTCTGTTCTCCAGTGTACAAGAATCTAAAATGATCTGCTTATGTAGGAGTATGACAGCACGCTCTCAGAGGCTTTATTCATGAAGACATTTGCTGAAATGCTAAATTTGAATCTCCAGCCAAAAGTGCCAAATGTACACATTTCTTTGAAAACCAGAGAGACAAAAATTATTTTTTAAGATCAAACAACCTCTTCGTTACATTCACACCGTTGGCGTTTGGAACTGACAACAGTATTTACTGGTAATCTTATACTGTCCCATTCACACAACAGCAGGCAGAAAAAGGATAAAATACTGCCTGTATGATCAAGCAACCAAAGTCAGTGACTTGAATAATGTCTGTTACCATGGTAGTAGTAACAGATGTCAACAGAAAATATGACAGTGGGTGTCAAATGATATCACACATATCACATAAACTTGTGATTAAAGTTTGTCTGTGACTCCAGTAAATGTAGGCTAGTCGGAAATAGTTGTAAAATTCTGGCAAATAACTTTTTATATATTATGGCCAGAAAATGATAAACAGCAAATATTTTAAATCTATATTATAATAAATTCTACATTATTACTATTTTGATTAAAAATAAAATATTGAAAAATACAAATCAATCGGTTTATATGTATTGTTTTTGGCCCCGATATACTTCAAAAGAAGTTAGTTTTCGTCCTTCGTTTAAGTGCAAAAAGAAGTTCGAAAAGGCTGAGCGATGGTACACTGTTTTCGAACATTCCAACACCCCCGCGCTGCTGGAGGCGGGTTGTAGATTAATTCAGAGTCAAGTATCATGTTTGCAATACAAAAGAACCATTCCATTTCCATAATCAGTCCTTTAAGTGTGAATGGCTCATAGTCTGAAAACTTTAGCGTGATGTGGGGAAAAAAAAAATATTGGAGTCATCTCAGTAACACAAACCTGTTTTTATTAGTGTTCATTTATTTTATTAAACTGGATAAATTATTACACCTTTTTATATTTAATGTGGTGGCATGATTTGATAAAAACAAAGGTTTATTCCTGTATGTTCTTTTGGCATTTCATTTATTGTATACCTTTTAAATTCACTTAATGAAAGAACAACAAAAGCAGCAGCAGCAGTATGGTGTAACATTTATTTGAAACATGTATTTGGTACTTGCTACCTTATTTCTTTATTCTTTCCTTTCTTTTCATGGCTTTGGAAACGCATCTGATGTTTCTCTACATCGCTTTTTGCATAACCCTGGGTCGTCGGCACCAAGCTTCGATGCAATTTCTTTCTAGGAATTAAATGCTTTCTCTGAATCTTTAAAAAGTCTATCCACGAGCGATCGTACAGGTGCGGATATATTTGTGGCAGCTCAGCTATTCGACACAGTGTATCTATGTTGCTAGTGACTTGGAGATGTTGTTTTCCCGCCTGACCTCCGTTGAATGAGAAACAAAGCGGGGGAGAAAAAAAAAAAAAAAAACGCACATCAAAGAAGGTGGAGTTCCAGAACACACCCACCGATTGCGTACTCTCCACGGACCAATGGTAGGGCAAAGGTGTTTAGGAGCCAAAACGAAATCCCCCAGAAAGTTCGCTTTGGTGAGCTGTTTTGAACTGCCAAAACAAACTCAAAACGAATTTAGTCTTGGCCTGATTTTTGTTCAAAATTACGTCATCATAGTTCGTTCTTCGATTTCGTTTGAAGTACGACGCCTTTAGGCGTCATGGCATTGTAAAATGTACAGAATGAAAAATGGAGCATAGATTTTGAGATTTGCAAAAGATTGAAGTTTATATATAAAAATTAAGGCAGTGTTAAATGATAGCAAATGTAAAAGAAATATAAAAATAGAAGAAATGAGCCAAAACAATCAAATATCCAATATCTACAGATATATCCAATATCAATTGATAACGGAAAAAATAAATAAAATAAAATAAAATAAAATATAATATAATATACATAGTTCATCCCTAAAATAAATGTATTAAACAAACAGGACAAGCACATTCTTCTGTAGTTTGAATTTAGCCATAATTCAAACTACAGAAGAATGTGCTTCAAATCAAGACAGGTATGAATTTCTCAAATACTATGAGAAATTCAAAACCCAAGAAAACTATGAAAGATTTGAGTATCTGGAATACAGTCTTAAAAAAAATTAATTATGGTACTTCAAATTTAAGTAGCAACAATAAGGCATGAGTTTTATCTAGGAGCCACGCTTTTGTTAACCACACTGCCCCTTTTATCCATTAGACTACCACTAAACCTCTTTTGAGTTATACGGGATTGCAAAATTTCCATTTGGGTCAAAAACTTTGAAACCAAATGAAATAAGGACACGGTACCTCCGAGGCTGGCATGGGAACTTTCTCTGGCACAGAGTAAAAGTTTCTGACTGGCTTATAAATCATGGAACAATCATCTGAGACAACCCAAACATTTCTGACATTGTAATTTCCTGAGGAGAGGAGTGTCTTATCAGTCTCAGACATGATTCCAGGCTCATCGCCCCAGACACTGATGCAACAAACCCACAAAATTATGCCTGAGCGGAAAGATAAACAGGCATCAGCGAGGTAGAACAAATAAGCTATATGGACAACAGAAAGCCTGCATTCATTGGAATGAATACTCATAATGCTATTTTAGGGCTGACTCGAATCCTCAGTCCAACTCTATTAGAATGCTTGTTATTTGGATGATCCAGATGGTGAAACTTATCCATAGAGACGAATCTGATGCAGTGCAACCGACACTCCAGTACCTTGTTTGTTACCTTCCTCTCGTCAGCACTAAACTGTCATTACCATAATGATTCTCTTGAAGAATGTCTCAGCTAGTCAGGGTCACCGTATCATTACATAATCCTTTGCAGCACAGCGGCTTTCACACTACAAGATTATGCTAATGGGCTTATAGCTACATCTGGACCCCAGGCTGAACAGCCGCGAGCATAAAACAAACCTAATCTACAAAACAATAAATACGTGCTGAATAACCTTCCCTCGATTACTCAAGTTAATTGGAAGATACAGCGCAAAGGATGTGTGCATAAAAGCTGATACACAGCATTTTAGCAAACCACTTCGAGAGCTCGACATTATAGAAGATTGTGGTTAATTATTGATATGGATTGAATAATTAAGTGGGCAAGCGAGCTGCAGCTGGATACCTTTTTGTCCTTGGTGACATCTTCATCTTTCTTGGCCGCATCCAGGTCAGTGACTCCGCGACTGAACTCGTCCATTGTGCTGTCCGGGAGGGGAAGCTCCTCTGCATCAATGTCTGTCTCATCTGCAGCCGGCTTTTCGGCCCCTGTGAGCTCCCGCCCTTTGAAGAGAAACAATTAATCTTGCTAAATATTTATTGCTGAGATGTTAAGCATGATATAGGATTAAAGGAAAAATTCACTGAAAATAAAAATTAAGCATGAGCCTTTTTATAGGTTTATGCCATCATGCATTGTCTTGTTGGAACATGGAAACTGTAGAGTCTAAAGGGACTAACTTTCGGTTAGTGTTTTTTTGATAGTGTTGCTTTTTCACACACAGGTATATACACAAGTAGATTTATTCTGACCAAACACTGATGTTGTTGACTGTGTTAACTGTGGATCCCCTGTGGGACAGTGGTGTTACTGATATGGGGCCCCGTGTATGTTTTGACCACACCTTCACTCGGTCTGTAATTCTGGAAATGGATAGTTGACATGACATGGCAAGCAGTGACAGCCGTGTCCTGTGGTGCGACATGCTACACTACATATACATATACATACACACACACACACACACACACACACACACACACACACACACACACGTATACATATACATATAAAAATAAAAATCAAATCAATAACTTCATTGTCATTAAATTCAAATACAATTTGGAGGAATTAGTTATTTTAGGGTGACAGTTTAACCCAGATCATAAACTCTGTATTGTGTTACTGAACATAACACGAGAGTTAAAAAAGGAAATAGACTGAGGTCAGAGGCATTTACTCTACACTTAAACACATGTACAGTAATGGGACACACAGTCTTCTCTGGCATTTCCACGGGCTAAAAGTCAATTCTGAAGCAAAAAAAAAACAAAAAAAAAAAACACATTCCTATGTATAGTATAATAGTATATTGCACATTGACCTAGACATTTTAATTTCCCCATTTGTCTAATATTACATTTGAACTAATATCATGTGGATATTTATGTGAATTTATATTAATTACATACTTTAAAAAAAACTAATTACAGTACAAGTTTGAAGCCAAAAAAACTTGGTAATTAGGTCCCATTTTAAATTAAGTGGACTACTATGTACTTACATTCAAATTAATGAATGACAAACAATGAACTTATTGTGCACATACTGTACATTTTTATATTGCATTTATATTTTAAAATCCCTATTTTAAATACATTTTTATCCCTTACAACTTCCCTCCAGCCTTAAACCTACCCATACCACCAAACCTGTCCCTAACTTTACCTGTATCCCACCTCAACAGCAACAAAAGTGTTTTGCAATACAATATGAACACAATAAGTACATTGAACTTATTTTGATGCAAGTACATAGTAGTTAAGGCCACCTAATATAAAGTGGGACCAACATTTTTTTTTTTTTTACTTCATAAACATAGGCTATAAAGCACTATACTTATTTATTGGTAGGTTTTGCAGTAATTTAAGCAGTTACACGGTTGTTTGGCTCTGAAGTGTCAGCTCTTAGACCAGTTTGCTGTTTCCCTATGGAAAGGGGTTATTAAGGTCTCCCTGTCCTATCACTGGGACAGCAGTGGAGCTGTTAAACATAGCGAGTTCCATCCATGTGACACTGCAGCATGTTGGTTCTGGGGAATCCTGTGCGGATTAGATGCAGCGCGTGGGTGAAAGAGAGCTCATTTGCATTTGAAAAGAAAACCTGTCCAGAGGGAGCTGTGGGAGGATGATCAGCCTGAACCCCTGGCCCGTGCACCATGAGATCTGCCCCTCAGACACAAGCAATCATAGGTGCTGTTCCATGCTGCCTATCAAAGCTCCAACTTCCTCTAACGCACTGCGCTGGATTGCACCAAAATACCTTGAACAACCGCATGGATTTTCCCTTTGCTAAATCAAAGTGTGTCAGGGATCAGCAAGAACATCACTCATCTGTAATCCCATCACACCAAGTTCAAGGGGCACAAACAGACAATCAATTAGAGGGAGTCTGAAGAATAAAAACCTGTTGTGAAAGATGACTACACTGACTTCAAGTATGACACAGAAGTGGAAATATACAGTTCATTAAAGTACCTGTTACTCCAGAATCTGTGCATGTCTTGTCAGCGTCACCATCTTCCTGGCCATCTGCATTTTGCTGGGTGTGCTGCAGGCTAAGTTTATGACAGACCTCAAAAGCCTGACCCACCGTCCGCACTATCCGCATGGCTTGGCTCTACAGAGAAATGAAAGAGCTTAGTATTAATGCACTGAAATCAAAGTACCTGGTGGAAACAAAAATTCTGGAAGACAAAAACTGAAGATCCTAATATTTATCATACAGAATTAATAAAATGAATTTTTTTAGAAATAAATTTAGAAATTTCTTCTGCATATTCTTTAAATCCAGCATAACACTATTTCCTTTCAAAATAAATCAATAAGCAAAAAAGCAAATAAATACAAATACAAACAAGCAAATAAAAAAAAAAATGTTTGCAAATAAATACATATGCCAATGCAAAAGCAAATAACTAAGCAAAATAATTAATGAATGTGCAAATTAATAAATAAAGGATATCTATTGACAGACATACATAAATAGCATATATGTATGTATGTTATATACAGACAGATTGTGTACATATAGAATACACAGTGTACAGGTGCATCTCAATAAATTAGAATGTTGTGGAAAAGTTCATTTATTTCAGTAATTAAACTCAAATTGTGAAACTCATGTATTAAACACATTCAATGCACACAGACTGAAGTAGTTTAAGTCTTTGGTTCTTTTAATTGTGATGATTTTGGCTCACATTTAACAAAAACGCAACAAATTAGAATATGGTGACATGCCAATCAGCTAATCGACTCAAAACACCTGCAAAGGTTTCCTGAGCCTTCAAAATGGTCTCTCAGTTTGGTTCACTAGGCTACACAATCATGGGGAAGACTGCTGATCTGACAGTTGTCCAGAAGACAATCATTGACACCCTTCACGAGGAGGGTGAGCCACAAACATTCATTGCCAAAGAAGCTGGCTGTTCACAGAGTGCTGTATCCAAGCATGTTAACAGAAAGTTGAGTGGAAGGAAGAAAGTGTGGAAGAAAAAGATGCACAACCAACCGAGAGAACCGCAGCCTGATGAGGACTGTCAAGCAAAATCGATTCAAGAATTTGGGTGAACTTCACAAGGAATGGACTGAGGCTGGGGTTAAGGCATCAAGAGCCACTACACACTCAAGGAATTTGGCTACAGTTGTCCTCTCCTGAACCACAGACAACGTCAGAGGTGTCTTACCTGGGCTAAGGAGAAGAAGAACTGGACTGTTGCCCAGTGGTCCAAAGTCCTCTTTTCAGATGAGAGCAAGTTTTGTATTTCATTTGGAAACCACACTGTCAAAAGCACCAAAAGTTGGTTAAATGACCATGGTGTTGGTGTGCTTGACTGGTCAGCAAACTCACCAGACCTGAACCCCATAGAGAATCTATGGGGTATTGTCAAGAGGAAAATGAGAAACAAGTGACCAAAAAATGCAGATGAGCTGAAGGCCACGGTCAAAGAAACCTGGGCTTCCATACCACCTCGGCAGTGCCACAAACTGATCACCTCCATGCCACGCTGAATTGAGGCAGTAATTAAAGCAAAAGGAGCCCCTACCAAGTATTGAGTACACATACAGGAAATTAACATACTTTCCAGAAAGCCAACAATTCACTAAAATGTTTTTTTTTTTTTTAATTGGTCTTATGAAGTATTCTAATTGGTTGAGAGCGTGAATTGGTGGGTTTTTGTTAAATGTGAGCCAAAATCATCACAATTAAAAGAACCAAAGACTTAAACTACTTCAGTCTGTGTGCACTGAATTTATTTAATACACGAGTTTTACAATTTGAGTTGAATTACTGAAATAAATGAACTTTTCCACGACATTCTAATTTATTGAGATGCACCTGTATATGCTACAGACAGACAGACAGACAGAGTATAAGCAAATAATGAACAAACAAATAACTAAGCAAATGAATGAATGAATGAGCAAATGAATAAATAGACAGAAAGAAAGACAGACAGATATAGTGTAAATATTTACTATTTCAGCAACATGTCTTTTTATTGTCTGACTGTCTGTCCGCCTGTCTGTCTGTATTATACATTATAAACCATCTGTCTGTAGAATATAGACACTACTGTATGTATGTGTGTGTATATTATGTATGTGTGTCACACATACATAATATATATACACACACATACATACAGTAGTGTCTATATTCTACAGACAGTCAGACAATAAAAAGACTGAAATAGTAATAGAAATAGAAACACGTTGCTGAAATAGTAAATATTCTACAGGTTTCAAGAGCAAAGCCCTGCATCTCAAGTCCATTGAGGAGTTCTGTTTTCTAGCTCAGGATGTCTGAAAAAATCTCAGCTGTTGTTCATCACCTTGCCAACTTTAGCATTTTTTGGATGGTTTGCAATATTGGATGTCTATCTTTTTAGCAACCGAAAGTTAGTCAAAATCTGACGCAAACTGAGGTAATCAACAGGGCTTTGAAGTCTCAATTCAGTCAGAAAACAAAAACAAAGGGACTCAAACAAAAGAGAAATTCTTTGATATGACTCATACCCGTTTATGTGATTAATCATGATAGCTTTTGATTCCCTTCCCATACTTTTAATTTCAGATGGTATGCTTTTAGCCAGCAAATGTAGAAAAAAGGAATGCAGCCAACCATGTAAGCAATCAAAAGACACTAGGAATTTCAAAGTTGAACAAAAATTTAAATCTGATATTAAAACTTAAGAATGCTTAGATGTTTTTTATAGTTTGCACAAAAGTAATGCAGCAACATCATATAAAAGAAATTTAATTGGAAACAGATGGAAATTTGTCTATTAACTTTCTGTTTTCCATGGAATAAGTCTCTAATTCAAGTATCAGTTTATGTAAATTTTTAGTTGTTGCGACTATCCATTAAGTGTTAAAATATCATTCAAGCTGCATTTAAACACTGGATACAACCATCGGTCTGCAGACTCCATAAGACCACTGCACAAAAATGACCTATAGAGAATGGGAATATACGTCACTGGGTGTTGCATTCTGGGTAGTTGCTGCCACGTTTTAGGACACGCTAAGTAGCGTACAATGACAACAAATCCAAATCACCAGAGGAAAAAAACGACTGTATTTGCATTAATATTTTTAAGAGCTGCTTGTTCTTGCTTAGAATAAATGTACTAATATTTGAATCCATTGCGTTCATTCAAGCGCTCAGTTGTGTGGCCAGGACAGGACACAAACAACATAATACACACTCACAGAAATCATACGGCCGCCTTCCATCATGCCACACACACAGGACCAAACTGATTTGTCTTTTGCAGTTTTTAATAACTAGGTGGCACTGATATAGCTGTAGGATAAATAAACACACTATAGCTTAATCTCAGCCAGTCGATCATGTAAGCGACCCACCGCTCTGCACATTTTCCGTGCATCCTCTTGTTTGTTCCATTTGAACGCAAGTGCCCTGCGAACTTGGAATATTCTGCCATCATTCCAGTTCGAAGGCAGCGTATATATTCCATTAAATGGGCATAAAAGTGTGCGAGACATGAATTTAAATTTAACGAGCCGGTTATCTGAATCAGGTTAAATAAGAGAGGCATGCAATATGCAGAGCGAGGGTACGTGAGGACTGAAATTGAGAACCACTGATGTTTAAAATCAACACATTATCGCCTTAATTTCTAAATGTTAAAGCATTAAGGGATAAAGTACAACCCTCTGTAATGCAGCTCTGAAATAAATTATATTGTAAAAGCACTAAACAAGTTTTACTAGACTTAAATGGAACAAATACAATTTCTTACAAAGAGTTGTTGAACAGTGAATCAGGGGAGCGTTGCTTTATAAACACGGAGAGATAACTAGCTATAAATCACACATAACTTTTCCAAATGTGTTTTCGTAGATTATTATTCATTGCGTGAGCACTTACAAACTCAAGCGGATTGGAAATTATGAATCTGTAATAAATGACAAATACAAATAAAGCCAGATTTTGGTCAAACTGTTTATTTTCACTGAGCTGCTTTCGCAATTGCGTTGTTTCAAGCTGAAAAGCATAAAAATGCGCTTCGTTTTAGATCTGTTTTCTACTCTAGTCATGAGAGCAGATATGGCAGTTCATGACACAGCAAGCGTTTTCCATTCCAATATGTTTTTTTACTGTACAATATAAATTTTTACATCTACCTCCACTATTACCCAGTCACTACTGTAGTGTCCGTGTCTCAGAATGCCTTGCGTTGCTGACGTCACGTTCCCATTCTCTATTCCACAAAATGCCGAAGATCAGTTATCAGTCTTTTGATAGATGGCAAAAAACGAAACAACATTATTTCAGCTAAAAGGTTTGAGTGTGTAGACAGTAAAAGGTGAATTATCAGTGCAGATCTATTTGCAGTTTATTGAGAGCACACTTGATGTACAATTACCCAGAGCAGCTCTGAATTGCTCCGTCTGTAATGGACAGTGATGATGGGCCAGACGAAGCTTTCAACTCAAATGAGCGACTACTTCTTTCTAAAGAATCTTTGTTAAATAAAGAATACTTTGTTATTGATTGCCATTCACCATGGCCAAACTTCTGCTGTATAAATCTATGGCTATTGATGAACCACTTTTTTTTTTTTTATGATGAGAGAAACATGGGTAATATTGAGTCCATGTGTTAGGCTTTCATAACTGTTTTCTATGCTACATAGTTTTTAATATTGTGGCAATCTCAATACAGTGTGCTCATTTTGTATGCTATTTGCAATTTCACATCTAAAGAAGAACGAGGCATGAAACAAAAAGTCAGATTATAGATGACTGGAAAGTTGTATTCAGATTAGTGTCTGTTATGTCTCTCGCAGCCTTTGACGTGAAAGGCCTGCTCAGACTTACAAAAACAATACGCAGACTAGTTTCAGTGGAAAAATATGATGTTGATTTGCATTTAGGTCTTAACTTTACTAATTTTCTAATGCATAAATGAGGTACAAGGCACACTTTAAAAATGTTTGCTAATGTGACAGAAAAAAGAAAAGCTTCCATAAAAACCTGTTAATTGACAAGTAACCACACCATTTGTGGTAGTTTTTATTTTCTCTCAGCTGTGCCAAAAACTCAATGTAAAGATTCATGGTGAAAAACTGTATATGGTTTAACAATGCATTGTCATTTTACAGTTACATACTGTCATTGTTTTTTTTGTTTTTGTTTTTAAATTTATGGGTCATTTAAAAAAATGTTTTTGAAAATATAAAAACAAACAACCATATAATTTATGGTGAAAATAGCAAAGAACATTCCCAGATGTCTCTTTGTAACACATTATGTATTAATATATTTTCTTTGAAATAATGCAGAAAAAACCCCATTAACAATATCAGAAAAAGCCATAACACTTTACAATAAGGTTCCATTTGTTAACATTTGTTAACTACGTTAAACATATACTAACTTTAAAAAAACTACTTCTAAAGGATTTATTAATCCTAGTTAATGCTCATTCCAACATTAAATACAGAATTAGTAAATCAAAAGTTGTATCTATTAATGTTAATGTACCTGAGCAAACATGAACTAACAATGAACAATTGTATTTGTATTAACTAATGTTAACAAAGCTAAATCAATACTGTAACAATGTATCGCTAATTGTTAGTTCATGTTAGTCAATACATTAAACAGTTAATAAATGACACTCATTGTAAAGTGTTACCAAAAAATGTAACAAAACACTAATAAATTACTGACAAAAATAAAATTAAGAAAAAACAAAACTGTTTAGTATCATGTTGTATTACCCTGATGTTGTATTGTCTTGGTAGGAGTGACCTTGTGCATACAGTTGTATTATGGTGGTTATCAAAGTTTCTGCCATCCTGTAATACTTGAAACATTGTCAATATATTTACAGTGAATTTCTGGAGGAGCTGCCTTTTTACTGTAAAATTAATAGGATATTTTTTACAGTGAATGAGAGAAAGAGAGGGAAAAAAAAACAACCACCACAGATGATTTGGTGACTTAATGCTGTCATACTGTATTTGTCCAATACAGTACCCATATGCCTATGCCTATTATATTTGACATCTTGTATTTTCACATACACTTCTTGTACAGTCTGTTGTAAAGCCCTTAGCACTCTGAGATCCTTGTGTATACAAACTTCTATGATAATGTGATGTGTCATAGTGACAACTATCGCCTAGCATGAATTCCTCTTTATAGACTGTGTAGGCACCAGATTTGGAAAGGAAAAAAATAATTATTTTCCCTCTGAAAAAATCTTATTTTGATTCTTGTGACATTGTAGATTAATTGCCAATATTAAAAATAAATATTTAAACCAGTCAAGCAGAGAAAAATAGATTCAGATGTCAAATCCTTCTCAGAGGTGGTGGGCGTCTTTAAACAGTTATTTAGCTTTCATATTTGCCTCTGATTCAAATCCAGTGCAGAAGCATGAAAGGGAGCAGAACTTGACAGCTTTAAGAACTAAAAGCATGCCCTGTCAGTATTTCATCTACATGCACCACTGCTGGATCATTGTACTGCTCTGCATGCTAGACCGACTGAGAAGAAAACTATAGCCATTCTGAAAAGTGCACTTCAGTTTCATGGCCAAGGGCTGCTGTTCCCTTTTTTCTGATGTTTTTTTTTTCAACTATATGCCCTTAAGTAAAACGAAACAAGTGTGCTGAAGAGGCAAGGAACTGTCAGTAGCCTTCATTCGCTTAGAGCTTGACAGGACAGGATTCTATTGTCCAAGGAAAACCATCAGCACTCAATGTCCTGACTAGAAGACACGCTCAAGAGATGCCTACCTTTTTCTTTGATTTGAAGACGTTACATCGAAACACGTTGCTCTGTCCATCTCTTGCTATGTAACTGAAGATCTTCAGATCTTGAGAGTCGTGTGATACGTAGAATATCCTGCAAAAAAAAAAAAAAAAAAATAGTAATCTAATATGTGCAGTACTTTCAAGGACAGTAGATTCAGTTGGAGTAAAAAGGAGAAAAGTATTTACTGGAACATTTCCGGTACCGTTAAAAGCTTTTATTCCTGCATCTGCGTCATTTTTCTTGCTATATTTTGGTCCAAACCACCACAGTGCACCGTTTAATCAGGAATCCATTAATGTCGTGTTTAGAAATGACCTTTGACTGTGTATTTTTGTTGGACATCCAAACAAAAATGGTGCTTGAAGTGTAGCAAACAAAGCAACATGAGTCACTGAAGCACATTCAGTTCTATTGTGAAACTGTGTGAGTGCATTTACCCCAAAGCAAACAAGACTTGTAGCAAGGAACAAGTAGCAATGCAGATCAGAGTGTAAAACACGCCATAAACCAAAAGATAAATAATTGACACCATGCAAATCCAGATCAATTTCCTCCCCAACAGTGTAGAGGATTTTCTTCAGAGCTTGATAAAATGACAATGCAGCTGTCACAAGGCACTGAAGAAAATCCTGAGCAGAAACCTTGTTGAATAAGATGAATAAAATGCGTTGATGTCAATTGCAACAACTTTCATGCACATCCACAGAGAACCTCAAATGTAAAACTGCCAAAAAAATGATAGACAAATAGCTAGAGTGCTAGACAACATGACACATTCACCAAGAAAAAGCAAGCTGGTTTGGTGCGTGCCGGCTTGGCGGGGGTACTTTGTATTTTGCTATTCGCTAAACCTTGACAGATAAAAAAAAAAAGAACGGAAAAAGAAAAGGAAAAAACTTAGATTGTTTCAGTGGGTTTGTCAGAGAGTGAATAACTGGCAGCAGGGAGCAGAAATGCCTAAAACGGCATTCAAATCACCACACTACGGATGTGAAAGAAACATAATAGAACCCAGAGACTCTTCATTCTCTCTAATTACAAAGAATCATTTGTGCAGTCATAACTAACGAACAATTAGTGCTGAGAATGTGACTCATATGAAGCTGCAAAAGTCATCACACAGATTGGAAGGTCATGTGGCGTGTATCATACAATATCTGTAAAGCAGCTAGACAGATGTTGCATATGAAAACAGTGTGCATTCTTCTGTATATACACAATACACCTCTTAAATGGACGTGTGGTAATTTGAAATGTCTGATATGGATTATAAATGATGAATTTTACTTTAATTAGCACAGTACCTTTAATCAACAAAACAATAAATGGAACACAAAAACTGATCATCAGGCTGAAATTTACATAGCCATCATATATCTGAATAGATGTGTTTCTAAAACTTGACGCTGCATCTTAAAAACATAATTCTCAGTGAGATGATAAAAATCACAGATTTGTGACAGTGTCCAAAAACACTCACCAGATGCGTGTGTGTGTGTGTGTGTGTGTGTGTGTGTGTGTGTGTGTACATAGTTCTGCAGATAAATCATCAGAAAGTGGAATAAACAGTGCCCAATATAAAGAGCACGTTTTTTTTTCATTTTGCTTTTTTACTTGGAAAATGACATTGTTTTCATAGTAGATGATCCCAGTTAAAATGACCCCAAACATAATACAGAGTAGGAATGTGCAATATTGAAGAAAAATGCTTGTTAAATAATGCGATACTCCATATGCCATACAATATCAATTTAAAAATATAAAAAAATTAAATTATATAACCAATATACTTTGTTTCACATTCCTTCTTGGAATAGAAAGCATTACTACAACTTCTGAAAGTGACCAGCAGTGTTTCAGCATTACATAAAAAGTAATCTTTCAAATCTGAAAATGTACTTTTAACATCAGTGTAAACAAACAAAATAATGCCACTTATTTTATAATCAATGTAATGTTGCTTTCCATTTATTATTTAAAGTGCACTTTAAGAACTTCTTTAGTACCACAGCAAAAACTACTAGCCTAAGAAAGTTCAAACATGATTAAAGGCAAGCGACAGTCAGTAAATAAGAACAAATACACAAATGAAAAGCACAGATAAATACAATATAACAGTTACAAATAAAATAAGGGCTAACAGTGGTATTCAGGTACAGAAATGTAATAATTAAGGGTAGAATAACACTGTAAGCACTATATTGCAGGGTCAAACAGAAAAAATGGTAAGGCAAATGTATAATATATTACTGACTACAATTATCGGTTGTAATTTCATCACCATCACTGATATCAGTATACTTTTCCCAATTATCTGTGAATATATCAGTCATGATATACATCACACACCTCTTATTATCGGAGACATTTGAAATCAAATACTATATTGATCTTGCCACTAAAGAGCAAGAGCAGGTTGACTTTTCGTAATTAAGGCCTGACAGTGAGGAAATCTGTATCTAAAGCTCACCCTGAGTTATTGTTGTATTAGCCTGGGAAATATTTATTTACGATCACTATAGTCTTCATTTGGACCAGTGCAGACTTGATATGCATCCAACACTCACACGACTGAGAATGTCAGCATGTTACATGTCAGTGCTTGCCGATACAAGATTGCAGTGATGCTAAAGGGATCGAATACACCCTGCAAGGAAGATGTACCTAAACACCAGTCCGCTCATGGGTACATTCTGATACACAGTGCTGGACAGATGGGTGAAGAGAAACCCCACTCATTAATTGAATTCTCCTAGTTGCTGTTGACACTTCAGGGAGACATGCCGCATCAGCGATTTGCACAGATGACACATGCTGTTTAAGAGCTTTTTCCCCCCGTCACTTTAATTCATCAAGTCTGAAAGCAAAATGAGGAGCTGAAATATCTGCTGAGTATATGTAATGTACACCACTCCGCCATCATCATAGAGAGAGAGTGATTTTACTCCACAACCATTACGTAGCCTTATTTAACGGGTTGCTCTGCAAATGTATTAAGAATATCTAGTAGAAGGCAAAGTGCTGCTTTGCTAATTTCTGAGATATATAAGATGCCAATGACCAAGTAATGGTATTTCTATTTTCTAAGCAAGCGTGGCCATTTAACACGGGCAGAACAGGCTAAAGTGTTGATACATTAGCATTAAGATCTCAAAGCATTCATCCTGATTTAATGAAAAAATCAATAGCGATGACTTTTAGGGATGCCTGGCTTAGCTAAAATGTGTTTTGCAAGGTCCCTGAAATAAGTCATATACAGGACATAGCACATTTGTATTTTTTTTTTTCAGGTATTATCACTCATACTTACAGTGAACCTAAGAAGCCTATTAAACTGGCATGCAACAAGTTCTGTACAGTTTATGTTACAGACATAAAATATACCTCAAATTATACCTCAAATTGTTGGATGATTAAATATAAGGGCTGTCATTTTAGCATGTTAATTTAATTAAGGAAAAATAACGCTATTAAATATTTTAATGCAGTTAACGCACTCGCCCCACACCAGACTTGTATGTTACATTTCATACAGTTGACTGTTTGATGACATGAGGGAGGGCAACAACAATGTAGCCTATAAAATGCACTTATAAATATTCCCATAAAATTTAAGATATTGGGGCAAAAAAAATGCCCCAGTTTGAGTTTTTGTCTTTTATTTACATCATATGACAAGCCCAAATAACATCAATGCAAATGTGATTTTATACAACAGTTCAGTAAATAAGAAGTTGTGCTATATTTTAGATGGGCTACAACATTGCCTGTTTATTTTCTCAATTTTGCAAATGAAGATATTACCTATAAAGCCACAGCAGAAGTGTTGTGCATCTCTGAGCAATCAGCATCTCTGATTCGTTTCTGAATGACTTATTTACCGCCACCAACTGGCAGTTTTAGTTTCTTATTTAGAGTTTTATTTAATTAAATAATAAAATAAAAATAAATTCTCACTCAGAAAGAAAAATTCTGTCAACATTCGCTCACCCTTAAACTGTATCACTTACTGTACTTTCTTTTATGGAACTTAAAAGAAAATAGGGTTGTGACGGTGAGGAAATTTTCCCACTGGTTAATCGTCGTGGGACAACACCGATAATACCTCACAGATAATTTTCCTCACTTTCCTTTGTTTTAAATAGCTTGTAAAAGTGGCGTGCGCCTTTTACTATCAAATTGGCGGAAATTTCACTATGCTATAGGTTATGCCCAATAACAAATAACTTACACCAAGTTTAAATACGTAGGCTATACAAAACTGAAAATAAGTAAACATTGTGGAACCAAATAAATAAGTAAATGTAGAATGTTTATTAACAAAACGAATAAGAAAGCTTGGAGGCACGGCATCCACCTTGATGTCAAATAAAATAAATAAATTACACAAAGTTTTAATAAAGTAAAAATCACACTGGAACCAATTAAATAAGAAACGGATGTTTAAAAAAAAAATCATCTTCGATAAACTGCAAAAGTCAACAGGCTTTTCAAAATCCAAAATACCACCATTTTGCATTTCGTTTTGAAACTAAATCACCTACTGTCGTCTTGTCTGTCTCACATCACTCTTCTTGTCAGTAAGCTCGACTCACTCACGTGATGAATGAAATCTGATCTGTGATGCGACTGACCTTCGGCACACTACAGCAGCCGCGTTCAGTTTTTGACTAAATGTTTTTTATTACTAGAAAAAAAAATTAAAACGACGTGGGAGGCGGTGCCCCCCAAGTGATGTAACTGGTATTGCGGCTTAACACAAATAAAAACGACAGTGCTCTCGTTGGTCCTGGCCATTGGTGGAGAACCACTAATCTAGAAAACCCCTAGTAAATCACCCAAAACACCTAAGAAATCACAGAAACACCCCAGCAACCTTTCACTCCACTGCAGCTACCCACAACATAGCATGGCAACCACCCAGAATACCCTAATGCCCTAACAACCACCTATAACACTCTAATATTGTGAGTTTTGTACAATAAATGTAAAATAAGGTCATAAAACAAAAAAACTGGACCAATTCTTAAATTCTCCATTCAGCATGTATTGAAGTAACAAATCTGCCCTATACCTACGTCGCTTCCAAACTCCCCTGCCTCTCTTGTGAATTTTTCAATATGTTTCTACACAGGCAAGTGCAGTCGTGAGGACTGTATAGACGGAGCCATGATTTCCTCTGCACTTTACTACAAATGAGAGTTCTGAATTATTGATGCCTCTTATTATATCTCTGTTAATAACAGCAGGCCAGTTCTCCCTGCTCCTGGTGCCAAGTTTATGCTCTGGGTGACAATAAAGACGCACAAATGTCACCATTGCTCTTCAGAAGGGGGGCAACAGCAGGCATTCTCATACATTCAGAGCTGACACGCCCCAATCCCATCATCCTAAGAGAGTCCCCATACACACATGATTCAGTCTCTTCAGCTTGCAATCAAACACACTCACAAAAGCTGTCAAAAGCCTCCTGGGGTTGCTGCTCCTGGTTTAGCAGGCTGTTTGATAGCAAAAATCATTGTAATTACTTAACTAGGCCCAAATTACAGTCAAACTCAAGTGTTATCTTCATGGAAATGATTAAGAATGTGACTGTTTGTTCATTCATTGTGCTTAACCAACTCAAAATGTTTTAAAACGAAATGCCTCCATTCAAGAGGGCCAAAAGACCCCAATCGTTTACTGGTTTCAGGTGTGCCAGATAAAAATAAATGTTGTCCTGACATGTCAGCTGCCTCATCCAGTGAGTCAGGGGATCGCATGGGCATGTTGTCAAGTCCAAGCAGCAAATTTTGGTGAAGATGATTAATGCGTTTTGATTAGGCTTTCATGTGATTCTGCATTTGCTGCGGAGACACAGCCAAACAGGATTTTAAACTGCACATTTATACTGTTACCATCAGCAGGTTACATAAGGAACAACTGCGTTGCTAAAAGGCTTTGCAAAGAACAAACACTTCTAATTACATGGCATCCAAATTGATTAATTTTCTTAGGGTTTTCTCTAGTTAATATGTGAAGGTGCACAACTGCAACTACAGAATCTCTACGTGAAATGTCACCATGTTCTTGCAAATACAAAGTGCATGTTGGGTCTACTGCCTAATTCCTATGATTGCACAAAATTAGCTCATGAATATAAAATTGCTCACTTTGGCATGATTGTAGTAGATTAGAACGGTTACTGTTCAAAAAGCAGCATCTTGAATGATTCATTTCTTTTCTATGTGGTATGAATATATGATTACAGGTCATAAGTACTTCTGAAATAAATGAGTCTAACTGTATTTTGTGTCTACTTGGGACATTCCAGCATTTTTAAAAATGTTTAAAAATCCAATCTACACCACAAAAGCTTGCCACAGAACTGTTTAGAGATGAAGGTCTACTCCACATACACATTAAAAGTTCAAAAAAGCTCAAACATGTAAGATCCTGAAATGTAAAATGATGGGCACTGGCAATTTTAAGACTAAAACTAATGTAATGATTTAATGATTTCATTAGTCTCCTCTGATTCAGCGTAGCGCCATTTTGGAGAATATCCGCTGGATGCAAGCAGCGTACGCTCTTCTGTGTCAGCCGCGCCACAAGGATACGTCTTCTATGTTTGTTTGAGCTTTGATTTGAATGAAATCAGCCGGTATGCGGCTGACACACAAGAGCGTAAGCTGCTTGTGTCCAGCGGATATTCTCCAAAATGGTGCTGCGCTGAAGCAGAGGAGACGAATTGTAGAATAAAGTCGTTGTTTTGTTTTCTTTGCGCAGAAAAAGTGTTCTCGTCGCTTCATTAAATTCAGATTGAACCACTGATGGCAAATGGACTATTCTGACGATGCTTTTCATACTTTTCTGGACCTTGACAGTGCAATTTACTATGCAGTCAATGGGACAGTCACAAGTCTCCTGGTTTTCATCAAAAATATCTTAAATTGTGTTCCGAAGGCGAACAAAGACGGGTTTGGAACGACATGGGGGTAAGTGATTAATGACAAAATTTTCATTTTGGGGTGGAGTAACCCTTTAAAGCTTTACCACTGCATGAATAAATTAGTGTTTAAAATATATAAAACAGAAAACAGTTATTTTAAAGTGTAATAAATATTTCACCATAGTGTTTTACTGCATTTTTGATCAAATAAATGCAGCCTTAGTGAGCATAAAAGACTCCCATAAAAAAAACCTAACAGCACTCTCAAAACAAATCTAAGATAAATCCTGAACTGTTGGGTCCCTTCAGGCTTGGATAACACAGCAGACCTCTGTTATACATTTGTAGATGGAAAAAGATGAATGAGTTGATAAAATGGCAGTGACAAGAAAAAAACGGCAAGAAATGTAGAAACGGAAGAGGCTGAAAGCAAAATGAGGGCTTATGTTGAACATCAGGATACCGCTGACATGTTACATTTGAAAAGCTGAAGAATACACCTTCTCTCCTGAATTTCAATGAACTGAAGAACTAACAAAGACGATATTTAAATACACAATTGTTCAGTAAAACAAAACAGTAGCTCACCACTTCATTACTGGCAAAAACCATCATATATTCTTTTATTTTCTAACTGTGCTTTTCACAAATGCTATCAAACACACGAGATAATTTAAGCCTAGACTGACTTTCCTGACTTGGCTGTTGTACAGAAACATGGGAGAAAGTAAAACAATGAAAGGGAGAGAGACGTTTCTGAGAGTGGAGGAGGAAAAGTGGTCTTGCGCTGACACAGCCATTTAAACTTTTCATTAGGAAAGCATAACAACAGCACAAGCCTTTGCAGCACACTGCTTTAATCTCTCTAGCTGACTTGGAAAATGTTTTTGTTCAATTTTGCAGGGGTCTTAGCAGTTAGCACAAGTTCCAATGGGAGTTCAGGTTCGACTTGCGTCATTTCCTGATCCTGTTCCCTTCAATTCTTGTCAACATTTCCGGCTCTCTCTCTGCTATCAGTTATAATAACATGAAAAAAAGAAAAAACTTTTATTGCACAATTCCCATATTCAAACTATTGCAATCATTAATGCAGCTACAATAAAAGATAAGAAATGAAGTCTATTGACTGACATTCACCTTCTGCATCCAACAAAACTGCGCTGCCACTGGCGTGCACACACACACACACACACACACACACGAGAAACTGGGAGAGAACAGGGTGAGCAGATGGCCACGATATAACATCAGGACAGGTCAGAGACCTGAAATGCATTTGCCCCAACACGATGGGCGGCCTGAGTTTGAATCTGTTGTGAATAAAAACATTCACTTCAGTCACACCAGACAAGTTAAATCTAAACTTTAACTTAATACTGAAATCAGAATGTGTCAATTTAAAATTTCTTCTTTAAGTTGAATGAACACTTCCAAAAGTGTTTGTATTTGAATGAATAACCTATTAGATCATTTATTTTGACAAGCATTAAAACATCAGCATGCACTTCTTAGAAAAACAGCGGTAATTTGTGCATGCACACTAGACATTTTCAACTTTCTTTTCCAATTTTAAGGAAGCAACAGAAATGTTATGCAACAGT
Source organism: Acrossocheilus fasciatus (assembly GCA_036784905.1). NCBI lineage: Eukaryota > Metazoa > Chordata > Actinopteri > Cypriniformes > Cyprinidae > Acrossocheilus > Acrossocheilus fasciatus. Next base: position 21,355,692 of record CM071943.1, read on the forward strand.
TATGCATTATACTTCCATTAATGGGCCAAGTAAGTATAAAATAGTTCATTTTTAAGCTCGTCTTTTTAAAAAAATGTGTCAAGTTTAGTCACTATTATATAACTGCATGTAAACTGCACAACAGATGAAATTATTTAAAAATGAAACAACAGCTAACAACAATCTGCAAACTGACAAAAACGTGTGAAAAACTATATTGTAACAAAGACTGTTTTTATTATTCTGCCATGCTCTTTTTCTCTCATCACATTTTCATCAACAGTAAATGTGAATTAGAATACTTTATTATCAGTTTATGTAGCATCTTTGTTATTGCTGATAAAAAAAACAAACAATCAAGTACAGTTTCTGCACTCCATTTCTTGAGTGCATCGATTCAATCTATATATACATACAGGAAAAAAATGTAATCAAAATAAAAAAAGTAAAATAAAAATTGTAATTGTAAATAAAAAATGGAATTCCTTTGATTACAAAAAATGCAAAAAACAAAAGTAAAAAAAATAAAATAAAGTCAACACACATTTCACTTCATTGATGAAAATAACACAGCTACACTAATCAGTCAAACTAAGATGAATTATTAATGGCAACCAGGCTGAAACACTGTTGGGTATGAGATATAGTCTTTAAAAAAATAAAATAAAAAAAAATAAGTAACCCGATTTTATCAGGAGATCGGTTCACTGTAAAGGGGAAACGTATATCACCTTTAAATGTCTATTCTTTAAGACGAAAAGATGAGTTTGTACAGTAATCACTTTTGTATTTCCTTCAGCAGTTTTGATGGACTCTGAATGGATGTGTCTGGTACTCAGTGACAGGGCAGTAAAGAGAGAGGAAGGCGAGAGGAATCTCAATCTCAGTGTCGTAAGCTGCCAAGCGGGTCAATAATTAAGAGCCATCCGTCCATTCCTCTGAGCTCCCACTGACACATCTAATGAGACCTCTCACTGCTCTCTCCGCTCTTGAAAATCTGCAAGCACACACAACTGTCTCCTTCTGAAGACAAATGGTGTCACCCACTTCAAACATCTCACAGTAAAAACAAAGAAAAAGAAAGAAAGAAAGAAAGAAAGAAAGAAAGAAAGAAAGTAAGTAAGAAAGAAAGAAAGAAAGAAAGAAATACAGACAGAAAGAAAAAGAAAATTATCAGAACAATTTGGGATAAATAAAAGCTGCATGGGCTCTTTAAATTTATGTAAAACCTGATGAACATAACTTCAATAGAGACAAGAACATCTGATAGTCTGTATAAAGGAATTCACTTGGTCAATGAAACAAATTTGCTTATTTTATTAGTGTAGAAAAAAATTGTAAAGAGGGTAGAATCTTAAATATTTCTGTATCATTTAAAGTCAAAACTTTACGGAGCCCCACACATGACATCCAGGAAAAAAATAGTAGGCTAAATCGTGTGCACAATTTACTATTTCGTTCCCTCGATTTATAAATTTTGCACATGATTTACTAATTCGTTCCCTCGATTTATAAATCGTGTGCGCGATTTAGCAAATCGAGGGAACAAAATAGTAATTGTTTACATGTTTTAGTAAATCGTGTGCACAATTTATTAATTTTTTTCTTGCATGTCATGTGCAGGGCTCCGTAAAACCTTGCTCTAACTGGATCACATAAAAATAAATGAATACATAAAATACAGAAAGTGCAGAAGCTTATATTTCTTTACGATTTTAAGGTCACAACTTTGAATGAATGAATGAATGAATTCTGGTTTCAATTAAGAAAAAAATTGTTTGTGGTCTAGTGAAAAATAGAAGGTAAAAAAAAATATATAAAACAAATAAAAAAGTAAACGAACAAAAGCTCTTATAAAAACACTTTTATGAAGTTTTTAATGTTTGTCTTCGATTAAAAAAAAAAAAAGTTAAACTAAACCTGGTCTCACTTTATTTAAAATCTTTTCATTTGAGAAAATTAAAGGGTTCCAGAGGAGTTCAAGACTTCACAGTCCATCAAAAATATGCTTAAAAAAATAACTATGCAAATAAAAATGAGAGCCTCAAGCCTTAACTACATTGTGCTTAAGGTGCCTTTCCAAAGTTCATCGCTCACATTACTAAATTCCCCCGAAGTGAAGACGATACAGCCAACCCCATGTACTGTACGAGCTGCTCAGTTAAATTTCTTCAAGGTTGGCTAAGGATCAAACTGTGTGGGATATGTGGAAGTTTTATGTGCATCCCTCCAGGTTAGGCTTAAACCAGCGAATTCTCAAATACGAATGTTCTGGAGGTGTATGCTGGGTTCTCACGGACGATTTCCACTAAAGTTATAGCTTATGACTTTCCAAGCCTCTTGTAATTGAGTTTAACACTAAACAGAGGAAAATAGACAACCCTCTGTCTATGCAGTAAGCCTTGCCGAGGGCAAATCTGCCTCCGCTTCTGCTTTATCAACAGCCATTCAGAGCATTCCGACAGTAATCACACACAAACAGAGGACGTGCTCGGCACATTTCATTAGCCACACACCTCACACCCCACATGGCCTCCGGAGGCTCATTTAGAAGACCAATGTGGTGGACCTTTTATGTATTCATGGAATATCGGATGCAGCGCTACAAGCTAAATGTGCAGTGCGATGAGGTTTACGCAAATGGAAGTTCGGGTGCAGAGCTAAAGAAATTACGCATCCGTCTGGTACATAAATTGATAGCATTCATCTGTGACTTTCTTCAAGGAACACACAAAATAACAGCCGTTCAGGCCAACTCTCACACACAATTTAGCTGGCAGGATATTTCCAAAAAGCAAGTTTTTTTTCCAGCAAGGAATAAGTATTCCAAAATAAAGCATTATGGAATGGATTGTATAGTCTACGACTTTAAATAAACTTGAACGTTTATTAACAAAAATAGTCCTCAACATGTTGCAGTCCTAAAGCCATATTTACATTTAGTTATTTTATCCAAAGCGACTTACAAATGCGGACAATAGAAGCAATCAAAATCAACAAAAGAGCAACAATGCAAGCGCTATGACAAGTCTCTGTTAGCTTAACGCAGTACACGTAGCAATTTTTTTTTCTTTTTTTTTTTTATAAAGAAAAGTAGATAGAATAAAAAAAAGAAAGCTAGTGTTAGAGGGTCAGATAGATACAAAGAAGACTAATAAATACAAAGAAGACAGATAGATAAAACAGAATTAGAATAAAGTGCTAGAGCTAGAGGGTCAAATAAAGATGGAAGAGATGTGTTTTTAGCCGTTTCTTGAAGATGGCTAAGGACTCGGCTGCTTAAATTGAGTTGGACAGGTCATTCCACCAGGAGGGAACAGTTAATGTAAAAGTCTGTGAAAGTGATTTTGTGCCTCTTTGGGATGGTACAATAAAGCGATGTTCACTTGCAGACGCATAGGTCTGAAGTAGTGAATTTAGGTAAAGGGGTGCAGAGCCAATGGTGGTTTTTTAGGCAAACATTAATGCCTTGAATTTTATGCAAGCAGCTATTGGTAGCCTGTGCAAACTGATGAACAGAGGTGTGATGTGCGTTCTTTTCGGCTCATTAAAGATTTATCTTGTAGCGGCATTTTGGATTAATTGTAGAGGTTGGATAGAACCGGCTGGAAGACCTGCCAAGTTAGCATTGCAATAGTCCAGCCTGGACAGAACAAGAAGCATGTTCCGAAAGAAAGGGCCTGATCTTCCTAATGTTGTATAAAGCAAATCTGCAGGACCGGGCAGTTTTAGCAATGTGGTTTGAGAAATTCAGCTTATCATCAATTACAACTCCAAGGTTTCTGGCTGTTTTTGAAGGAGTTATGGTTGATGAGCCTAACGTATTATTATTAATATTACTTATTATTGCTTCCGTCAGTGGTATAAGAAAGACTGCATAGCAAAATGCCATCCAGCATCAATTCCAATCAGCCAATGTGTCAGCAGTTTTCCTGCTGGCCTTCCCTTGTCTACTCTGTTGATGAAAATGTCTGCTGAATAAGTTTTAAAGAGCACCAAGGTCATTCCACAAAAGACATCTGCAATTCAGATCTACTGTAACTTTCATTAGTCATTCTCTATGTTAAACATAAAATTATCTGTGCAGTGCATTATTTGTTTAGTGTGTTTATATTCCGAATTAGAAACTAATTAATAAAATAAAATAAAATAAAAAAAAAGACAAAATAAAATAGAATGAATGCTAAAATGCTTTTATAATTTTTGTGTTTAACGGGGGAAAACATTGTTCAAAAGAAAAAAAAATGTATGTGTTATTTACGTGTTGACTGCATAATTTGACTTTTCCAATTTTTATATTTTCCAATATTTGTCTACTCTATCTACTTATTTTCTTTTTATTGTTTTAATGTTCCTCAAAAACTAACATTCTATTCTTTTTCTATTCTTCTGACTGGTTTTATTTTTATTAGAAAAAAAGCCTCTAACACTAGCATTCCCTATTCCATTCCATCTACTTGTTTTCTTTTTATTTATTATATTAAAAAACCTCGCTACGTACACTGCATTAAGTCACAGCACTTACATATTATTGCTCTTTTGTTGGTTTTGATTGCTTCTATTGTCCTTATTTGCAAGTCAATAAAAATGGTGTAGCATTTGGACCAATCAGACACAATTTCTCATTTGATTTAACAAATGAAACTAGTTATTAGATTAACAAATAATCACAGACCCCTCACCCAATACACATTCTTAGGTGCCCCTATGTCTGCAGACGCCGCCAGAGCACCCCCGGTGCCATGGCAACCCATCAGATAACATTAGTTTTATTGCGCAAAGGAATGCAAAATGGTCAAGAAACACTCACTTCATATCCACTTTAGGAAAAGGACATTTATGCCATAAAATGGACTCTTCTCTAATTAATTCATAGGAAAACCTTTCTTTGAATGAGCACACATATCATTAAGTCATTGTGTATATTATTACTGTTTTTGTGTATTTTAATACTGTTTTATGCATGCTTATAATAGATCAATAGTTAATATCACTCTGACTGTAACATGTTTGGTCTCTATCAATTCGTCTTCGGATGATCTAACTGAGAGTGAATATTACATGTTGATACCTATGCAACATATCAGTGTCCTAAGAATCTTTAATAGTTTGTATAATAACTTTCAATCCAACCCCTTTTGGAAATTACCATGCTCTCAGACAAAGGGCCATAAAACCCCCAGTATTTCCAAAACTCCCGCTTGGAAATTCAGCCTTTCTCATTGGTCAAGCCCATCCTGAAAGGCGTGACTCTTCGCAGACTTTAAAGAGCCCACGCGCTCTCTCTCTCTCTCTTCTACCAAAAAGTGCCCTGGAGATCACCTGGGAAACCTCGCGGCTCCCCTTCCGGGGGGAGCCCGATCTTCTGGCAATTTTAAGTTCGGTAACTTTGGGAACTCACTTCGGACTAATCATGGCTGGAAGGACGAAGCTTTTACTCCAAAAGGAATCCCCCCCGGGAATCTACGCATTATACATGCACCAGGATACTTTACTCAGCACCCACAAAAACCATGCAAGTAACCGCTTGTTAACTATCTAGATGCGCTTCTAGGCTTCGACCCCTTTTAATTAAGGTGATATGATTTTCTAATGGCTCAAACCCAGGTTTTAGTTAGTTAAAATCCTGCCATGGTTCTCTTGCGCGCGAGCGCTCTCTCTCTCGCTCTCTCTCTCGCTCTCTCTCTCTCTCTCTCTCTCTCTCTCTCTCTCTCTCTCTCTCTATGCCTTCCTTGCCTTGGCATCCATGTTTAATGTGTGTATGTCTGTGTCTAGTTCTATGTTTCATGTTCCCCTGTAGTGTAGTTTAATAAACATCCATATGTATTCACGCTTGGTTGTCTGTGTCTGCTGCTCTCAGAACTAAGTCACTTTAACGTCCGATCTTGCAACAATGCTCGGAGCACTGCTTCGTTAAGAAAATTATTTGTCGTGGCCAGAGGAATAATTTTTCTCAAAGTCAATAGAAGGGTCCGTACTGCGGACGAACTAATCATTCTATTGTACTATTAATACTATAGCTAATTCCTGAAGATGGATATATAATTGATAACCCGTTATGATTTATTATGTTCATCTCATAAAGCAAATATGCTACAGATGGTGGAGAATGCGGGCAACGTTTTAAACCTAGTTCTGTGAGCAGACTCAGTAACAATTGTGTGTTTCTTATGTGTGTTTATTCAAACCAAGACTACTATCCAACTGCGTCTTTTTGTGAATGAATGTAGGCTACACGCCCACTTTCCGTGCCTTAAGTTTTTTGTTGAGTTTCTCGCTGAGAAACCAGCCACTGTTAATGGCTTAAGTTAACTGTAGTTTATAAATCTGACCCTATAAAACGAAGAAACCTTTTATAGTGTGTCTTAATGCTATTTTAACCGCCCTAAATCGAGCGAAGAAACCCTCTTTTAGCGCGAAGAAGATGGCTTAAGTTAACTGTTTATAAATTTGACCCTATAAAACGAAGAAACCTTTTATAGTGTGTCTTAATGCTATTTTAACCGCCCTAAATCGAGCGAAGAAACCCTCTTTTAGCGCGAAGAAGATAGCGAGCGATGTTCCTCGCTTATCTTAAAATTAAGGCCTTATATTATATGTAGCTAGATTGATGCCATTGGTGTTCCGATGCCATACAACTAGACTATTACTCCCGCGGGTTTAACCATTAGCGTAGCTAACTAATGCGTGCCCCCTCGCCCGATCACGGAGCAACATTAATCTTACTGCAGGTCAGTGTCGGATTAATGATAACCGGGAGTCTTAAAATCTTGATCAAGTAATTGTTGCAACAACTGCATAAGTCCCATATATCTGGCGAAGAAATCCCAGATCGGCAGCACGTATAAATATATATAAATATATTTTCTATTAAAGTTATGATCTTGGGCGAAGAATCCCCATTTTCAGTTTTGAACAGCATAAGTCCCATATATCTGGCGAAGAAATCCCAGATCGGCAGCACGTATAAATATATATAAATATTTTTTCTATTAAAGTTATGATCTTGGGCGAAGAATCCCCATTTTCAGTTTTGAACAGCATAAGTCCCGTATATCTGGCGAAGAAATCCCAGATCGGCAGCGCGTATAAATATATATAAATATATATATATATATTTTTTCTTTATATTAAAGTTATGATCTTGGGCGAAGAATCCCCATATCCAACTAGTAAATGTCAGATCGGCAGTGCATAGAGTTTTAGATGAAATCTATTTGATATTGGGTAAAGAAAATCCCCACTTTCGGGTTTCGTTGTAAACCGCGTAAGTCTCTCCTGAACAGATAAATCTCTTCAGGACAGCGGCTTAAATTTTAGCTGTGTGATAAAAAAAAAAATCTCACTACAGTATTTCATCTGCTTATTGTCGCGTGTCATTGCATTCATATTAATCCACTGATGTGATGCAATTGGTCGATTTAATGGTGTAATGTTTTGCCATTGTCTGTGAAGTGAACGCGCTGTGTAAGTTATGAATGAAGTGTGAACGACAGCTCGACTGGATGAGCGCGAGATTCCCATGCATGTTTACCTCTGGCTCACGTGCTTCGCGCACACACCGGTTGTTAAGCGTGCATCGGTTTCTTAGCAACGCCTGACCCCGAAAGGCGATAGCGAGCCCTTTCCGGTTCAAACTAAAGACAGCGCATACGTCACAGACTAATGTAAACAGACCATTGCATGTAGCCAAAGCTACCGCGCTAATGGCCCTACATGGATAGGAGCTAAAGCCCTTACCTCAGCTGTTAGCTGTTAGCATCCGACTGACACTTAGAGACAGCGTGTGTAAAGTGTAACAGAACTCCTACCTCTACAGTTTCTTTCTGTTCCACCTTCTGCTGAGCTATCAATTACTTTGGTCTCCCCCACATGCTTTGGTTGATTTGTGTATTTTATTTTACCGTGTTATTTGCAGCAATTATTTATTTATTTTATTTGGGCTTGTTTTATTTCATCTACTCCAGTCTGTAGTTAAGTCTAGCTACACCTATTGAGCAAAATTTAATTTACTTAGATTTTAAATCTATTTAAAACAATTTTCCATTTATTTTCCTACGCAATTAGGACATTTTAACTTTGTTTCAATTTTCAATTTTATTTTGTTACCCTTTTCCTCTCCTTCCTCTATAGGCATAGGTAATGCTAGCCACAAGCTGCTTCATCCTAGACGCTTAATCTTTCTGTTGTCCCCTCTCAATGTTCCCTGTCAGGTAGCATGCCCCCTGGTGCTCGGCAGTAAGCTGACGAGTCATCCATGGGGAATTCTCGGGGGCTGGACTCGTCTGCCTGACCTACCCGACATGTACTGGAAAGGGGGCGCCTCGGATACCTCTGGCCCTGTACTCCGAGTGGCAACACGCAGCACGACATCAGCAATAGGGACCTCAAGTGTTGTATCAACCATACTGACTGACACATAAGGGCAATTTTGGTTAAGTACCCTGTGAAGTTACACGGTGGTCCACCCTTTTGAGAGGAGCGAACTCATCCATAGTTCGAGGCCCAAAAGGGGTCCGTGTAACTTGGGACCCACAGGCGAAACCCAATTTTGGCTGTGCCAGCTAGTCGTTGAGCCTCCCTCACTTGAGTGATGCAACATTGTGCCAAAAGGCATTGCTGTTTGAGTGGTTGCCACCGGGTGCCATGGGTGCGAGTGATCAGGAGCCCCTGCAGTTGTGTGCTCGGGAGAGTCAAGGGAGACGGCCCAATCACTGGGGCTCACCCGGGTAACCTCAGCTCATCACCAAGCCTAACAACACCTAAGATATAGCCATTCACTCAATATGAAACGTGAAGAGGACTAGAGAGCCTCTCTGCTTTAGCGTGCTTGGTCTGTCCAGCTATCTCTCTCATCACCTCCCTAGGCAGTACAAGAGCCCCGCTCCGCAGTCCTTGTCACAGCCCCTAGAGGTGGTAGTAAGCCCTTGATTTCCCACTATTCCTTTCTAAATTTGAACTTTGATTTTTTTTTTTTTTATTATTAATTTCGGTTCTGTTTGTTTTGGTTGTTTTGTGGGCCCGGAGACCAAACCTGTTTGAACCATCAGAAAATACTTGGTAATAACGTTGATAAACCAAATAGCCTAAGTCATTAAATGACCCCCTAGGTTATCACCCATCAACAGTGTTACCCATAGTTTTCGGGTGCTCACTCACACCAATTATTCACTCCTGCCTTAGCAGCCACGATATGTAAGCGTTTAGTTTGCGTCACTAACTGATCACACCAGTTAATCATGCAACACATAGCCCAAATATTTTAGCTCACTAAATCTGTGCGGACTTGCATTGGTGTTTTGTGTTTTTCCCTCTCCACTTGTGCTCCACCTGTGTCCAGATTATCCGGCTTGGCTAAGCACTGCAACAGACGCCCTCCGGTCCGGGACCACTCCTGATCTACAGCACATGAGCGAAACAGCTGGATGACAACCTGAACTGGCAGACAGACCATGATCAAACCAGGGCTACAGCCACAGAGAGCCAGCCAGGATCATCGGTGCTCTTGCCTGCAACCGCATCATCCAGTTAAAGCCAAGCGAAAGATGCTTCGACCACAAGGAGGCCCGGAGGACCGGGAGCGCGTGCAGAACCGCCAGGCCAGCTGGACCAGCAAATGACAGCGGATGAAGAGGACAAGGAGCTACAAGAGGAAGTAGAAAGTTTCAGGATGCCTCTACAAAACCCACACAGACACTGAGCACAGAGAGCAGCTGGAATAGAAGCCAGAGAGGCTCCAGCAGGCTAAAGCTCTCTTAAGTAATGACCCAGGCGAACTGAAACAATGCCTGTGAATGCCACCTGCAAGCTGCCGAGCTGAAATCCAAGTCTCTGCTCAGCGACGAGGCAACTTCAAACGCCAACCAACAAAGCCAAGGCGAACTCAATGTCACAAATGAACTGAAATAGGCTTGCAGACCACGAGGTGAACAGAAAGGGAAAACACAACACAGAATTTCCCCTGACAAGCAGGCCCAGGCCCACTGTTCACACCTCACTTGCCAGCAACCACAGGTGGGGCAGGGACCCTTCCAGAGCATCACTGCAGATACACACACCGTGTGGCCCCACAGACCCCAACCAACTGGCCCGCAGAAGGCCACCACACTGGCCTGCCTGCAAAACATGAACTTTTATGCTCGAACTCTGCCCCATGTGACCACACGAGACAGGCTATCTGCTCAGGATCACCTCCGGCCTTGAAACACAACATCCTGTACCAGCAGTCTGAAACCGTCAAAGCGGATTACAAAACTTACGAGAAGCCTGCTACAGCCAGCTCTGAGTCTACGGCAGACAACAGATGCATCACATTGTGAGTCACCATTCAAGCGCCATGGTCTTCCCCCGCACAATGACCACCTGACATCTGCGGAACTCAGCCCATATGGCCTACAGACAACACAGCGCTGCCTCCATAAAGACTGGTAAAATCCTGCCTATCCCTGCACAGTACCCAGAACTGACTCTGGAGTGCACACGGGCCAGCAACAGAGATCCTGAGGACATAAAACGTGGCCTCCACAGCAGCGCAAACAGGATATATCAGACTCTCAAAACTCCTTTTAACTGCGAGTGGCATAAGAAACTTACCAGAAAGCCCTCCTACTAAAAGAAACGCCCAGATCTTGTCAAACAGTCTCTCACAACAGAGACATCCATCCTAATGCCAGATGGTCATGGCACCCAAACAGCACATCAGCAGACGGCTGACGGCCCACGACAAGCCAAAATAAACACACGGTCAACTCTCCTGCACCTGACCATCAGCTCCATGAGACCGTACACCCTGTGTACACAACCCCAAATGAACACCGGCCCTCTTTTCACCAACATGGACCTGTCGTATGGTTTTGAGCCCGAGGGACTTTAAGCATTCAGAGAATTAGCCTCAAGTGCGGGAACTTTCACACTTCCAGCCTGCCAACTCATCTGAAGTGCACAGCCAGGTCACAGAGATAAGACCTGACATCTCAGCTGGTCGCGAGAACTCAGTCTCAAGGTCAGACCAGCCCACGACCCAGACTCCTCCTGCCTTTACATCTTGAAAGGCACATCACTGTGATAGATGCTTCATCAGAAAGTCAACACAGTTCCCAACCAGCAGGAAACAGCATGTTGGAAAACAAGGCGAGACTTGGAGTTCTGCTGACACTGGAGTAAATCCAATTTTTATGTCAATTCCAACTCTTGGGCAGACCCCAAGCTGAAGCTCAGGAACAGAACTGAACTCTTAAAGCCCAAAGGTGTGCACGGAACACGCAGCCATACATGCATACAACCTTCTCAGTGATAAAGAGCTGCTGGGTCACATTGACCCTTTGCTGAAAGTGAGACAGCCGAATCTCCGGGCTGAAGGGCAAGAACCCCAGCCACTCCAGCCAGACAGGTCACCTAGACAGACTGTCAGGTCACAGAGGTCACGGGAAAATCTCACAGCCAGCCATGAGGACATGGCCTGAAGCCTCACACGCTTCAAAGCACTCACCGAGCACACACCAGACCTGCCTGCGCAAGCAAGTGCAAAAGTTTCCTATGAGACCTCGCAACCCCCGGAGAAGCCCTGTAAAGTGCAAGAACGTCTGGCCAGACCATACCAGATGTTTACACTGGCAAAAATATGAGACTGCACTACCAGCATACACAAAAGGGGAACGGACAGCAACAGTGTGACACACAGACAGCGTGGCCAAACCCTCAAGCACACACCTTCAAGGGGATGGAGGGAACCTGGCCCCACTCTGAGCCACACCCCCTTTTCTAAGAGACATCCTGCACCTGTCGACAACGGCCAGTGCCAAAGCTGCTCTTCACAAGAAGCAACAATGCAGAGCTGATGTCAGCTATGTGGACTCACTCAAGACCACATTACATCATCAAACTCAAATGGCATCTGCACTCTACACCAACAACATGGCCAGAACTAAAGGGGGGTTGCCCACTTCAGCAGAACACTGCTCCCACCGGGGCACTAACTACTCAGATGACAAAAGAGCCCAGCTCCGCACTTCACGAATCATCCAGTGATTCTCCAGTCTACCACAGCAACACTTCAAGCTGGACTCCCAGTCATCACAGTACAAGTGACAGCCATCCTGATAACCCTTTAAATCGCATCAGCTCACAAGAACTGCATCAAAGAACTCCTCAGTTACACAGACTCAAATTATGCCAATCTCAGCTTCGCACGCCACCTCCTTGGCTAGGAAAAAAATGAGTTTGCCACAATGAACAGGAAGCCAGTCAAGCACCAACACCTGTACCAGGCGTGCAACAACATCGCAAGTGCATTGCATGGTGAGCTACGGCCTCAACCATGAACCACCCACCCACCCACCAATGACATGGCAGCCGTAACCAGAATGAAACCAACTTTCACCTCCAGGGTACACACCTCGCAGCCCTGACACTAACTTAAAAGCTATCCATAAATGTCATTGCCTAAATGCAAACCGCTGACTGAACAATAAAGCTTGTTCTCTACCACCTCCCTAACCCCATCCAACCACCCTATCACATCTACTCGACTTGCTGCTGCTCCAGCCCTCAAACTGCGGCATGACGTCACACACATGCTACATGTGCTGAGCAACATTGCATACTGTGTCCCTGATGCCCACTCTGCGCCAAAGCTTGTGGTGACACAGTGACAAAGGGGGGTCAGGTCAATGCATACCCACAACGCACCATGTGCTGGACACCACAGTACCAGAGACACTTATAAGACACTAAAACAAGTGGCATACGGGGCTGGCATAAAGCAAGATGTGGCGGAATGTGTCAGAGCATGTCAATTCCAAAACAGCAAGCCTGAACCACAAAGCCCCACTACAATGCACTCCACTTTGGGTTTACAATCACTGAAATGACCCTTAGCTGTTTCACCACATATGGGCCGATAATACCAAGCAGATCTGTGTCAGTCCTCACTTCCCAGTCTGCCAGCATGTCACAGAAAGCAAACCCCATAGGAGATGTGAACACCTGACTAAGAGGCATTACAGAGAGCCTCACCCTAAAGACCACTGAACTTTTAATATTCTGAGTAATAGTCACAATCCGGAAAAGACTCCTGACACACGACTCAAGCCAGAATCACCACCACGGGGAGCTAAACAAGGCCATCAGTTCCTTAAGCTATGCCCTCAAAGCCCAGCTGACACTACGCGACAAGCACAGCACCCATCGGCAAAAGGAACTGATACATGGCCAAAACCCGCATAGACAAACTGGCAGCGAAAGTCCAGGATGGTTTCAGGCATCAGACCACTGAGTTCCTGAGAGAGCTGTTGCACATCTCACGCTTCACAGACAAGCTCGAAATGAAGACTCGGGATAAACTCAAGGTACCAGGTGGAGTGAAACCGGAAACAAAGGAAAAAGTTGAACAGCTCCAAGAAGCCCTTGCAGTTGCTGAAAGTGACCGACAAGAACTAAAGGCTTCCCAGAAAGACATGAGAAGACATCTACAGTCTGCAGAACAGCTACTAAAGGAAGCCAAAACTGACCTTAAAACAAAAGACTCTGAAATAAATGCTCTGGAAGACCACCTAAAAAGGAATTAGAGCCAAGAAAAGCGGAGCCCTCGTCAGCATCACCACCGCTGAGCAGAATGGAGTCCCCCATCCAAGAATTGCTACACACTGGAAGAAGTGAATGGCCGCAAACCAAAGCATCGCCAGCCCTCACCACAGAACTCTTCCCTTCTAGCAAAAGAAGAAACCCTCTCCATGCAGACCCCGAAACTGCACGAGACGACTCCCAAAGACCTTGACAAACTGGCCAAAACATCCCCAGTTCGACCAAACACTACAGAAGGCCGAGATATCCAGAAGTGGAAGCTCACGCGACTGACAGAGACAGGTTACACCTCCTCAGACCCACATCCAGTCCTGAGAGTCAACCTGATGCAAAGGTCCATGAACAGGTGCACAGCTGCACGCCCTCAGACCTTCAAACGGAACCACTGGAGAAGAGGGGCCCAGGTGGAGACACTGCGTGACCTGACACGGAAGGCCTTTAACAAGCACAAGGCCTCTACCAAAGGTGTTTGTAAGACCCCACTGAATCTGAACTGCACAACCCAGAATCCAAAACAGACGCCAGAAGGCACCCAGCATTGCCACAATGTAAGGCCCTTCTACAGAAAGCCACTAGCCAGCAGAGGAAAGAGCCATTGCCATGGCAACAGACCCAGGTCCCAGAAAAGCCACTGGCAGGAACCATGGAAAAGGCCATCCTCATCCTGCGAACACCATGGTATGTCCGACGACAGTCCCCACAAGATCCTCCTCCACACCTTTCACACAGGTGCCAAACGGATGTTTCACAAGGACAGCCGGACACTCCTACTTCTGAGTTACAGGAGCTTCTGATACTGGCAGAAGAGCTCCTTGAAATAGACTCAACCGAGGAGTACTGCGAAGGACAAACTTCTGACTCCTCGCCTGACGCAACACAGCATCAGACCCCTCCAAGGGAGGAGCATCCCTTAAAACTAGTCGACACCCCAGAAGCAACCAGACAACGTTGGGTTGAGCAACGGCCCACATGCCCGACAGCGAAACCTCTACCAACACAACTCAGGCAAGCTCAAGTCGGTGCCGCCACAAAAGCAAAGCGACACCGCAAACATCAGATTTATGGTAATGTTCCAGCAGAACAGAGGGCTAACAACCACCTGCACTCTCACCAGTGAGAGTCTAACCCGGCTGTTCCACACCACGGGTACCACAGATAGCCTTCTGGCTAACAGCATCAACAACCATCTGACCCGGACCAACCCACTTCGGGATGACAGCTGACACTGCCTCGACATCTGCTGCACCAGCTCGAGGATCCGCACCTTACTACAGCCTACAGTTCCACAGCTTCCCACTTGACAGCATCCACCACGGCACCACAACCACTCCTGGAGGCAACCAACAACCAGAAAGCCACCACTGTTCCCCAGCCATGAGTGGCAGGTGCAAGTCTGATTGTTCTGCATCTTTAACGTCGCTCGTTGCTGTCTATTGGACGGACAACAACGTTCGAAAGAGGGGAATTATGTAGCATTTGGACCAATCAGACACAATTTCTCATTTGATTTAACAAATGAAACTAGTTATTAGATTAACAAATAATCACAGACCCCTCACCCAATACACATTCTTAGGTGCCCCTATGTCTGCAGACGCCGCCAGAGCACCCCCGGTGCCATGGCAACCCATCAGATAACATTAGTTTTATTGCGCAAAGGAATGCAAAATGGTCAAGAAACACTCACTTCATATCCACTTTAGGAAAAGGACATTTATGCCATAAAATGGACTCTTCTCTAATTAATTCATAGGAAAACCTTTCTTTGAATGAGCACACATATCATTAAGTCATTGTGTATATTATTACTGTTTTTGTGTATTTTAATACTGTTTTATGCATGCTTATAATAGATCAATAGTTAATATCACTCTGACTGTAACATGTTTGGTCTCTATCAATTCGTCTTCGGATGATCTAACTGAGAGTGAATATTACATGTTGATACCTATGCAACATATCAGTGTCCTAAGAATCTTTAATAGTTTGTATAATAACTTTCAATCCAACCCCTTTTGGAAATTACCATGCTCTCAGACAAAGGGCCATAAAACCCCCAGTATTTCCAAAACTCCCGCTTGGAAATTCAGCCTTTCTCATTGGTCAAGCCCATCCTGAAAGGCGTGACTCTTCGCAGACTTTAAAGAGCCCACGCGCTCTCTCTCTCTCTCTTCTACCAAAAAGTGCCCTGGAGATCACCTGGGAAACCTCGCGGCTCCCCTTCCGGGGGGAGCCCGATCTTCTGGCAATTTTAAGTTCGGTAACTTTGGGAACTCACTTCGGACTAATCATGGCTGGAAGGACGAAGCTTTTACTCCAAAAGGAATCCCCCCCCGGGAATCTACGCATTATACATGCACCAGGATACTTTACTCAGCACCCACAAAAACCATGCAAGTAACCGCTTGTTAACTATCTAGATGCGCTTCTAGGCTTCGACCCCTTTTAATTAAGGTGATATGATTTTCTAATGGCTCAAACCCAGGTTTTAGTTAGTTAAAATCCTGCCATGGTTCTCTTGCGCGCGAGCGCTCTCTCTCTCGCTCTCTCTCTCTCTCTCTCTCTCTCTCTCTCTATGCCTTCCTTGCCTTGGCATCCATGTTTAATGTGTGTATGTCTGTGTCTAGTTCTATGTTTCATGTTCCCCTGTAGTGTAGTTTAATAAACATCCATATGTATTCACGCTTGGTTGTCTGTGTCTGCTGCTCTCAGAACTAAGTCACTTTAACGTCCGATCTTGCAACAATGCTCGGAGCACTGCTTCGTTAAGAAAATTATTTGTCGTGGCCAGAGGAATAATTTTTCTCAAAGTCAATAGAAGGGTCCGTACTGCGGACGAACTAATCATTCTATTGTACTATTAATACTATAGCTAATTCCTGAAGATGGATATATAATTGATAACCCGTTATGATTTATTATGTTCATCTCATAAAGCAAATATGCTACATGGTTTATTTTCTGGTTTAACTAAAGTTATAGTGTAGAATTTTAAATATTTACTTCTGTATTATTTTACAACAACTTTTTTTGATCATAAATTAATCCAATAAATTTGCAACCAAACAAATAAAAGCTTTGCAATGCAGCCTTTGACTTTACGTGAAAACACCCACAAGGATAACTGAACTCATCTGACATTCATGTCTTTTATGGAACTACTAAAACTGCAATCCAGTGAAAGCTTTGATAAACCTGAATGCACATCATTGCAGCAATCAAATATTCATTCCTACATATGAAATAATAATTAAAAGTTACTTGGGGGAAAATGTCTATACTTTTCTAGTTAGCAAAAGTTTGAGAAGAGGCAGGAATCACTGAAGGAAATGATTAAACGATCAACTTCTAGATGGAAACAAGTCAGAACTTTAATAAAGAGACAGACAACTAGACCCTTGTGTCAGTATGGAAAAGATTTCCCAGAAGGGCTTACAATCTTTCCTGCACACTTAACTGATAAAGGGTAGCAGGATGGCAGGAAAAAAAATCTTGGGAAAGTGAACTAAATAAAAGAAAGCTTTTGGGAAATTCTACATTGCTGACTCTTCAACAGCTCATGCTGAGTTATGCATCACTGTACAGAATTCAAACACAAAGTTTCCCACTGTTCCCACCAGCATGCAGATGCTGTGTTCTTTGTAAATATGTACACTTACTGTGAGTACACATTCACATCTGTACATCTTACTACCAAAACAAGGAACTGGATGTCAGTCTAGACAGAGCTGTTCATCAACAGACTAAAAAAAACCCACTTGAGACTGTGCAGTACAATTTATCACAGTTAAGGTGGCACAACATGGAAGAAGCACTGTAATACACGGCCTTGACTGGCTTATAGTTCATATAACGAATATAATATAATATTCAGTGAATACGTAAATTAATAAAAATAATCAAAATAAACAATTCTTCTGCCAAGTAATTCAGTTCATTAAATAAATTGTGCATTGTTGCCAAGCAATATAGCAACTTGGCACATTACTACTAAATTCAATTTAAGATGTACAGTCATCGGTATGCAAACACATTTTGAACAACAAATTCAGACATGGCTCATCCAATCAGGTTTCAGACCTGTAGCCATGTGCTTCATAGAAGAATTATAATAGATTTTTTATCAATGACATAAAAAGTAAATATTGCTAATTCTAGCATTAATATAATGTAACATGATCCTTCAAAAATCGCCGTAATATACGGATTTAGTGCTGAAGAATTGTATTCTTTGAAAGTTCAAAAGAACAGAATTTATTTGAAATATAAATATTTTGTAAGGTTATAAATGTCTTCACTGACACTATATTGCATTTATATCCAGCAATTGCGAGAAAAAAGTCAGAATTGCGAGTTTATCATGCAATTGCAAGAAAAAAAGTCATAACTTCGAGATAAAAAGTTGCAATTAGCTTTTATTTTTTATTCATTGGAAGAAATGGGCTTCCATAGTAGATAAATAAATACATACCTTCTTGACCCCAAGCTTTTGAACGGTAGTTACTTATTAACAAGTGGAAAACACCAGAATTAGTTTTGCATAATAACATTAAACTAAAAATGCACAAGCTGCCACTTCAGCAAAGTTGAAAAACGCAAATAAAGGGGAAAAGGAGAAAACAAAGGATATTTTCTCTCTTTGAACTGAAGCTGCAGTTGCATTCACTAACTTCAGTGAGATCAAAGCTTTCATTGGTCGTACAGCATAGGAAACAATTTGGATAATATAATCGTTATCAGGGTGTGCTTAGAACAACATTTGACAGCAATGCCATGTGCGCTCAAAAGGAAATAACATAAAATGTACTAGCACACACAGAAGAGTGTGATTGCCTAATTACTGCATTTACACTAAAATCAAACTGCCACCACCCTTTCCTTAGTGACTCAAACTAAACAAACTATTGAGTAAATGGTCTGATACAGTCAGATATCCATATTTACACCTGGTATGCATTTTGTTGTGATCCGATCACAAGAGGACAGCACTACAGATGTAAAATGGGTCCAAACGGATCCAGTAACTAAAACCATATATGCATGCAATCAGTATGCATGCATCAAATAACACATAGAACTTGCAGCGTAATGCAAAGCCATTCTGAAGAATCTCAGACATGATCGCCTGCTCACCTGTCAATCAACCACTGTCCTATGGGCCCTCCCTTCGAAACCCGATCACATGCAATCACATTTGAGATGCATGTCAGTACCCTGTACCAGGTGTAACTGTCTGTCTGACCACTCGTCATCAGATGATCCATAACGGATGTTATTAACTGGCGAACTTGGAACAGAGCATAAACACTGAAATACTGCTTAATCAGGTTAATGTGTGGGGGACATTAAATTAAACAAATAATAAAGTGAAACTGCATCACCACAGCAACACTCATTAAAGGAATAAAATGAATAGTCTGTGCTTTGTAACAAAGGAAGTCAAGCAGTAGAGGTATGGCTTACATCATAAGATTTTCTCCAACACCCACCCAATTATGGTCCACGGCTACAGCATGAGAATGAGAAGCTAATAAAATGGGTATTATGAAGGCATGAGATGGCATTTAGAATGAACTCTTTTGAATTTTCTTTGGCCATTTTAGCAGATGCTACAGTGGGAGGATCTGAGGAATAAGCTACTTTGCTGGTCTACAGCTGAAACTGCTCCTTAAAGCATGAGGCCAATGCAGGCCTCAAAGGGTGAATATACAGGCAGGATTTGTGGCCGAGTGTGTGTTTTAGGACCCTAAGGGTTGTTCCATAGGGCTGTTTGTCAAAGTATGTGCTAACACAAATCAGAATTTTTTTTAATGATCACAACTTGGGTGGTTAGGTCATTCACAAAAACATGTAGCCTACTTGCATATTGTTAAAACTATTTTCCATGGTTTCAAAAATATTACTAATAACAACAATTTATATAAAAGATATGCAATTAATACTTTTATTCAGCAAGTATACATAAAATTGATTTTGAGTGACAGTAAAGACATAATTTTACAAAATATTTCTGTTTCAAATAAATTAACTATTCGATATCTTTGAATATTTATAAAATAATCACAGTTTCCAAGACAATATTAAGCAGCACAACTGTTTTCAGCAACAAGAAAGGTTTCCAATTTAGTATATTAGAATGATAGCTGTGCCATTACAGGAATAAACACAGTTTTAAAATGCATTAAAACAAACAGTTATTCTAATAGTTAATTTTATTTATAATAGTTTAATGGTTATTTTAAATTGTAATAATTTCACAATATTACTGTTTTACTGTATTTTTAATCAAATAAATGATGCCTTGGTCAGCAAAGGACTTCTTTATCTTTAAATACTTTAAAAATCTTTTTAACTATAAACCTTGGAGCAAATGCAATGCATTTCACCCAAACATAACCACACATTTCATCTAGACAGCCAGTATAAAGGCAAAAAAAAATGGTTTTACATTTGTTGTGTTGAGACCTGAATTATATCGAGGGTTAGTTGAATCGTACATGGAGCAAGACATGAATTTTCATCTGATGACAAAGACTCCCAATGAATGCAATCTGGATGAAAACCTTGACATCACATAAAATCCTGTGGCAATAAGGCAAGCTCTTCATTTTTTCGCTCCAGGAAATATTAAAATCTGCCACTGGGCATTCAGCTCTCCATGCAGTCTTCAGTGTTTGCTATACAAACAGTAAATGTAGACCTTGTTGTTCTGATCAGCCAGAGTCTTATTTATAATTAAGACGGGTGACCTGATTCATATGCTGCAGCCACACACACACACTATATGGATTAGATGAACATTTCAAAGCGGTAGACCCATAAACAAATTGATTAGAGCCTGTAGGTACAAAAACCAGCCACTCATTATTTATTAACTTGAGATTATGTGCTTTTCGCCTAGTACATACTGTAATGTATTCCGCCTCTTTTGGGGACTGTGCGAAGTATTTCAGTGATATTGGTGAAAGGAATGTGAGGATATGGACGAACAATCATATCTATCTTGCCAAACATCTCCTAAAACCATATCTCTACACAATAAGAGAGACTGCAAGCAATCGGCAGAGAGAGATGCATTTGGGAGCAATGCATGCCTGCCAATTATGGAAACCTTGCATAAACATGAAGATGCCAGTATGCGAGGTATCCATCATGATCGAGTTAGTTTTAATCACGGAGTCATGTATACCGGCTGCTTGTGTGGATACTCTGGCACTAATAGGAGTGTATTCATAAAACACCACTAATGGTTTGTGTGTCCTCAACACACAAACAAATGCACACATGTTCTCACACATACCCTTGAGCAAGGACGATGGAGAAAGCTTTTCATATTCTAATGGGGATGCTGTGCTCACATGTTGCCTGGGAGATGAAGCATTCTGGGGCTTTTGCAGCAGTGCTGATGTAGATGTTGGCTATTGTATTGGACCGATCCCAACACTGTGATCCAGGAAAGATGAAGTGTAGATGAACAAAATTATTGCATGCCGTAATATTCAATTCAAGACTGATTTTTAACATCTGCTCATTAAGCAGACTTAAATGTGTTTATGGCTAGGTTTGATCACCAAACTATATGAAAAGCAAAAGTGAACTTCTGTTACAGCGAAGTTGCATTGTAATCACTGGAAAATTTAAAGAGTTAGGAAATTAATAATAATAAAACTGCTGCATATGGTATACTAAATGATGTAAACTGTGACAAAAGTCTGACACAAAACCAGCATTTTAAATAGGCATTCTTGTAGCTTAAGAAGTAGAGACTGGCGATAGCAACACTGAAGCCATGGGTTTGATTCCCATGGAATGAATGAGCATTATAAAGTCGCTCATCTGCCAAATGCATAAGAAAGTAATTTTAAAAAAGTAAAAAGAAATTGTACCAATAATAAATATAAAACATACTGCATTAATAGAATGTGCACTTTGTGGTAAATTCTGCATTAATGGTAGCTTAGTTTTTTTCCCACTTTTTGTCCAGTACCAACTGACTAAATTCAAGCTAATGAGTCTATGCTCACCAAGATGACTTTATCAAAAATACAATAAAAACTGTAATCTTGTAAAATATTATTACTTCAAAAATGATGTATGATATGCTGAAAAGCAGATTTCTTATCAATAACATTTTGATTACTAAAAATGTTAATAAAAAAAATTTAATCTTACTGACCCCAAGTATTTTTTAACAAATATATACACTAGTGTGCAATTTATAGAATATATAGACTTACAGTATTCAAAATAGCAATAAAAAATAAATCAGAATAACCTGTAATCTCAATATTTGACTATGCTTTTTTAACTAAACTTTGAAAGGTGAATTTATTGAAAGGTATTTATTTATTTATTGCATTTTTTATTTACTGAAATGTGGAAAGTGTCAATGAAAATAATTACTTAAATTAATCAGCAACCCCCAAACAAATGCAAAATGTAATGTTTTTTTTTACTTCATGTATAAAAAAAAAATAATGTCTCAAATTGCTCACAACCCAAGAACAGATTCATGAAAGACCAAGCGTAAATCAGCTTCTCTATACTCCATACTTAAAATGTCTTTTTTACAGACACACCAACATGACCACATTTCACTGAATGCCCTTGAGTCTCAGGGATAAACTGAATGCTAGATAAAATACTTGTATCCACAATACTGCAGTCACCTGGAATACAAGAAAAAGACCGTATCTCAGCCATCAGGTCATGGGCTGTGAACCAGTCCTGTTCGAAGCCGTTTAGAGCTTTATAACATGATCCTTGTCATCTTTTCACTTCAAGTCTCAGAAGACAGTCCTGTGGTTAGCTTTGGGTGTAGTTTTTATGACAATGCAGTTGTTCCCCGCCAGCTTTGAATCAGCCTGACGCATAGTACCGGGGCGTAAGTGCAAGCGAAGATTAATACTGATGACATAGTGCGGTAGTCCTCTCATTTTTCATTAAGTCTGTCAGCGACTGGTAAATTGGGTCCTGCATTCTCCTCAGCTAGGCTTAGAGGAACACAGTCAATGGCTGTGTATGAAATGGCTGTAAGGTAACAATGACCTTGTCTACTGTCCCAGCTGTATGACAGCTACCACATGGGTTCAGACCATTGCTTTCTTTTGACTAATCCAAAGATTTGAACTCTAACCACAACATCTCATTATCCGGGCTTTGACAGACACAGTAGGCAAACAGTACGCACACTGATCTGCTCAGCAATATTCACTTAGATTCTCCTTGAGAGACTCCAGAATGCATTACTATAAGGTTGCATTTAAACCGCTGCAATACAATGAGTAGGTTGTGCAATGTTCATTGATTTTTCCAATCTGCAAAACACTGGATGTCCTAATTTGCATAATCAAAAGACTAATCCCAGTGTTAATTGAGCCTCCCACTGTCTAATTACTTAAATGAAATGGAGTGCAATTAAATCTCTCCGTCTCATTTATTAAATTGTTCTGGTCAGCAACTGAAACCTTTTTACAATTTGAAGTCACATACTGTATGTCGATATGACTATGTGTGTCATTTGGGTGTTTGTTTGACTTCTTTTATTATTATTATATGAAATGTAGCACATTAACAGTGGTTAGGCATGCGTGGCATTTGAGAGCCAGTCACTGCAAGTCTCATATTGTAGAGAAATACCGAATATAATCACAGACTTTAAGAAGGACTCATCTGTGCGGGGTGACATAGTTTGCTGCAAACTAGTCTGAGTTCAATGGAGAATTACAGCCTGAAAACAAAACATTAGAAACAGAAAAATCACATTGGCTACATTCACACAGCAGTAAAATGTGTTTTTCTGTACTGTTTGGAGTGCTAAACTAATTACGTACATACAGAGCTCAGTTATGAAAGTACATTTTTTTATATATCCGAAATGACTCAGTGGTCACAATCAAATTGAGTGAGAGAGTTTTGTTTGCTTTGTGGGTTATTTTCTTGCGGTCTATGTTCAGAGTTAAAGATGTCATTTATTTTTAATCATTATTTAGATGTAAATAAAATCCAAAATTAAATCCGTTCATCTAATAAAGTGCATCATAAAAAATCATCTCTCTTCACAAGACTTGAACTCAACCAATTAAATCATTTAGATCTGTTTTACTGTGCCTTTATAACCTTTTTAAAAATTTTGGTTACCTGGACTTTCAATGGAGGGTTCCTCTCAGGTTTTATCAAAAATACTGTAATAACTGTGTTTTGAAGATTAACCAAAGTCTTATGGGTTTGGAATGACATAAGGTTAAGTAAATAATGACAATTTTTCACTTCTGGGTGATCTATTCCTTTAAGGCTGCCATCTTTTTCCGGTTATGAAATGAAAGAAAATAGGAGTTTTATGTGGTTGCAGAGCTAGACAAAATGTTGTTTGGGCGGAGAAGAGAATCCAAGCAAAAAAGCAAAAACAAGATGGAAGGTGGAGAAAATAACTTTTGTTATGTAAAGATCACAAGTTGAGATCTTTATTTTACTAATAGATATTTTATAAATATTTTAAAGGGGTCATATGATGCTGCTAAAAAGAACATTATTTTGTGTATTTGGTGTATTGCAATGCGATTATGTGGTTCAAGGTTAAAAAACACATTATTTTCCACATACTGTACATTATTATTGCTCCTCTACTTGCGTTTTAATAGTCAGTGGCAAATTCTTTAAATATGAAAACATACTTATTGGCTGTGAGTCAGAAGCGCCAGACTGTCCTTGCAAAGTTGGAATTGCCCCACTTTATAGAACCAGCACAGGTGGGATTGTAGGCTACCCTCCCAGGTTCAGGAAATAGTCCTCCGTAAAATGCGCTGCACACACTCTAATATTTGGGTTGAACTGTTCTGGAACAGTGTTGTAAATACAACTTAACCACTGATTTCTAGTTGTGCCCTCTTTCGGAAGCCAAACAAAGTTTTGCTTTCACAACGAAACGCACAGCGTCTCCAGGACATGGTGACGGCAGCAGCAACAACAACAACACTACAGCGAGAATAAAAATCACGCGTGGCAGAGTCTTAACGTTTATAAAGAATATCTCTTTGGGTTTGACACTTTAGTCTTTGCAACTTTAGGGATCTTATCTATACACGAACAGCTTGTAACACTTCAAAGAGAAAGGAAAACTTGAAACCGCATCATATGACCACTTTAAAGACATTTTATGATTAAGGAATTACACATGGCCATGTTTAAATTGAAACGGTAGCAAAATATGGCTTTCTGCCTTGTTTTGGTGTGCTAAAAAAGAAAATTAAGTTGAGATGTTCTTTTTACAAATTTATATTTTAGATATATATTCTAAAATAAATAAGGAATTACAGATGACTAGTTAAATATTCACAACTTGATACTGTGCAATTATGGTGCAAAATACAGGGGGAAAAACTAAGATGTAGTGCAACATCTCTGTCTGACATGAATCTGTATGTAAATAAAAACACCTAAACACTAAAAGAACCAAAATACCCATCACTTTTATTATTACGGTCATTACTTTCAAGTTAGAGAAGGAGACTGACTTCAGTTACCCATTCATTCAGACATAATTTGATCATAACAGGCTGTTGTACAGACAATCTGAGACTCACACTTGCTACTGAAATGGTTGTCAGTATTAAACACTGACTGTGAACGCTGCCATTGCGAGTGTGAAGGTGATATATTTAGGTACACAGTTTAGGGGCAAACATGACACGATCATTTTATTCTCCTTTCCCACTGAAAGCCTCCCATTGAGAGCTGACTCACAGCATTACTCACTTACTTTCAGGACTGACAGCTACATTGGTCAAGTGCTGAATGCAGTTAAAATAAAAGAGATGTTTTATGAAGCTCCTCACCTGTATATTGGGTCTTGCATCACCATCATCTTGCTTTCATCCCAGGTCCATTCTTTTTTCTGCAGGAAATGAAAGTGATCATTTCAGTTCATCACAAGCCAGGCTATAATATATGATAATATATCCTAGGCAGAAGCTTGCTCTATCAATTTTCTCATTTAAGTTCCAGCTCCAAATTAAACCAAGAGATAAAGCACCTGTGTAAATCAATAATTTATGTTTAAATGAACAGCACGAGGCAACTTAAGATGCAGAAATTGCAGGGACTGACTGTACCCATTAACTTTGAGCTAAGCATCTTTCTAAAGGACAAAACCATCCTGGAAACCACCTTAAGGCAAAGTGTCTTGCCAAAGGGTGACCACAGCAGAGCAGGACTGTGATAAAAATGTTATTCTCATCTGAACTTAAAAAAATAAGCTACTTGAAGCTTATACTAGATTGCTACCAACATCCCCTAAATTACGACCTGCAGTTATTGTTACTAAAAACAAGGTAGAATCTCAGCAGACCAAACTTGGCAAAAGACACTGAATCAACTTGCCTCTAGATATGTTATATATTATCACATTATAGTCCTCCACGTCCACTGCGTTCTCAAAACTCTGACCGTTTGATAATACCTAGAATATCAAAAATCGACTGCGGGCGGCAGATCCTTTTCCTATTTAGCACCCAAACTCTGGAACAATCTACCTTACACTGTTCGGGAGGCAGACACACTCTGTCAGTTTAAATCTAGATTAAAGACCCATCTCTTTAGCCTGGCTTACACATAACACACTAATACGCTTTTATTATTCAAATCCATTAAAGGATTGTTAGGCTGCATTAATTAGATCAACCGGAACCGGGAACACTCCCCCTAAACACACAATGTACTCGTTACATCGTAAGTAGAATGGCATCTATGCTAATATTTGTCTGTTTCTTTCCTATTCTGTTTCTCAGTCTGTATCCGATCAGATGGTGGATCAGCACCAAGAGATGATGTCTACAGCCCTGATCGTCAGCGGAGACCAGGATACTCAGATGAGCCCCAGAGACAGATCTCCAGTGAAGACCTCGATTAAAATACAATAAAACTAAAAATATAACAAAATAACTAAAAATATAATAAAAATACCTAACTACATAATACTATTATTGTTAGAAATGGCAACAAAATAAAAATAGAAATATAAACTTTTGAACTGCTGGTTTCATCTGGCCAGAGGAGAACTGGCCCCCCGACTGAGCCTGGTTTCTCCCAAGGTTTTTTTTCTCTATTCTGTCACAGAGGGAGTTTTGGTTCCTTGCTGCTGTCGCCTCTGGCTTGGAGAGTTGGGGACACTTAATTTCTAGCGATTATCGCCGATTTGATTGCACAGATACTATTTAAACCAAACTGAGCTAGACAATGACATATCTGAATTCAATAATTAAATGCCTTTAACTGAAAATTGAGTGTTAAATCTTATCATTATACATTACTGACACTCTATCCTCCAATTTGATACTGTTAAGTGCTTTGACACAATCTGTATTGTTAAAAGCGCTGTATAAATAAAGGTGACTTGACTTGACTTGTAATGTGTTCATATTGGAAGTTAACACTGAATCAAATTCTACTACAGCCCAATAAAACCATTTATGGCACAGTATTTTCATACATAAAAGCCAATCATAGATCATTAAAAAAGTTCTCTATAGGTCTCAAACACAAGAAAATACTGATATAAAAGTTCTTAGTTTATTTTATGTGCATAATTTTTGTGATTTAAAAAAAAAGGATTTTATCGCATCAAATTTGATGCAGCATAACAAACACTCAGTTACAACTATTGCAAACAATATACTTCATACAGCAAAATTATTTGTCTGTAATAAATATTATAATACAGTGCTGCTAGAAAGTCTTTCGAGTTTTCTGCATAAATATGACCCAAAACATCATCAGATTTCCATACAAGTCCTGAAAGTAGACAAAGAGAACCGAATCAAACAAGGGAGAGAAAAATATTTATTTATTGAGAAAAATGATCCAGTGTTGCATACTTTGACTCAGCCATTCCAAAACATTAACTTTGTTCTTCTTTAACCATTCTTTGGCAGAATGACTTGTGTGTTTGGGGTTGTTGTCTTGCTGCATGACCAACGTTCTCTCGAGACTTGTTCTTAAACAGATGTCCTGACGTTTTCCTTTAGAATTTGCTGGTATAATTCAGAATTCATTGTTCCATCAATGATGACAGGCTGTCCTCGTCAAGATGCACCAAAACAGGCCCAAGCCATGATACTACCACCACCATGTTTCATAGATGGGATAAGATTCCATTAAGCTGGAATGCAGTGTGCTCTTTTCTCTGAACATAATAGTTTCTCATTTAAACCAATAAGTTCTATTTTGGTTTCATCCATCCATTAAACCTTTCTCCTCTGGCTTATCCACATGATCTTTAGCGAGCAATTTTCTTTTTGTAGAACAGTGACTTTCTTCTTCTAACTCTGCCATGCACACCATGGTTGCTCAGTGTTCTCCTGGTGGTGGGCTCATGAACATTAACATTAGCCGATGTGAGAAAGGCCTTTAGTTGCTTAGAAGTTATCCTGGGAACTTTTGCAACCTTGCAGACTATTACACGTTCTGCTTTGGAGTGATCTTTGTTGGTCGACCACTTCTCGGGAAGGTAACAGTGGTCTTGAATTTCCTCCATTTGTATGCAATCTGTCTGACTGTGGATTTGTGGAGTCAAAACTCTTTAGAGATGATTTTGTAACCTTTTCTAGCCTGATGAGCAACATCAACCTTTTTTTCCGAGGTCCTCAGTAATCACCTTTGTTCGTAACATGATTCGCTTCCACAAACATGATTAGACTTTAATAGATCCCTGTTCTTTGAATAAAATAGGTCACGTACTGACATTTGATCATTGCACTGACTGTAAACACCTCTGCACAGATGGACTCTAATTTCACCTTTAAATTAACTGCTAATCCAAGAGATTCACATAATTCTGCCACTCACAGATATGCAATATTAGATCATTTTCCTGAATAAATGACAAAGAAAATATTTGTCTGATTGGGTTCTCTTGTCTACTTTCAGGACTTGTGTGTAAATCTGATGATGTTTTGGGTCATATTTATACAGAAATATAAAAAATTCTAAAGGGTTCGCAAACCTTCAAGCAGCAATATTGTAGCATCTTTGTGCTGTTAAATGGTAAAATTGTTGTGTGTGAGAAGACTAAATAAATAAAATGAATGAAATAAATTTAACAAAAATAAATGAATAAATAAAATAAATACATAAAAATTAATAAATGCATGCATGATTGAAAAAATATCATCTCCCCTTTAACAAATTAAACATATCATAACTAGTTTTAAACTAGAAACTTTTAGTTTACCTTTTTCTTTTTCCGCAGCGCTACTTTCACCCCGTCCACAGACACGATGATGTTGACTTTCTTCTTTTTGATATTCTTCACTTTAAATTCATACTGTAAAGAGGAAAGGAAAGATAGAGATCATTATGGGAAGAAATATCAATACAGAGTAATTATTTTTCCACCCTTCCAGGACACCCAAGGATATATCTATTAATTAAATTCAATCCAAGACCCCATTTAAATAGAAATCATGCAGACCATCCTCTGCAAACATCAATAACTTCACCCTTTTTTTATTGGCGTATATGCCCTTGCAGAGAACGAGCTCAAATGCCATTAACATTTCGACAAATGAAATGCAAGATTGGAACTTTTAAATGAGCCAAAAGCTTATCAACAGTGTGGAAATCGGAAAGGGAACAGCAAAGCCTTTGAAGTGCATCTGGATAGAATCGAGTTCTCTAGTAAATGGCTCTCACAATAGCTTCTCAGCTCCAAGTTAACTTTGTGATGTATGCAGCGCTTTTCCGCTATTCAGAGAGGCATTAGCCTGCTTAGAGATGTATGGATGAGGGTATTGGTATAAACAACTGTGAGCAAACACTCTTACACAAGTAAACAAGAGTCTCCGCAGGGACAGCATGAAGAGCAGCGTGCTCTCATTTTTCATTCCTACTCATGTACAGTATACAATTTCACAGGGAAACACACACACAATACTGTTAAAAAGTACACCAAGTTGCCACTGGGCCTTAATTAATACATAGAATGTCAAATTCAAGCCTAACATCCTTCAAAGCAACATGCTGAAATTTTTACACCATCAAGACCACTACAGTCCTTCTAGTTACTCTGCATCTTGTTTGTTCACTAGCTAATGTTAGATAATAAGGAGAAAGTTTGCTGTTTATGCGTCTTCCTGCTTACAGGCATAAAAGAAAAAAAGTGGATTCTATGGCCCATTTTGGGCTGTTTTGGCAAACTACAATTCGGACCAGCCACTGTTGTTACAAAGATGCAACATGTTTAAACCAAAATGCAAAATTCAGTGTAAAATAAATGAGATCAAATAAAATATGAATATATATTCATCAGAATCAAATAGGCTACATGTAAATATCAGTAAATTATAAATAAACCATTAAAGTGCCCCAATAGTGGATTTTTGAATGATTTTGAATGAAAACATCCTGCAATGTTTCAAATCTGAAAGTGCACCATGTATAAAGTTATTGTCTCTCAAAAGAAACAGTCGACACTGAATCATTGAAAGGAGTCATTTTTAAAACAAATCCCAAGCAGTTTCATGTTGATGTCAACATGAAACATTAGCATATTGCCCGCCCAGTTGTTGGTCTTTTAGCCTTGGAAATGCATGAAAATGCAAATTCTGAATGAAACTGCAAATTCATTCTTTGCCTCTAGGTGCCGCTTTTGGAGCGGTAAAGTAGCTGTTTCCCCGGTAATGCTGTACACAAAGCATCACAAATTCTGCTTTATCAGGCATTACAGGCGTGATGAAATGGAAATGAGCTCAATCGGACCAATCACCGCAGATTAGCGCCACGCAAAGGAGGAGTTTGGAAAAATGAATCATTGAGCGAATCGTTCGGGAGTCGTTGAGCAAGTAAGGTAAAAATAAATGCATATTATAAGACAATAAAAGTGTTTTTTGATCTTGCATGCATGTCAACCTGTTATTGGGGACTCCCAAAACCAAAATATGAACCTTTCATTACCCATAATAGGGGTACTTTAAAATAGTCTAATAAATATTAATGTAATGTAAAATACAAGACATCCACACTTTTTCTTTTTTTTGATTACGAATGCAATCGAGACAGAATCAGATTCACTGAAAGCAGAATCAAATTTCTCAACTGTCAACATTAATGCAAAATATAAAGGTAGGGTAGGCGATTTCGGGAAAGGCTAGCAATAGCAAGTTAGCTTTGAAAGCAAGATCCCCACCCTCCCTGCGTAATCACTCTGCAAAGCCACGCCTTCTCCAAAACAAATGAACGCGCTCCATCAGAGAAGAGACTAACCTGCGACACAATGAGAGACGGCGTTGGTTGAGGATTGAATGCCAGGCTGTCAGATTACCTCAAGCTAATTGCATGTAATTACCTCATACCTCAATTCTCACTGGAACGGGCTGATGGCTCTATCATGTCTGCGCAAACAGTGTGTTGAGGGGTATGCAAATACATATTTGACAGGCAGGCACGACAGCCTATCATAATGTTCGGACCAAACATTTTGATTGGACAATGTTCTTTAGGTCCTACGCCTTCCAAAGACGATATAAATTCATACATAAAATATACAATATAAATACATTTAGACCACTTAACTTAATGAGTGCTATCGAGATATGAAGAGACTTTCAACCAGCATAACAGAAAACATTTTTGAACCAAATGCCTTTAAAATGAGAGATGCTATTAAAATATCTCATCATATCACATTTACCATTGCTCGATGAAATGTCACAGGCAAAATCCAGTCATTTCAATAGGAATCCGTATGCATAGGAATTTTGCGTGAGTGTGAAAGATTTCCCCAGGTTTGAGTTGATAATGCAAATTCTTTACGCCGACCAAAAGAAAGCTGCTTGGTTTGAAAGTGACTGCTGTGTGAACAGTGCTTCAAACGTGGCTTTAATATTGACAATGTCCTATGGAACTTTTTTGTCTGCGAAATTTCGCTGAAATCTCACACCTTAAGTGCACAAATACTCCCAAAAATGAATTCATGAAAACATGCATGAACAAGAGCAAAGAGAGAAATTATTAGCAGCAAACAAGCACATGCTGAAATGTCAGGGTTACTGTAGATAGAATCCCCCGCCCTTACTTAATTATATTTATTTTACAGTGAAGGGCCAATCATCATTCAATATCATTTAATGCTCAGCACAGCATAAAAAAATAAAAAAAATAAAATAAAACAAAAACACTAATATACAAGCTGTCAAGGCCACCACATGCACCTAGGTGTTAATACTAACCAGGTGATGGCACATGTTTACCGCTTTTTTCCATTTTCACCCCCTCCCTGCAGTAATGCCTTCCTGTTTGTCTCATTTTAATTGAGTTTCTTTCAGCCACCTGGAGCCCATTTCTTGTCTCTCAGCAGGTGCTGAGTGAAATTTCATCTAGTATTGAGTTGACACGCTGGGGTCAAAGAAGATACAGACACTGCTGTCTGTTAGAGACGTATGAATTAAAGATTAAACCAAAAGATAAAACCATTTCACTAGACCCTGCCTAAACCAACTTTTGTGATTCAACTTTCCTTTTCAAGTTCTGACCATACAAAAGAAATGAAAAAATATGACTAGTGTTTAGTTCTGCAATGTTCACTTGAAAATCATCTTGTGCACTAAGTACTGAAGAACGAACTCAATTTGCTCAAGATGTGCATAACAGACATGGCAAAAACTTTACACTGGTGTTGAAAACAGAACGAAGTTGAGATGTGCATACTCAAAGTCAAACAATGAGGAGCATTGAGTTTGTCTTGAATTCCTTTCTAAGCTGAACCTTCAAGGTCACAGCAAAGTTCAAACAACCAGATGAGAAAACGGTTTCAGAGCCAAACCTGAATGTTTTACAAGGAGAACTGACAAAAAAAAAAAAACTATATCATACAAAATGTAATAAAATATGGCAGTGATTCCTGTACTGAACCATCAATGAACCAAAAAAGCAAAAAGAATGAATGAGTCCCAAATCATTTGAGTTATGCAATATAAGCACAGCAGCACAAGTAGTATGATTTATGAACATATTCTTCAAATAAATTGTTCAAATGCACAAACTATGAATCCTTCACTAAAACAACTGAATTGACTTGATGTAACCAAAGTAACCTCTCCGACTTCACAAACTGAAGCAGTTTGTTATGACAACATGCAGTTAAAAAGATGCACAGTTGCACAGATACAGATACACCTTTCCAGACACTTGTTATTACTTTTTAAACATTGTTCACTAAGGGATTATTAGACATGTTTGTAAATCTAATTATTTGAATTATTTATATCTACTGAAAAGAAATTGGACATAACTACAGCTTGTGAGCAACGTTTACTAGATCAACAGCGATAATATCTAACAAAACATTTTAGAGCAAAACCAGAAAGATTTTATGACTTTTAGGCCTGGAAAAAAAAAAAAAAAATAATAATAATAATAATAATAATAATAAAAAGACAAAATTTCATGTTTTTCCATGATTGTGGGAGCATTGATATATTGTTCACTACTGTTCAAAAGGTTGGAGTCAGTAAGATTTTTAAAATGTTTTTGAAAGAAATCTCAAGCTCATCATGGTTGCATTTATTTGATCAAAAATGTAGTACAACATTAATTGTTATGTATTATTACAGTGAGTTTAGTATTGGACTAGTTGTTTTCTATTTCATTATATCTTAAAATGCAATTTATTACTGAGATTTATTTATTTATTTATTTCAACAGCCACTTGTGTCTTCAGTGACACAGTGACACAAAAATCACTCTAATATGCGAATTTAGTCAGAATCATCCCTTATTATTATCCGTTATCAACAGTCGTGGAAGCCATGATACATTTCTCTCACTAGTGTTAATCATAGAATGAATTGTCTCCAATTACTCCATGAACTGCAGATGTCTGACTTGTGAAATCTGCTACACAAACAAAATCCTATAGGAAACATTTTATCTTTCAAACATTGTTCCTCAGACAAAAAGGTGATTCAAATAGCCAACGTTCATTATGGTTTACAGCTTGACTGTATAAAACCTTGGGACAACATAACAAACAATACAAATAATATGGCAGGCACACTATCTACAGATCCCATTATATCCCTAAAAACATGCTGATTCTGCTACAAAAATTAAGGGATCATAATTGCTATTATCTATTATACACTTCACAGACAGCAAGGACGTGATTCCTCTGCTGTAAGGTGATGAAAATAATCCACAACTAACAGAGCAGAAGCCATTCTTTTGATCTACAGCGCACCTTTAAAATGTCAGGCTCGTTTTGCTCATTGCAACAGCATTCACAATATCCTACGTCAGTGGCCTTTGAGAAATGGCACCTTTCAACAGAATGACATTCACACGCAGTTGAGGCTAGATTAGGATTTTAGTAACCCTCCTGGGATCAGGAGATTCAGTGGGATACATTTCCAGCAATCTACAAATCAAATCCTGGGTCACTCGTGACAGCTACATGAATGTAAACAGGCTGGTGCAAAGACTTCCTTTATTACGCTACTACACTACTAAATCTGACACATTCATTCATTCTTTCTTTCTTTCGATCTTAACATGTAAGATAATGGGATGATTATTGAGCCACCCTGAGAGGTAGGGTGATCCATCATAATGACACCCTCCATCAAAGGGGGTACTTTATTTTTGTCTTGTCACCAGACAACAATACTTACACAGCAGACTTAATAGTCTGATCCTGCATATGGGTGAGACTGAAAATAATCCTGCATCAACGCATCACTAAAATTTGAGTCAATAAAGAATTTCATAAACAATTAATTTTTGCACTGTGCATGGGAAACACATCTGGTGAAGGCCCCTCTTTGATATTTCTGTTAATCTCAATGGCAGTTGCTCAGCTGGCGCACAACTCTTCAGAAGTAAGCAGACTGCTTTCATCAATCCATTTGTACATAAATTGCTAAATTGCTACAGTCAAATCAATTTTTTTTTTTTTTAATACAATTTACACAAAAGTTTTGCTCTTGTTCATAAAACCGCAAAAATCTACAGCGGGAGGAATCCTATTTTACAGCATGATCAGTTTGATCTAATTTTCAAAGGAAATGCCTTTTAGGAATTGATTCTTTTAATAAACAACTCAAAATGACTCACAAACTCAGTTGTTACTGGTTTAAACCAGTCTGATGAATCCTTCACTGAATGAATTCACTGAATCCGTCAGAGCAGCTCCTGGAACAACATCTGACTCACAAGTTGTCAATACTTTCAGTTATGTCTGTTATGAAATTAAGTGTTTAAAATTTAAGAACAGTGTCATGTCACAGTTGAGAAATCATTTTGATATGCTGATTTGGTGCTCAAGAATAATTTCTTTAATGTCAACAGCTGCTTAATATTTTTTTGTGGAAACCATGATACATCTTTTTCAAAGTTATGAATAGAAAATTCAAAAGAACAGCATTTATTTGAAATATGAATCTTCTGTAAATGTCTTTACTGTATGTTTTATCAGTTTATTACATCATTTCTGAAAAAACCTATGCATTTCTTTAAAAAAATAAATAAAATACTGACAGGAGTCAATTTTTTAATGAAGTAATTTTAAATGCACCAAAAATCATTGAAACTTCCTTTTTTGTAATATATTAACAAAAACATAAAATTATACAACACTGTAAACACAGAATAAGTCCAGAATATTATATAAAGGTAAATAATTTGTGTATTATCCAATAAAAAAAAAATACATGAAAGTCAATGAGAATACTTTGTATTTAGGGCTTCAATCTATTCATTATAAACAGATGTTCAATGATGTTACAGATGCCTAAAACTATTGTGATAGTGTGTGATGTAAAGGCTAATTCAGACAGGCTACATTATAACATTTCCACCAAGGTTACTCTGACAGTTCCTGGAAGGAAAGAATAGAAAATCAATGCACTCTGCACTTTCCAGGGTTACAAAAGTCACGACGTTCTATCTCGTGGCTCTTTACCACACCTCTTTTGATAGAGTTTTGCATTCTAGAGAGCGAGTGAGTCACGGGGCCGTCCGTATCTACAATCCTCCAGCAGCACAATGGGACAGACAACGTGTCAGCATTAATCATAAGACATGGTGGATCTTGGTGACAATTTCTGCGGCATATCAAAAAGTAAGCTCAAGAGAGAAGAAAAAGTCTCAGAACAGACCGACCCTGCTGGAGAGAAGCACATCCATCTTAGAAGTTTACGCAGACTACAAAAAAACCCCTGAAAATCTATCATGAATCTAATCTTGAATCAATATCCATATGATATACGGCACCTACACTTCTCTGGCACTGCTGAGGAAAAACTTTGACTTTGTCAACAAGCCTTTTTTCCATGATATCAAAAGACACGGACACGCTCTGAATCAACATTTAGATTCATTCAGTGTCCATGGCTACACAAGATACTATCAAGGATGGCATTTCCATAGCAACCAATAAAGATATCCTCATGGCGTCCAGAAGGACAGCAAATTGTTGAAAATAAATTGATGAGTTCTGACAAACTGATCTTGAAATATTATGCCAGAGTAACCAACCTTTAGTTTAGCATTACCTTCCAGTGAGATATGGGAAACAAAATCAGTTTATTTCATCTGGAGAAAACCAAGTTTCATGGATTTGAAAAGATTCAATTCTGAACGTCACAAAAGATCTGATTTCATTACGCTCTGAAGTGAAAATGAAAAGTAAAATGAAAAGACTGAACCTGAACCTCTATAGAATAAATGACATGATACTAAATTAATTTTACGTTTTCTATGCTACAAAAAAAGTTGCCACCATAATTTTAGAGTGTTGAGGGCGTGTTGTGGTTGCTAAGAGGTTTTGGGTGGTTGCTAAGGTATTGAGGATGATTGCTAGGTGGCTGCTTACTGGCTCAACTCAAAAGAGCCCACCAGTTTCTATCACACTCCGATCCTAACATAAAAAAAAATAATGTAACATACTATCACACATAAAATTTATATGTATAAAACATGATCAGCTGACTGTCCTTTAAAAACATGAAAACACTGGCTTCTGGCTCACAGCTACTTTCCCCTGAAAACAGGCGGAAGGGGGCACAATGACACAATGACTCTGAACATTATAATTAGACTGGCTGTGAAGAGGCTCTCAGTATAAAAGCCCACTGGGGAATACAGCCTCTTCACATCCATACTTTTCTCTTTTTCTCCCTCTCACCACTGTCAGAGACCCATGAAGATGACACTGAGATAGAAAGCAAGCACAGCCTTGCTCCACAGCTGGAACTTACAGGTAAACGCCTGTTTCATTACAGGAGCAATGGCAGGCTGACCTACAAACATAAGCCCATTTCTCAAAGCGTAGCAGGCAGAAACACCTCACTCATTTCGTTTTGCCCATTTCATCACTGTAGACAAATGCCATATAAGAAGCAATCCAAAACATCTAAGATGAATCTGTGCCTGAGAGCAAAGCGCCAAACGTAATCAAATAAATCAGTTTGGCCTTGCTATTAAGTTACTGCACTAATATGTAGAAATGTATGTATTAAAATGATCCTCATGCACACATTCTGGAATTGACAAAGCAGGACTTCAATTTAAAGCTCAATGTAAGTAATTCTGCAATACTAGCATTAATGAAGTCATGTGAGTTATATTCAGCTGTCCAGCAGTACCATTGGTTCATTGGTACCATTGGTCAAGCAAGCAGATAGTCCCGCCCCAAACTCAGACCATTGGTCGAGACAATGTTGTTGTGCTCAAACAAACGTTCTCAAAGCACCAGAGAGCCATATTCTTTACACATTTTGATGAAATAACCTTAAATTGTTTATTTGTAGTTAGAATACAATGATGCATTGGAATTTGGCAATGAGAAATATTTGATCAAAACAGCAAGGAAAAGAAAAATGAATTATTTATTTTGGCCAAATTAGTTTTGGACGGCTGACATTTAATTACCAAAACTTTTGCCAACTTTTTCCTTTTGCTTTGTATTTTTATTTTATTTTTTTTAATTAATTAATTTTAGTGCATTAGTTATTTTTTTTGTAAATACTTTTCTATTTTCTAATTATTTTAGCTTTAATTATATTTAATCTCAGTGGTAATTTAAACTAGGATTGGGTCAGCAAAGTCAAAAACTTTTTTTAAAGTTGCAAATAAAATAAAAACATAGACGGAGTCTGGGGAGTGAATTTCGAAAGGGCACGGCGTTTCATTTCCAACTGGTTAGGTTTATTTGGAAATTAAAGTGATTTCTATATTTTATCCATTCAAAAGACTACGAAAGCGGTCCCCGTTCTGCATATAAACGTAGTGCTATGTTTATGGTTCGCAGTGCAATGCCGTCTTTTGCCATTTAATACCTGCAGACTGCAGCCAATAGAAATGCTGCTCTATCGCTGCGCGTCCTGCTCCTCACAGCACAGACCATGAAAGCAGACTGCTGTTGTTGTCATTCATTGTAACAAACAAAGTGTAGAGACGATGTAAATAATATATTCAGTGTGCAGTGTAGAGAGCTTCGTTCATTAAAATGGAAGTTTGTGAGATAGCGATGAACGGTGGGTAACAGCTTTTTAATGATTATAGAGAGTTTACAAATGTGAAATTGAATTTATACATTTATTTTATACAAAAGTTAATATTAAGTGACTTACATTTTAGGAACACTGTTGTCTATTTTGCTCCATTTCGTCATCAAAAATATAGTTAAAAAACAAAGTTACAGCTGGGCCTCTGCACAAGTCTTTGAGACAGTGCTGTTTCGTTTATGAATGAATCTTTGCTTTTGAACAAATCTAGTGAGTCAATGATTCAATAACCCATTCATAAAGAGAGTCACTTGCTTCGTTAACTAAATGAATCAGCCGTTTGAACAAATCGATTGAATGAATGATTCAGTGACAAAGACAGTGACTTGCTGCCACCTACTGTTTCATTTTTAAACTATAAATTGAGTCATTTAATCCATTGAAATTTATATAATTTAAAACATTAATCTCATAACATTGTTATTATGAGATGCATTAATGCCATCTGAGTCTTGTCAAAAATTTCTTAAATTCTGTAAATATTGCTTAATGCCACATTTGTGCTCTTCTGTGCCATGCAAATATTAAATGTTCATGCTGATTTCATTTGACTGGAAACTTATTTTTCTGTTATATCTTATTATTTTAATTGAATTTATTGTTGTTTAGTTAAAATTGTTTGATAAAAGTTTATAAATATAATTTGGCACAAAAAATGACATACATTTAATAAAGTTAGAAAAATGGTGTTACAAAGGTTAAAAAAAAAAAAAAAAAAAAAAAAAAAAAAAACTTTAAGGAGTCAAATATCAATAGGAAGGTTAACTTCTGGGTCATTCCTGGGATTCTGTAATATTTCAGTCCCCTAGAGTTTTTAAAGCGGTGGTTCACCAAAATGAATTGTTAGAAGCTTTTCACAAAACTTTGGGATGCCCATTATAATTAATAGAAATAATTATTGCATTTTTATATTTTTAGCATAAAATAATGTCTTCTATCTATCTTGAACCAAGCATTTTGTAATGTCCCTGAGTTAGTACTTAGAAAATTAATAACAAAATGTGCATAGTGTCTGTGATTTTTGGCAACAATGTAAGCATTTACTTGTGTTCCTTTCTTGTAAAAAATATTTGATAAAAAAAAAGACTGTAAAGTCATGTCTCTCAGTCTGAACTCAACCCCGTCACACTAACCATTCTTCACCCATAATAATTTAGTCTCCACTCATATGTGACTTCATTCAGGTCTCTTTAATAGTGGTGCAGAAAATGGTTAGTGGTATCATACTTTTTATTCATATTTTTGAGGCATGTTATAGTCAGGGAGGGTAATGCCCAGCTTAACAACTCAACCCCGTCATATGAATTAAAATAAAATGTTGAAAAAGTAATAATTTCCCATCTTAATTTTATAAGTATATACAATGTGTTTATTTTATTGCTGCCATATATGGTCTACTCTACTATGCTTCATGAGCAGCAGTGGCTACAACCCCTTGACACTCAACCCCATCACAAATATATGTATTTCTCATTGTTACAGGGTTGTAAACTTGTGACAGGGTTGAGTTATTTGCTTCATTTATTAATAATTTTAATGAAAAAATATAAAATAGTCATGTTTCAGTAAATATATATACTCCAAAATCATGACAACTCATAGTTTTGTTTTAAATAGAATTTTTCGAACGTGGACAAGCATCACACATCAGAAATTGTGCTCACATTTTCAGCAGAAAGACAATGTTGGCCATGCAAATATGTTGACTCAGAAACAAGGGGACAATATGAGAGAGAAACAAAACCAAAACTTTAAGTTTAAGGCAATGTATCCCTTCAAATGTGTTACAGTCTTCAACCCCATCAGACCTTGTCACATTCATATTTTTAGAAAAATATAGGGAAGACATTTAAGAACAAAAGTATTTATTGCTGATTACCACCTGACATGTTAAAGGCTAAAACAATAAAAATTTTGGTTTTAGTTAATTTTAAATTAAAAATATTTTTAACAAAAATAAAGAGACTGTAGACACACAGTGTGTGTATTTTTAGCTTCAGTCCTATAAAATTGTGAAAATGATGATAAATGTTACATTTGTTGTCATTAAATTGTTATCAGGAACACAAGAGCAGTAGGTAGACGTTTGTTTTATAACGATTTCTGTGTAAAATCCTTTTTAAACCAATCCCAATTTTGTCCGTTACGGGGTTGAGAAAAAAGAAAAAAAGCTGGAAAAAAAACTCAAATTGATAAAAAGGTCTTTAATGCCTGAGGTGGGAAAATATTATATTTTGAATATGATATATTAAAATATGATGAATATTTTCTGGAGGTTTGATATGTGCCTAACGACGTGGGGTATTTAGAAGTTGAAAAACATGTATATTCCAAGTTGAAATGTTACCGAATCCCAGGAATGACCCTCCTGTCATTGATCAGAAGGTCTGTTCCTATTTTTTATTTTATTTATTTATTTTTTAAGTAGGAGCACTAGTGCTCCTGAAAAGAAATGTAAGCATAGAGTCCTCAAGAATGTAATAATAAAAACTAACTGCAAAGGTTTTTGCAAAGTAATATGTGCAAATTCACACACAACGTATCTTTAATTTGGCCAGAATTGCAGGTGCTTGTCTAAATATACAAGAAAGTTTAGAGAAAATATTAAATATGTTGAATTCTGGCCATTTCCACCACTGACTACAACGAGCGACTCGTTTGGACTACAGCTTTGTTTTCCGGTGTTTGTGACATCACAAAGCCACCCTCCTATGGAAATTGGAATGGTTGGCGGGTGGGGAGAACGCTTGGTTTAGCACTGCACGTTTTCAAAATCGAAACCCTGTGTGGGTGTTTTTATATCACCTTATTTCCGAAGGAAACGGACAGTCTTCAGAAAATTGTGGATGTCATTTTCATTTCATCTTGCATGTAATGTCTGATAAAGCAGCGTTTGTGAGAGGAGCTCTGCTTTGTGTACAGCGTTACCGGGGAAACCTCGCTCTCTCACGCTCCAACAGCGCCTCCTGCTGGCAGAAAATTAATTTGCATATATGCCGCCACAAATCAAGTACTCCAGAGTGCAATCTGGAGTCACTCCGCCCACCCCCAATTCCATTGGTTTATAACACGGCAAATTATTGGTGTAGACCCGAGCATGCGCATTCTTTTGTGTACGATTTTGAAATTGATTTGGCCATATTACAGAAATAGTATGTGCTAATTCTAGAATCATACTGCCGTGCAAAGGCAAAAGACCTTAACTTCAATTTTGGTCAAAATGAGTTATTGCCTTTTTTGGAACAATGGACATCAGTTTTATCATGTGGAAAAATATCTTAAGTCAATTTTGTTATTTTCTGCTGAAAATAGGATGCTGTTTTTGCCATAACTTCCAAAAGCAGAGGGAAAGCAAAGGCAGAAACCCTTAACATCAGTTACAGTCTTTTAGCTTTGTTCCGCTGCACTCTAGAACGCTGGAATTCAGTTACGCTGGAGTTAAGGCACTCTGCCTTTGTTTTACCAACGTTAAGATTTTTGCCGCGCTGAAGTTACGGTGTTATGCACAAATGTATTGAAGCACTTTTGACACACCCATTAACTTAAATAAAGTGATATGGTGTGCCAGTTGTAAAACACAATAAATCAAAGCCTGGATACTATCCAGCCAATCTGACAGAAAACAGCGCGAGTGGGTTGGGGACGCCTCACGACACACCTCCCCTGGCGAGGAGAAAACATTACACACAGACAAACCCAGCAAATATAACTTATCGCAGCTTACCTTTTTTTATTAAACCTGGTCAAAATCCATTGAAAATACGCCGGCGGGCTAGCCTAATCTATCAAAGTGCAAAGTTGTCCGGAGTTTGACATTCAATTTTAAGTGTCGCTGTGGGTGGGCTATTAGTAGGGTGACGTCCGGTTTATACCAAACACTATGAAATTGTCCCGGTTAAACTGTTAAAATGCTTACAGCTAAACTGTGTAAAAGTGTGACTATATTGTAGAGGATTCCAACAGCGGGACGTACAACTGCCGCTAAAGCTGTATGAGCTAAAAGACACAAACTAGCTAGCACTTGGTCACTCACTGCTGTTGTCGATAAAACAACACAGACGTGTCACGTGAATAAAGGTTGCGTTTACTTAAAACTGGTAAAACTCGTGGTGCATTTATAGTTGTAGTAAAATACCCCTTTTACATATTTATTTTATCGTATTTAACATATATCAAACGACAAAATATTTTTTAAATAAAATAAATAATAATTAAAATAATAAAAATTAAATTAATTAAAATAATTCTCACTATTTTTTAAAGCTATGATATATTATAGCTTTTAAAAAAAAAAGTGAGAATTATTCCATATAAATTATTTTGAATAATTAATGTTTTATAAGTCAAACTAACCTCTTAACATTCTTTCGTTTCATTTTCTTGTTAAATCAACATTAATTTAATAAATTTCTTGAAATCAGTTTGTTGTTAGACTCCCTTATTTGTAAACTGTCATAAACTGACTATATCAAGACAATCAATCCTAATCACATCAAATGTGTGAGCAAGAACTGTAGTCTGTACATGCATGTGGTACTAAATACATTTTCCATTCTGTCCAGGAAAATGTATTAATACAGAGTTTTTCATTAATTCTGGAAAACATACACACAATGTCATCAGATAGCATATTCCTATACATTTTGTCAGAAAAGGGTGAATGGTATTGAGAAAGGGCGTCTACATATTACTGGCATAGCCAAATCAAACCTTTCAAATGTAAGAAATATTTGTGGAAGGTTACTTTATTAACCTCTTAAAGTGTTATTTTACTTAAATTAAGTACAATGATAAAGGTTTAAAATGATCCAGTAGAGTTGTAGCCTTCTCATCATTTTTTATTTTGTAATATTCTATTGATGTAATATTAAGCCTTACTATACAGAACTCACTAAATGTTATTTTAAGGCTTTCATTGTTATCATATAAATGTTTGTATAGAGTGATAAAAGTCAAAATGATCAATAAATGATAAACTACAGTATTTTGCCTTGGTATGACCCATTATTGTTTTGAAGATAATGCAAAGGCAGAATACATTAACTTCCGAATAAGGGTCAAAGGTCAAGTTTGAGCTCAATTTTTTTTTATGTAGATAAATATATTAATTATGACAACTACTTGGTAAATTTTCAGTGTCCTACCTGTCATACAATTGGCTGGACAACAAAAAAACTTTAAAGTCATTTTTCTCAGTTTCACACTCTGGTGAGTTAAGGTCTTTTGCCTTTGTAGGGCAGCATAGGCCTATCTTAATTATTATCTGTTTAGTAACCATGGTAATTTTAGTCAGATGAAGTCATTTACAAATAAACTCTTGACAACGGCACCTCCGGGTTCTTCAGGCTGAATAGCTTCAATCATATTTCCTTGAGGATCAGCAGTCCGCGGATCAGCACTAAATGCAAATGATGATATTTACTGTATTTTAGAGATGGACAAACACGAACATAAGCGGCTGATTTTAGGTTTTAAAGCACAACCGTTTTTTGTTGTATAAAGAGATGAGTTATAGCCTACGTTGCTCAATGCGTCACAAAATTGTAGGTTAAAAGTGCTAATAAAATGTTTTCATGGCAAGCTCCTTGTTTATATCTTAATAAAATCCTTTCCTTGTTTATATCTTAATAAAATATCTGAGCCTATATTGATTCTCTTACAGTTTTTAAAGGTTCCTATCTTATAGTAAATGTGTGTCCGTGACATCAGATATTAAAAATCCAATTATTTATGCATCCACACACTCATTGTGTGTGTGTGTGTGTGTGTGTTCGTTCTAATCTGTGTACTGGATGAATTTATA
Source organism: Acrossocheilus fasciatus (assembly GCA_036784905.1). Taxonomy (NCBI): domain Eukaryota; kingdom Metazoa; phylum Chordata; class Actinopteri; order Cypriniformes; family Cyprinidae; genus Acrossocheilus; species Acrossocheilus fasciatus. The sequence goes on from CM071943.1 coordinate 21,399,609, forward strand.
TTCAGTTATTAACACTCGATCGTTGTAGCCATATAGATCTGCATAACTATCGAATATTAAATCACTCAGAGCTGTAAATCTGTGCAATAGATATGTGAGCACTTTTAATGAGTAAAAGAGACCTTCTCTGTGATTATACTTTTTTTATTTATTAAAGACTATAATAACTATCTAAAATCAGTATGCCTAATGTAGTACAGTGATTTCTGGTTCTTTATAAAGGATTGAGCAACAAAACCAGTAATTTAATTTGTGCATATAGCCTATATAAATGTATTAATAAAAATGTAAATGAACATTTATTGCTTAAATACACACTAAAGCACATTAATAATAATATTTGCTGTAGGTCAGATTTAATAACAGCGCTGTTTTAGTAAACAAAAACATTTAAAATAGGCCTATATGCAAAAAAAATAAAAAATAAAAAAAATATGGGGGTTTCTTTCAGCAAGGTTTTTATTCCCATTATCCACACATAAAACCCCAGTTCATGCTGATGGACTATTTGGTATTATTGCCTTATTTGTCACCGCAGTTGTTCTTTAAAATAAAACCATTTGCGGGTTTGTCCTATGTCTTACTGAACTACAGTGAATTATCATCATATCCTAAGTTACCGATCCTAAAATAAAGAATATAGGCTACATATAAATATACATTATACAAAACAGCTAAATCTCAAACAGTGGATCATTTTTATCAACATCGCCCAGCTAAAACTGCTCAGTGTTTAAGTATGTCTGCTTTGTGTACAGTGAAAAGTGCAATAATATGACTTCATTTAACGTGCAACCCACCTGTTGAGATTGAGGACCACTATTTACGTTTATCACACAGAAACATAATTAATATTTTTCATAGGTGAGGCTATTTGTAGCATAGGTAGGACTATATCATGGCCACGAATTAAGAATTTGTTCCCCAGACTGAATTCGTGAGCCGCTCATATTACACTCTGTTCTGACCGAAGTACTCGGAGATGCCGCCACTAAGCATTTGATAGGAACTTAATCTAATTCGTCATAAATAAAAAAAATAAAATAAAAAAAAAAACATTTGCTAATTGATTCCAACTAAAATCGCTGTTGTTAGCAGTTAATATTTCTGTAGTACAACCAAACAGCGTAGATCATTCATAAAAACGTATATAAAAGAATGCTCATAAATAATAATAAGCTCTGCTGTATTATAAACCAATGAAATTGAAGGTGGGCGGAGCGACTCGTGTCGCCCCACCTTAATGTGTCACCCCGCCCCATCGTCCAGGGTGAACTCTGGAGCTACTCCCACAAATAGTGTAAGTCTGTGGGACTATGGTATAAATAAATTCAACTGTATAACAGTTTCACTGCAATTCATGTTATAATGTTAGAATTAAAGAACAATAAACATATTACATATTACCGTTGCACTTATCTGTACATAGTAAATGCAGATTTAGCCAAAAAAACAATAACATTACCACTTTAATATGACTTGCAATATCTGTGCGTGCAAAGGTTCTGCGCGATCCTCTTGTTCAATATTCTCAGGGTCTGAACTGATATGGCAATATTGACGAATGTGCTGCTTTGGCAACTTAAGGGGTGGGGCAGTACAGAAACTCTGTCTAAGCTGTTCGCCAATCACAACGCACTGGGACAGCTAACCAATCACAACACATTAACTAATGAACTAATCATGGCGTTTGTGTCAGGCTGGGGAGAAAGGTTTTGTAATAATGTAAATTACGTGAAAAATAATGCAATTTTTGAACCACCAAGCATGAGAGCATGTTCTAGTACACCCCCAAAACAAAATCAAGACTTTGTAAAAGAGCATAATAGGACCCCTTTAAAAAAATTTCTAGTGCTTCCTTCGGGATTATTCTGGTCAACTAGTAGGCCTAGTAGTTCATTTTAAGCATTAGTCGACTAATCGCACATTTATTAATAAACCATTTGAATCATAATAATGAGCCTTTAATTGTCTTCATAGCCTAATAAGCGCTCAAGAACATAAAGCTTTCCACAGCACACTGGCAAAAGTAATGATTATGAATGTGTTGGGAAAAACAGTAAGGAGACTGCATTAGCAATTTAATAATTTGTTGATAAACTAGCGCTTTCTTTGTTTTAGTCTTAAAATGATGAGATTAATTCGGCGGCACAGACTCGTCATCTCCGCAATACGCTAGTGGATGCATATGTTTCATATAGATTGCATAATCTTAGAATATTTGTTTTCCATTTGAATTGGTTCATTTGAAAGCAGACATTTCACTCTCTATATATATATGTTTAATCTCTGTATAAAGGCAAGTATACATGCATATAGTTTACAGTTCCTTTTTTTTGACACTCAAATTCACAGTGAAATACGGCAGAAAGCGCATTCGGTTTGCTTTTATTTTACAAAAGCACACGTTTTGTTATTGTGAGTGCACACAAATGAATGCTGAGCCTTTACATATTCAAAAGATATATTACTCTTATCTGTATGACCAAAAATGTATTTTAAAGGGCACCTATTATGTCCCTTTTTACAAGATGTAACATTGGTCTTTGGTGTCCCCAATATGTCTCTATGAAAAAGAAGGACAGTGTACAACCAAACAAAACTATTATTTTTAGTTTTTTGAGAAGCTGCTCTCAGAGCGTTCTGATAAGTTTTGTCTCTTAATTTACAGTATCTCCTTTAAAAGCACCAATGCTTTCCATACTATTTGAAGGAAGCATTTGCTACCATTTCTTTCAATATAGCAGTGAGTTAAACTGTGTTAGACAGAAAAATAAACAGACAGTGAATGCGTATTTGCATGGTGGGGATGTTATTATTGAGAGTAAACAAGTCTCATAATGAACATTGGTTGAAAGCAAACACTAACTGCCAGTCTGTTACACATGCACACAAATATTTTGGCATCATGAGGGTTCGGTCTTTAGTTAAACAAGCAGAAAAATGCAAAGAAGCATCATGTACAAATAAACTAAACTAAATGCAATAATTTAAGGGCACTTTGTGCACCACTTTGTGCTGGAAAAACTGATTGCCGTCATTGCTTAAAACAAAGGGCTGGCAAAGCTTCTGCATAAACCTGTGGAAAGTTGAATATACATGGCAAGAGGAAGTATCGCAGCCCTCACACCCCTTCCTTTAAGGAAAATCAGAGGAACAGTCTCTGACAGGTAGGCAGAGATGATATTTAGCCGCAGTGCTGTGAATCACTACTTCTGTGAAAAAAAACAAGATGAATCTTCTAAGACCACAGGAAACTGAAATGACTGTATAATGAGCTATGACTGAATCAAGTTCCTCACTATTTCTTGACTCTGAATATGAAAAAAATTGAATGACGCACGAGTGAGGGTCTCGGAACAAACAGCAAGGCCAATAAATGTTACAAAGCAGAAAGCAAAACTAGGATAAAAACTAGTAATATACTCTGCACTATAAGAGATATTGGCCCTTTCCTGGCTTGAAAAATAATACATTTTCCAAACTTTTTACAAGATGGGGATGGTGTGCAAGATTTTATTTTTTCAATGCTAATTTTTGCCTTTAGCCTAAGGCCAATGCACCCATTGATCATCCTGCAGGTGTGCCTAATTGTTCGTTTATTGATTTGTTTTTTAAAACATATTGGCCAATAAAGAGTATTTAATTGTGCATATAGATTACCTTTACTTTTTAAAGTTAAACTTTAAAAACACTAATAATTGTAAAAAAAATAAATACAAAAATTAATTATTATTTTTTAAATTATATACATATTAAAGCTGTAATGCATAAACTCAGTGTTTAAAAAGGCTGATTTTAGTTTTTAGTCTTTTATTTTAAATTGATTTAAAAATAGTATTAAAAAAAAAAAATTTTGAATCTTTATTTATTTTTAGACTTCTGTCCCTCTATTGAAAGTCCATTTCACCAAAACTTTGACACTTATTCACATATAAACAATATCAATGCACAAACACAGAGCACTATAGTAAACAGAAGCTCAAACGTATTTGCTTGACCTTTAATAGCTGTTTGTTTACAGTTAATGGCCAGAACATGAAAATAATTTTCGGCTTATTAGTATTGGCCAGAATTTATATTTGTCAGTGCATCACAAAACAAGTCCATTAAATATAATCTTAATTTCAGGAAGAAATACAGAATAACAAAAGGCCAAATAAATTCAGTTCAAAATCAGCAACAAAACAACTACGACAACAGCATACAAACAGGCATATCATGACAATACTCCAATGATAAATAACTTTTCTGTTCAATGTGCAATGCAACAAAATTGAGTGCACGACTTCTGCTTGCATGTCACATTCATAACACTCTAAAAATAAATTCATGGTGTGCTGCTCCTGATAATTTTTCAGATTTTACATGAGACCCATATGGATGAAATCCTTCTTATAAACAAAGCCGACCTTTTATTGTTTAAATAGGCCCTAGATCAGCATAACAGCCCCTTCATTGCATAGCCAATTAAAAGCTGCTTGAGAGCCAGAGGGATTTCTCCTTGTGTGGGAGTCGTAATGCACACCAGATTTTGACCATGGTTGCGCAGAACAAACACAATCTTGCTCTAGGCATAATCTCTTAAATGCTCTCTGCCTTAAAACTTATGAAATCTTAGCATTTTTTTTCTCTGACCTTGCTCCCACATCTGCTATCTATATAAACAGAATGGCCATCATCCTTCCTTCAGATGGCCTCCTCAGCTGAATGAGTTCTCAATTTGAGCCGCAATGAATATATAGTGCCTTCAATTTCCACTGAAAGGGAGATGAAGTGTTATTTGGGAGACAAAACACATAAGGTTCTTTTGTTATGCATTTTAAAATCGCTACGTAATAAAGCAGAAGAGATCACTTCAGGAAAGTGCCCACTTTCAGCTTTATATTGCGCAACCAATAATCTACTGGGATATTTCTTGGTAAATGTTATTGTCTTCCTGTTTTCATGCAATGATAACGCTCTATCATATTAAAAATATTCTTTATTACGATTATTATTTCAATTAATCAACTTGGTTATAACAGCAGTCCATATGTGACCCTGGACCACAAAACCAGTCTTAAGAGTCAATTTGCTGAATAAGATGTATAAATAAGCTTTCCATTGGTTTGTTAGGAGCGGACAATATTTGGCCGAGATAGAACTAAAATCTGGAATCTGAGGGTGCAAAAAAAAAAAAAAAAAAAAAAAATCAAAATATTGAGAAAAATCACTTTAAAGTTGTCCAAATGAACTCTTAGCAATGCATAATACTAATAAAAAACGACGTTTTGATATATTTACAGTAGTAGATCAAAATATCTTCATGGAATATGATCTTTACTTAATATACTAATGATTTTTGGCATAAGAGAAAAATCTATAATTTTGACTCATACAGTGGCTATTTTTGGCTATTGCTACAAATATACCGACAGCGGTTTTATGGTTCAGGGTCACATATATTATGTCTCAATATAGACATGCAGCTGTCTATTATTCCTTGTACGTTTTCCAATTCAATGTGTTTGTGTCAAATACTGAAATATTGGTATTGTGACAACAGCTGTATGATCAGTGAGTGGTATAAAGCAGAATAAATAAATCTGGCCTTCAGCAGAAAGGCTGTGAGTGTCTCCACAGCCATTATTAGTTTGGAGTCTGGATGGCTATTGGCAATCTGCTTACTGCAATTCATAAAGTTAGCAAGGGCCTGTCAACGCTACAGCTCCACATTTCTGCTGTGAAATCAAATCCAACACTTAAAACCACGAAAACCAGGGGGATCTGCTGTGGGAATGAAACTGATGACCACAGCATTCCCCGTCCCTCTGGGTTCAGAGAAACTGCCGTTTTTATTATTGAAGCTGACCGGCCTCACTTGCAAGCTTATCGGTCTCAAAGAGAGAGATATAGCAAAAAGGGTCTCATAGGAAACACAAAGGAGGCAGGAAAAAATCTTGGAAGAAATCTCTCTCTCATGTTAAGGGTTTGGCTGCTAAAATCCGAATTGACAATGGAAACAATCAATATGCCATCAGGCTGAGAAATACTATGGTTTGCGTACAAATTTCTTTGATTTCCTTGGAGCTGTCAATGATGTTCAAAAGCTACAGGCAGACAGTCTTATTCACTATGTGCCAGCCATCACTGTGTGAATGAATCACAAATGGCATATTTTGTTGTATTTCTATTTTATTATAGTATTCTTCATTTAGAGTTAACAACAACTGAATTAAGTGACTCGGAACGACTACAAAACCTGACAAAATCTGTGCAAATTGGGGCTGAAATACTGAAAATAATTGTATTATCCATCATTTCAAAATCAATAATGTAATGTAATGAAGCCAAAAATGGAAAAGAGGGGGGAAAAAAAAGTCTAAATCAAATAAAAAAACTTCTCTATGTAAAAAGATACTCCAGATACCAGGATGTTTCTGGTCTAAAACAACTTTTTTTTTCCCTACAGAGCACTCCTGGCTATGTGAGCCAACATCAAATGGTGTCATTTAGAATGATCTCTTATAAAGTGCCTTGTTAAATATTTTAGTAAAGAGTCAGCAACAGACATCTGTCAAAGAGGAAAAATGAGAGGGTTCATTTCTTTATGAAATATAAACAGATTGGTTTGAAGAGTATCTAACATTCAGGTGTCATCATCATGTGGTTTGGCAGACTACAAATATTCGGATGACACAAGGCGATGTTTTGCATATAAAATTCTGCAATGTCACATTGCAAACAGTTTGCACGGTTGGTGCAAATGGGAGAAATGTTATATATGATATGTGAATTACAATCCCAATAATAAAACGCATATGAAATGAAAGCAATGAAAGTAATAGTGGTGACCAGCTGCTGTTTAATTTTCTTGACTTGAAAAAAAAAATGCTAATGAATCTCTCTAAACAGTTTAATCACCATCTTAGTGCACTTAATTTTCAAGCATCACTCAATTAAAGATCTTCTAGCAGGCCAATAATAGCAGATTGAAAACCTCATCAGAAACACTGTCAAGATAATTTGTTTGTAATTGAGAAGGAGTGATTGGAGGCTCGCCAGTACAGATATAAGAGATAAGAGATGCCATCATGTAAATAAGATAAATAATATAAGGCTATTTAGTTTGTTTAATAAAAGAACAAGGTATAGACCTGTTCTATAGGGAAGGTAACATTGAATGACTTCTTTTGTGGTCTGGCACTATAGAGAAAATACAATTAACTTGACCTTCAAGGGGGGCGGGCCGCCCCCCCCTAAAATAATGGTAGGGGAAACACTGCTTAACCACTGATTTCTAATTGTGTACTCATTTGGAAGGCCAAACAAAGTACTTTCGCTTTCACAACGAAACACACAGCGTCTCCAGGACATGGCGGCAGCAACAACAATACTACTACAGCAAGAATAAAAGTTATGCCTTCTATTATCGCGTATACGTTTGGGCGGTGTTATGCAAATCTTCCCACACTGTGATGTAGACATGTGGGGTTGGGTTTGAATGAGCCATTTTAGGAAGGCGTCTATACGAGTCTTTTAACTTTTCTAAAGAATATCTCTTTGGATTTAAGACTTTAATCTTTGCAACTTTACAGATCTTATATATGCACAAACAGCTTGTAACACTTCAAAGACAAAGGAAAACATGAAATCACATCATATGACCCCTTTAAAGACATTATAAGATATAATAATACAAAAGATTATTCATCATAATAAATTATTCTTATGATTAAGTAACTTTTATTTCAGACAACAAAAAAGAATGTAGTAAGACTTGTAGGGTCGTGTGTGTAAGGTTTCTAAATCTTAGCTTAATTTAATAAATGTAATCAAATTTGAACATTGGCTCACATTATTTCACTTAACTGGACCTTGTTATATTGATTTTAAAGCGACAAACTTTTATTGGCAAAACCCCAGAGGTGGTAAACTCCTTTGAGAAGCTACTAGTTGCCACCGACATTTTTCAGCGGCGCTACACTATCATCCAGTCGTCCTCATCTCCCTCGTCCTACTTCTCCCCTAAACGGAGCCCTGACAGTGCACAACAGACGAAGCATGAAGATATGCAAGTCTCTGAATGGAAGCCATGTAATTGGAGCGTTTTCAAAGCCCCCGATGCTGTGAGTGAGTAATGTATCAAAGAAGTCAGCAGGCAGGATTTACCCTGCTGCAAACGGATGAAGCAGCTCTCTTGACACTCAGCCAGTGTTAAGAGCCACCGCTATCTCAATGTTAAATATATGCACATTTTCTGTAAGGCTCAACAGAAAAAAATCAATTACGAAAAAACAAGCGAAGCCATTATATGAAATGAGCAGAAGTCACCAAGTTAGGTTTCAGTGACACAGATACTAAAATTGCAGCTGTAAAACATGTGAGAAGCATTAATTGAAAACCTATATTGCAAAATGTAATTCAAGTTCAAGAGACTTCGCCTTGACTCTAGAATGTGAGAGTATTTCATGTGCGGTTGAATAGAGGTTCTTTCAGAGGAAACCATACAGATTTGCTGAATAAATGCTCTACTCAAGAAGCATGATGTTTCTGCCTTGAGAGTTAATCAAAAGAGACTTGAGCTGTTCCACACTGTTCTCTATAACTCCTACTGTTATTCTACAGACTTTTGTGAGGTTTCCATGGTTACTCCCCATTTCCCATTATAATCATCTAGATTTCAATACCTCCTAAACCCTGTAGTCACAAAATATCAAACGCAGAGAAACCATTAGAGGAAATATGTATTTGTGTAAGTTTCCCATGTATGCATCTGTGGGTCTTCATAAACGCTCATTAGATGTATAGTGCACTGCTGACAAAAACACAATTTATCAAAAAGGAGAAGAAATGGTTGGTGCCTATGCCTTTGTCATACAGCACAATTACAAGAGAACAATGGCTATGACACATTGTTTTGAGTGTATGAAGCCAGTTCAACAAAGAAAAAGAAAAAAAGACACTGAAGCAAACTTATATTTGTTAAAAAAAACATTGATAAAAATAAATGAAACTTTAAAAAAACATTTGAATAAACATTAACTACAATAAAGTACAAAAAAAACCCTAAAAAAAAAAATTAATAAACATTTAAATTAAAACTGAATATATAATAAAAATATTCAAAATAGTATAATCAATGCCACTGAAATAATTCTGTTCACATGAAAAATAACATAGGACTACTGCAATGATTTTTCTCTACCAAGTAAAATGGACCAAAACACATAAATAATCATAATAATTATTATTTTTTATAAACAACCTTCTCTATAAACAGTTTAGTATTCAAACAGGGTATAAATCATCAATAAATTAACCATTACTATAAACTTATGTATTAAGCAATGGCAATGTTGTATGCTAGTCTAAACCCCCAAAACAGTGGCTATATAAATTATGAAAAAAGACAGCAATTTGCATTTCCAATTAATAATGAAATAGCAAACAAATTATTGGCAAGATGATAAATAAAACATACAAAAAACAAATTAATCAATTAAAACTTTTCCACATTAATAAATTAAAATAAATTCATTTTTAATACCCCATGCACGGTCACAGATTCCTACCACAAATTTGACAGATCAATTTAAAAAAAAAAGTCCTAAACACTTAATGGTGTGTTCCAGTCTAGTTTGATAAGACACACTGTCTATGCTGTGAACTAAGCAAAGGCTAAGTGACCATCCAACTGAAACCCTTTGGACTGCAAACATTTGGTTGCAAATCCTACAGAGGCTCAGCATGAGTTGGAAATCAACTGTTAAAGTGGCCCAAGTTCAAAAATAGGCTTCTCTTTTCAACTATTTTTCAAATACACTGTTACAGTACTTCAGACAAAGAGAGAGAGAGAGAGAGAGAGAGAATGATAACCGAGGCTGGGTATTGTTACATCTAAGGTGCAGAAAAAGTACAAATCTCAATGATTTAATTGGGTAAATGATATGTTACATAGCCGTGAGAGACAAAATGATGTTTTAGACTGTGGTTCAATGTGTATGAAGTTTGTAATAAAATAACTAACAGCAAAATCCATGATAAACTAAAGAGGCAGAAGCTGAGATCACAGCAAAAAAGATTTCTGATCTTGGCTTTTTTTTGCCCAGACCCCTGCAAGTTTGGCTTTGTTACGCTTATTGTTAGCCAAAGCGCAAACATTCTCCTCAAATCTCTCCAAAAATTCTTATGCCACCATGATTGGGAAAAAGAAAAGACCTTCTTTCTAATCTTCCCAGAGTACGAATAATTTTCACTAAAAATGATTTCCAGTTTATAAGCCTTAATTTCGTAGCTCTGAAATCTAGTTAGAGACCTTCCAGCCCTGAAACAAGTATAATAGTCTCGCATACAACATCATGTCATTTTTAAAACTGTGTCAAGATGTGGTTCACTGATTTGATCCTTAGTTAGTCAAGCATGAGGTAAGTGTACATAATTATAAGTAAATAAGAGGCTTTGGTGCAGAAAGTGTACGCTGATGGGAGAATATGGAGGCATTAATCATAGCGATGGTTGAAAGCCATAGGTCGCACTGTCATTCTCCCCAATTAACACATGATCAATGTTAAACACCAAGCCCATATCATTGTAATAATTGTGGCCGCAGCAAGAGACTACACTGGAAGTTATTGTGGCTTAGAGACTTTCATTGGTGCATATAATCAATTAGCATTGGAGGGACACCAGAAGGACCGTGTAGGGCTGCATCTGCCATGGCCATAAAAGAGCCTATGCGGCTTGTGCTCGTTTAGTTACACTGCTTGCAAAAATTGCCTCCTCCGCTCGCTTACAATGTGAAAATAAGGGCTGTGCTGTATCACAAAAACCTTTATTTCAGATTACTGAAGGAATTCCTCACAAAGCTATTAACATTTACTTATCATCAAGTTGCTCCATCCAAATATTACTTTTTCTTTTTTAAACACAAATGGAGATGCAATGCAGAATAACCAGGCTGCTCTTTTCCAATAAAAGGTGCTATAGTCCATGTCTTCTGAAGATATCTTTTTGTTAGGAACATAACTCGTATATAAGTTTTATATAGTACACTAACTATTTGTATAATGCTTTTTTCTTTTCTTCTAGAATCGTATACAAAATGATCCATTTAAGTGTGGGGTCAAGTTTTTTTAAATTCTTTATTTTATTTAATTTTTTAAAGAAATTAATACTTTAAGCAAAAATGCATTAAATTGATAAAAAAAAGTGAGTAAACATTGTTACAAAAAAATCTGTTTTAAATAAATGTCATTCTATTGAACATTCTAATCAAAGGAAATAATAAAAAAAAAAAGTTACTTGAGTGGCAAATCAGCATATCAGAATGATTCTTAAAGACCATCTGACAATGAAAACTGGAATCAAGGCTACTAAAATTCAGCTTTGCCATGACAGGAATAAATTACATTTTAAAATGTAAAACTGTAATAATATTCAGCCTTATATAAATATATTGAATATAAAAACACTGAACATTAGTGTATAAAATGTGTAGTGATACTACCATATTTTCATCATACAGCTGAAACACTTTACCTAAGAGCTTATGTTTCAAGTGAAAATATGTTGGAATTGCATGATGGTAATTTAATGATTTTTTATTTAAAGATATGCAAATGACACCAATTACTGGCTAACCAGTGGCCCTCAGAGTGTCACAAAACTGAGGAGCTTCCCATCATTATAATGTATAGGTCGCGTTATTTCCTGAACTGGAAGAGGTGCCTGTGATTTCCCTGCCTACTGAGCCGCCGAAATGCAGACACATGCCCTGAGGGGTCAGCAAGGCTGTCTACCTTTCCAGATGATGTGCAATAAGTTCTGGCAGGGCAGTAATCCCTCATTTCAACCAATTACTCTGAGAGGGCAAATTGTTTCAACTTCAGTGAGCACCGAGTTATAGTGCATTACTGGAGAAAAAGACACAGCCTTTAGACATTTCTGGAATGTAAGTTACGGACACATATGAAAGGGAATAAGAGGTTATATAAAAAGTGATATACCTCAATAATTGCATATGGTAACGATTGACATTATAATCTTATGTATAGGTGTGGTGCTTGGTACTGTAAATTCTAGAAATGTTGCTATTGTTGGTGTATCCACACAAGCAAAGCGTTGACTAAGAGTGGATCGCCTTCCTTCCTTCCTGACAAGCCTGATTTTTTGGCCGAAGCACTGATAACCATCCCAGGCCACTGTTGTATGTACATGTACACCCCATCCTTCATCTCAGTGCGGTTTGTCTCATTGTTCTTCAACTTCCTTTCTCCCGTCAAGCTTTCCTGCCATGGCTCATATACCCCAGGCCTCTGCGAGAGCTATATGAGCATATGGTTTGGGGGCTGGGCTGTGTGAATGGAGGGTGGTTACAGTTTCATGCCACCAGTATGTGATAAATCGTAGAGCATCTGCCAATGTCATTACCTGCTTAAATACAAAGGCTGTTCATGCTACTGTTCTGGCTTCAATGGACATCAAAGTGTATTACTTAAAACTAATAAAAGTGATATAATAAGGTTTGGATTTCAGAAAAAAATACTTCTTTTCAAAGTTTACCCAAAAATGTCATCATTTTCTCACCTTCACTTTAATCATTTTTAATAATTTTGTTAAACTATAAAAATATGTTTATGTATTTCCCCAGCAATTTCTTACGGTGCCCAAATAATAAATCTTAGTTGAGGTAACATAAAACACATGGAGTAAACTGTTACATTTAAATTGATATAACTTGCTGTAGTCTTCTAAATGTTTGACCAATTAAAACATTTTAGTTGAATGGACTAGTTCAGTAAAGGCTGAGCCAACTAAAAAAATAATTCAGATAACACTTTGAAGTCTGTGGAACTGTGGCCTGAAATTTTTTACAGTGTAATGTAAATAGGCTCAGACAACTACTAAAACGGAATTAAGAACAAAAAGTAAAACAAATTAACATATAACAAATATCTCAACATTCGTATGACAAGTTACCATATCTGTAAAGTGGATTTAAGTACTAATAAGTAAAGCTGGGTTTTGACCATAGATTGTAAAAAAAAAAAAAAAAAAAAAAAAAAAAAAAAAAAAAAAAAAAATGGACGTAGTGTTCGTGACGTCACTCTTAGGTTTCTGAAGTGCCTTTTTTGAAGCCTAAAGTGGGCGGAGCCGACCACCGCCATCTTGGCAGCGTGTCACTCCCGGATACGTACTACCGGCACATCCGGGAACTTAACTGTCAATTTCGTCACCGCCCCTTTTTGGGGGAAAATAAACTAGACTTCCCATAGACTTCAATACAAAATAGCGGCACAAAGCAACATCCGTACACAGTCGGCAGGCGTGAATAACTTAAGAAATCACTCAGATTAAACATGTCAAGTAATTATATGTCCACCCTGCCTGCCATAGAGCGTGAAAGATACATCCACAAACTTAATTTGGTCAATTTAAAAACTCATTATCCCAGCGTCAAATTGGTGTAACAACCCCACCCAGTGGCCAGAGGTGTCTTACCAGACATTTACTCGTACCTAATCTAATCACCAGGTAAGCCAGTGAATGATTTTACTTCGTATTTGAAAGTAAACATCTTTAAATTTATATATTATGTCCTTATATTTAGAGTACTGAGTGCACTTTTCTGTCCAGCCATACAACTTTGGCTTAGCTTTCGATAGCATCATCCGTAATTCATGATATTTCCATAACAGCAAGATATGGATGATGATGGCAGGTAGCGTGGGCTAAATTTGGGTTTTTACAAACATTATTGGTGCACCCAACCACACAAGAGCTCTTTGGCATGTTGTAAGGTTAGTTCACTTCCTCGATCCGATGCTGTATGGCGGTTTGTTTTCCCCCAAAAGTGGGCGTGAACCTGTTCAGAGACATTCTATGACGTTGCGCCGGTTGTGAGTATAATCGAAAATGGCCAATAAGGCTGGACGTGGGTGAAGCTGAGCTGAAATCACACCCCTCTATAGTGACAGCAGTGCTGCCGTGCAAAGATAAAACACCATAACTTCGTTTTTGGTCGAAAATTAGTTATTGATCATTTTGGAACATTCAAGACCTCCTTTATCATGTGTTTAAGTATCATGGAGAAAAGCCCCAGAGAAACCAAGGCAGAACACAGTATAACGTCAGTTACAGCTCTTTGACTTTGTGCTCTGCATTTATTTGCATTCATTCGTCAATACTGTGCCACCCTGGAGTTATACGGTATTCTGCCGTGTTTAAATTACGGTGTGACTTGTGTACTTTTATACATCTCTCGCCACTTCATTAGACAAACAAATTAGATAGATCGCGAACTAACAAACTGTTCCATAAAATAAAGCACTACGCATGCAACGACTAGATAACTTGGCAACATTATTTTTTTTTTTATAATGCAGATTATTCACTCAGTGCCAGCTGTCAGTCTGGGGCTGCACACTTCCGTACATGAGGACTCAAATGCCGTGATAGTGTATCACACATAAAATCAATAACACTGCAGGTCTTAAAGGAACACTCCACTTTTTTTGGAAATAGGCTCATTCTCCAACTCCCACAGAGTTAATAAGTTGAGTTTTACCGTTTTTGAATCCATTCAGCCGATCTCCGGATCTGGCGATAGCACTTTTAGCATAGCTTAGCATAGATCATTGAATCCTATTAGACCAGTAGCATCGCATTCAAAAACGATCAAAGAGTTTCGATAGTTTTCCTATTTAAAACTTGACTCTTCTGTAGTTATATCGTGTACTAAGACCGGCGCGAAATGAAAAGTTGCGATTTTCTAGTCCTATTTGGCTAGGAACTATACTCTCCTTCCGGTGTAATAATCAAGGAACTTTGCTGCCGTAACATGGCCGCAGCAGGCGCAGTGATATTACGCAGCGCCTGAAAGTAGTCCCCAGCTAGGTAACTAGTTATAAGCTATGCTAAAAGTGCTATCGCCAGACCCGGAGATCGGCTGAATGGATTCAAAAACGGTAAAACTCAACTTATTAACTCCGGGGGAGTTGGAGAATGAGCCTATTTCCAAAAAAAGTGGAGTGTTCCTTTAATGCTCAGATCGGATTTTTTGCTGAAATACGATTTTTTTGCGCTGTTGTTCACATTGTCATTTAAATGCGACTGCCATCAGTCTCATGTGTGAACCGTATATGGCCCTGAAGTGAGCCGCATGTGCAGAAAATGACGTGATGTCAGATGCAGCGCACTGTGTTTGCGGAAATGAAAACGGATGCTGCTCGTGTTTATCAATTTTTAAGTTAATGTGCAATCGGAGCCTAAATAATGAAGTGATAAGAAGAATAATATTAAGGAGAGCACGATTTCCTCCAGCACAGAATTGTGATGTCTGTCGCATTTCAATGACAAAAAAAAAAAAAAAAACGCATGTAATGCGACATGGCCGTTCAGACAGAAGTCGCATTGCAAAACATCGGATATGTATCCGATTTAGGACGACATATGAAAGTGGCCTGGGCCTGATGTGAAAAAATAAATCGGATTAGTGCTGTTCAGACTGTCATAAGAAAATCAGATATGGGTCACAATTGGGCAAAAATTCGGATTTGGGCCACTTTAGCCTGCAGTGTGAACCTAGTCTAGCTGTTCGCAATTAAATCCGTTTCCTTCCTTTTCTTGTAAGTCGATAAAATCCATAGATGTTATAGCCTAGCCAATGAGCACTAGATTTTATACAGATGTTATTCTGTAAATGGTGATCAGCACCCTATATAATGTGAAAGTTTCTGCCTTTTGCCTTGGCGTGACATCGCACTGCAGACAGTGCAAAAGCAGAGCACAATATCAATATAGCGGTAAAAATCAAGTTTGAGATCATTTTCATTAAAACATCTAATTGCCAGATTATCAGTGTTCTATCTATAATTATTTTTTCTGTACGAATAAAAATCTTTAAAGCCTTTTTTCTAAGTTTCACACTCTTGAGTGATATTAAAAAAAAATAAAAAAAAATTTTCACCTCCCTCACAGTTATCACAAAGGGCAAAATTAGCTATATAGACCAAAACCAATTTTTGTACCAGGCTGTAAATATTTTTTTTTCTGCTGTAAAGTTGGGCATTTTAACATGGGAAGTCTATGGGACTGACTCCCTTTTGGAGCCAGTCTTTAGCGGCCTGTCGATGAATTGCAGTTTTAGTCGCTTCCGTGTTGGTTTCAAGAGAGGGAGCAGGAGGTTGCCACTTGGTTTTGACACAAATTTCACAATTCGATTGAATTCTGATTAACAAGCTTGTGATTTGATTCACTTTCCGATTTGATTCAATTCGATATAGAATAAATTTTGGATATAGGCCTATATCAGGTAGAGTGCATGCCAAATTTTCGCAAGGAAAAAAGGTAAAATATACATGAGAGTCAGTTGGCACTACATTACTACAATATTGAAGGTTAAAATTAACTGGCTGAAACCAGCATTAACGCGGCGGAGATGATCAGTTTGCACGTGCTTCATACTGCCTCTTCTCTTGAACTGAGGCACCACAGTGATCCGTCACTCCACGTTAAACAGCGCCGAAACGGTATTTGTTTCGACCCCACAATAAAATGGATATAATTTGAAATCTGAGACTGTTTTATAATCAAAAGTAACAAAGCTTATTGTGACTTATTGGATGGGAGCTGCACTACAATGTTTCCTTCATTAACTGATAACAGGCCATACCAATTAATTCTTGGTATTTAAGAATTGATATTGTTTCGTAAAAATGAGAATCGAGTACTAATAAACAGCATAATACACAATGCATATACTTCTGTGTTTTATTTTCATTTTTGATTACTTTATTTTTGTAAAGTCTGGAAAACAAAATGAGTAGGTGCATCAAAACATTCAACTGCTTGTGGCTTGATCATAAGACATTATAATTTAGTATATAACAGATGTTGGCTGGCCTTTTCAAGGTGAAATTACGCAAAAAGCTCATTGAATGCCAAATGGCTTGAATGCAGCAAACCCACTCCACTCCATAACTCTACTCTAGCATAAACTGCATGTCAATCCCAGCACCGCATAACTCCACAACTGCCCTGTTAACCATAATATGCATCGTTATTCAGATGATGAACAACCATCAAATCAACTGCCTCAGTTTAACCATTACACATTACACAAAAGCTACAATCTCCTCATATAAAACCAACACGTGAATAAAAATATCAGGTTGCCAGGAAAGATAGTCAGAAATGCAAAAAATGGAGGGGAAAGTCTGACTTGTAGGTACTTATTGGGCTGAAAGATATTATCGAGCAAACCACCCCCTTGGAAAGAAGGCTTTCAGACTGCAGACCAACAGAAGAGACAATGATTTGTGATGCTGATGAGGCCGTGATAGTGTCTGTAAATCAATAGTGAAGATGGAAGCTTGTTAGGAGAATAATCAAAGGTATGTGGAACATAATAATGACTCAAGCTGTGAATGGGAAGGAAGGACTCAAAGAATTGGAAAAACAAAAATATCAGGCTAATTATTAAAACAGTTAGAGTTCTAGCAATGCAGACAATTAATGCTTCAATATTTTAAAAGCAAGTGCAACTAATTTGTATCTCCAGAGACAGAAGGATTCTAACATGACAGGTCTGGAAAGACTTTAGACAGAAGATAATGTGCACTGGTATGACTGTGTTCACATATTCACTGTCAGCTCATTACTGCAGCAGAATAAAGGCGGCTTTTCCCTGATTTAATGACAGATTGTCAGCACTTCATTCTGAATAAAGTGTAATGATAACAATGAACACTTGGTAAAAATCCACATATATATTTGGCAAATTTCTGATTATGTTTAATTAATTTACATCCATCAAGTCAAGTAAGGCAATTAATTTGCTTTTTATAAATATGCATATGGACGTGAACACGAGATATCTTTTCCACTTTGAAATTCTAGAGCATGTAGCCAACCTAATCCAAAAACAGCAAACTGACTTCAATAACATTCATAGTTAATTATGCAATGATTAATACAGTTATATGCAGTAGAATACTAATTTTCCCTGATATGAATGATTGGTTTCAACACTAACTTATACTTAATATACAAAATAGTACAGGCCAGTGCTTCTCAACAGGATGACTTATGAGTATTTAAATTAATAAAATATTATTTAAATCGTCAAAATCTAATCTAAAATCAAATTCTAAAAACAGCCCCTTTAATAAAATATAATATTGTTGAAACCACTGTAAATCCATTAAATATCACTCCTCTTAGTTTTTATTAATAAAAAAGAAAAAGAAAACAAGCAACTTTGTCATAATTACAGCAGAAATACAAGAAACAGCTTAGCCTTTAGTATAAAGTTTTATTCAAATATTGTGTTGGACAACAGGTGGCTTTTGAGTCAAAAAGATTTAGAACAACTGGAATAGGCCATAGAGAGATTAATTTTAAAAAGCCGGCTATCAAGGGCTATCGGGTTGCCAAATTTAAATTAACAATGCTTTAAAAATGTTAGAGCATTCATAGATCAAATAATACATTAAATACACTAAAAAAAAAAAAAAAATTTTAAACAAATCTCAAAATTATAGCAAAATAACAGCTGACACTGAATATGAATATGGTATGAAGTGGGTTAAACACAACACTAGAAAGAGAGCTATAAAGGGAGAAAGAAGCAAGTATCACAGCACTAAATCACAGTTCAAAATACATTCATAGTGACTGAGTTGTCTTAATGTGGGGCATATTTTATGTTGAAGAATGATTTTCACACAAAATGTAAAAACTCAGGGTGTATAAAAAAAATAAAATAAAAATACTAATTTTACTATTAAACTAAAAAGATCAATAGATGTGGAGTTCATTGATGGATTACAGCAGGCGCTGCACCGGGGCCATTAAACTTGAATAAACCACATCAAGTGAAGGTGTTTTCTTGAAGCTTTTTAATTTATCAAGTGATTTCTTAGCATCAAGGACATTATTAATCAAGCTGACCTCGGCTAAAAAAAAAAAAAAAAAAAAAAAAAAAAAAAAAACCCACCTCAATATGCAACAGGACCTGGTTTCTGGATTTATCTCAGAGATGCTTAATGACTTTTTTACCCTCACAGAAAGAAGAAAAAAAAAAAGAAAAATCACAAGGAATGAGTTACACCTCTGAGCCACTGGAGACGTTAATTAAAAAGGAGGCTCAAATTAGGCCAGAATATTCATTTGTTACAAAGAAAGGTCTCAGAAAAAGGGAATGCATTTAAAAAGGAAAAAGCGAAACATGTTTTTAAGATGAATTTTGGCTGTGTGGTGGACGGGGGTGAAAGCGATCCTTCTAACAGATCGCAAGGCAAAGACACTCCAAGGAGAAAGGAAGAGAGTTATGAGTCAATTTACTGTTCTCTGTTACTATGGTTAAGAAGGGGACGGGCTCGAGTATCCTATGGCTTTGTTGTTCTGACGCTAGTCAATGTTACACAGAGGATGTTCAGTTCTTGAGGGGATAGAGGGCTTTTCTAAATCCAAAGAGGCCCTTTGGAGACAAAATGAGGCACGTCAACAGAATGGATCCTGGCCAACAGCCTCTCTTATGGCTGGACCCTGTACGGTGCAGTCAAAATATCATCCAGTTTAAGTCAGATGGACAAAAGCGAATATTAGTGAAGACATCGATTTTTACCCATTTGATTGGCAGCAAGGAAAATTGGCAAATACTTACCTATTGTAACAAAGTCATTCTGAAATATGGCATCAATTGAAAATTCACCCTATTTTCTAAATGCATGTTATAGATCTTATTGTGAATGATTTATCCATGCATTTTTCCCCATTATTAAATCGACCTTGTAATGTTTAATTGAAATATCATAACTGGTCCTTCTGGTGATGTAGGGCTCAAATGCACAACATAGAAGAAAAGATCTACTTCGGTTTTATTGTGAATTTAAATTCAAACAACAAAGTTATACATTAACCATGCAGCCACAGTTAGACTAAACTCTAAGCTTTCCCTCCAAAAGGTGTTTGATGGAGGGGAACAGAAAGGGAGAATCAATAATGGTCACTGGAACACTCTTTGTGACCTTTCTGCTTCAACAGATAACTGAGGGAGAACAGAAAAACATCTATTCAGTGACAACTTCAGAGTTACTGGCCCTGTCCCAAATGTTGCCCTTAGCCCTCTACCTAACCCTGTAGAGTAGAAATCCATTGTGAAACCAGTAACAGTACACTTTTAAAATAAAAGTTCTTTATTGGCCTTTAACAGCCTTTAATATCCATGGAACCTTTCTATTGCACAAATGGTTCTTTATAGGTTCCTCACACTAAAAAAAGTGGTTCTTGTTAGAACTATTCACTGAAAGGTTCTTTCGGGAAGCTAGAATGGTTCTTCTATTGCATGTAACCTTTATTTTAAAGATAATATGGCTTTGGTGAGAGTGCACAGCCGAGGGAATGAGGCACTACGGTCTTTCACATTCGGATTCAGGGAATGTCTTTAAAATTATGCTGCCATATGAACATAAGGCAATTCATTTTGCAGACAGGGTTCAGCTGGGACTGGTATCCACCAGATATAACAGCAGTGAATAACAACAAGGCAAGATCACCTAATTTTAGCTTGAATCAATGAAGAAAAAGCCTTCAAAATAAAAACGCTATTCATAACTATAAATTAGAAGTCAACATTTCCACTTCCACAATGTTGGAGGAAGGATCTCAGCCCAAAAGAACTCGTTAATAACATCACTTATTCAGTTAATTAAGGTGCCGTTTTAAAGTGCAGGTCATCAATTTTTGCAAAGAGTGAGGCTTGACCATCTTAAAGCTAACAATATATAATGCAATAAATTTGAGGCACAGCAATAAGAGCAAAGTGCGCTGGGCTATGAGTCTGAAAGCTTTTACGGGAGGATTGCAAGATCGTAAATATTCCCCTTTCCAAATCTGACAGTGACATCTACTCAATGCTAACCATCTCCACAAAGATAATGTAACGATCAGGTCCTTTCTTACAAGGTGTCTGTTAGGTATCTCGTAAATCAATGAAGCTAGAGTAAACATTCAAGTAGCCCTATAATTTAGTCCTCAATGAAGGCACTTGTCACACATTGGTGTAACTGCTACAGCTGCTTAAGTGAATCTACATCTTTGACGCTACAAAGGCTTACAAAGTCAAAAAAGACTTGGGGCCCAAGTGGATTCTGAAGTCATTTATTGGGATGCTCAAGAACAAAAAGACAGCAAATCGAGAAAGCTTCATGTGGAAATAAAGTGAAGCTAAGAAACTGGCAGTCTATTAACAAACCACTATAAAACTAAATTGTTGTTCAGGACATATGGAAAGCTATTATAAGGGATCTACACATATATCTCTATTATTAGATGATTAAAATAACAAACATTCTTTGCACCAAATAAAACATGGCTATAAACATTTCGGACTCCAGCTTATTATACTCGGTAAATGGAATCTGGGTGTGGTGAAAATTGCCAGTGATTGTAGGCTTCAAGCTTTTAATTCCCCAATGGACTCTAAATCACCCCTTCCTGCACGTCTCTGTGTGTGTGTGTTTTTAATGTAACTATTGACCAAAATGTCTGAGACACCTGGATTTCACCTCAATATTTACACTTCTACATTATTCGATTTAAGTTAAACCGAATACATTCACAATTCACAGGATCTCTTCATCCCACGTTCCTTTATCGAGGTGATGGCAATTAAGATCAAAGGCAGATTAAACAGAAATGATTTCTGACAGCAACTGAAAGGTTCTCCTTTCAATTAGATATACCACATCATATGATCCTACAAAGTGAAATACCTGAGAACAGAAAGCACTGACAGCAGAATTATATTTAACACTATACTTAAACATTTAGCCATTTATGCACTAGACTCTTTGCATGAAGCTTTCACATTGAAATTACCAGTCTAAAGTTGCAAACTACATTCTAGAGATGTTACATGACTCCTCGGACTGATGGAAATGTCTTATGTTGGAACATGTTATCATATGCCATGATGTGCATTTTGTAGAAGAGCACACAATAGCAACAAACAGTGAGCAATAAACAATAGACCCTAACAATACAGAGAAGCTGCTTGCCAAACTGCTTGCCAAATAAATTACAGTGAATGGGACTTGAAACCAAACAAGTAGGATCTCTTTTGTCAACATGATTGCATAAAGCAGTCCCTCAAAATGCAACTGTTCAACATTCCTCATATTCTAAATAGGAAAATATGTATATATAGTTTTTAAGTGATATTTAAGCGACTATTACTTGCAATGTGCTGAGCAAAAACAAAGTGCAAAATGTTACAAATCAATAGGTATCTGTCCCGTGAAGTATAGGTTTGACTTAACTATGCTTACATTTGTAGAAAAGAGTGTGCAAAATTGATATGAAATCAATCCAAAAATAAATTAACAAATAAATTCTCAGTTTCAGTGTTGTCAGTGTATGTATCTTGTCTTAGTAGGGCAGTATAGTGCAAGCTCAAACAAGTTAACTTCAAACAATGCCGTCACTGCTTTAACTTAAAACTACTTAACTGCTACAGCATGATTGGTTTTGTGTAACTTTTGTGTTTGAGCTTTACCACACAATAATTCCCTGCTTTAAAAGGCGTGTATGGTTGCCCGTTAGCCAGCAGACCATAGCAGGGGGTCCAGCACACTGAAAAGGTTAATAGGATCATTTGCACCTGGTGTCTGCTGCCATGCTGGAATCCAGGATGTTGGTAGAAAAAAAAGCCTTTCAATTTTTACATTCAAACCACATCTTACATCACACTTCCCTGAAACAGGTTTCACTGTAATAGCAATAGCCGGGCCACACAATGCAAAGTTTACCAGGAAAAGGAAGTAGATATCTACAGGTAAAACAACTCTCCCTGCCAGCAATAAAGTAGTGAATGTTAAAGAACCTGCCATGAATACAGCTAACTGACAACAACAGGCTGGTTTGAAAATCACATTTAAGACGCATAAAACCTCAGTGTTAAGGAATGAAATGTTATCAGTTACCCTTTACTTTTTATAAGTGGAAGGAGAATAACACATTCTGAATATGATGCATCATACAACCGAGGACATTGGTGTCATTAAGTGAAATAGGAAAATTAAGGAAAAAAACCCCACAAAGTTTTGGGCTTTCAAATGCGATGATGTACAAAATGTGCCTGCTAAAGTGAACTTTTATAGTAGGTAGCAGTAAACACTAGCTTTCTACATAATTATGAGAACTTTAAATGAACTAATCCATCTACCAACAGGGAAATGGCTTTAAACACAAAACATGATAGCACTGTAGGATATCTTTATCAAGGGGGTCTAGCTACACAGGAAGCCAGTGCATTCTCATCAGTATGATTGGTGGGCGCCAAAACTGGCCCTTTAAGTGCTTTACACAGAGGACCCCCACTTCAAAGAGCTCTTCTCTGTTTACACACATTAAAATCCACAAACACTGCGGTTGCCAAAGGCGACATATCGTACAGAACCGGTGTATGTGTATCAAAGCAACTTTGACAGGGCTATCAATATCCAACCCTTTCATTTTGTAAGCAATTTGCTCATTGATGTGTCCTTTCTTTGTATTTTGATTGTTGCTCGAGGCATGAAGAGACCACCCGTGTGGAATAGAGGCTCGAGTCACGTCGTGGCGCTTTATTAGAATACCAACGAATACAGCTCTAAATACTGCCATTTGTAAACTTTGGAAGCTAACTGGACTTGGAGGAAGCAGTAAAAGTAAACTGGTTCCACAAAAACTCACCCTTATCCGCCTCATGGCCGCAACAATCTCCACACGGCTGTTGGGTCGAGCCACATCCAGACTACCGATATACTGGAAATCAAAGCCAACGAGATGAAATGTATTAGATCGCCTGTCGACAAGTTGGGCTTAGTGTGGTATCAGAATTGAGGCGCTCAATTAAATTGACAATACGGGATGTAAACAAAGTGGCAACAACAGTGGCAAAACAACTTTAAATGTTTCCTGGGACTGGAAACAGGATTCGCAGCAGGATGTAAACAAAACATGCCGCTGAAAAAGAAACTTACCTTTGCTTCGAAATTAATCCCATGTTGGAATGCTTCCTCGTTATGTAAAGGAATCCGCAAATCGTGTCCATCATCGACTAAATTGTACTTTGTTTTGGCAGGCATTGTGACTGTTTTAGTCCTTCTCCTCAGTTAAAAACACAAACAGCTCGAGGGGAGTCAGAACTCAGTCTAACTCTTGCGATCCATGCCTTTTTTAGCCCGAGGTTACTCTTATTTCTCATGCGTGCTCGCTTTTGACAGAGCAACTTTTGTAGAAATCACTATCTTCAATCCGACGTCGCCGAAGTGGCTCCCAAGGTGTAGGTTTGAGCAAATATGAATGGTCTGCTCACTTGTTCCCATTCAAGCGGGCAGCCCTAAGCTTTAGGTGGTGTAGTAGTGCCAAAATCCTGCTTCCTGGGCTTGTCCGTTTCCAACAACTTCACGCCAGCGCCATAACCGAGCCCACACATCCTTTTCGAAAGGATTGTTGTGAGGGCAGAGCGCCATTGGTTGAAAGGGGGAATTCCACCTGCTTTCATTGGAACACGGCTTCATCACAGGTTTGGAGGAGGAGAAAAACACCTCGCTTCACATTCAACACCCAACAATGGTGTTCAAGGAGAGCGGAGAATGGCACCTAGTGGCAGACTTCGGTATACCGTGGATTAAGTCGAGGCTATTGGGCGAGTTGGCAACTCAATTCTATCCCTAAGGAAATTAGAAAATGTAAATTAAGCTGTGATTTTGTCGAGTAAAACATATTCTGGGATCAACATCTTTGTTGATCCTGCAGTGTTGGGGAGTTACTAGTTACATGTAACGGAATTACGTAATTTAATTACAAAATAAATGTAATTGTAATCAGCTAACAGTTGCTGCGATTTTTTTTTTTTTTTTTTTTCTAATTAAATTACAGTTACTTGTGAAAATGTTAAGAATTACAAAGGGGGTTGCATTTGAATTGTATTCACACACACCCACATACAGATTTAATTGATTTCTTTCATAAATTGCAGTGACTAAAATATGAGACACCATTGTTTATTACTACTATACCAATAACTACTATTTGTATTAATGTATTTGCTTTATTTTTTAAGATTAACTTTCTTTTTATTTTTAAGGAACTGTTAGATGCCTGTGTTTCCTTTCATAACTATGCTAAAGATTTTATTTAAAAAAACGTATCATAGCTATTATTTCTTGTTATGGTTTTAAATCTGTATTTAACCTCAGAATGATCTCAAAGTCGGATGTGTTTTAAAATTAAATATTATAATTTTAATACAAGTGATGAAGGATTTTGAAAGTCTGACAGTGTTGAGTACTGCTATAAGGTTAACCCTGCCTGGTTTACATGTTTTAAAACTGATTTAAAAATGACATTAGAAAACACTAGAAATTTTGAGAAGTAATCAAAAAGTAATAAAATGTAATCAGTTACATTACTTTAATTAAGTAATTGAAAAATTACAATATTTATTACATTTTAAATAGGGTATAACTTGTAAACTGTAACCTATTACATTTCCAAAGTAACCTTCCCAACACTGATCCAGGGTCAACATTATTGTCCAAAAACATAGACCTTACCCTATCCCTATCCTTACCCCTAAACCTAATCCTACCCATAATTTATCCCTAAAATCAGAAGTAAATGATAATTGAGTAACAAGGGTGTAGAAGCACCTAACTCTGGTTGTAAGGCTAAAACTGACATTTCCTGTAAACTTATCCCTCAATTCAGATTGGTTGCTTGGAATGTTGTTCCAGGATCAACAAGGGCCAATCTACCTTTTTGTAACTGACTTTTAAAAGAAAAAGAAAACAAATTAAATGACTAACTTTTTAAACTTAGTGTTTCTTCAGCTTTGTGACTGTCAATTATTTTTTCTTCATTTTGTTATATGATTACATTTTATTATTATTATTATTCATTATTAAAATACCCCCCCCCCCCCCAAATTGGTAAACAAGGCTATAAGCCTTGTTTACCAATTTGACAATGGTGTCAAGAGAATGAGAACATTACATTTTATTGTACAAAATTTCTCAATTACGCAGATAATGTGCAATCAGTCTTAGCAAGACAAAGTAGGCCATTTAACTTCAAAAATAATTAAAATGTAATTTACAATACATCATTTACACCACAGGATGCTACTAAACACAATACATAGGCATATCTGGAAATGTCTATGATGCCAAATTTCCCCTGACATGCATGCATGTCCATTTTTAGACTGTTGGGAATAGCACCTTTAGGCTATGTTGTCATAAGACATAAAACACCTGCATATACCTTCCAGCCTTCTATAGAAAAATGACATTGTCAACTACAGTAGCACACATCTTAGAGACAGCACAGATGGCAGCAGAGTTTGTAAGGAATTCTCTTGGCTTTCCTCAGTCTTCCACTTTCTTACTCTTTTCTACATTTGTAGCATTATGGCCACATTTTAAACAAAAGAAATCCTCCTTTTAATCTCACATTTAGTGCTTCTCTTTTTCTGTATTGTGTACAATGTAAAATCACATGTCACATGTCTCTCTTTCCCTGCAGTCAGAACCCATAATACTAAATCTTGATGTACCTATTACAGAATTTAAAAATGTATTAAACTTCCCTTCACTCCTATTTCTCCCTTCACGCCAACTCATTTGACCTTATTGTTCATTTCATCTCGCATGGCTGGAAACCTGATCAAACTATAGTTACTCTATAGACATGCCTGTTCCTCTTTAACCAATCAGGGGTGCATTTCCTAAAAGCAACTATGGTTGCAAGTTCCATCATTAGCAATAGAGTTCAGCGGAACTTGCGACCATATCGGCTAAAGTGCTTTTGGGAAATGCACCCCAGATCGATATAAAGTAGTCATTACCAGAACATGTGTTGGTGTGGTGAGTGTTGAATCAGGCCACACAGGTAAATGCACTTTTATTTTCTTACCACAATGGTGTGACAGCATGTTAGCTGGAAATAGTAGGCTATACTGTAGATATACCTGTAAGTGCAGTCTCTTTTTTTTCTGCTTTTATCCATGATATCATGTGATCTCTACCTGTAACACACGAACATCTTTGACGTAAACACAGTATTTTCACTTTTCCCCTCCACCTCACATCCTTTTGTATACATTTTTGCCGGAAAAAAACAAAAATGACTTATATATAGGATATATATATATATATATATATATATATATATATATATATATATATATATATATATATATATATATATATATAGGATACATCAGAGCAAATTGATTTTTAAATTTGTTAGAAATTTATTAGAATATAATACATACCTACCACTGGCTGAAAGAAATAAAATAAATAAAGTTGCCCTTCAGATGGTAACAATGCATTATGTGCCCCACTGGTCCTGTCAGCTCTGAAAACTGAACAACTGCAAACAGATGGGCAGACATGCCAAAAGAAACTGTAAATAATGTTAATGTTCCAACTCTGGTCCAGAATTCATCAATTTTATGAAGCCAAATCCAGTAACCTTGACGAGGTTGCTGTTGAAAAGTCTCCTTGTTCTGAATGGCCCACACTCTAGTTCTGCGTTTATTGGTCTTTAGTTTTAATGGACTGCATTCACAGATTGTTCATGGTAAAATAGAATGGATACAGTCTAGTTAATAATTGTGTTTTTAATTTTTATATGCGCGAATTAGCAGAAAATCTATTTTAATTGGATTAACACAATATAGAATGACACTTAGACTGAATACATCAGAACCACACTTCAGTGTTCAATTATTATTGATCCACTAATATGAAGATGGTGGTCTTTGATTAATACGCCTTTATTAAGTTCTTTAATAATACCAATTCTTAATATGATGGATCTTCTATGGGAATTATTGTGATATAGTTGTTTAACTTCACGACTTGCTTTCCTGAAAAATCAGCCAAATATAAGCATTGCAGTTCTAGTTTCTGGATACACCCCTCTCCAGCGCAGAGCGAGGAAACCTCTAAGGAACATTTTGTAGTGCTTCAGGCCAAATAATTATTTTTTACTATTTAGATAAGATACACTTTCTGCCAGGGATATTTCCCACATTTATTATCACTGCTAAATGCATATTATGCACATTAACATAACCCAAAGTATGCTTCCAATGCTGCAGTTTTTTTTCGTATTCAGCAATAAAAAATAACCTTTCAACCATCTCAAACTCTGAACATGACTATGGAGTACAAAGGAGGAATCTTTCTATTTTTAACATGTTTGATTTCTTAGGGCTGAGGGAAAAGTTGGAAAAATTGTTGGTGTTACAAAAGTAACCACTGGGGAGATGTGTTGGCAGAAACTACTGACTCATACATTTCCTGATGCTAAAGTATTATCTTCACTGTTTATTTAATAAAAGAGACTGATCATTTAGGTTGTGAGAAGCCCTAGAAATTTCAATGTTCTGACATCACGCCTTTTATCTCCCAGCTCATGGAAATACAAATATTTATTTTTGTTAGGCAGTGCATTAAAGTTATTAGGTAGCTTGCAAATACAAAACTGTACTAAAGTAAGATTGAAATAGAATAAAATACTACTACTACTACTACTACTGGTGATTTTGAGGATGTACAGCTCACTAAAAGGCTGATTTGATGTGGGTTGGTCTAATTAGTGAGCACAGGTGTTGCAGATTACTACAAGGGTTTATAAGACCCTCAGTTTGGGGTTTTTCAGGAGAGAACAGAGTTTTTGTGTGCAATGTTGATGGAAAGAGTGTGATTTTTGGGAGGGTGATTTATGTCTGTGTTGGGTGCACCTCCTTTTAAACAGTTAAAAAAAGGTGTCATAAATAAGCACCTTTCTATCTGTGTCTTTTTCAGTCATTACTTACAGAGATGTTTTTTAAAAATGGTATAATGAACGGTTAATGTTGAGTCTGGACTTTTAGTACCTGAACTCCTTGAACCTGATTTAGAGTTCAAAGATGGGGTGTGCATTCATGGAGGGGAGCTTGAGGCAGTTGCAGCAGAGGGCCATTCATTTGCTAATTGAAACATGATGTAAAAATCAAAATTGTCTTAATTGAGGCTGGAAAATGTATACAATGCTATGCAGTTTTTGTAGAAGATCTAAAGATTGGATATACTACTGTATATCCTGTGATCACAAAACAACTGTGCCACTTCAGTGGAAATCTGTGGCCAAGTCACTGGCTGTCTGAGTGTTTAAATCTTTAAAGATTTGAGCATGACCCCCTTCACCAAGATTATTTGCTTAACCTGAATTAATAATGAAGGTTCCCCAAAAATATGGGGCACAGGAACAGCTGAAACAGAATGTGAGGATTCCACACATAACGACTATAAACTCACTCTTGTACGAACAACAAAGCAGTTAAGTACATATTTGTTTGTTCATGCCTGTTGGCTATTCACAATGTTGTTTTTACAAGGATAGAATAACATTTTATGTAGGTCATTGATGCATTATGTGCTCTGATGACAGTATTCTGCATTCATTCTGCATACGAATTAAATGAATTTTGAAAAAATCCTACTGCTACTGATAATAAATACTATAATAAATTATAATTGCAATACCTTTAAATATTACGAAAGATTAAGTATAGCACTTCTAGAGTTATGACAATACAATAAAAATCCACAGAGGGGCACTGCAGTGCAAGATATAAACAACTAGAGGTCAAAAATGGGACAACAGTAAGTCTTGTTTAAACATTCAGTTTCAGATAAACTTTTCAAACAGTAATGCTGTGTTATTGCACTATTAAATAAAATTAGATTTGAACTCTTTAAGTCAATCAACACAGAACTATATGGAACTATATGGAAATTTGTTAACCCTCTATGGCATAGTGTTGCCCTCAGGCAACAAACTACCTTTTTGGACCTCTCAGCACCCCTTTAATTTTTTTTTTTTACATGTATAATATCATCTGACATGTCTGTTCAATGAAATGAGGGTCTAAAGTGGTCGTGGCCTTTTGGGGGGAATTCTTTTAGGAAGCAAAGCCACATGGGACACAGTGCCAAAAATTGGTAAGATAAACATCAAACTGTCACGGTGCACACAGCAGGGAGGAACGAGGAAGACGGAGACGAGGAGTAACTTCAAAATCATAGTCTTTAATCAGGACATGGCAAGACAAGGCAAGGCAAGGTTCACACAGACAGGAACACCATGGAATAACGAGTACTGTAGACCAAACAAAAACTAAACAGGCAGGAACTAATATACACATGACAATCAATGATAATTAGACAAAACACGGCTGGACAACACTTAACTAATAAATCACACTAAACAAGGACAGGAACAAGACCAAATATGGACACAAGAGGCGGGAACACAAGACACACACGACAGAGGACTGACACAAACATCAATTTTTTTTTAACATGTTTAAATTTAAATAACTTATTTTATATATATGCATGTGCATTGATATGTAAGGAAGTAGGCTATGTTAGATTGTTAAAAGACTTATTTTATTTTTATTTATATTCTAAGACTTTGTTGTTGTTGTTTTTTTGTATTTTTGTTTTGTTCATTGCCTCAACATTGTGCAGTTAGACCACTTTTGTTAAGGCAATATCATGCTATAGGGTGGAGATGGTGGAGAATATAATGCATTCATGCCCTCTTGGGCAGTTTTTATAAACTCAGAAATCTCAAAGAATGTGTATTATTATTATTATTATTATGCCTGAAAGATATATAAAATATATCAATCTTCTTCATTCAACCCTCTACAATGCGAGTAAATCACTGGCATATGCGACTAATCTTCACTCTGGGCGACTAAATGATGTCTAATATTAGCCAATGGCTGTACATTCTCAGATTTTACTCGCCAGTGTGTGAGTTGGAGGCTAAGTATTAGTGTAGCACAGACAGATTTTCACTCTCCGAACACTGACTGAGCGCTTCAGAGTGTCACTCTCCGCTGATGCGCAAACGATAATCTTATTGGCTGGTGCTCACCTATTATAGTCCCTGTTTTGATTTCAGCGAATCAGTTCGAGTGAACGCACACAACCTGATTAATATTCATGATTCCAGTAGCTCGTTTATCCTTAGTGCGTTTTATACTGTTCTTATTAGCAGAATTCGTATTATTATTATTATTATTATTATTATTATTATTATTATTATTATTATTATTATTATTATTATTATTATCATCATCATCGTCTTATCAGTATTATTGTTAGTTTTTTTCCCTTTTTTTTTTTTTTTTTACAGAAACACTGAATGACCAAAAAAGCACCACCACCAGTCCTAAATTCTGTGCATTCATACATGGTTACTAAGTTTTAATTCTAATTACTAAAGTTCTATCATTAAACAATACTTGGTTTTCATAATGTCATATTATAATGCTTGACTGACCGATGTTAAGAGTGTAGGCTACTTTCAGATATTTAAAAAGCTGTAGGCCTACCATTTTACAAACATATACAGTTGGCTATATATATATATATATATATATATATATATATATATATACAGTATATATATATATATATATATATATATATATATATATATATATATATATATATATATATATATATATATATATATAGGCCTAATATTATCAGTCTGGTGAGTAAACTAAAAAATTTACTAGCCAATGGCGATTCAATTGCAAAGGTGTCCGTAAAGGGTTGCATTAACAGTAGCTACACATAAACACACACACACACACACACACACACACACACACACACACACACACACACACACACACACACACACACACACACACACACACACACACACACACACACACACACACACACACACACACACACACACACACACTCACACTCACAGAGAGAGATAGATTGTGCTTCCATGTTTTATGGGGACATTCCATAGACGTAATGATTTTTAGTCTGTACAAACTCTAAATTGTATCCCCTACCCTTAAACCTACCCCCTCACAAAATATTTATAATTTATAATTTATTCCCTCATGGGGACCAAAAATGGCCACACGGTATTACTATACTTGTGGGGTCCCCATAATGTAGGGAATACAAGTATTTTCTCTCTCTATGTCTCTCTCTCTCTCTCTCTCTCTCTCTCTCTCTCTCTCTCTCTCTCACACACACATACACACACACATTTTATAATCGATATATTATCAGGGACCCCCAAACTCCCAAAAGAACGGGATGAAATATTTTTTTTCCATCCAAAATAAAAATCCATTCCATAGAGGGTTAATGAGTTTTAATCTTTGTTAACAATCCCGTCTATATAAATAACTTCCCTTCTAAAAAAATAATTATTTCTTGATAAATCATTGGTTGTATGTTGCTGAAAGTGCTTAGACATCAACAGCGAACACTTACATACATTTATTTATGTTGTTTATCAATCCCGTCTGGCAATAATGAGTGACAAGAACAAATAAGTATTATCATCTATTAGTGATAACTTGGTAGTGATAAGATCATAAACAGACAATAGTTCTTTGTTTTTTGTTCCCTTAACCTACATTACAATAAGTATGTCAGATGGTAATCAATAAGACCAGTCGCCAAGGTTATGTCAAAGTATGTGATGCAACTCATCACTGATAATAGTCAGTTTTGAGGTCACTGTCCGGCTTCTCTGTGAATTGGTAAAAGGTCAAACTCAAGGCAAATGTGGTTAAACAGGTTTTTTGTTTTATAACAAGGCTGTCAAACACCACAATAACAATCATTAATCTATGGTTGGACATATCAAGGCTAATTTGGCCCGTAAACCATATTCAGCCATCAAATGTTGACACATTGACCTTGATATAAAATTTCAACACTTTTGTTTGCTAGCTCATAGCTTGGTTTCATTAGAGCACAAAAGTATTCAAGGCAATGACATGCTTTATCAACTTGGCCTTAATAAACCAGATGCTTTATTGTAGCCAAGGACAAATGTCTAAAGAGTCTTCAAGATTTACTGGTGTGTTTTAGTCAGGCAATCTCGAGTCACTGGACAGAAAGGCTGTTTTTGTCTGTTTAGCCACTAAGTGTCACTGTTGTCTTGCTGTTTGATTTATTATTGAAGGCTCAACTGCACTGTAATTGCATAGTGTAATATCCCCCCAAGTGGATAGATATGTGGTTAAAAAGGTGGCGCAACAAAGCACTTATAGCAATTAAGTGGTTGGTTGCAGTTTTAAAACCATTTTAAATAGAATCACTGATGAAGAAAATTGAATTAAACTTTGAAAACTCCTAAAATTGAGTAGAAATGACAAATTTAAATGGATTACAGTTAAATGGATAAAATGATGAAAACATATATACACTGATGTAATGACAGTTTCTACAATACATCAGCATTTCTTGGAATGATGCCCTTATTGGTGTAAAGGAGTGTAATGTTGTTGAACTGTCCATGTTGGTTTCTGGTCTCTATTTACATGAACACTAATGGTGCAGGAACAAACACTGGCTATTTGAGTAATGGCAAGGTTGGAGTCGTGACAAATTCTCTCATGGTTCACCTAAATTACCAGCAGTACCCGCTGAGGTAAATATTTATGTTGGGGGAAAAAAAAAAATCATTCATTCATTCTGTCTCTAAACACTAAGACTGTATCCCCCCCACCCCCCCACCCCCCGGGTCAAAACTTTATTCATCTTTACTCTCTTCCTCTGTTTTTTCTCTGAAAGCATAGCCGCCAGATCCTAAATTAGACCGTTTTTTAGGTAATGAGGTTCATCTTTGGTTTCCTGATAGGATGAACACCAATCTCGCAGCTTTTACGTAATCCATGACACATCTGTGCCTTAAAACCGTGTTTGCCCTGGCTGACGACCTGAGGCTACGAATGTCTTTTTGACATTTACAGAATGATAGCAGCCGTGGCGTCATCCACAGGTTTCATGATGGAAGTGCGCATGATCTGGCCTGATGTTGCTCTTTGCGTCCAGAGAGCTTTCCCAGTCCCTCTCCCACAGCCGAGGCTTGATTGTTGGACTGCAGATCCCCCAAAGACCTCCACTGAGGGTCAGGAATCCAGTGCTCCCTGTGTCAAATAATTCTGTTCCATATGGAACATGTGACACGTACAGTAGCTGCAATGCTCTTGTTATATAATTGGATTCAATTGCTTAAAGAATACACATGCTTGAAGAATAAATTGACTGTTAATGATGGGCAGTTACTGGGTGGAAAAGACATTTAGTGTAAGAGCCTGAAATACATTCAGCATTTTTACCAGTTGTAAGTTAGAACCTATTTACAATAGATCTACTAAATATTTGAATGTTTCCATTATACATAGAGTTACACTTAAACTAAATATTTACAGGAGCCTCCAACCAAAAGTAACATCTGGAATAAAATGGCAGACTGATTGGATTACTGAGATCATGTTTTGTGTGACTTTACTTTAGTCTTTTAGACATAATCTTTACAATGATGTTGACATTTATTCTCATTGACATGAAGAGAACACAAGAAGAACTTCTTATGACTGGAAGACAACATGCCTAGCATTTGAACATTTTTCAGATTTTAAATGCCATATTTTATTCCAACCTTTAGCAGCTTTTGAGCACAGAACCCATCTAAAGCAGTGGTTTCAACCTTTTTGTCTTCAAGTGCAACGGTAGCTCCATTTTCATGTGTTTCCTACCTGCTGAACAGACTACCTTGATCAATATCACACAGTGTTAGTTCATTTAAGCCAGAGGAAAACTGACTTGGTTTCTCACAACATTTTTCCATTTCTGTCACCTGATGGAGTTTGTGTTCTTTTCTGTTGCCTTCTGGCTTGCTTAGTTGGGGTCTGAAAGACATTAACTTTATCGATGTGACCACAATTTATCAATAGAACGTACTGACTGACACCATTGGATGAGAACAAAACTTAAACTGAATTAAGCTTGATGATGACAGCATTGTTTACTGTAGAGATGCTTTACAACTGAACTGTGTCTTGTAACATCGGCACTGGTTTTGATCTGAATTGAATCAACATTGAACTGACTCGAGTTGAATAACAACATTGCTGCCTATTGTAGAACTGCCTGTACTAGAGTTGATTGATTACCTTCACACCATTATTTATCTGAACTGACTTGAGGTAAATAATGACACTATTGTCTTTTAGAGCTGCTCTACAGCTCAGTCTTCATATTTCTTCAGCTATTTCCTGTTCATCTCTGTGCTTTGACACAATCTGTATGGTATACACTATAGAAATAGTTCACTTGGCTTGACTTAATTTGTTTTTTTTTTTAATGATTAATCTTAGATGCAGATCCTGAATACCTGTTTACATATTTAAAATACACTCTTTGTGCTATGAAATAATTTATGTTTAAGTATAGAACAGATTTCATGATTATTTATAAATATGATTTTTCTTCTTAAATTGATGTTGACAGTTACATAATACAAAAGAATGTTAAAATATCAACTATAACCAGATTAACTAAAACCCACAGCTTTTCAACACTTCAGTTTACAAATCAATAAAGGCATTATGTTACACAACTGCTCATTACTTAACAGATGGCTGACGACTTTGCTAAAACTAACTTTTAGATTATTGTAACTCTAGCGTATGTCCTATCAGCTATAGAAATTTCAGGATGACACCAGCTAAAATAATGGACAAGTATAAAAGGGAGTCATTTCAGTCTCGATATCATTCACTATCTGATGCATTCGCTGCCATTTCAATTCACTCGGCTAATAGCGCAGATGAGACGTGACCTGAGCTACATTACTGTGAAATGGAGGGAACGACTGCCAGGGGCCAGAAAGATGGCGCTCTAAAATGCATGCCACAAAACAGAGAGCCTCTGATCATTTCAACCCAATAAATGAATTCACACCTCTGTTACCTGTAGAAATGGACTGTTTCATCAAATGGACCATCTCATTGTGGAAAAACAATTCCATTATCTTGTCAGTCTTGATTTCACAACAGATGCTTGTTCAACGAGAACATTAATCAGAGATGTTTAAATCAAATTTTACTTTGCAATTCGTTGATGAGACAATGTGTGGAGAAACTGTGTGTCCTATGATTTCGTAACACTTAGGGTTGAAGTTCAGTCTGTTAAGGGGCCTAATCAGCATCAAGCAGTGATGAAAACTGAATGTCGTAACCTCATTCTCTCTCAGTGCTTTAAAGTGTGCTGAAGATGTACCGATTTAAGGGAACAATCTCTTCTGTCTTCAGTACACAGGTTTCCAAACACACACATGCATAAACAGTCCAGGTCTGTGATGAAAGGGCCAACGAGTCCTTAAACGCCATCTGGCCAAATATCCCACTCTCTTTGTGCTGCCTGGCACGTAGCTCCCACGTTTATTTATGTTAGCGCTAACAGACACGGCCACATTAATTCCTCACACATGCTCCCTTGCATGGGTCAAACACTTGCTCACTCTCACAGACAGTTGGGGGACAAAGAGGTTTGTTTGTTTGTCATTATTTAAGTGTGTCATGAAGCATCTGACAATATGCTTACTGGAATAGTACACTGCACAATCCATCCACATCAACAGTATTAAACAACTTACGGTAACAGTTTGACTCAGAATTTCAGTCTGAAAACATCTTTACATCAATATCAAGTCAATATTTAAAAAGAAAATGAAAATAAATAGAGGTCACCTTTCTGTCACCCTTCATATTACAATCCATTTTCCATTCAGAAACAGGGCTGTAAATGGCCATAAACATCACTCGTCCTGGGAGCGATGTAAGGAAAGCTTAGTGGCACCTGTTTTATAATACATTTATCGTCTGTCTTGAGTTACGGCATCAGTCTTTGAAATACAACAGATAACCAGCAGCTGAACTTTAGACTCGGATACACTCATATGGGGTGTTTTTTTTTTTGTTATCAGTTATATGATGTGGCTGTCTTTAAAGGAATAGTGCATTGAAAAATAAACTTCAAAATTCAAACTTTCTTGCATGGAACAGAAAAGTCATTTTGAATGATGCTGTGTTTGCTCTTTTTCAGTGAATGAGGCTGTTGAGCTTCAAAAAGGACACCAAATCACCATATAGTATCATGAATATAATAAAATTAGTCTCTATGACTCATGTCGTTATTCACTGACAATCTTCCACTCCAATTATGGAAGACTGTTACGCAAATGGATCAGTGAGTCACACGAGAACCAAATCAATCAGGTTCATGAACGAATCATTAACACTGAGAATCTTTCAGAGAATTTGGCAGTACATCCAACCGGCCTCATAACCGCAGACCACGTGTAACCACACCAGCCCAGGACCTCCACATCCAGCACCTTCACCTCCAAGATCATCTGAGACCAGCCACTTGGACAGCTGCTGCAACAATCGGTTTGCATAACCAAAAAATTTCTGCACAAACTGTCAGAAACCGTCACAGGGAAGCTCATCTGCATGCTCCTTGTCCTCATCGGGGTCTCGACCTGACTGCAGTTCGTCGTTGTAACCGACTTGAGTGGGCAAATGCTCACATTTGATGGCGTCTGGCACTTTGGAGAGGTGTTCTCTTCATGGATGAATCCCGGTTTTCACTGTGCAGGGCAGATGGCAGACATTGTGTATAGCGTCGTGTGGGTGAGCGGTTTGCTGATGTCAACGTTGTGTATCGAGTGGCCCATGGTGGCAGTGGGGTTATGGTATGGGCAGGCGTATGTTATGGACAAAGAACACAGGTGCATTTTATTGATGGCATTTTGAATGCACAGAGATACCGTGATGAGATCCTGAGGCCCATTGTTGTGCCATTCATCCATGACCATCACCTCGTATTGCAAGGATCTGTACACAATTCCTGGAAGCTGAAAACATCCCAGTTCTTGTATGGCCAGCATACTCACCGGAGTGTCACCCATTGAGCATGTTTGGGATGCTCTGGATCGGCCAATACAGTAAAACTGCACATTTTAGAGTGGCCTTTTATTGTGGCCAGCCTAAGGCACACCTTTGCAATAATCATGCTGTCTAATCAGCATCTTGATATGCCACACCTGTGAGGTGGAGTATCTTGGCAAAGAAGTGCTCACTAACACAGATTTAGACAGATTTGTGAACAATATTTGAGAGAAATAGGCCTTCTGTGTACATAGAAAAAGTCTTAGATCTTTGAGTTCAGCTCATGAAAAATGGGGGCAGAAACAAAAGTGTTGCGTTTATAATTTTGTTCAGTGTAGATTCAAAGAACTGATTCATTGAAAAGATCTAACTCAAAAGCATGTTTTATTAGTGAATTGGATATTACTACTTCTGTCATGAACACTCAGTCCAAGTAGTACTTAAACTTCAGTCTTTTTCTCCCATGAAGCTATCGTATAACTTTTACAATTCATATGAGCCATTTTTATGGTGCTTATCATATATTCCATAGCCTGACAGTCCCAGTCCTCATTTATTTTCATTGTATTAAAAGAGTGGCCAAGATATTCTTTAAAAATTCACCTTTAGTGTTCCAGGAATAAAGTCTGTCTGTGGACTTTAAAAGTCTGTGGGTTTTAAACAAGATGACTAAATGTTGTAGTATTAATCGTGTCTGTTTTCATAAAGCAGAGAGGCATAAGTGTTGTATCATTTCATAAAACTGAGCTCATAGTGTAAGAATAGAATGACGTCTTTGCTGGTTTTTGTGTTTTCATGTGTGTGTGTGATGCAATATGGTATTAACATCTGATAAGTGATAGGAAAAATGATTACAGTTTTCTTTATTACTGAAAATTGTTTAAAGCTACTTTCGCAACAAAACTGATCTACTACAGACAATGTGGCTTGGACACACAGTGCAAATACAGAACAATCTCATAAGCCAGAACATTTGCTTGCACATGTTGCTTCACTGCAGATCTTCATTGACTGCACAATGAAATTTCTGCACTGACAAGACTGTTATTATGATGTCTGGCCATGGCAGCATTTTATTGAGCTTGTTCAGTCAGACTTTGATTGAGTGTCGAGCACTGTGTTTTTCTCTCTCCCAGTTTATCTGGGACCGATAAGACTGAACTCCCGAATAGCACCTGTCTCTCATTCAAGCAGAAATGTGTACTGAAGGTAATGCGTAAAAGCAGTGCTGATGGACTAACTCTAGCGTAACAAAGGAGAATGGGATTCGAGTGAAGGCGGGAACACAGTGTGTTGCGCTGTTAAGCTCTTTTTAAAAAGCTAGCAAGTAAGCTTCCTACATAGGCAGGTGTCTTGTAAAAGTGCAGTAACAGTACCGAAATTTTGTGGGCAAAAATATCCATTGTCTGTTGTCAATAGTATAGTGATGCATAGCTTAGAAGTCGCTTTCAAACCAAGCAGCTTTCTGTTGGTCATTCGCTAGAAGTTGCAAAATCTTTGTGGGAGAATGTTCAGCCTTATGCGAATGTACAGATTGCATAGATTCCTGTTAGAAATTACTGAATTTTTCCTATGAAAATTCATGCTCAATGATAAACAACGTGATCTCACAGAATTCCGTGTAATGTTCACGGACTTAATTAACCTCCGAATCTGTGGTGGCATCACGGAATCGCCGAAAATTCCGTGATGGGCTCACAGAAAAAATTCCGTGATGGGCTCAAAGAAATGATACCAATGTAAGTCAGTGACAGGCATCAGCCGTGCTCCACGCACGGAAACCCTTAGCATCAATATGCCGACGCGATAGCCTACTGGGAAATTTATCGTCATCATTATTGTTCAGAACTGGGTAGGTTTAGGGTAGGGGCTGTCAGGTACTCCAGTGAAAGTATAACTGCATCGGAGTCACTCTTTTTACGTTGAACCAGTGAATCCGTGCATGGACCACGGCTGATGCCTTCTGTGAGCCCATCGCGGAATTTTCGGAGATTCCGTGATGCCACCACAGATTCGGAGGTTAATTAAGTCCGTGAACATTACACGGAATTCTGTGAGATCAGGTTGTGATAAATGTGACTGCTCCTTTAAGGCATCATCATGGAAGTGACCATTTGGAACACTCTACATAGGCAGGAACTCAGCAAGCCAGGCAAATAGTGCTCTGAATGGGACCCCCAACTCACAACTGATTTTGATAGAGTTTGTTGTTAGCATGTTGCCAAGCAAGTTATATTTTACTGATCTATATTATTTATACTGTTCAGTCTGAACTAAATGTCATCTGCCAATTTACAGTAAATGTATTTTCTTCCCACTGATATCACAATGCCTTCTACATAATGCTGTACATGTGATGCCAGCTTGTCCTAACCGAATAAAAGACCATGTTAATCGGTTTTTGGCTTAACCAGCCACGATACGTGACACGCATCAGGGGATTCTATTTCAGAAACAGTTTCTAATTCTGGGATGTCACGACTGGAACAACAGCATACAAACTAAAACAACAATAATCTCAGCCTACTGTTTAATTGCCTCATTTTTTTTGCTAAATTGGTCTAATGTGAATTTGAATATCCTTTTGCCTGACCTTTACAGCCATACTGAAAGCTACAATGAATAAATGACCTCAGATCATGAAAATATGCTCAAAATGTGAACTCCGTGTGAACAAAAACGTCTATTCAATGTAAGATTCACTCACTCACAAAGTATGTATTTGTAACAGTGATGAAATGTTCTTATCCATTTCATTGTGAGCACTGTATGTTTGCAGAAAGAGCCCGCCTACACACTCCCCTGATTGGCTAGGATATTTGATTGATTGTGTCAAGTCTTGCAGTCATGTCACGTCCCGTGTGCACAGACAAATTGCTTGTCTCTTATCGCACAGTTTTATTAGATTGCGACATAAATATGATGGCTACCTTTTTGAATGTCTTCATAACCCCCTAAACAGAGCAAGTGAACAATTCTACTTCTTTTATTATGTTACTGTACCAACAAAATATTGTTTGTGGATTGTCTCATTGACCCTGATGAACCACAATCCTGTTTTATGGTGAAAAATGACCTGGACAATCTAAGGCCACCATGACTCCATTTCCTGTGTAAACGTAGCAGCTGGAACTGATTTGATATGACATACTCTGAGGTGAACCATTCTGTTATTTTTATACCCATGATTTGATAGACTGAGATAGCGACATTAAACACTGTAGAGCCAAGAGGGGTGATCTCACCTCACAGGCTTGTTTCTCATCTGGAGTCTGGTTCTTTGATCAATACGCCCGGTCTGCATCAACTGAAGTATGAACTCAGAAGGGTTGTGAGGTGATGTATAACATATCGAGCTCGAAGGAGTCTATCCCTTCATGTGAAATGAGCCACAGTTTGAATCCTAGTCAAACCACTTGCCATGACCCGAACCTACACTTCAAATTGAGCGTAAACACTGCACACAATAATTGTTCAATGGTTCCTTGTTTAAATGAATTTTCTGGGTTCAGTACGTGTTAAGGTCAATTGCCAGAACTTGTGGTATATACAGTGTTGATTATCTCGATTAGATTTTAAAAATTCTTGAAAAAAAGCAAAGGTCTAGGTTACATGAGGCTGTTCATTCATTCATTCATTCATTCATTCATTCATTCATTCATTCATTCATTCATTCATTCATTCATTCATTCATTCATTCATTCATTCATTCATTCAGGATTGCTGTATATGCCACAAAGGCTATTGATTGAACCTGACTTTTATTGAACCTTGAATATTAAGGTGACAATCACAACAAGAACTAGTCAGACCTGGACAAATGAATTAAAAACAAAAAAACAAACAAACAAAAAAAAATCAATAGAACTCAGGGCTACAATCTCGGAAAAGTCTGCATGTAATCGACCTGTATTTCCACTTTGAGGCGTAAACGTAACCATCAGATGACAATTTTCAGAAA
Organism: Acrossocheilus fasciatus; assembly: GCA_036784905.1. Taxonomy (NCBI): domain Eukaryota; kingdom Metazoa; phylum Chordata; class Actinopteri; order Cypriniformes; family Cyprinidae; genus Acrossocheilus; species Acrossocheilus fasciatus. The sequence continues at coordinate 21,441,404 of CM071943.1, forward strand.
TTGGCCTATTTTGTAGTATTGCTCTTGCACATTCTGTACTAGGCACATGTCCAGCTTTTAAACATCTACACATGCAGCCTCAAGACATGGTCAAAGGTATGCAACATTAGCAATTTTCCAACATGCTAATCAAAAACAGCAATTTAGTCTGATTTTTTGGCAGGTAGAGTCAAAATTCCACCTAATGGTAATGTGCTATGCACTGAATAAACAATTTAACTACGTGTGAATACTACTACTAATAATATACATGCAGTTATATTGTTTAATTATTATTAGAATTATTTTATATTATAATAATAATTATTTATTTAATATTGTCAATATTATTATTTTATATATAAATACAATTTTAAATAAATATGTTTATTATTTAGTAGTGGTAGTAGTAATTTACTTCTTTTGTGGTTAGCTATGAAAGTGGTTTCTGTTTCTGTTTACAGATTAATCTAGCGATCTAGTAATCATTTATCTGCAGGAGTCTGCACTGAATGTGTAATCAGCGAAAGACCTCTGAAGTTTCCAATATCTAGTTAAAGCTTAATGGAGCTGAAAGATGCACATGCTTTGAGTCACAGCCCCACATCTGGGACCAGGTAACTTATGATAAGAAGAAAAATGTGGGCTAAAACAAGGTGGAGGTGACTTTTCCCCTGAATATGACCTCATATGAGCTTGGTTATCACATTCTCACTTTGCCCTGGATTAAACTATTGTTCATTCATACACACCTTATATGGCCTATAGCTGGTGCAGTTGAATGAACTGGAACTGATAGACTTTCTGCTTTGTCTTTTGGTTCCTTTAGATCTCTCCAGGCATCTGACTGACTAGAACTATTGATAGGATTGGTTCAATATTTTGCATGGATGTGTCAACAGATTGAAATGGATAGGGTGAGAAGAGGTTTTGTGGATGAAGTTAGTATGTGAGGAGTGAGATGAAATGATGCAAACTGGTGGAGTTTATTGTGATCTTTCTACATTTTTCATAAAGATATGTTTTATGCAGTGTTCAATTAATTCCAAATGTATTTGTGAAATGTTACTAAACAGCAGTGTCTCCCATAAAATCAACATGAAGTGCATTTCCTTTGCGAGAGGATAATTTATGATCTTACACTCTGTTAAATATAGACCTAACATGATCTGATATGTAAATCAGGGTAATGACAGCAATTACATTACAGCCGGGGATTAGGAGTCTGTTCCTGTCTCCAGACCATTACAGAATTTGGCCTTTTGCCTTTTCCTTTTAGACTGTAGTAAATACTTGTTTTCCATTGAGGAGATTTGTGTCTTGATTTAGTTGATTAGTTCAAAACAATAAAGGGGCCTTGACATAAAGGAAGTATTTTTTAATGTTTTATTGAGATTTATTACTTGGACAGAACGAAATGTTCAGTTGCTTTGAGCACAGCTTTATTTTCATTTGTAGCAGTCCTAATGTGTAATATTTATTTCTTGCCACAGATTCCTTTCTTCAGGGCATTAGGGGGTATGAACAAATTAATCCGGGCATGGAGACCACAAATATATGACAACTTAGAGAATGTTGCTTTTGTGACCTTAGGGGCTGCATGGTGTCGTGGAGGTCAGTCAAAGAGTTCAAATACATTTTGGGCTGTGATTGTTTGTTCAGACTGCTCTGGTGAATAAAGGCAATATTATGACATTTTCAGTCAGACATAAAAAACATGACATTTGCTGATGAAATGATTTGCATTGAAAAATGAAAACTAAAAATTTAAAGTGATTTCAATACCAATGGGATGGAAATATATATTCCGACTAAAAATGCACACTACATGGTAAAAAAAAAAAAAAAAAAAAAATATATATATATATATATATATATATATATAAATTACAGTTAACCTACATAAATTCTACTACATTTCATTACATTACATTATTATGAATTTTGGATTCTGGATGCAAGAAATCATACCAGTCAAGTCCTGATTTTTTCATTTATTTTATTTTGTTTCATTTCATTTGATTTATTTATTTTCTCATTGCACACATGAACATAAAAAAGTCCAAAAGCAAATAAAGCATGTAAAACGTGCAGGACAAGTACACCACAAAAAATTCCATAACATGTTTATTATACATCAATGATCTAGGTACAACAAACTTCTTTCCATTAATAAACTTTGGAAATTACCATGGTTTTGCGTCTGCTTTGTTCGTGCCTCTGCTGTGATTGGCTGGCTGTTGCGTTGTGAGGGCTGGGGCTGTATAAAAGGACAGTTGTAGGAGGAGACTGCACTGAGATTGTGAGGACCTGCGTTGTGACACTCAAGACTCGTTTTCTCTAGCGTTGGATTTGTATTTCACACCAGCACCATGTGTAAAGGGCTCGCTGCCCTCCCAGCAACATGCTTGAAAAGGTATGAACTACCTTATTGGAAATTATTGGTGATATTTTAATTTTTAGTTCAGCTTTCAAGATGATATATGTTTTTATGCTCTGTATACTCTGAAGTGGACTAAGAGCAAAGCAAAGCAGTTGTTTGGGTATCAAGATATTACAATTTGCTTTGAGTAATAGGAAAAGTTTTTTTTTTTTTTTTTTTTAAATCTCTGTGATAAATTATAAGCAGTCATTTGAGAGATATTTAACAGAAAATAAAAGTTCCTCCAAACCAGCTTTTGTTTTTCATAATTGTTTACTTAACTGATTCTCTAAAGCCAAAAGATTCATTTAATTATATGTTTAATTCTCCAACAGCGCCAAAGACATAAAGCATAAGATTGGCTTCCTGCTTCAAAAGCCAGATCCACATCAAGAGCAGAAGTCTCTAAAGGAGAAGGAGAAGGCGAAGGTCACCGTGGTGAACAGGTAAGGTTGGACCAAAAAAGCTTACTATTATATTATATTATATTATATTATATTATATTATATTATATTATATTATATTATATTATATTATATTATATTATATTATATTATATTATATTATATTATATTATATTATATTATATTATATATTTTATTATTTAAATTAATAAAAATGTTGATATTATACGTAGATATGTAATCTGATATTATTTACATTTACAGTAACATTTATTTATTTTGTTTATTAATTCCGTCCTCTGATTCTAGAGTTTCTCCTGCTGAAATTGAGAAATGGAAAACATCATTTAACAACCTGATCAAAAATGAAGGTAAGTGTCAAGATTATTTAGTTATGCAATAAATAAATCAATCATCCTGATCAAATCTTAGAGACCAGCATGTGTTAATGATGAACAGGCTGCAGCATAGTAATGATTTAATGAGAAAGCCTGAGACTTCTGCACTGACCCTTGTTTATTCGGCCTTGTATTTGCTTTCAAAGAGCCCTTGGCCTCATTAAAGTCTCTGTTAAAGGAGGCTATGGTTCTGTCAGTCTGATGGGTTATGACCATATTTTTCTCACGCACCAGAGTGTGTGCTACGTGTCCGCAGACTGCACTGTTGGCCCCTGAAGAGCTTGAGTGTTCTGCTCTGGTGGGCTACAGGGGTCATCAACCACTAGAACAGTCTTTAGAGAATCCCCCCCAGACTCAGTGTCCTGACCTCTTCATTCCAAAATCTCCTCAGCATCCGCTCCCTGGGAATAATGAGTTCAAATTGAGATTTGAATGTTTTCGGACCAGGGTTATTATAGTCACCTAAAAAAAACAAACAAAAAAAATCACAATAAATGTTAACTGAAATAAAATATTACAAACTTTCATTTAGTTTAACTTTATGCACCAAAATAATTAAAAATGAAACAGAAATAAAAAAATAGACAACACTAAATATAAATATATAAAATACATGACAAAAACACACAACAAAATTACAAAAACTGTAACTAAAATTCTGTTTCTGTTTCTGATAGTAAATCGGACTTATATTATATATTATTGAATACATAATGCAATTTATTATTTTTTCAGTATATTGAGTCTCACTGAAATTCTTTCCTTTCAGGCGGTCGGAAGGCTTTCACTTCCTTTTTACAGTCCGAGTACAGTCAAGAGAACATTGAATTCTGGGAAGCCTGTGAAGATTTCAAGCAGATGTCAGTGGACAAGATGAATGTGAATGCTAGAAAGATATTTGAGCGATACGTTGAAGCCAATTCCCCTAGCGAGGTGAGAGCGCTGCTTGACTGGACTGTATCTATTCCTGTATCTATTCCCTGTATTTATTCCCATATCCCATATAAAATGTACTCATAAACCTCCATTCTTTTTTTTTTTAGGTGAATTTGGATTCGGCCACCAGAGAACTCACTAGAAAGAATCTGGAAAGGTGTGATGCATCCTGTTTTGAGGAGGCTCAGAGTAAAATCTTCACCCTCATGGAAAAGGACTCGTACAGGCGCTTCCTGAAATCCAAACTGTTCCTGGAACTGTCTCAACCACTGTTGGACAACAAACCCTGTAGTTTAGAGAAGAAAGGAAAACGTCATGTTTCTGACTACAGTCAGTGCTTGCCTAGTTATGCCTAACCAAACCATCTCCTCCTAGATGAACAAAGTATATGACGAACTTTGCCATAATGTGACGTCCACTCATTTGGCTTTGTAAAGCTTGTTAACGTTTATGAGTAAAAAGGTGGAGTTCATTAGATGGTTCAGTCATTGTGATTGTAACACTTTTATCTTTGCAGCAGCGTTGAAAGTGTGTAGTTAATCACTGCTTGAGCATGACAGTCATGTTCTGAACGGGTTTTGTTCAGGCAATGTTTTTACCATCAACAGAAATAACCCACGTCTACTCTTCAACCTTGAAATTCCATTGAATTGGCTTTGGGAAAACAATACACTTGTGACGTAGTTTACAACTAAATGACTGTTACAGACAGAAACGGATTTTTGCTTAGGATTTTGTTTGAGCTGTGATGAGAGTAGGACCATTAACATCACTAATAACCAACTGTATTCTCTTTACTCTTGTTATGTTATGTAATCTGTATATTTATATATGTTTATATATAAGCTATCTTAACTTCAGAGGTGATGTATTTTCTTTCTACTTAAAATGTGAAATTTCAAGCATTTCCTTTTTGTATTGGCCACTCTTCATAATCCACAAAATGACAAGTGAATGTGATAAATGCCACTGTCACTGCCAACGATTTTTGATGTGTTCCACAGTGAAACCGTGTCTTGGCTTTAAGGCAGACATTACATATCAAACCACAAATGCTCCTGTTAGAATAAATGGCCACATGTGAGTTGTTTACATACTTGTTTACTGGTTCCATATTTATTTTTGTCATATTTATGAATAAAATAACATTATAAAATTCAAATGGTCTCATGCTAGTAGATCCAACAGACAACTGCTAATTTTACTTTTTAACACAAAATGCAATTGAAGATTTATATATATATATATATATATATATATATATATATATATATATATATATATATATAAATATATATATATATATATACATACATACAGTATACTGTATATATATATTAGGGTTCATATGCAAAAGCCTCTCACTCTACAAAATGCTGGGGTAAATACAACCCAGCACTGGGTAAAATATGGACAAACCCAGCTATTGGGTTGTTTTGACCCAGTGGTTGGGTTACTGCCCAGAAGGTTTGGTTAAACATTTAAGCCAACTGTTGGTTGAAAACAACCCATTGCTGGATTTGTCCATATTTTACCCAACACTGGGTTGTATTTAACCCAGCATTTTTTTTTAAGTGTAAGTACCATTTTAAATTTTCTTCTAAAATGAGCATTTTTATTAGGCTCCTATGTGTAGGTTCAGTAATTTCACTTTAATGGCAGTGAATAGGTTCTTTTCATTGCCATTAAAGTGAAATAACTGAACATAAACATAGGAGCCTAAGAAAAAAGCTCATTTTAGAAGAAAATGTCAGAGAGAGGCTTTTGCATCTGAACTCTTCATATGTATGAATATATATTTCATTCTTAAGGTGTTTTATACCCATTACACACGCACGCACGCACGCACGCACGCACGCACGCACGCACGCACACACACACACACACACACACACAGACAGACAGACAGAGTAATTTATGACACTGTTCAAAACCTAAAACAAAACTGGGTAGTCAACCATTCATATATCTTCAGAAAATAATTATATAAGTAAGTAAATAAAATAGTTTCTTAAAACCATTAATTATTTTTTTTTAGTATTTAAATTAAGAGATGCATTTGGTTACTGTCTATATATCCTTACTGAAAACAGAATCTTTTTTTTGAGCTTCATGTCAATAACCATTATCTCTCAAAACACGATAATGAGCACCCATGTAGCTTGAGTGTGACGTAATGGAGGATTTCAGCACGTTGTATGTGGATGTTTAGGACATTGAGTGAAAGAGTACAGGAAGTTCAGATATCTCAAAAACTATAAGTTCTCTCATGGGCATTTCTCAGATATTCCTAAAATTACAGAGACCATTAGAAAACTATGTAGCAAGACTCAAACTGTCCATTTCAGCAAGATACTTATTAACTCTTTATATTGACACATTCATCAAGTATCCTATTTCTCCTTCAAAAGGTACACTGATAAAGAATGATTTAAAAACAGAGATTCAACTCTTAACAGCAGAGGAAACGATTACCTTGGCAAAGCCAATGTGACCTAGCACACAGGCAAGCACATGGTTTTAATTAGGAGTGTTTTTAAGATATTTGAAATATTGCGAGAGAACAGTCAATACTATTTTTGAATACATGTACTATATTATCCAGTCTCATCTCATCTCTCATCATGCTTAAAACAATGCAGAGAGATTTTGTGAAGTAAAAAGTGCGCAAAGAGGCTGAGCTAGAGTGGGTTCATTGCAAGACGAATACAGGATGGGAACATTCAGTTCTTTCATGTCTTTCGTGCCTTTTGAAGTAGGAAACAGAAAATCTAGGGATGTAAACAAATGATGTGACACTTCAAAAGCGTACTACAATCAAATGAAAACATAAGCACAAATGGAGTAATGAGTGAAAATGATTAATATAAAGTATTGCTGTATATCTCACACAGAGCTGTAGGGTACAAAGGAAAAGTTTTTCAAAGTCTATGCTGATTGAAAACATGATTGATGAAGCAACTGTGAAAAGAAATGATCAAAGAAGCTTTACTGAAAATCATTTCAAAATAAAGGCTATGAATAAAGGGGGCTTTTACCCCCACATTCAGGATATTTAAAAAAAATCCGGACCCCCAGGAAAAGAGCGGCATAAACGGTATAAAATACCAGATTGTAGAATCAGATTCAGAATCAGAATCAGAATTAGCTTTATTGCCAGATACGTTTACACATAAGAGGAATTTGTTTTGGTGACAGAAGCTCCACAGAGCGACAGAATGACAGAGACAAGATAAGACAGATAATAAAGATAATAATATACAAATATACAAAATAGACAATCTGCAAAATAGCACAAAGACAATATACAAAATAGACAATTTAGTATGTACAGGTATGTTAGGTGTGTTAAATAAATAAATGTATGATAGTGTTGTGTGTTTCATGTTCATTGTTAAATGTTCAAGTGTACATGAGATGGATTGCCTGAAGGAAGAAACTGTTCCTGTGCCTGGCCGTTCTGGTGCTCAGAGCTCTGTAGCGTCGACCAGACGGCAACAGTTCAAAGAGGGAGTGTCCTGGATGTGAGGAGTGATTTTGCTAGCCCTTTTGCTCACTTTGGAGACTGGGGAGGGTTGTACCAATGATTCCATCAGCAGTTCGGACTACCCTCTGTAGTCTTCTGAGGACAGATTTGGTAGCTGAGCTGAACCAGACAGTTATAGAAGTGCAGAGGATGGATTCAATGATGGTAGACTAGAACTGTTTAAGCAGCTCTTGTGGCAGGTTGAACTTCCTCAGCTGGCGAAGGAAGTACAACCTTTGTTGGGTCTTTTTGACAATAGAGTCTATATGAATGTCCCACTTCAGATCCTGAGAGATGGTGCTGCCCAGGAATCTGAATGACTCCACTTCAGCCATAGTGCTGTTCATGATGGTGAGTGGGGGGAGTGCAGGGGGGTTTCTTCTGAAGTCCATGATCATCTCCACTGTTTTGAGTGTGTTCAGCTCCAGGTTGTTTAGACTGCACCAGACAGCCAGCTCTTTAACTTCCTGTCTGCAGACTCGTCACCATCCTGAATGAGGCCGATGACTGTGGTGTCATCTGCAAACTTCAGGAGCTTGACAGTGGGGTCTTTAGATGTGCAGTCATTGGTGTAGAGGGAGAAGAGCAGTGGGGAGAGGACGCAACCCTGAGGGGCGCCAGTGCTGATCGTACAGGTGCTGGATGACAATTTTCCCAGCCTCACTTGCTGCTACCTGTCTGTCAGGAAGCTGTTGACCCACTGACAGATGGAGGTGGGTACGGAGAGCTGAGTTAATTTGGGCAGGAGGAGGTTTGGAATGATCGTGTTAAAAGCTGAGCTGAAGTCCACAAACAGGACCCTCACATAAGTCCCTGGTCTGTCCAGATGCTGCAGGATGTAGTGCAGTCCCATGTTGACTGCATCATCCACAGACCTGTTTGCTCTGTAGGCAAACTGCGGGGGATCCAGTGATGTTCTTCAGATAAGCCAAAACCAGTTTTTCAAATGACTTCATGACCACAGACATTAGAGCCACAGGTCTGTAGTCATAAAGGGGACGAGGTTGATGGTGGAGCGTTTGAAGCAGGAAGGGACTTCACACAGCTCTAGTGGTCTGTTGAAGTTCTGTGTGAAGATGGGGGCCAGTTGGTCAGCACAGGATTTCAGACAGGCTGGTGTCACACCGTCTGGGCCTGGTGCCTTTCTACCCTTGTTCTTTCTGAAGACCTGGCGCACATCATCTTCACTGATCTGGAGTGCAGGCGTGGGAGAGATAGGGGTTGCTGGAGGTGTTAATGGTGTTTTTTCAAACCTGCAATAGAACTCATTCAGATCGTCTGCCAGTTGTTGATTCTCCACAGTGCTGGGGGATGGTGTCTTGTAGTTGGTTATGTCTTTCAGACCTTTCCACACTGAAGCCGTGTCACTGGAAGAGAATTGAATCCTTAGCTTATCGGAAATAATTCCTCTTTGCCACTCTGATTTCCTTTTCCAGTGTGTATATGGCCTGTTTATACAAGACTCTGTTCCCATTCCTGTAAGCATCTTCGTTGGCCTGATGGAGCTGTCTGAGTTTTGCAGTGAACCACGGTTTGTTGTTGTTGTTGGTTAAATGAGTCCTGGTAAGAATGCACATATCTTCACAGAAACTGATATATAGGATAGGATATAGGATATAACTGATAGCCCACTTATAGAGACAAAATTAACATAGGTCAAGATTTCTTGTCAAATAATCAAAGAAATATGAGAAATAACAACTTCAGCAAATGATAAACCATGTACAGCTCATTTTTAACATTCTTTAGAGGAACAAATAACATTTTCCTGTTTTTAACAAACAATTTATATTTAACAGCTACAATGCTGAAGGCATGTTTCGGAAATGACTCTCGATTGTGTTTGTCACAGTCGCTGAGCCCACTTTGCACATGCTTCAGAACAAGTCTGTTTCTTTTCACTTATGGAAGAGAACTCACTTCACTTTGTTTCAGAATTGGTATCCTCCATCTTCCTCCCCTGTCAACTATATAGTATTTCTAGTGGCATTTTAAAGCAGATTGGATCTTGTGTTGAATTAGTGTCCCACTTCAAAATATTTGATTGGTTATTGAAAAACCAATGATTTTATTCTTTTGAATAAACATGAAAATCATAAGACTAAATTTATAACAATAATAATATACTACTTATGCATATTTACCTAAATAAATAAATAAATAAATAAATATGCTACAGAATATGCCCAGGGCTAATTTATTAAAGAGCAAATATTTTAAAATGTATAGTTGTATGCCCTACATTGTGTGCCAAAAATATAAATGTTATAAACAGCACTTTTTTATTTTTTCATTTAAAAATGTTTTACAAAAAAAGAGAATAGAATATTAGATATTAAATATATATTAAAAAGGGTAGAATATTCTATAAGAATTAGTTAATGCTCTAAAATGAAAATTCAAGGTAAGTTTATTTCACACACACACACGCACGCACGCACGCACGCACGCGCACGCACGCACGCACGCACGCACGCACGCACACACACACACACACACACACACACAATAATTCTGTTTATATAAATGTGTAAATAAAAAAAATTAAAAAAAAATAAAATTGCATCAATTCTAAGGTACATTATCATCATCATTATTATTATTATTTTATTTTTTTATTCAGTGACCACATGGATAAGTCATGTTTTGCAGAGCATAGCAACTAACTGTTGTTTAGGAAAATGTTGTGTTGGTGCTTGTTTTAATTTGGTGTTTTGGAGAGGAAATATTTTCAAAAGGGCCTTTTTACCCCGAGGGGCTTTCAGCCCCTTTGCATCCTGTGCTTTCTGTTCAATTAAATTCAGCACAAAGGAAAACACTAGTGAAATTGAGATGTTGCTGATGACTTTGAGTGAAGGTCGTTATGGAGGTTGCCATTACCATCACAGTCAAAATGTTGATGATCCAGCTTTGAATATAATACAAAGTTACTCAAGTCCCATTATGTCCTCACATTTGCTAAAAACAACCTACAAAAACAATTCAATAACCATCTGCATAGCTGTTTTACATTCCCAAAAGAAATGTGTGACTTATCATCACCCCTCGTCTACACGAACTTGACATGTTTTCCCTTTGCCTGCAGTTACAGAAGAGCAAATGAGTGTCTGGTAGAGCAGAGAACAGGCTGTTTTTCTTTCACCGATTTATCTCTGTCTCTCTCTGTTCTCTGTTCTGCGTTCTCTGTTTCGTGGCAGGATCTTGCTGCAGGACAGCAGGCTGCTCATTATGGCTCAGCACAGGGCTTGATGTAATTATGCTCTGGCGCTTCAGGTGCTGCAGTGCCTGTTTGATCATTGTTATTGAAGTGGGCACCTTTTGAAATGGCAGACACATACACACAGAACAGCAATTAACTTGCTTGAACCAAAAAAGAATTAGCCATATTTGTATACTGCATCTGAAAACCTATTTATAAGGAAACACAAGAGGCCGAATTAACCGAGTTGGTTGGCCAGTTTAACCAGGCGCTATTGGTGCTGGTATAGGGCTTTCCAAGGATATTTAAATGAAGTCATAAGCTGCGTCCAAAATCGATGAAAGCTTAGAACAGAACAGACGACAGTGAGCAGTCAGAATTATTCTGAAACTGATATTTCAAGGTAAAAAACGTACATACAAGTACTAATATGTACCATTTAGGGGTAAATAAAGTGCAAAGATGTAGCTTTTTACCCAACACCGTAGGGACAGCTTTGTATTTTTTTTTCTGAGAGTATATGAAATGCATTAAGGAAATAGTTGCATCAATATAATAACATTGTGTCCCACTTTATATTAGGTGGCCTTAACTACTATGTACTTACATTTAAATTAATCATTTGATACAATGACCTTATTGTGTAAATACATGTTTTTACATTGTACTTATATTTTTAAAAATACCTATATGTACTTCCATCTGTAATTAATTTTTGTAATTACATTTATAATTACACTGTTGACCCATCCCTTACACCTTAACCCACCCTTAAACCTACCCATACCACCAAACCTGTCCCTGATCTTACCCATATCCCACCTCAATAGCAGCAAAAATGTTTTGCAATACAATATGAACACAATAAGTACATTGTACTTATTTTTTGATGTAAGTACATAGTAGTTAAGGCCACCTAATATAAAGTGTAACCTAACATTGTTTTGGATTTTTGGGTGTTTGCTGAAAGAAAAAACAACAACAACTGTTTTATAAGCCAAACTAACCTATTCAGTATTTAGGTTTCCTAGAATTTACATTACAATCTTGGTAGCCATCAAAAACAGTGCAAACTTACAGCTGTCTCTTTAATGAGAGCGGTCTGGTTTTACTACACTAATGACCATATGAAGTGAGTATTTGGAGAGCATTATCTCTCCTTCCATCTGAGCCCTGCGTAGTCATTATCTGGTTTCTGGTTTTGTTTTTGTGTGTACGAGCCACATTTGTTTCCATTTGTGTGCATGCGCAAATAGCAGGAACAGAATTATTGTGCCATAAGGGCATGATAAGCATCCTGGTCCACACACACACACAAACTCACTCACTCACACTCTTGTACCTTGATATAGCTGCAGCTCGAGCTGTCGTAAGACTGGTGTTAACACCTGGATAAGATTTAATATTGTTTGGCTCTGTCATGGAAAGAAACGTGACTGTTGTACATAGCTTCAGCACTGAGGTAACACCACCACAGTTGTGTCGAATGAGCACTGCCATAAAAAGAAATTTGGCATGTGAATAGACAGGCTATTTGTGAACGGACATACAGTGGCAATACAAGTATTTCAACACATAATGTATGAAATATTTGCATTATAAAAAAATGTAAAAACCTGTGGCATTTATTTTAAAGAGGCATAGCACAAACACATTGTTTCAAAAACAAAACACAATAGCAAGTATTGAAATGATAAAACAATATACTGTTAAAAATGAAGATGGAAGTATTTGCACATTTTCTGGAGAAAATGTTCTTAGTTAATTTGACTGTTTGACACTCCAGCTGTGTAAAACTTTGAAATGAATAAGCATTTTAAATTGTTTTTAGTTACTTAAAAAACATTTTAAAATTACAATGAAATTTGATTAATAGTTTTATTCATCAGTGAAGTGACAGTGATGGAGTAATGACCGCTGAACATTCAGCTTTGCCATCATAAGAATAAATTAAATGTAAATTAAAAAAATTAAATAAAAATAAAATGACATAGAAATGCTATTTTAAATTGTAATATATATTTATACTGTAATTTGTATATTTCACAATATTACTTTTATACTGTTTTTTTTTAAACAAAAATAAATGCAGCTTTGGTCTGCATAAGAGACTCCTTTCAAAAACATAAAAAAAACAATCTTTTTAATAGTGTGTATCCATTATCACATCAGTCAATATTGAGACCAATAGGGTAAACATAACTGCAAAAATATCGCAGAAATGTAAATTTAACACAGGGAAAACCATAATTTGTTTGCAAATGACAATTGGTGTGATTTTTTTTTTATTTTTATCTTTTTTTTTAATTTACTTTGGGGGGTTTGAAAATATAATGTAAATTTTGTAAACAATACCATTATCATCTCTGTGTAAACTACAAAACATGAATGTGTGTTCAGTCTAAAGGTATATATGCATAATATTTCTGTCCAAAGTGCCATTGCCAACTACTGGTCCGGCATGCATACAGTGATTTGAGCTGTTTTTGTGGATCTGTGTGAGTGGGGATTGTTTTGACAACATTGTCCTCTAGTATACGTGAAACAAAAAATGCAAAGGGAACATTTTGTTTTTAGTACTTTGTTGTCATGTAAATGTACCCTAATACAAATACATTTAGACAATTTTAAATGTGGCTCAGAGTGTCCAAATACTATTTTGGTCCACTGTATGTGATTTTGTACTTTTTCACTGGCTTAATTTAATATTCTGATTTGCCTTCTTGTCATAACAGAATGTTCGCAAGGATTTAACCTTGTTTAAGCAGAGATTAATTGGATGCGTGCATTTGCTGTTTAAATGAAATGAGTTATATTCTTGTATGTCTTTGATAAAAGCAGCACAACAAAAACAATTTAATTAAGTTCTGCGGATCCTGACCTATAGTCTGGACAAAGCAAAATGGAGATGCAGAGATGCTCTTTTGTTTGGCATTTATGAAAAGGGTGCCTTTTTGATGCAACTCAGTAATGGCTGAAGAAATGTGTTTTCGGTTCCGCCAGTACACAAGGGGTTTAACCCCCAGTCACAAGTCATACGTCTATTTCTAGGAATGAGAGTGGTAATGAATGTGAACATGTTTGTGTCTGACACTGTTTATTTTGGCAACCTCTCATCGCCCATCTGCTTCATCTCAATTTTCCACCTCTCTCTTCCTCTGTCTTTCTTCTTATATCCTTCTATTCTTCACACTGATCCCCTCATCTTATCATGGTTGTGTGAATAAAACACTCTGGACGAGTGGCTGTGCAGGAAGTCAGGAAACAGTTGCAATATTATTTAAATTTGGAATTTTAACAGCATTCTCAGATATTACTGAAATTCCATGCTTGCCGAAATGGAGTACCGTTAAGCAACATTGAGCAATTCCATGATGATTCAAAACAATTATAATATATGGAAGGAAAACAAAGCTTAACTTTAAAGTGTCTGAATTACATCTGTTCAATTACTAGCCTTGCTAGGTAAAGAAAACAACAAATTCAGGAGTCATATTTTTTTTTATAAATAACAGAAAGGACACACTCGTATCGTAGTACTTTTTACCTTGAAGTTCAAACAAACAGACAAGCAATCTTAAAGATAATAAATTAAAATCATTTGGCTGATATGTACAGTACATCTGAAAAAAATAAATAAATCTTCAGAACTTTAATGTGATTATGGATTTTATATGATCAACTACAAACATACATGCATATAGTTTTATGCAGATTTCTTGTATAAGCAAGGTACTCTGTCGGTCCTTACTGACAATTTCGACAAAATCTTGGTATTTTTTTAAGCCAATGTAATAATTTTAAAAGATTAATTTTAAAACTAATTTTTGTTGAATTCATTCAGTTTCTCTTTAATTTACTTTATGCTGGTGATGCCTAGTTATTGATAGCCATATTAAACAAAACCTGTCCTGCAGTGAACTAATAATTTGCTTTTGGAACATCAGTAAGGACTTCTGGAAGCACCTACCACTGCTCATTTATGAATGAATGCTATTAGATTTAATAACATAGCTACACACAGTTTAATAAAGAAACATGCAAGAGTATATGTGTCTGTGAAACAGACTTTACAGTTTTTTTTCAACTACTTACACAAAATCTTTACTTGTCACACAATTTCAGAAACCTGAAACTCAAACACCAGAACCACACACCAAATCTGCAAAACCATACTCTAATTCTTGGCCTTAGACTCAGTTTTCAATTTCATAAAACACTTTTTGCAAAACACAAAACACAATTCTCTATGTGACACACAAAAATCTAACAGGAATTATTATTATGGCAAAGGTTTGCTTTTGGGATGTGTTTGTGATATTTTGAATGTAGTGCTACATTTTGCATTTTGTGAGTGCAATTCTTGGATTTGTGTGTAAAGTTTTGAAAAAAAGAGGCAAAGTTTTGAAAATGTGTGTAAGCAGCTGAAAAAAACTGAAAAATACAAACATATGTGGGTTACATATATTTGATGTGCCTTTCTGTCTGCAATAACTTGACTTACAACTCACGACTGGCTGCACATGCTAAGAGCAAATAATAGATGATAACTTCAATAACATTTGGCAGCAATAATTCTTGTTTGGAGTATATTAGTTTATAGGTCTCACAGTGTGTATATATTTATGGTATTGTTATAAATGGTTGCTGTAGAAAGTTGGAAAAAACACTTGGATGTTTGGGGTTTCCATGACTTAATCTAAATGTATTCTGCTTTTAAAGTGGCATGGGAATAAACATTGTCTTTAGAATAAAAAATAATGTGCCCAGTGCTTTATAGAGATTCCCTCCTACTTGATATTCCCATCTTAGCAACTTTCAATAGCGGTAACCCAAACAACAAGTTCCCAGAGACTGGAGTGCATCTTAACATGTCACACTTCTTTTTTTTTTAAAGCTTTGAATTATAGTGAAGCTTTCAATACTAAGTGGGTTGTTTCCCCATGATTTCCATTGGTTTACCATTTGGGCATTTTAATGTTAACACAGACATTTCCAAGAAAAAGCCCACACTCTCCCATTCCCGTTCCCCAGCCTCTTCCCCTGGATGAACATGCTGCTTAGGTGCTCAGGTCAGAACGTCCTCATCAAAAGTACATGAACCACCTCTGCACTTATCCGAAAAGCCATAAATTACAAGTGGGGATCAGTTTTAGTCTTTATTTAGTCTACAGGGGTCAGAAAAGAGTGTGACTCCAATTAGTAGGACATATATATACAAGATTTTAAGAGGGCGCTTCAAATCCTTGGCATTTTGCACTTGTACAAATGATGATTGCTCATGACAAATCACACTTTTATAAGGAGCAATACTGTGTCTTAAACCCTAATCAACTTCTTTTATTGAAGTTCTTGACTTTGACATTCAGAGCACTGGGCAGGAATCATGTTAGAAGTAACACTTTATGTTAAGATGTTCTTGTTAGCAGTGGGCCGGTTCAGCAGCTGCAGGGAGACACTGCAACCGCACCAACTGTGGTATCAATTAATGAGCTTTAGAAATTTGTCAAAAAGTGTATAGTAAAGACTTTGAGTAAAATTGTTTTCTGTGACATAAATTTGTGACCAAAGTAACGAGTCTCCCTGCAGCTGGACAAGTCAATTTACTTGAGGAGTTCCTGGTACTGCTCAGACCGCAGGAACCGACCAAAGGAGTCTTTCTCCATCAAGGTGTAGATCCGGCTCTGAGCCAGCTCGAAGGTGGAGGGAGAAAGATCAACCAGGTTCCTCAGAGTCACATCTTTGGTGCAGTGGTCGATGTTCACCTAAATCAGGAGGAAGTGTGTAAATGTCAGTCACAAAATGCTTCAAACTGGACAAAAATAATGAGTAGGAAACATTATTTCAACTCTGACAGTTTCTCAGCACTCTAGGGGGACAGGCTTCTGGAACGAATTCCCTGCAGTTTTTACGAATACAGGCCTGATTAGAGAATTGTACTCTTTTTTTGTATTATCATCATGACCATATCAATTTCCTTACATAACCTGATATAGAAAAACGCCTCAGAAGTCTTTGAGTTGTGTTATTTATTACATTTTTGCAAGCAGCAACAGTGTGCATGACTTTTTCCATTTGTTTTGAATGTGTTTTTATTATTACTATTATTATTTTTATTAGTATTTAGATTATATTTTGTTTTATTGCAATCAAAGTGTTTGATCATAATATTGAGCTAAAAAAATTATGTAACTATACAAATATTGATGTGGAAACAATCACAGAATTAGAAAAAAAAGTTATATATAAAATGTCAATGAGACACTGTTTGCATTTCATTGATTTTAAAAATCGTTATGATCGCTAAGAAACAAATGGTTATTGTTACATTTATCAAGGTTTGCATGTGTGTGTTCTCTAATGGCTGTTACATAACCTTAGCACATGCCTGTGCAAACAACCTGATGCAAACATTTTTTTTTTATGTAACATGATCATTTACTAAATTATTTTTTAACAGCATTGGTTTAATTGGCACAGGGTTAGAACCTACAACCGTTTGGCTATTTGAAAAAATCTATGAAATGACCTGGCAAATACTCAAGTGGAAAACTGCATATTTATTAAATTATATATAGCCTATGGTGCTGAAATATCAAATATAAGTAACTAGCAATCCTGTAGTTAATACAATATTCCTAAAATGTTATATACAAGCTTAGGTTGACCTAAAAAAATAACTTTTTTTAGGAGCGATACCTCAGTGGAAATCTATGTTAATATGCTAATGGTTCTCAATGTCCTGAAGGTCAATTTATTTTAATCAAAGTTCATTAAACTAAAAAACCCCAAAAACAAATAAAAAACAAAACAAAACAAGATACTCCATTTTCAAGTTTTTTATAGCTCCTTGGGGATATTTAGGGGGGAGAACATTGGCCTCAGCGCTTATACAGTGATCTAAACAGCTGATATGAAACATATTTTCGCAGGAGATGAATAACGGGTCTGACGGAGAACTGCTTCCTTCTACCTCTGAAGCAATGTGCCTTTTATCTGAACTGTAAATCTAAGTGTGATTACCACGGAAAAAAAAAAAAAAAAATCAATGGCAAACCAAACAAACCTCTTTGGGCCCACCGGTCTGAATGAAGTCCTCATAAATCTTCTTAGCTTTGATGGCCATTTTCAGGGGGGACTTGGTCTTCTTGAAGTCCTCACAAGCCTCCCAGAATTGAATATTCTCCTCGCTAAACTCAGATCTGAGGAAGCACTTGAAGCTGGCCAGGCCATCTATGGAATTAAAAATGTGGAAAAGCTATTAGAGTGAGTGCAGCTCTGTGTGTTCTTTTTGTGCTAATGTGTTGGCGACACGCTGCCACCGGAGACCCCGGTCCCACCAGCTAACATCCTTATCCAAACATTACCGCTGTGCACGCCTAGGGCACACAGCCCTTAATGCAATCTCTCAAGAGTCCATGTTGTATAACAGCATGTGGTATTCAAGTACATGATTCAGCTCTTTGGATCAATCAGTGTAATTATATCACTATTCAATGCAGATTTATTTTAAGACTTGCAATTATTTGTGTGGGAATGATTTTAACAAACAGTGGTAAAAAGACTCAGAAAAAATTAAATTCAAAGCACATAATAGAGTATTTTAACACAAAAGAAATGCTCTTATAATTGAATAATATATATATATATATGCAGTATGGACTGATTAGGCTAATCTGCACACAATCCACTCTAAAATAAAATGAACAAATTTTCCGAGGCAAATTGTTACAATTAAACATAAACTGGCCTTGAAAAAAAAAAAATACTGAATGAATAACAAAGATTTTTTTTCCGAACTATAATTGACTAATTCAGCCCCTCTGTGCAAACAAAGGATCTATTTTGACATTTTGTTTAATTTATATTTTGAACAATCAAGTTCAATTTGGTGGGATATTTCAGGTTTACCTCATTTATCTTCGCATCTTTGCATGTTTGTAAAGTGAGAAAATATGGTCTGGCTATTATGGCAGGCAATGTTTTGGATATATATCTCATAGGATTTTCTTGCAATCTTGCATCCATGAAGAGAAGAGTAATGATAACCTTGCAATTTTTTCAACCACAAGTGGCATTAGAGAGGCCAAACTTATGTAGTGCAGCTTTAATTTCAATAAGGATAAGACATGCAAAGAATTGGGTGTGTGCATTTTTTTTTATTTAGCAAAAAGTTTTCTTTTAAAATTTTCTTGTAATTATAATTAGCTCTACATGAAAACACTAGAAGTCTTTAAGTCATTTAGAAAATATTTGTTTATGAATGCATGTAACTCAGAGAGAATCTTTTTTCAATTTTTTTTATAGATATAAACTAATTTTAGGAACATTCTCGTAAATGCGTAGCTTTTAAAGGTCAATGTGTCCGTTCAAGCACAAGCTGTTTACGCATACCGAATCAAGTGCAGCAGTGCAACATAATAGACTTCCAGAGGTTCTAAACTGTCAAATATAAACAAAGTTTTAAAATCTGTTTAGCATAGTCAACTGATAAACTAAACCCTGATTGCCTGGAAGAACTTTTAAGATGTAAAATGCAACCGAATGGCCATTAAGATAAACATTATACTTACAGCTGTTGGAAAGGACCTTATCAAGGGATTCACGCCACTGGGATGCTTCTTCAGGAGTTGGTCTGAACAAAACAAGCAGATTTCTTCACTTAGTTGTATTACCCTTTGTATATGGCCAACAAGCTGTTTCCATACACAATCACTGGTATAATGGTTTATATGTAAAATTACACGTGGTCCACAAATATGATACTTACACATAGGGTTGTGATGGTACACAAACATGATGGTTTGGTATGTACAGAAGGAGGAAAGAATAGGGCTATATATATATATATATATATATATATATATATATATATATATATATATATATTAAACAATGTTTTACTGAGCAAATTGCTCTTTCTTTAAATAAATTCAATTAGAATTAACATTTTCTTTAAATCTTCCTTATAAAATAAAATAAAAAATCTATAAAAATCTACTATTACACGGTACACCCCTACTTACAGAGAAAGTAAAGGGTATTTTTAGCAATATATGATAACCAAAAAAAAGTGAATGATCTCCCAAAGAAATTGTTATAATTTAATTTTATTTCCACATTTCTTGTCTAAATAGATATTATCCAAGTCATTTGGCCTAACTTGATTACTGATGTAACTGTGTTTTCTATGCACATGTCTCATCTTTTGTTTGGGATAATTTAATTTTTTTATTTATTTTTTTTTTTTTACGCATTACGTAAGTAAAAGGGAGCTGAAGTGGTCTGCAAATGTTTTTATGGTCAATTTGGACACAATTTTCATTATAAACAGACTCTTGCAGTTTTCCATTACAGGACGTACTAACATGGCCTTCCTAATTTTTTCTCTCTGACTCCCTTGCTCTCTACTCTTCAGCCCTTTTCTCTACACGTCCACCTTTTAGTGACATCTGATAATCTATGTAATTATGGGCATTAATAGATGAATAGGTAGGTAATGTGCTCTTATTCTCATGCTTTTTTTTATGAATTCACACTGGACTTTGCTAATTTTCTGTAGCTTCCCAAGTAAGAACTTTGTAATTTTCAAGTAAACTACAGAAGAATATTTAAAAATAGTTTTAGTAAACCTACAATACAAGCTGCTAATTGATGGGGGTAATAAGTGATTTAGATTCTTTAAAACCCACTTAAATTTCTATTTTGGTGAACAGCAACATTTATAATGTATTGCAGGGACTATAGAAATGCACCCTGAAGAAGGCTTGTTAGTCAAAATGTGCTTGAAAAATGACATTAAGATACTCAATGGCCTGTGCAATAAAAGCCTTTTTATCCTGACAACATGAGCACCTTGGATTTAGATCTTTGTCCAGTATTGGAGACCCTTGGGACACACTTTAAAACAGATCTAAATTGAGCTTCCGAAATGTTCTGTTTGCATTTAAAGGCGGAAAGCATCTCAGGATAACTACTTAAAAACATCAAACCATCCTTCTTTAAACATCATGGTGAATGATTTCCACCTGAAAACACCAAACAAACATCCTGAGATGATTTCCACCATTTAGGTGGACAGTTTCCACCCGAAAACATAAAACAAATCTTCCTGAGATTTGCAAACAGAACATTTCGAAAGGTCGATTCAGCTCTATTTTGAAACTTAAAAAAAATATATGTAAATGAATGGTGACGTGTTTAAGGGAGCTTTGTGTATACTTAGACTTTTTGGTCTAAATGAGCATGTGAAAACCTCATCAGTAAGGAAAAGAAAAAGAGAGAGGAAGCAAAAACATCAGAGGGAAAGTTAATGGAGCCAACAGGAACTCACTTCTGAAGCTTCTCTGGTTTCTTCTCAGGCTTTTCTTGGTAGGGGATAATAAGGTCGATGGAATTCTCTGGCTTCTGAAGCAGAGTTCCCAATTTAGTCTTGATCTCCTTAGCCCTGAAGACAGCACAAACACAAATCCATACAGATGTCCATTAGCGCTTTTAACAAACACTAATAAATGATTCATGTTATGTATGAACTGAATTTCAAAACAAATGTCAAGGATATTTACAAAATGTACACCACACCTTTCAACAGATTATATGGTATAGTGCCATCTATTTTCTTCTCTCAAAGTGCACATATTGTTTTTCAGAGAATGATAATATGTTTAGTTTAGCCTTTTTATCCTTTTGCAAGTCAGCTGTTATTATTGACTTGTACAGCTGTCATCAGTACAGCAATTACCACATTTTGACAGACGAGACAATAAATGAACACGTGTTGAAGGTATTCAGTTCACACCTATTCAGAACTATTTCACACTCCCTGTAGAGTTAAAAACAGATGCAATATCCTTTTATACGGTTTTGTGGCAAAAAAACACATATTCCTCCCAGATGACTGTGGATGAAGTGACGTCAACAAACTGGGTGATTTGTTGAGGTTTCAAGAACATCTTGCTGCCACAGATAGATCTACTGCTCCAAAACTACTGACGTCAATGCACAGATTTCTCAGCTTAAAAGCCCATTAATTAAAATGACGATTTTATGGTTCAATTATACAATGCAACATTATAATCCACCTCATGTTGCCATCTTAAAACTGTCTTTCTGATGTACAAATACACTTTTCAGAAGTACTCCAGGCCCTGGGCCAAGCATTAAGACCAAAGCCAAGAACAGTGATAAACATATGTTTACACAATGAATGAGCCAATAACACATGTTGTTTGATCATAAAATGGCTCAATAGTCAAAATAAATGTCCTCATTGCTATACTTAAAGTATTAAAGTATACTTAAAGTCTGTTCTCAGGAATTATACTCCAAATCTTGTTATGGACAGAGAACTAAACAAAGTTGAGGGTGTTCTGGTTTTTGGTAATATTGAGAAACCTTGATGTTTTCAGAGAGAGAGAAAAAAAATTGAAATGTATCTAAATGGAAAATAAGATAAACTTAAAATGTACAATACAATACAAATTTACAATACAACAGATAAAATCCTTCAGTTTCTATAAAATTTACGTTGGATGAATGAAAATGTTTAACCAAAAGACACCTCTGAGGCCATATAATGAATAAAGTCTTCCCATATACAATGATCAATACTCACTACCTAAACCTCATACAAAACTCACCATACAGACTTTCTCAAAATGGTATTTTGATAATTCCCAGCTGCTCCAGACCAGAACAAAGCACTGATTCCCAAAGGAGGCTGCCAACCGACTTATATAACTAACGTATCATGGAGTAAATTTTAAGTTAATCCATGATACTAAGATGCTTTGAAGATCTTACCTTTCCAGACATGTCTGGGGCAGGGCAGCTAATCCTTTACACATTTTCTGAGTTGTTCACTTTAGGTTTGCACAGTTAGTCCACCACCATGAGTTGTTGTCTGCTCTCTTTTAGAAGCTGTCGTCCGGCTTCCCTCTATTATATGGAGAAAGTCTGCTGGCCCAAAGCCAAAAACTGAAGAGCCAATCAAGTCCTGGCTTGCAATTATAATCGGAGCTGAGAGAGCTCTAGAGATAATCAACACAAAAGAGGAAATTTTAAACTTGCCAAAACACTGGAACATCAGTACATAGCACTTTAGATCTATATCTATGCCTAGTAACAGACAATTCAACCAGTTATTACTATAGAAACATAGTAAAGTAAAAAGTAAAATTAAAGTAATTTAAAGTAAAATTAAAGTAAAAAGTAAATTTAGTTACACTTTATTTTAAGGTGTATTTGTTACAGTGTAGTTATACATTTAAATAGTGAGTAATATTAATTAACTATATGTATTTACTATATGGTTAGGGTTTGGTTTTGGGTTACTTGCATGCAATTATGTATAATTTATTGTTATTATATTAGTAAGTACATGTAATGTGTAACAAGGACGCCTTAAAAAAAGAGTTACCATAAATTTATATAACAAATGTTGAATATTAGATACATTAAACAACTTTCATTGCAAGTAAGTTTGACACGCTGACACTTTGTTTTGTTATATTTGATTTTTAAAGATGGACTATGATCTTCATCTAACAGAGTCAATCTAACCACAATAACTACTAGTTATCTATTAAACAGAAGTATAACTGGCCATAATCATATTTAGAAAGTTCATGCATGAAATTCAATATTCTCATTATTTGCATTATTAACTGCTTTCTTCCTCAAAGTCATTAAAGTATATAAAAACCATATTCTGGTGTTCTTTCTGAGGAATGGTAATGGAAAATATGGACACAGTATTGTCTTTTCTGGGGACAACTAAACAAACTCTCAATTACACGGATCTGCTAGAACATTCTTTGCGCAGTTAAAAAAAAAAAGGATGCAGTGAAAATAAGGGGTGTGGAAAAAAAGAAAACCAATCCTAATCAAAGGTAGTTTGAGTACTTTTTATAACAGAGAAACAATATGATCTGTTGCTGTTACAAAAATAAGTTTTATGTAAGATTTATAGGGGAGTTTTGTTGTTTTTCATAAACACCATAATTCAGCATAACTCAGCTGCATCCAACTATAATTTAAGTCAGTGTTTTAATAAAATGACATAATTGCATTTGACCAGAAGGGCATTGCACGTGTATAAACTCTCATTGTAATGTAATGCTTTTTTTTTTTTTTTTTAAATATCAGTATCAACCCATTTTTAAATGCCAACTTAAGAATGTTGTTTTCATCAGAATGAAAGCATACTGCAAGTTGCCATGCTACAATAAATGGGTCTTTAGTAAAACAGGCTATGCTATGAAGCATTTTCTTTAAAATCTGGGTAGCATATGGCATGCATATGACTTGCATAACAACCCCACACAATCTATTTTTGCAAAATATAAACAAAGTGTGAGAATAGGAGCATCACGCTACAGCAATGTTTAAATGTTTTCTTTTTGTTTCCAGATATATTTAGTGTGAAACAGATGGCATTATTCAAATATGCTATGATAAATAATGCAAACGTGGCCGGTGGCAGTATTCATGGATTGGACAAACACGGAGCAGTTGGTAGGCGACAGGCTTGTATGCTTAAGACACGTTCATGACTGAACTTCTACTCTATTGTATGTATGTCTGTTGTTCATTACAGGCGTTGTCATCACGAGATGCAGAAAATGGCATTCTCTTTCTGTAAGCACTGCAATCAAATAGGATCATCATGGAATACAAAATAAAAATGTCAGTTTTGAGTGCCAGACGTGTTGGAAATGTGTAAAATAAGCCCTCCAACGCTGAGCTGATGACTGTATTGTCGCAGTGGACATGAATGATTTGAATTGTATAATCTAACCTTTATATTATCCTTTAGCTTCCGCACATTAGAGACATCAGCACTGTTTGTTTATCTGGATGAGTGGATATACAGTGTTACCATTGACAACAGAGAACAATTAGGAAATATCGAACGACTGATATTGACCAATCAGAATTAAGAATTTCAGAAAGGTGTGTATTAAACAATGTGTTCAGTATTGTGAGATGTTAATTTGCAATTGCAAGAACAAAAGTCAGAATTGTGAGATTTAAAATAAACGCCAATTAAATTTTCTAAACAAACAGAGTTGCAAAAAGTAAACTCAGATTTCAGAAAAAAAAGTCTGAATTACGAGATGTGAACCCAAAAGTCACAATTCTATATACTGCGAAAACCCAAAATCAGAATTCTGAGTTTATATCAGAATTGTGAGAAAAAAAAGTCAAAATTTTTATTTCATTATATTTTCTTTTTTTATGTGGCAGAAACATGCTTTCATATTATACAGTGTAAGTGCATAAAGTATAGAGTGACTATTTTGGTTGTTCAGTGCTATCTGACACATCTACTATAAAAATGTGTCTTTTTGGGTAATCATTATACTGATCAAAACTCCATATACGGGCTCTCTCCCTGTGCAAAACTCATATCAAAAACTCAACTTGCTGTGTATCATGTTCGGATACCATTTATGTCCAACAATTGGGCATGTGTACAACAATTTCTCTTGCCTTCAGCAAAATTAAACAATTTTAACCTAACAGGAATTTCTGCAAACACTATTATCACCTAATCGTAGTTTTTTTTGTTTCAGTCCAAACGGTTTGTTTAGACTTGCAGCTAATGTTTTGGCAAGTCGTTTCCTTCAAAATCACACAACGGAAGGAACTGATTATTTCATATCATTGTTCTAGGGGCTGGTGTTCAATGATTTTATGATTATAGTTGAACCACATTTCACTACTGTTTTAATAAAGCCACAAACCCTGTTACATAATCTCCATACAATTGTTTTTTGAGGACTAATTACTACCATGGTACTCCAAATGGTCAGTGAATTCATTCTCAAATCGTTCATATAAGAAAGAGAATTTGAAACCATTTTATTGCAAATAAGCTGCAATCACAAAAAGACAGAATATGTTAAGATACTATTATACATTTTGTTGTTCCTATTTGTGTGTAGCATCTTCAGCTCTGTATACATAATCCCAAGCAAGTAAGTATAAGAGTCTATTTCAAAAACATTTTAAAATGCTTAGTGTTTTTTTGAGTGCACCTTTTAGCCTAACATGCCTCGAGCACTTTTGCCAGTGAAAATGATGCTAAGAACGTTCTTCTGATAATGTCCACAATAAAGACATGCCAAACCCAATGTGACGTTGAAGCTAATCCATCATGTCTGGTTTAGATCTTCTTCAACCAAATGATAGCCAGCAAATGTTTGCCCAATAACCTCACTGTGGCAGAAATACGCCAGTTATAATGCTCTTTTGTTATTTGATTATCATTTGAAGAGTTACAGCCAGCATAATAAGACACACTATTGCGAACATAAGGTGCAATCTCTCAGTCCAATTTTCATAGAAAAGGCATGACTGTATACTGAAAAGAATGACAACGTCTTATTAAAAGTGGTGCATCTGTTGAGTGAATTCACACCTATGACAGTATTATCATGACCACTGTAATAACAGTGAATGTAAACTAGGTTAGTAGGTGCTGTATTTTACAATAGTCCACATCCATTATCCTGTCTCACAAAGCTGTAAGCTCATACACTGTGATACGAATGTCCGCTGCCAGGATGCTGCAGAACAAGGCCAAGTAATGAAGCGACATCTTTCATGCTGTGCAAGCGCACTGAGTGCACTTGGCTAGCCAAGATCATTGGTGCTGATTGTACCTGGAAAGCATCAGGGTCGAAAGCATTTCAGAGGCAGGTGTCAGATATTGCATGGATGATATGACCGACTCTTTCAGGCTCTGTGCTAGAAAGCTTAATGTGAGCCACATCAGAGCTGGAGAAGGACTGAAAATCAATGGAAAATCTTCTGAAAAAGAATCAAACGGGTCCTTTTGAAAAGCATGCTCTGGTTTGTATTCAGCATGGAAAACAGAACTTGCTTCGACAGATAGTTATAAGGGTCGTCACATGCAAACCATCCAAACAGCTTTGCTGTGATCTTTATGGCAGCTTCCATCATCATAAAGTTGACACGGCGCAGGGCACAGGCTGAGAGTTTGTCTTCACACAGCGCACCAGTCACTTGAGAGGAAATTAAAATAATGTTCCCACAGCAGCATAAATTGATTACATTAAATCGTTTATTTGCGAAGGCTTTTCCGGAGGACCCTGGCTTAATAAGGGAAGAGTTCTGTGCATAAATTATTTGCTTTGAATTAATATGAGACATTACATAACGGCATATTGAGTGGAAAAAGGACAAATAACGTGGCCTTAAACCCAATCCCCTCCTTAGAGAAACAAATCACTTACAGCTGAGAAAAGTTGTGTAAAGTCGGCCTGGAAACTAAATGTTTATATCAATTTTGGTAGTCTTTTACCAAGAAAGACAAAAAGAGTCTGCATGAAATAGGCTAATGTATTTAGTTTGCTATTATACATTTCCAAATATGTATGTTTTAAACCTTTCAAATCTATAATTTATATATGCATGTACAGTAGATAAAAACGTTTAAATGTAAGACTTCTGCAGACAGTGAATGTCTTTCTGATAATGTGACTATGCAAGCACAATTTTAAATTTGCATGATAAAGAGATGCCAAACCAAACTTGATGCTGAAGCTAATCCATCATGGAAAATCTGCGCTGTCTGGTTTAGCACTTCTTAGATCATGAAATGATAGCCAGCAAACGGAAGGCTTATGTTTGCGCAATAACCTCACTGTGGGAACCATAAATATATCCCACCCTATGGACCTTCCTAATCTACAATCTTTGGCTGAAATTGGAAGGAAATGGGGAATAGACTGCTTTTAGCCAGACATTTTTATTTGTATAATGGCATTTTGGTAATCACGTGTGACTGATTAATGTCTAGAAAATATGCACATACAGTACATCCAGGAAATTGTGCTTTAATTACATGACTGTCAGAGTAATTTAATGAATAATTTAAAAGTGATTTGTGCAATTGTTCAGTGTTAATGGAATAGTTCACCCAAAAGATTAACATTTGCTGAAAATTTCCTTACACTTAAGCCATCCAAGATGTAAAGGAGTTTGTTTCTTCATCAGAACAGATATGGGAAAATTTATCATTACATCACTTGCTCACCAATGGATCCTCTGCAGTGAATGGGTGCCGTCAGAATGAGAATTCAAACAGCTGATAAAAACATCACAATCATCCATAAGTAATCCACACAACTACAGTCTATAAATTAACATCTTGTAAAGTGAAAAGTGTTTGTAAAAATTATTAAGGCATTCTGTTGTCCTCTCACATCAAAAACCATTGACATTTTGAACAATTGAACCATTTTGGACTGTTCTGGCTTGTAAACAGTGTTTGATCTGTGCATCAGTGTTGTATCCGAGTCCAGTGTCGAGTCCTAGTTTTTAATCATTTGAGTTTAAGTGGGAGACATTTATTAATGTCTTTTCATATTAATTTTATGTTGTTACTTTTTTATTTTATTTTATATTACACATGACATGGATTCGTCTGTACTCCAAGTCCAAGTCCACCTGAATACACCCGAGTCCGAGTCCAAGTCCCGAGTCCTGTACATATTTCTGATAAGACAACCGTTTCATTGGAGGAAGTAATGTTACGGATAGTGGACTTTTATCAGCTTTTTGGACTCCCATTCTGACGGCACCCATTCACTAAAGAGGATTCACTGGTGAGCAAGTGATGTAATGCTAAACTTCTCCAAATCTATTCTGATGAAGAAACAAACTCGTCTATATCTTGTATGGCTTGAGAGTAAACTTCCATTAGTTTAATTTTAGGTAAGACAAAGCTACAGCTGTTAATGCTTGAGAAATACCATACCTTTTGACTTTTTTTCAATTATAATCAGGCAGTCTAAAGCCTAATGATGAGTCTAAGATGTGATTTCTCCCGCATACGTGAGATTTCACCCTCTGCTCGTACAGCTCCACTTGAAAGCACTCAAGTGTTTCATGCTACCATTATAATGATGAAGCATGTCTTTAAAGCCGTTGTTTTTCAAACAGCATGTGTTCTCAATTATGCTGCCTGAGGCCAAAACAGGTTGAACATTCCTTGTTGTCAAAAGTTTCTGGATCAGTTCTGATGAACAGATCGGCATGCTCTTTCAGTTCAAATATGGTGGGTTGTGTGTTATGCTGTGTGGTCAGCTGAGAGTTTTTTTTTCAAGTAAGAACAAAGGTGAGGTAATAAATACTACGTACTATGCTTAAGGGTGGCAGCACAAAATGACATTATTTGGTTTGCATTCAGACAGTAATGGAGACAGAACTGCACCCCTCAGGGTTTGATAGGCTACCAACATCTTGAACGCATCTGTATACTGTTTCACATTTTAGGCCTTTTTTCCTCTTTTAAGCACAATTTCCAAGTGCAGTATGAAATCAGTTATTACACAAAGTTGTGGATGAGTACAGAAGTAAAATTTCAATTTAATTCCCCCTGCCGTCATTATGAAAATCCTGCTGATCAGGATGAATTTCCATATGATTTTTAGTGCTGGTGGACCAAAAGACCTGTTTGAGGCATCAGGACAACACTGTCCCATGCTGGAGAGTCCAGCAGGGTAAAGGGAATACCCATGCTGAACTATTTTTGGAAATAAAGAAATCCCAGCCCAAATAAAATACATAAAATGGTTTAAAAGTCCACAAATTTATATATATATATATATATATATATAAATATTATTTCAAATATTTAAAATTCCCATGACAACAGTGAATGACATAACAGAAATGAGAAATGGCAGCTGATGCATGGGGCCGACTGTGAAAGCTCCAATTCACAGGAGACAGAAGCTCCAAAGCCCCGAGGAACAAGGTCAGTGGACAGAACAGTTTTTCCTTTTCACAGGGGAACAGCAGCGAGCCTTTTCCCACGCTTGGAGTGCAATGCAACAGAGGGATGACCCTTAAATATTAGTTTGATTATAATATAAATGAACTGTGAATGAATTTAAAAAGTGAACTGGTAATAAATATAGAATTTACAGTTAGCTATAGCCATAAAATGCTCAGTTTTTCTCAACCAGCCTGAATATTTTGGATGGTGCAGACAGGATAGAAGGAACAAATGACTCAGATCCAGTGGCTGAACGTCTCTGTCATAAACACAAGTGTCATGATGGGACGAACAGTGCCTGATTTGTAACATCTTCCTGGAATAGCTTCTCATTTTTATCAGCACCAAGGGAATGTGTTTCTCAGCGTGTGTTCACAGTGTCCCTCTATATCCTGCCCTCAAAGGGTCATCTGAGGATGTATCAAAAGAGTGATCGCATTCCTTTGACAAGGTTCATAGTGAGTGTCATAAGCATGTTCGATCAATTCTTTCATGCGGTCAGTTTATATTTCAGATGCGATTATGGAGCAGAAAGGTTAAAAAAAAAAGAATTCTGATCAAATATTAGTAAAAGTTGCAGATCTTCAGCAGCTGTTGAATATGATTACAGCATTTTGTGTTCTGGCTCATGAGTGCTCCTAATTATTATTAGAGCACTGTGGTGCTGTGGTCTTTCTTTGGAAGATGCTGCCCTCTGCTGACACACATTTTAAAAACCTATTGGAAATTATCTAGAATGAAATGCTACCAATGACACTATATAAATATCATCTAAAATAAATGAAGAAAGTGACCAGGATGCTGCCATCTTTGCTTCATAGGTAAGCCTTTGCATAAAATAAGACTACACTGGGAAAAAAAATCAAAACAGGTAAAAAGAGAGAGAGAGAGAGAGAGAGAGAGAGAGAGAGAGAGAGAGAGAGAGAGAGAGAGAGAGAAAGGGAAATTAGTTGATTTTAGTACAATATATTGTGACTATGAAAATAATAAAAGAGGTATAATAAACAAACAAATAAATATGGACTTTATATAAAACTGTGTACTTATGCAGTGGTATGTACAAAATAAGCACAAATAAAATAAAAACTAAAATAAAATAAGATCAATAAAAGTTTTGAAACTGTAAGTATATTTCACACTTTTAAGAGCACTAAATAATAATAGTAATAAGAATGTGATTTATGTAGCTTTCAAATATAATTGTGTATTATAAGCTGTAAACTGTGTATTTATGCAGTGGTCAGTTATTGCACCAAATAAATTATATATATATATATATATATATATATATATATATATATATTTATTTATTTATTTATTTATATAAAAGTAAGAGAATAAAATGAAAATAAAATTCACACTTTTAAGAACACAAATAAACAAACAACAACAACAACAACAACAACAACAACAACAACAATAATAATAATTTTGTGATACCGTGTTTCATATTTGTTGCTTTTAAACATAATTGTCTATTTTATCTAAAACTGTGTTTATGCAGTGGTAACTTATCCTGAATTGACACAATTTTATTGGTGTCTTGATGCTAATCTCCCACTAGGAGGCAATGTTTCAGGAAATAAAGCAGATCCTGCACTTCCTGTAAGTACAAATAAATATAAGCAGATATATTTAAGCCAAATTGTAACTTTAGAGTTTGTCATATTGAAATACAATGCATATATTGATAAACATGTTGGAAAAGCTTCATCAGGGTGAAATATATTGTCACGTGGTGCTGCTAGTGCGTCAGTGTTCTCTGTATGAGGGCCTAGCATTGAGGCGTTGCTGCATTAGGCTGTATGTGATGGTTGTGGGGGATGCATGCACTGACCTTGATGCTACTGTCTGACTCACCATGCGCACTGTTTTATTGAAGATTTCTGAAGACGTGGGCCAACAAACATGGTCAAATTTGCTTTGAGGTCGGATGCACTGTAAGTCTGTGAATGGACTTGCTAACGCTGGCTCTCACTTCTGACGAACAAGGTGGTAGGCTTATGGATTGAATTAAACATACAGATAAGACATAGTCATTCAGAATGAATTCTCGGCTCTTACATTTGTAGATCAGACTATCACACCTTCAGCAATGCTTGCAAAGGACAAATATGATGGAGTGCAGCTGTAAAAGTCAAAGGAGGAAATCACCTCATGAATGCATTTACATTTATGCATTAACTTCAAGATCAAAGTGAACAGTTTCAGCCATGAAATATGTGTTATTTTTACAGGCTTTTCTAGCAATCATAATAGGTTTAATAGAAATATCCAAAGCAAGCCTCTGATAAGTGCACTTATATTCATTATAATATAATATAATATAATATAATATAATATAATATAATATAATATAATATAATATAATATAATATAATATAATATAATTTATTTATTTATATACGTGTAGATATACACACACACACACACACACACACACACACACACACACACATTGTTTTAATTTTTATATAATATTAATGGTACAATATAAGTCAAATGATTAATCACGATCCAAAATAAAAGTTTTTGTTTACATAATATATGTGTGTACTGTGTATATAAATACACGCACCTGCATGTATATATTTAAGAAAAATATGTAACGTTTATATATTAAATATATTTATATATGATAAATATATTTGGCAGATACTTTATACACACACATAGTTGTTTTAAAATAATTTACAAAAAAAAATAAAATAATTTACACACTGTATTATAGCTTTTGTTAATATTTTTAAATTTGATTAGATTAAACTTGTTTGTTTTCATTTTAATTTTACCTAACGTTTTAGTCAAGTCAAGTCAAGTCACTTTTATTTATACAGCGCTTTTAACAATACAGATTGTGTCAAAGCACTTAACAGTATCAAATTGGAGGATAGAGTGTCAGTAGTGTATAATGATAAGATTTAACACTCAATTTTCAGTTAAAGGCATTTAATTATTGAATTCAGATATGTCATTGTCTAGCTCAGTTTAGTTTAAATAGTATCCGTGCAATCAAATAGACGATAATCGCTAGAAATTAATTAAGTGTCCCCAACTGAGCAAGCCAGAGGCGACAGCAGCAAGGAACCAAAACTCCCTCTGTGACAGAATAGAGAAAAAAAACCTTGGGAGAAAGCAGGCTCAGTCGGGGGGCCAGTTCTCCTCTGGCCAGACGAAACCCGCACGCAGTTCAATTCCAAACGCAGCCATGTCAGATTGTGTAAAGGGCTTAATAATTTATTATTTAAAAAATAATTTTAAAAACCCTAAAAATAATGTATTTATAAATTTTTCATATTTGTATATTATTGTTTTTTTTTTAAATGTATAAATGTATTATATTTCTATTTTTATATTATTGCAATTTCTAACAATAATAGTATTATGGAGTTAGGTTTTTTATTTTATATATATAAATTATTGATCATATTTTTAGTTATTTTGTTATATTTTTAGTTTTATTGCATTTTTAGTACTTTTTGAAACTTTTTATTTATTTGTTTCTTTAAAAGATGTCTATATAGATTTGATCAATTTTTAGTTTTAGTTGTTTCAAACTAAACAAAAATGAGAAACAAGAAAAATAAGAACTTTCCTTGGCATCTAGCTGAAATAGAATTTGTTAAATTTGAAATGGTAAATTTGTTTTATTATATCTTATTTAATTTTAGTTAATGTTTATTTTAATTCCAGTAATGAGTAATGAAGTGTTCATGGTTTTAGTTTTAAAATAATTTTTTAAAATAACCCTGATACAAAATATATTAAATAAATTAAAAATTAAATAATCAAAATAATACATAAAAAAAAAATCATACAATTAAACTTATGAGGTGATTTATTTATTATGGTTACAATGTTCAATTTGATTTCCATGTTTGTTTGTTTTTTTATTATTGGGTTTTTGTGGAATATAAACCCCACTGTTGCTCTACTCTTGCATAACATTTTAGCCCATTAATCTTTTTATAATCAAAATCTGAGATCAAATTACTACAAGAGTGCAACAATCAAGTACATATAGCCCCTCTTTAATCAACAGGACCTTCATCTGACAAGAAGCATGAGATACACGCTTCTAATGTTGTGTTGACTATATGCTGTATATCTACCGGATCATCTTCTAGCCCCCATTTGGCTGATGAAATTAAAATATTCAGCCATTGCCAATGTTTCGTTGTAGAATCATATTCCGTGGACAAATTGTGATTGCTTTTGTGCATTAATGAGAATATTCATGCAATTATTGTCTAGGCGGTGCAATATAGTTTAATGCACAATCTAGTGTGAAAGCAACCAAGGACATAATTTAAAAATCAAACGATGGCCCTTTATGTCATTACATATGTAAACAATTACAAATCTTTATGGCTGCTCGTGCAAAGATGTTATCAAATGTATTTCCTCTTTCTGAACTCCAGTATTTGATTTTCGAACTGGGTGATGAACTTTCTCATTACTGTCAGCAGGAATGATGTGGCTTAATCTTGAGCTGAGAGAATCATGTGGACAGCTTTGGCAACTGGGTCCAAACGGTTGCCTTGGCAACTGTGTAAACCTACACTTGAAGCTGTTCGTTGCTTGTGGGCATTGATGGTTAAATATGAAACACAAGCTTGGTGTAGCCAGTCATGTGCATAACAAGCCTGTTTACCTCAGTGAAGCATCTGTGATAAATCTGGGTCTTACATTTTCATTCTGTTCACATTAAATAAAAAGAGCTACAACTTTTAATAGGAACAAACCTGGGTTATGAGAAAGTAGTAAATAAAGCTAAAATTGAAACTAAAGCCTAAAAAATAGAACGGAAAAATGAACAGAAACAAAATAAAAATGTAAAAAAAAAAAAAAAAAAAAAAAAAAAAAAATATATATATATATATATATATATATATATATATATATTTCAGCTGGTTGCCTCATATTTATTTATTTTAACTTAATGTGCTTAAAATAACGAAAACTAAAATGGAAATAAAAGCTATGTAGAGGATATATATAACATTTCAGCTTTTCTTTCAGTTTGACCTGTAAGTCTAAAGAAAAAAACACACACACACAAGATGTGAAAGCACATTATCACTTTAATACAAAATTCTATTCACTTTCATTTAAAATTGAGTTTACAAAAACATTTAAAAACATTTAAAAAAAACATTCAAATAAATACTAGTGCACCAACTTTTAATATTTTTAAGCTTTATAGCAGTCCAGACAGATTGTCAGTGTCTTTTTTTTTAATTGTTATTTTAAAACCATTCTTTTTCAGGATGATTTTGGTCATTTTATTTTATTGGTTTATTTTTTTTTAATAAGATGCCACCACTTTACCATGGTACCATCACAATACTTTTTGTAAGGGGTTATTTGTTTTAAAAAATGATGAATAAATTAAATAAATTAATGCATTAAATAAACTCCATTTTATAAACTTTACAAAACACATAATTTTCTTCTTGAAAGTATGCTATGTGCTTTTAAGCCCACGCATACTTCAGTAAAGTCTGCATCTCCTTTGTGTTGAGTACAGGTGTTTGTGCAGATGCATCTCTCTCCACCAGCAGCTCTGCTGTTCCCTCTCATGGACAATATTAAGGGGATCTGGGAATGCAGTCACTCTGATTTCGTTATGTGGTTCTCTTCATCTCTTCATGGCACTACGACCGCCTCAAGCAGCCTTTTTAGGGTCTGCATCGGTCCCTTCCACTTCTTGCCCGAGCTTCCATCTTTTGCAAAACCAAAATGCACCTGCGTTTTTCATTTTGGTTCTTCATCTTCAATTGGTGGTCTGGCCGCAATGGCCTTTTTGCTTTTTGCCTTAGCACTCTTCACTGTGAGCTGGTTGACTAGACTTCGGTAGGCAGCGGAGCGCAGAAACCGTGGGTAACAGTCCTTTTCCATGAGAATGTAGATGCGGTACTGGGCCATATCGAAGCAGGATGCCGTAGGGCTTTTCAAGTTGGCTTGAGTAATGTCTCGGGTCTCATAATCGATGTTAACCTGGAAGCAAATGGGAAGTGAGTTCAAATATCTGCAATTTAGGAATGATACCACAGGATATGGTGAATCATTGTGTATATTTACCTCTCTAGGAGCTTCACTTCCGATAAACTCCTCGTAGATCCTCTTGGCTTTGGATGGCATCTTAGCTGGAGACTTTGTGCTTTTGAAGTCCTCACAGGCCAGGTAGAAAGCAATGTTTTCTTCACTAAACTCAGATACCAGGAAAGCTCTGAAGGCATATAGTCCATCTGATAGAGAGAGAAAAATGGGGTTAGAGAAGAGATTAGTTGTGTAACGTGTCTCATCAGATTAAAGCCCCCCACACAGATCAGACAGCAGGACAGACACATCTGTGCACTACAGTCCTATTTCTAGCATCTAAATTTAAACCGTTGATTTGTATTATCATACGCTGTAAAACATATTTTTCAAAGTTTGTTTTATAAGAAAAATTATTTCAGTCATTCTACCTCAGTATTTCACATTAATTGCCATTTCTTTGTAGTTATTTGTGAAATCTGCTAGCAATGGAAGGAAATTTTTTCTAAGTAAATCGTACTCCAAATGTTTTTATGCATGTCATTACGGAGGCTGATTTTTACTTGATTTTATTTTTCTACATAATATTCATAATTTGTATAATTTAACATAAAATGGGGTTATCTTTATCTATTACCCAATGAAAAAACAACCACAAAAAAACAAACAAACAAAAAACAAAAAACAAATATATATTTTACAGTTGATTATCAAAGATTCTTGGAGTACATTTTACAAGATTTTTTTTTTTTCAGTCTTTCTGCTTCAAAATAACATTTTTACAATTTGTTACTTGTTGATTCTTTGTACTTATTTGTGAAATTATTAGCAATTTCTGAGTGAATTTTTTAGTGTGGACTTACGTTTGCTGGACAGAAGCTTCTCAAAAGACTGTTTCCACATCAGACATTCCTCCAAGGTCAACCTGCAAAGATGTAAGCCAGTCAGAGAAAAAAACATAGAAAACTAAACACGCTTTATCATGCAAAAAGAAACATGTTATGAAATAGGCAAAAGCCAGTGCATTCAATAACTGAACTTACCTTGGTTTTCTATATTTGCATAGGCTGCTCAAATCTTGTCTCTGCAGAAATCCACCCACGCATGCCTTTAATCTTTTGGCCCTGATGTTAGAAAAGCATTTATTTAATACAATTTTGAAATATACACAGTTCTTATTAAGATTAAAATCCCCCACTGATGTTATATAAAAGAGTAGATGTTTACATTTAAGCCTTCAAATGATTTGTATAAATTATGAAAAAGCTCATAAAACCCTTAAAAATGTCAATATGAGGATCGTACCTTTCTAGGCAATTGTTGGAGAGCCCTGTTATTCCTCTACACATTGGAAAGCCAGAAGGGAAATAAATATCCATTGTGCAGTGTGATCTCTAGGTGAAATTTATCAGCAGTGTGTCTGCAGTGAGGGAACAGGGAGTTTATATAGAGCAGGAAGCAGAGCATCATCTCTCCTCTCGGCCAATCACGATCCAGTTCACTCTCCCCTCATGTACTGTGTACTGTGCATTCATGTGTATGTGAAAAGGCAGGAAAGTCCACAGTGATGGTAATGTTCACAAGTGTGGCTATTGTAAGTGCCCTAATTCAGGTCATTTTAATGTTATTTAAACGCACTGTTCCAAAAATGATTATTTCAAAAGCATAAATAAAAACAACATCCCCAACTTTGAATCTTTGCAAGGCTGTTGGTCAAATGACAGGAGAAGCACAGTTCATGACTTGCCAGAAAATATACACTATATATATTTTAGATATATTATATATACACTGAACAAAATTATAAACGCAACACTTTTGTTTTTGCAAGATGTCGCAAGTTTTGAGGGAGCGTGCAATTGGCATGCTGACTGCAGGAATGTCCACCAGAGCTGATGCCCGTGAATTGAATGTTAATTTCTCTACCATAAGCCGTCTCCAAAGGCATTTCAGAGAATTTGGAGTACATCCAACCGGCGTCACAACCGCAGATCATGTTAACCACACCAGCCCAGGACTTCTACATCCAGCACCTTCACCTCCAAGATCATCTGAGACCAGCCACCCGGACAGCTGCTGCAACAATCGGTTTGCATAACCAAAGAATTTCTGCTCAAACTGTCAGAAACCGTTTCAGGGAAGCTCATCTGCATGCTCCTCGTCCTCATCGGGGTCTCGACCTGACTGCAGTTCATCGTCGTAACTGACTTGTGTGGGCAAATGCTCACATTCGATGGCGTCTGGCACTTTGGAGAAGTGTTCTCTTCCTGAATGAATCCTGGGTTTCACTGGG
The DNA here is from genome assembly GCA_036784905.1 of Acrossocheilus fasciatus. Classification (NCBI taxonomy): domain Eukaryota; kingdom Metazoa; phylum Chordata; class Actinopteri; order Cypriniformes; family Cyprinidae; genus Acrossocheilus; species Acrossocheilus fasciatus. Next base: position 21,479,414 of record CM071943.1, read on the forward strand.
CAGATGGCTGACATTGTGTATAGCGTCGTGTGGGTGAGTGGTTTACTGATGTCAACGTTGTGGATCGAGTGGCCCATGGTGGCGGTGGGGTTATTGTATGGGCAGGCATATGTTATGGACAATGAACACAGGTGCATTTTATTGATGGCATTTTGAATGCACAGAGATACCGTGTTGAGATCCTGAGGCCCATTGTTGTGCCATTCATCCACGACCATCACCTCATGTTGCAGCATGATAATGCACAGCCCCATGTTGCAAGGATCTGTACACAATTTCTGGAAGCTGAAAACATCCCAGTTCTTGCATGGCCAGCATACTCACCGGAGTGTCACCCATTGAGCATGTTTGGGATGCTCTGGATCGGCCAATACAGTAAAACTGCACATTTTAGAGTGGCCTTTTATTGTGAAGGCACACCGGTGCAATAATCATGCTGTCTAATCAGCATCTTGATATGCCACACCTGTGAGGTGGATGTAGTATCTCGGCAAAGGAGAAGTGCTCACTAACACAGATTTAGACAGATTTTTGAACAATATTTGAGAGAAATAGGCCTTCTGTGTACATAGAAAAAGTCTTAGATTTTTGAGTTCAGCTCATGAAAAATCTGGGCAAAAACAAAAGTGTTGCATTTATAATTTTGTTCAGTGTATATATATATTAGGATCCTTTTACTAATGTGTATTATACTTGGAATGTATCTCTGGCAACTTAAGAATGAGAGGCGGTTGTAACATCACAAACAACGTGAGTTTCACCCAGAGCATACATGTTAAGGCTTTTACACAGCAGAAATAAACATGACAACAGCCACTATAGATTATATAAGATAATAAACACACGATTACAATAGGATATAGTCTGTATGTAATTTTTTTTAGTTGAATGTGTACATCTGAAATGCTAATTTGTGCAGTGATATAAAAGGTTATAAATAACATATTTTAACAACAGCAAACGACCAAATTCCACATGTGATCACAAAAGGAAGTTATTACAAACACTCAACGGCGGTTTGAAGTGAGTTCTGAGTAAAAGTGTACTATTAATCTCATAAATTGTCTTATGTAGCATGATGCTAATGTTAGCTCTAATGCAGTTGCAGAACAGGTCCAATTCTTCATAATGCATTTTGTCATAATACTTCATGTAAGGTCGCAAGAAATGTTTTGTTGTTTTTATTTAGAAATACTTTTGATAATAGTTGGGTAAATGTATACTGGGATTGAAGCGATGTGGCTTGAAAAAATGTTTTATTGCCAGTATAAAGGCTGATAATGGCTGAATAAAAACAAAAGAATAATAAGGATTATGTCTCATACCTGGCAGAAGTGTGAAAGGTTCTGTCTCCTTAAACTAGTTTGTCATGCATTTCTTTATTTCAACACATTTATAGGTAAATCCTAGTATTTTAAATTTGTGATTAATCATGATTAATCACAGTCCATGACTGTGATTAACGCGATTCAATTTTTTAATCGATTGACAGCATTAATATATATATATATATATATATATATATATATATATATATATAAAAGAGGAGTTCTGAACAAAGAACCTACACAACAAACAACTAACAGTAATGGCTAAAAGTCATTTCCAGCATTATCTGTGAATCAACAACAACAACAAAAAAAAAACCTGTCTCTGCCTCCAGTGTGAACTTCACTGAACATGGGCATGACAGTCATTTGCTCTCAAATGTTATCAAAATACAAAGGCTTTTTCTGTGGGGATTGTAATGTTTGTTTCTCTACAGGTGGGTAAACTTACTGATAAAACAGTTGTAAGCCAAAGTACCTTACTGCATGATATTACATTAATTATCATTCTAATTATTTATATTTGTCCTAAACTGCTGTGACGTGGTACAATCACATGACATATTTTATGTTTATGCCTTTCATCAGAAGTCCAATGAACTCAAGCGTCTCGCTTCATTGATCCACAAGTTGAATCAGGACAGCTGTACCGCACTTGTTCAAGCTGCGTACAAAAAGGGGAACATTTGATTAGGTTTAATATCCCAGAAAGATACAGTACCTGAGGGAATCCCACCTCGGATCAATAACTTATGTCAGCAGTCACAAAGGTCTTTCTCTCGCCCAACATGACACTAGGGATATAAAAGACCAAAAATCTGGTTGTATGAGGACAAGGGATCTTCCGCATCAGTTGGCCTTCAGATCTCTGCGTCTGCTCGGATAGATGTCATTCACTTTCACCCCACCGCCTGGAAGCAATTTCTCAGAGATGTGGAAAACATGCAGAGGGGAAAATGAGCTTGTTGTTGATAGCTTCTTTTTATAGATAATATGCCTTGCATAAGGGCAATTATACCACCACAGAGATATCCCAATGGGTAGTGCAGGATGAAACCCTTTTGCTGGGTCTCTACATAGAGATGATAGTGGGTGTCCCACTGCTGCACCATGAGAACGGGAAATAGAGAAGGTGCAATCCAGAGGAAGTCTTACCTCAGGGCACCGCTAACATTTTTTAATGTTAATGAAGAGATAAGTCTTCACACGACACAATGATCAAAGTACATTCATCACATTATGAATATTTCTGTTTGATTCTGAAACCATTTCAGGATCCCAGGATGGAAAGCACCATCCCATTTGTTTTAACATGATAAGTGTTAAAGAAAGCCATTGGGAAAGTAGGCCATACTGGCAGCTGTAACCAACTTTCACATTTGTGAGCCTCCTTTTTCAGACCATGACTTCTGTGCCCTCCAAATGACAGAATTATCATGATAAGAACGATTCATCCTTGAACAAAGGATACTTGTTTTCTGGAATGTTACATATTTTTAGTCTTGTTTGTAATTTTCTGTCACTCATGATCATATTCTATTTTACCTTACAGTTCTTAAAGTAATGTTACTTATTACATTAAACAAATCCCTGTAAATGCTACTTATAAATGGTCTTTAATAGGCAAAACAAACATACTATAGCTTGAATGGGCCCTTGAAACACAATTTATGTAAATCCTTCATAAATTGTCAATTGTTGCACTGAATTTTAAGTGATAATTACAGAACAATGATTTTTACAAACAATTTACACCAAATTATTCTTGTTCACGTTTCAAAAACAATGCCTATGTTTATATACAGAACAGTGGTAAAATATGAGAATATTGCATACCTCTGTCAGGAGAGAACCCAATCGCAGAGTGAGTGACAAGGGTTTATTACAAAACAGAGAGAGATATAAGAGGGTAGTGAGGTGTGCAGGTAATTCAATGGCAGGAACACAGTGAACAGAGACAGCTAGGGAACACCACTGGGACATCTACTGGCAGAATAGCAGCAGAGGAAGCAGCAAGACCAGGCAGATGGAGAAGACCAAGCAAGGCACCATAGAGCTGAGCTCAGATACTTGTTGACCAAGCGGACCAAGTACCAGGCAGGGTGAACCAGTGGCAGGAACTCACGGGAACAGGTCAGGACAGGAACTCTAACACAAAGAGACGAGGCTCCACAGGAACGTAAAATACTCCAATGCAGGCAGGGGGATGAATAAAAGAAAAGAACTGATAAAAAGTAAAGTAACAAAATAAATAAGAAATAATTACTAATTAAACCAACACAACTAAATTAAAGAATAACAAACAAAAATGCAAAAGAAAAGATCAGGACTACATAAGAGAAGCTCAACATGTAGACCATAATGCATATACTGTATATATATATATATATAGGCTATATAGCTAAGGTCAAGGGTTCAATTCCCAGGCAACTGACAAAATGTACTTTTTGAATGCAACGTAAGTTACTTTGGATATTCTGATACTGTCACAAGCCGGGCTTGAACTTGGGTCTTTGGTGTGGTGGTTGTGAGATCTACCACTGAGCCACAAGAGTGGTGATGTTGGACCCAAACGAAACACTTAAGGCAGTATTCCAGGAAATGAAGGTTTATTTCTTTTCTTTTAAAAACAAAGGTCTTTGCAGGAATAATACAACAAAAGTTCTTCTCAGACCGAGGTATTAATAACATAAAAATGGAAAAAGCCAAAAGAGAAAAACAAAACTCCACGAGGGGAGAAAACAAAGCCAGGGAACAATAACAATCAAAGAAACGAACTTACTAGGGGCAGCTTAGAGAGGCTTAAGAGAGACCAGGCAGGAAACACAGGGCACAGACTCAAAAACCGAGTGAGGAACCAAGGGAAAAATACACAACTTAAATACACTGGGGGAAACAAGGCACAGGTGAGCTGGATAAAGCTAACAAGGCCACACGAGGAAGAACTAAGGCAGAGGAGAACACAGGGGACCTCTAGAGGCACGGAGACAAACTACAGGAGGAAGGATGCTGACAGGACCCCCTTCTCTAGGAACGGCTCCTGACGTTCCTTCCAGAACACCCCTGCCTCCGGGTGCGAAACTCCCGGATCAAACTTGGGTCCAGGATGTCTTTGGCTGGAACCCAGGAGCGCTCCTCCGGCCCGTAGCCCTCCCAGTCCACCAGATACTGCAGTGAGTTCTGGACCCTCCGGGAGTCCAGTATCCGGTGGACTGTATAGGCTGGTTGGCCATCAATGATCCTGGGAGGTGGAGGGGGTCTGCGTGGGGGGGCAAATGGAGAAGACAAGACAGGTTTTAGCAATGAGACATGAAACGTGGGGTTAATTCTAAGTGAACGGGGAAGAAACAAACGATAGGAAACAGGATTAACTTTCCTTGCTATGCGAAAAGGGCCAATGTATTTCTGGGAAAGCTTCCTTGATTCGACCCGAAGGGGCAGGTTCTTGGTGGCTAACCAGACTCTTTGACCAGCTCGGAAATTAGGGGCCGTCCGGCGGCGGCGATTGGCCTGACGTTGGTATCTCTGGGAGGTCTGAAGAAGGGCACGCCTAACTTTCCTCCAGGTCTGCCGACAGCGTTGGACAAAACGCCGGGCCGAGGGTACGTCAACCTGTGACTCTACCTCAGGGAACAATGGGGGGGTATACCCGAACTGGCATTCAAAGGGGGATAGCCCAGTGGCCGAGGACTGGAGGGTGTTGTGGGCATATTCTGCCCATATGATGTAGGTAGCCCAAGAGGTGGGGTTATTGGCCGCCATACACCGCAGAGTGGTCTCCAGATCCTGGTTAATTCTTTCCGTCTGGCCATTAGACTCTGGATGGTACCCAGACGATAGGCTGGCTGTGGCCCCAACCAGCTTGCAGAAGGCCCCCCAGAACCGGGATGAGAACTGGGGCCCTCGGTCGGAGACAATATCGAGGGGAATTCCAAACACCCGGAAGACATGGTTCATGAGGAGCTCTGCTGTCTCTTTGGCCGAAGGCAATTTGGGCAGGGGAATGAACCGTGCAGCCTTAGAGAACCGGTCCACAACCACCAGGATGACAGTGTTGCCCTGAGATGGTGGGAGTCCCGTGACAAAGTCAAGAGAAAGGTGCGACCATGGCCTATGGGGAACAGGTAAGGGATGGAGCAGTCCCTGAGGTCGCTGACGTGTAGACTTTCCCTGGCTACACACGGGGCAGGCCTCCACATAAACTTTAACATCTCCCTTGATGGATGGCCACCAAAACCGCCGCTGAAGGAAGTCAAGAGTGCGAGCATTTCCCGGATGGCACGTCAAAGGAGACTCATGACCCCACTGCAAGACCCGGGCCCGGGCAGATTGAGGGACGTACAAGCGTCCTGCGGGACCACCTCCTGGGTCCGGCTCTTGGGCTTGAGCCTCTTGCACCACCCTCTCCAGTTCCCACTGAAGGGGTGCGACAATCCTAGACCTCGGAATAATCGATGCCACAGGTTTCTCCTGTGTCTCGGGAGAGTAGGCTCGGGACAGGGCATCCGGCTTGAAATTCTTGGTGCCGGGTCTATAAGACAGGAGAAACTGGAATCGATTAAAAAACAAGGACCATCGGGCCTGCCGAGGGTTCAGCCGCTTAGCCTGCTGGAGATATTCCAGGTTCTTGTGGTCTGTGAGAACCTGGAAAGGGTGTTGAGCCCCTTCAAGCCAATGACGCCACTCCTCTAAAGCAAGTTTAACGGCAAGCAACTCTCGATCCCCCACGTGGTAGTTGCGCTCCGCATCCGACAGGCGACGAGACATGAAGGCGCAAGGGTGTAATTTTCCATCCTCACCCCTTTGCGACAGGATGGCCCCTACTCCCACCTCCGAAGCGTCCACCTCCACCACGAAAGGTCTTTCTGGGTCAGGGATTGAGAGAATGGGAGCGGAAGTGAAGTGGCGCTTGAGCTCCTTGAAGGCCCCTGCTGCCTCCGGACCCCAGTGAATCTTGCTTCCTCCTCCCTTGGTCAACGCCGTCAAGGGGGCCACCACAGAGCTGAAGTTTGTAATGAACCTCCTATAGAAGTTTGCGAAGCCGATGAAACGTTGAACCTCCTTAACTGTGGCAGGAATAGGCCAGTTGAGGATAGCTTCAACCTTCTTAGGGTCCATCTCCACGTGCCCAGGAGTGATGATGAACCCGAGAAACTGAGCCTGGGTAACATGAAACACATTTCTCGGGCTTCACATAGAGATGATTGTCAAGGAGTCTCTGGAGGACCCTGCTGACATGCCCCTCATGCTCCTCCAATGACCCCGAGAAAATGAGGATATCGTCAAGATACACAAAGACGAATAGATTAAGCATGTCCCGGAGAACGTCATTTATCAGTGCTTGGAATACAGCGGGGGCGTTGGTAAGCCCGAACGGCATCACTAGATACTCATAGTGGCCCGTGGGGGTGTTGAAGGCCGTCTTCCATTCGTCCCCTTGTCGGATCCGCACGAGATGGTAAGCGTTGCGCAGATCCAGTTTAGTAAAAATGGAAGCCCCCTGTAGTAGCTCGAAAGCAGTGGCCATGAGAGGAAGGGGGTATCGATTCCGAACCGTGATCTTGTTGAGGCCTCGGTAATCGATACATGGCCTAAGACCCCCGTCTTTCTTCCCCACAAAGAAGAAGCCTGCCCCAGCCGGGGAAGTAGAGGTGCGGATGATGCCGGCTGCCAAGGATTCCTTAATGTAGGTATCCATAGCTGTGCGCTCTGGGGAAGACAAGGAGAAGATCCGACCCCTGGGAGGGCAAGAGCCAGGGAGTAGCTCAATGGCACAATCATAGGGGCGGTGAGGTGGTAAGGAGGTGGCCCGGGACTTGCTGAATACTGCCTTGAACTGATGATAGGAACTGGGGACTCGAGACAGATCGATGGACTCCTGAAACTCGGAACTAGGGACTGAGGGACTCAGGCAGGTGAGATGACAAGTGGAACCCCAGCTTAGAATGGTGCCAGCGGACCAGTCGATGCAGGGATTATGTCTGCGCAGCCAGGGGTGGCCCAGGATAACCGGATATTCGGGAGAGTCAATAAGATAAAAGGTCTCCTCCTGCTGGTGTTGATGGATGGTAAGTCGCAGGGACTGAGTGGCCTCTGTTACTCTGCCCGGTTCCAGAGGTCTGCCATCCAATGCTGTAACTGCCTGGGGATGAGGAAGAAGTTGGGTAGGGATCCCAAGTTCCTTAGCCAAGGAGAGATCCAGGAAGTCACCTGCGGCGCCGGAATCAATCATGGCCTGGACCAGATGCTGGTGGCCCTCCCAGGACAGAGTGGCTGGAACAGCTAGAATGGCGTTAGTAGGAGGAGCTCTAATTTTCCCCATCACAGCCCTCCTGCAGCTGGGCGGGGATGACCGTTTCCCGAGAGCTCGGAACAAGTGGAGCGAAAGTGGCCGGAAGCACCACAGTAGAGGCAACGTCGCTCCCTCATGCGACGTTCCCTCTCGCTGGGAGACAGCCTGGAACGACCCAACTGCATGTCCTCCGGGGAATCATGGAGCTGTTCAGGAGCCGGAGAAGCCCTGGATGCAGGAATACGAACTGGGGAAACGGACCTGCTCACAGGAACTTGGGACTGAAATGCCTTGCGGCGAGCCAACCTCCGCTCTCTCAGACGATTGTCAAGGCGGATGGCCATCGTAATGAGGGACTCGAGATCAGCAGCTGGCTCTCGGATGGCTAACTCATCTTGAAGGGGCTCGGACAGCCCTCCCTGAAAGCAGACCATCAACGCCTCATTGTTCCATCCGCTACCTGACGCGATGGTTCGAAACTCGATGGCAAAATCTGCGGCGCTGCGGGAGCCTTGATTGAGAGTAAGCAGGCGCTTGGAAGCTTCCCGACCACTGACTGGATGATCAAACACTCGCTTGAACTCCTCTTCAAAGGCTGCATAGGATTCAACACAGGCATCCTGGGATTGCCACACCGAGGAGGCCCAGGAGAGCGCCTTGTCTGAGAGAAGAGTAATTATGTAAGCAATCTTGGAGCGGTCTGTAGGAAAACTTGAGGGCTGGAGCTCGAAGGTAAGGGAGCACTGGGTGAGAAAACCCTGGCAGGAATTAGGATCCCCAGCAAAGGCCTTGGGAGGTGGTAATCGAGGCTCTGCAACTGAAGTAGGCCTGTTGCCACTCGGAGGTGAAGCACCCGGGAGCCGTTCAAAGAGCTGGCGGATGGAACCCATCAGATCAGCCAGGAGTTGAGAGTGTTTGGCAATTAGCTCCTCCTGATGGCTGAGAACGGCTTCATGGCGCTGAAAAGATGACTCGTGTTGGGCAACCACCGCCAACAGGTCCTTTGAGGTGAGTGTTTCTGGGTCCATGGATGACTCGGTTTTTCTGTCACAAGCCGGGCTTGAACTTGGGTCTTTGGTGTGGTGGTTGTGAGATCTACCACTGAGCCACAAGAGTGGTGATGTTGGACCCAAACGAAACACTTAAGGCAGTATTCCAGGAAATGAAGGTTTATTTCTTTTCTTTTAAAAACAAAGGTCTTTGCAGGAATAATACAACAAAAGTTCTTCTCAGACCGAGGTATTAATAACATAAAAATGGAAAAAGCCAAAAGAGAAAAACAAAACTCCACGAGGGGAGAAAACAAAGCCAGGGAACAATAACAATCAAAGAAACGAACTTACTAGGGGCAGCTTAGAGAGGCTTAAGAGAGACCAGGCAGGAAACACAGGGCACAGACTCAAAAACCGATACACAAAAAATACACAACTTAAATACACTGGGGGAAACAAGGCACAGGTGAGCTGGATAAAGCTAACAAGGCCACACGAGGAAGAACTAAGGCAGAGGAGAACACAGGGGACCTCTAGAGGCACGGAGACAAACTACAGGAGGAAGGATGCTGACAGATACTCTTTCAAACATAAAAATGTAATGTAAATTCTTATTTATAATGATATCTCAATCATGTATTATTAATGTAATCATTAAAATAAGAGCATTTTTTTGAAAATGTAAAAGTGATCTTCAATCCTTCAATCCTCAGCTCAAATCAGATTCAAAACTCTTTGAAACTCCTTGAAAACAAACGAGTTAAAAAGTTCCAGTAATTACATTACTGTATGTCTATCCCTCTCATCATTTATTATACTGCTTTTGATGACAGTATAAGAATATGTGCTTCATGTTTCTGAAATAAATGTTAAGTGAAATGTTATACGACAGACATCTATGCACTCAAATTTTGAAAATAGCCATTGATGGATATTATGATCACCCAGAACCTTGAATGAAAGGCCACTAATATTCCGCTTGCTTGTTATGCTATACGATTCGTTTCCTGGCAGTACGAGGGAAAAAACAACACACTCTCACAGTGCTGTGCAAATCTCTCGCTCGAGGTTGTTGTCAGCTCTAATGCTCCTGAAGAGCTGTGAATTAGCCCTGAGACTCAATGAGTGGGGATTTTGTCTGGGAATCCATGCAGCTTATTGTTGGTAAAGACCAGGCCTGTGATGATTCCTGGCATTACTGCTTTGACATCATTCACAAAATGCTTAATGTACACTTACAGTATTAGACCAGTTTAATACTGAAACTGTGTAATGCTCAGTTGATTCTCATTATAAGTATATGATGTTGGCAGAAAATGTCAGCTGTTGGTCTTGATATATCACATGAGACAATTTATTGTACAAACTAAATATCATTTATTCCATATATCAATATCATACTCTGGTTCTCCAGTTCAGATTTTACATCTCAGTTAAATGTAATAGTTTGTTTAATATAAAATTGATCCTGTGATATCCTTAAAAAACAAACAAACAAATAAACACACAAACTTGTAAATTGATTTTAAACATTACGTATTTTTTTTTACAGGTTTCTGTGATTAATCATGATTAACACCTAACAACAATTCGTAATCATACATTTATTTACAAACTGAATCCTCAAATGATATTTAAAAAATAACTTTCTACTAAGAATTATCAAGGCTATATTGCCAAATACCAATACATTTGTTAAATAGATTTTTCCCATAATTTTGAGGATTAAGTGAATAAAGAGAGCTATTCAGCAGAAATCATATTTATTAGGCAAACTGAAAGTCATCAGATTAGTATTTGTTTTGGCCTATCATTAATTACAAATGCAGATCAATATCAATCTTAAAGCAACGTTTAATTTCATGAGTTTCAGTTTGGAGAATGGATGGAAGGATAAACTAACAATAAATATCTCATACAATAATTCATTGAGCATTGCCTTTGTATATGAGAAGTAACTCTAGATGTTCTTTGCTCTGTCTCTGTCACCAGTCAAATAAATATGCACGCAACATCCTAATAAATAAATGCAATTTCTTAATATAAATGTCAACCTATTTTCAAATAAAAATTGTCATTCATCTGGAAAGAATATCCAATTTTTAATGTTTTATATTTTCATATTCAGAAAAACAAGTGTAGAATTCTTGTTAACAACAGGGAGAATATGCAATGATATTTGAGTTTGTTGCTGCACTTAATACTTTCTTTTGATCATGCAGGCAGCTGCTCAACTGGTTAGAAGCATCTAATAGAATTTGAATATACCAATAAGATCAAATATTGCTATATACCTGGCGGTACCTAAATCCCAGGTTATCACTTCTCATGATCTCCGCATCAGCACCGACGAATGCGATAATGGTTTATTTTGGAACTTTGAACACTGGAATTCTTAAACAAAGAGAAATTATTGTAATTAACCTGAGCTCCCACCTGAATAGTTCCCCTCATTCTCTCACGGTAACACAGATATGATAGGGAGGCATGTGTCTGTGACTCGTGAATCTATTTGCGATGCCTCCAGGGAGGACTTTGCCCCAGGCCAGCAGATGTTCTCTCTGTCTTAAACTGTGTTCAGGGAGCACTGATCTGAAGAGGTGGAAGATCTAATTATTCCATCTGGGCTATAGCCCTTGGAAGAAACCAAATGAGCCAAGGGCGTCACATCTGTGTGCTGAAGAGATTTTATAACATTTGCATTCTGTCTGTGGTCATTTGTACCTATTTATTCTAAAGTATTCTATTGTGCCACACTGTAAAAAGCAGGAAGATGTAGATTTTATTTCTGAATGGATTTCTATTTTTGAGCATCTTACAACTTACTGCAGTAGTTTTTTTAAAGTAGGCTACTCAATTTAAACTTTCACCACAAAAAATGAACACTTACTCACCCTTAGGCCATGTAGATATGTTCCCCCCCCCCCCCCCCCATATCAGAAGAGATTTGTAGAAATTTGGCATTATATCACTTGATTACCAATGGATCCTCTGCAGTGAATGGGTGCCGTCAGAATGAGAGACTTGACTCCAGTTCATCAATTAACATTTTCACCGGATTAAGTGAAAATGTTTACTATTATGGATTATGGACTCATATTTTAGACAAAAGCAATGGTTTACAGGTAAAATGCCTTAATGATGGATTTGTTTCTCACAAACACACAGCTTTTCACTTCACAAGACATTAAATGATGGTTTGGAGTCGTGTGGATTACTTGTGCATTATTGTCATGTTTTTATCAGCTGTTTGGACACTCATTCTGACAGCACCCATTCATTGCAGAGAATCTTCACTGTTAGACATTTCTGTAATTTCCACAATTATTTACTGTATATCACCCAGTATAATACTGCAAATTCCCTTTACAGTAAATAACTGTAATACCCTTTGCATCATGGGAATTTTCTGTGACATCAGACCCCACATACAGAGACTTACTGTATTTTTTAAAATTGCTGAATACTACTGTATTTGCTGTAACAGTCTCTTTGGTGCCATTTTATTGAGGTCGTTTTATTTTCCTATTTTTTTTACATTTGGATTGACACAATTTGCCCTGGGCCGTGTCTACAACGCTGCAACAGCTTGGACTGACTACACTGGATGTGTTACATCGCTTGTAATGACTGGAAATATCCTTTTGTACTTTGTGTCAGTGAGTGCTTGGAGTACATCTGCACGTCAGAAATATACTGGGGCATCAGCTTACTGTCTGCATTTACTGTAGATAATATATATAATGCGTTCTATATTGTTGGCTGTTGTCGAGTTGCGCCGTGCCACTCGCCTCCGAGGAAGATCCAGCGGGCAGCGCCGCGGGTTTTTCCCGGGGATGAACCCGTGAGAGAGGAAGAGCTCCGGGGGACATCTATGCTGTGTGTCGATGCACCTTACGAGAGAATAAGACCAGCAAGCAAGGTAAAAATATATATGTACGTTTGTCTGTGTGTTTGTGTCAGATTTTTTCACACCAGTTTAACCCATAGTAACATTTACTAGTCAACATGGTGGTTACAGAACTTTACCATGGTAAATTATTTTTAACGAGCAACGCTTATCTTAAATTAACATTAGGTTAACTAATGTGAAATTTAGTTCAGGTGTTAGTAGAGTTAATGTTGGCCAGTAGCCTATTGAGAAAATAAAATCCTATGTTAGCTAGGTTAAACTAGTTTTATGGCTAGCTGCCTTTCTAGTTTTATTATTAGTTTGTTATAGTTTTTAATAAAATTTAAGATTTACTGCACTTTTTGTATTTGTGTTTTAAAGGCAACTGCAATGAAGCATCAAGAAAGACATGAGCAGGCCAGCCACCCCGAGACTGATAATTCATGGTAAGAGAACAACTATGGTTTTGAGAGATTTGTGTATGAGGTTTGCCTTTTAAAAGTGTGCTATTTGTACTTCTTGTTTTTCAGAGAAGACATTTCTGTCAAAGTGGATGGTGAGCAAAGATGGTGGCCACGTTTTGGAGCAGCACATGGGTTTTGCAGATAGCTATGTATTCTTTGGCTGCTTGTATTTTTTTCCCCATTATGTTTCTGTTGCCTAAAGATTCTTTGTAAGGATGAATCCAGAGGACACAACATAATACACTGCAAAACATCCAGGAGAAATAGTGAAGATGCACTGTTCCAGCATTGGAAGTCTGTATTTTTAAGTGTTATACATGCAATGTTTTAAATAAAGAATTTGATATTTTGTAATTATTGTGTCTGTTTTAATTGAATGCCAGTAATACCTATGTAGAGTAAAAATAAAATGAATTATATATAAAAATTATAAAATCTAATGAAATCTATATTAAAATGAATGAATTACAGTAGTATACTGATGAATTGGATTTTATTTACAGTAATTTATTGTAAAACAGTACAGTTTGCAACTGTAAATCAAATACAGTTTGCTACTGTAAATCTTAATTACAGTTACTTAAGTTACTGTAAAAAAACATTTGAAATGTCTAACAGTGTTGGATGGCCTGAGGGTGAGCCAATTTTCATTTTTGGGTGAACTACTTCTAGTAAAATAAAAGTAAAATGAAACTTATCTCTACATTATCTCCCTTAAAGCTAGTACAGCACTTTTTCCTTCATTTGTTCCATTGTGAATGTGAAAAAATGAAACTTTGAACTTTTGAACCTACTGTATGTTATTGCAAAATAGAAGAAAATAGTTGTTATAGGGGAGTGAGTTTATATTTCATTTGTATTATTTAATTTCCCAGACAACTCAAGGAATAAAGCTTGACACACATTCAAATAGACAACACATTTTCAGTCAAAAAACCACAAACCAACACTGTTCGAAGTGACATGCTTTACTTGATCTAGTGTCATCACAAGAACATGTCATTGTAAACAATCAGAACATCAACACGTGAAATAAGCTTAAATAAATTAATAAACAACAAAATAAGCAAACATAAATGTTACATTAAAAATATCACTTCTTCAGAGAAAAAAATAAATATATTCAGTGTGTGTATGTGTGTGGGATTAAAGTATTTTTAGATTTAGATTTTAAGGGAATCAGAGATGTTTGAAGGCCGAGGCTGCATGCAGTAACACAGCAGGCATGTCTTAAGTTGTTTTATCGAAATATATCAGTGTTAATGTGTACACAAGTTACATTGAAGATAAGAAAAATAAATGATCATACTCTTACATATTACCCATTTAGAGACTGATTTACATTTACATGCTTGCCAGCATTCAGAAGAAACATTGACCATTCTATCACAATTGAAGGGAGAGAATATAGCCACATGTTACAAATAGAACTGGGCAAAGAAGCACAGTAAAGGGTCATGTTTAAGTTTAGATGCACAAACTAGCAAGGAACTAGTTCATCTTTTGACCTTTGTTATTTGATTATTCTCATCTAATTATTTTGTAAACACACAGACTATGCTATATATTACAATTAAAGTCTGCTCAATATCTCAATATAATCTAACCAGGCAAGCAAATAAACATTCACTTTTAAACAGATTTCCTCTGACAGTATATCTGTGTCCTGTTCAGTAAGTCCTGATAGATCTTTGATCTTATAAACCGAGGATAGGAGTCTTTCTCCATGAGGCTGTACACTTTAGCTTGGACTTCATTGAGACTGTTGGGAGTTGGTTCCATAAGCCTCTGTTTGGTTTCTTCTCGGGTCCTGTGGTCTATGTTAACCTTCGGAGATACGAGTTAGAGAATATTAAATTCTGTGCAATTGCTCTTATCACTTCTTAGAATTAAAATAATGTTTGGCAAAGCTACTTCACACAAGAACTATCACTATGCCTGGTAATCATGTTTCACGCTTCTAAACTGTCACAAATTTTAATCAGTTCATGGATTGTCTGAGCAAAGAGACCAGGATTATTAAATTTGGTAGGTACATAAAATCTTAAAGGAGCTATTTGTATTTTCTGTGACCCACACAGACAGGATGCTTAAGGACAGGGCTGTGCTTCCCAAATAACAAGCAGTGAATCACAAAGTATCTGAAGGTCATGCTGAAAAAGAAGATGATCTTCAGGTTTGAAGCCAGGGAAGAACTGAAAGTGAGCGTAGGCGGTGCTAAAGGACAAACTCAGAGGGAGGAAAAGTCTTGGTAACACTTTAGAATAGGGAACACTTATTCACTATTAACTACGACTTTTCCATCAATAAATTCCTAATTTGCTGCTTAATAGTTAGTAAGGTAATTTTTACGTTTAGGTATTGGATAGAATAAGGTCATGTAGAATAAGGCATTAATATGTGCTTAATTACTACAAATAAATGGCTAATATTCTAGTAATATGCATGCTAATAAGCAACTAATTAAGAGACCCTAAAATAAAGTGTCACCAAAGTCTTTATAGCACAGGCCTCAAACTTGGAAGTGCATTATATAAGCAGTTAAAAACAGTGCAGTTTTATAAAATGTTTAGTTTATATTATAAAACTGTATGGTTTTAATAAATGTTAGTGTTAATAGTATACACACACACACACACACACACACACACACACACACACACACACACATGTTTACTTAGCTATCTAAATGGGGACATTCCATAGGCGTAATGGTTTTTATACTGTACAAACCGTATTTTCTATTGTCCTACACCAACCCTACACCTAAACCTACCCCTTACAGGACACTTTCTGCATTTTTACAATTTCAAAAAACCTTTGCTTACTTTATTTTAAAACCAGTTTTACAAATGAGGACGTCTCCAAAGGGAGGTTTTTGTATATTTTGTCAGGTTTAGCTCACTTTTGGGTACAAATTTGTCCCCAAAATATGGTTAAGTAGGTACACACACACACACACACACACACACACACACACACACACACACACACACACACACACACACACACACACACACACACAGTAAAAACAGTAAATATTGTGAAATAGTATTACAATTTAAAATAACTGTTTTCTATTTGATACCTTTAGAAAATGCTCAGCTACCGCCTTACCAACATGATTTGATAAAAAAAAAAAAAAAAAAAATGCTAGGAAAGACAGCCCAATCTTTTAAATTATGTTTGGCTGTAATGTCTGGAAATGCTGCATATATACAGATTGAAGTGTTTTTAATATTCTCTGTTATTATTAGCAACATTATGTAGGCCTATAGCTCTGGTGATTCAAACAAATTCCTCTCAAGCAGTGATGAACATACAGTACCCACAAGAGTACTATATGTTCAGGTGTAGTTGCTATGGTTTTATAGAAGCAGTCAACATACCTCTCTGGGCGCATGAACGTCAATAAATTCCTTGTAGATCTTATTGGCCTTAGACATCATCTTAGCAGGGGATTTGATCTTTTTATAGTCCTCACAAGCCAACCAGAACTCGATGTTTTCATCACTGAACTCTGTTTTGAGGAAGGTTCTGAAGGCTGCCAAACCATCTATGAAATAAAGATGAATAAGATTATGGATAAGCATCTTGCTATATTAAAACCAATATATCTTTGTTATGTCTAATATGCCATATCTAAGCCACACTGGATACAGGAAATGCTTCCCAAGGACACCAAGTTAGTTGCTTTTATTAATCAAAAAAATGTATTTTCTTTGTCACATTTGGGACGTGTTTCAAATGAGAGATTGTAGAAACCTACATTTACCTACATTGTGACAAAACTACAAAACCGTACCTATAAATACAAATCAGCCAGTGGCAGCAACAACTTTTATTCATTTTCACTCAAATATTGATTAGAAGGGCATGATTATTGATTAATTAAGACTTATTTTCATGTGGTTCCTTGCACACACAATGTCATAACCACAAAACATTTTGCCATAGTGCATGTGTAAACTAATACATTTTGACATTTGCATCACACAACCAGCTTCATATGTATGTCTTTTCTGATGTAGTAAACTTGCTCTGAAGCTCACCTGGTACAGAATTGTACTCAAAGACTGGTAGAAGCAAACTAAAATGGTATGGTTGCTTCAGCAAATGCTGAAAAAAGATGGTACATTATTTTCAAACACAATAGAGCATTAGCCTTTTAGCACCACTCTCCAGACATTTTATTTCTGAACTGGCGCGATAATGAAACATTGACAGATTCACATTAATCTGTTCCAGATAAAACTGAACAAGCTTTTAGTGTGACTCACTGCACATTTCATTTTGAAAGTGTCACGAAATGTGATAGAAGCAGCATATATAATGCATTCTGCAGAAATTTCGCCACAGGCATGTTTTTCCAATGAGCCTTGCTTCTATTAAACATATTTTATGATCATCATATGGTCTTTTGTGCTGTAAGGCACTATTTTTTTTCTTTTTTTTACCCTGTATCCTTTTTCTGTAAGGTAGACTTCTCTTGGATACAGTTAAAGTCCATATAAACAGCAGAGTGGGTAAATGAGACAATAGTGCTTCTTAGGAAATTCAATGAAAGGACAATCAAGAGGCAGTACAGAGGCAAAATGTTCTCCTGCTGGCAAGGGAACAAAATGTTCTCCTTTAGCGTGGCCATTGCTTGTTTTGTTTTTTCTTTTCTTTGAAAACTGATTTTCTGTATGAAACATATATCTGGCTCTACTGGACACAGGAAGTCATTTATATCTGAAATGCATTTTACAGATCGTGCTACCTGAAGGGGAGATTTTATCCAGCATACAATGGTTATTAATTGACAGTCAGTGAAAGACACAGCCATAACAGTCAGTGAAAGACATTATATCATCATCATTATATCAACAGAGTTTTGTTATTCAGTAGGACAATGACTTTTTGTGCTTTGTTAGCTACATAATGTGATAAGATGTGTCTGATAGGTTGTACTGCATTCAATGTCACATACGCAACAAATAGAGTTTTTGATTCTCTTGTGAAAAAGAAGTACACTTTAGCATACTTTTAAAAGTCTTTTAAGAAACAGTCATGAACGTGTACTCTCTTTGAGCGTGCTTTTATTTTATTAATATTATCTGCAAGTACAATTTTTAAAATATATTCTGAAGACTTTAAGTACATTCAATACAATTAAGCAATCTTGCTAAGGTGCACTGAGTAGTTTTAAGTGTGTTGTTTCATTGTTTTATCATCCACCACACTCTTCTGAACAAGTTGCATGATTTGAGGTATCAGTCATGTTCATGTGAGTTCATAGCATTAGGGGATTCTCTCAGCTTTAGCAAGCTCTGCTAATAAATGAAATCTGAATGATTTGTTGTCTGTCGTAGTACTATATTGACAGATTTCAGAAGTCTTTAACATGAACAAATGTCCTGTTAACAGCACAGAGAGAGGCTATTTGTGGCACGTCTGGGGTGTCAGTGCTGTGAGATTCAGGAAAAGACACGCACACACACACACAGTTAATTGAAGCTGGAATTAAGCCTGAGGAAATAAGGCCTGTCATTTTGTGAGCAATCGACAAGAGAAGTCACAGCCAAACACGTGACTCACAGGGAAATGGCGTCCTTCTTATTAATATGGAAAGCTTCTTACATAAGTTGCTGGTGAACCATATCATGGCAGAACTACAGTAAAGCTCTATAGACTTGCATCTGACCAACTAGCCAAGAACAAGTCTGTTAGTACTGGGACAACATAGTGGGACTAGCATAATAATACTACATTTCATAATATTTCAATACAAACATCTGCTTTAAGAATTGGAGTTTGGTTGGTAAACAGCATTAAAATCTATACATTATGGTCCTATTTAGATTAAAATAAGCATCAATGTATATAAGTGGTTTTTGAATTATAGGTAAACTCAATTTTTTTTTTTTTTTTTTTACCTTAGGGTGAATTTAAGGGGAAGAAATTAAATGAAAGGCCACTTGAGTACACTCAATGAGAACACAATCGTTGCAGTCACAAAGCAACACCCTGGCAACACTTGTGAAAAGAAGTGTGCTTAATTGTGTAGAATGTGGGCTTGTCATGTAATTCAAGTCTCAAATTTTTTTAGTCATCCAGTTAGGCAAATCAACTATAACTCCTTCAAAAACGGTCAGAAACCTTGGAGTGATTGCGATTAATGATCAGCTAAATTTCTCAAACCACATTGCTAAAACTGCCCGGTCCTGCAGATTTGCTTTATACAACATCAGAAAGATCAGACCCTTTCTTTCGGAACATGCTTCTTGTTCTGTCCAGGCTGGACTATTGCAATGCTAACTTGGCAGGTCTTCCAGCCGGTTCTATCAAACCTCTACAATTAAACCAGAATGTGGCAGCAAGATTAGTCTTTAACGAGCTGAAAAGAACGCACGTCACACCTCTGTTCATCAATTTGCACTGGCTGGCTCCAATAGCTGCTCGCATAAAATTCAAGGCATTGATGTTTACCTACAAAACCACAACTGGTACTGCACCCCTTTATCTAAATTCACTACTTCAGACCTATGTGCCCTCTAGAAGCTTGCGTTCTGCAAGTAAACTTCGCATTATTGTACCATCAGAAGCACAAAATCACATGTACATCAACTGTTCCCTCCTGGTGGAATGACCTGCCCAACTCAATTCAAGCAGCTGAGTCCTTAGCCATCTTCAAAAAACAGCTAAAAACACATCTCTTCCATCTTTATTTGACCCTCTAACTCTAGCACTCTCTATTCTAATTCTATTTTATCTATTTGTTGACTTGAGCCTCTAACATTTGCACTCACTATTTGTTTTTAACTGCAGGTTTCTTTTTTTTAAAAAAAGGGCTTCTAACACGAGCTCTCTTCATTCTTTTTCTATTCGATCTACTTGTTTTCTTTTAGATATTTATACATATATAATAAATAAACCTTGCTACATGTACTGCGTTAGGTGTTAGACCAACCAAGACTTGTCATAGCACTTGGATTTTGTTGGTTTTGATTGCTTAGGATAATTTCTTAGGATAAAAGCGGCTGCTAAATAACTAAATGTAATATAAATGTAAAAGCATTTAAACTGTACTTGCAGATAATATAACATTAATAAAATAAAAGACCACTTAAGTGTACTCAAACAGAGTACACTGAGAGTTCTTAACACTTAATAAGTAAGCTTTTAAAAACTGCACTTTGTAATAACATCAAATTATTATTTTTTTATTTAAATTACATTCATTACTTTATTTACTTTAAATTACAATCATTGCATTTAATAATTTGAAAAAATAATCACTTAAACTTTTATCTGTCTCTCTATCATGAGTGTTTAAATGTTTAAAATTTAAGTTTTTATAAATGTTTTTTTTTTCATGTGCTAAATATTTCAACATAGATGAAATGTGACTAGGTTCAATTTTTTTTTTTTTTTTTTTTTTTTAAGTAGTCAAAAGTGTCCCTAATTGAACAATCACCCAAATGTGGGCTCAATAATTCAGTCACAAACACATAATCAAAGTGACTTACATTTATTGGACAGCAGAGTGTCAAATGAATCTGCCCATCTGGTCACTTCATCAGTGGATAACCTAAGAAAGGCAAACATGATCAGCTACAGTTATAATACAGCCAATGAATACATCTCCTTACTTTTTTTTTCTACAAAAACAATATATAACTCACTTCAAGTATCTTGTGGATCTCTCCTGAGCAGGAGGCAGGAATTCTGAAAAATCGCTGCATGAGTCTGATTTGTTAGACAGGCACCCTAGTCTAGTTTTCATGGCCCTGACAAAAAGGAAAGAAATACAAAGACAAAAGCAATCTTAAACAACAAGAGATTAGCAGCTGTCAATGACATTAGTGTATTCATAAGAGACCGGAGATGAGTTATTTTTAGAACGTACCAAATTACTGATAATAATAACAGCTCAGGTGTGCATAATAACCTGTTTGATTAGATTGTAGTGATGCTTGCAGACGTTACCATGAGCCTGCATTATACAACACACCATTGCAATGTTCAGTAATTATCTGGAGATGTGGATTCACTATTGTAAACATGAATAATCCCTCAAAATGTGAATCATTGAAATGCAGCAGTGCACCTGGCCCTCAAATAAGGCATTATCATGGATTCTGCTTGCATATTTACATCATAGAAGAATCAATCAGGATCGAGAGTGAGACAGCGACAGACAGCGAGAGAAACAGAGATACACACATTAACCCTTACATAAATGATAAGTGGGTACTCACTGAATGTCCGTGCAATGCAGTTTCTTCCAGTTGGTTGTACTGTAGGAACAAGTGAAGGGCTGATTTGCCTGTGAAAATGAAAAAGATTTACACATATATATATAGCACTCCTCAGTGAGCATATTTTGTTAATCACTATTCCCATGGTTCACAATTACGAGCATGCCAGATGCCACCTTTTCCCTTGATGCAATATAAAACATTTGGACCAACATAAGACTCACGTTATTTTGCTTGTTATTGCACCTGCAGTTCCAGGCATGTTCATTTCTTCTAAAGGAACATTTCCCCCCCAAAAACAACACTCTCTTACCATTTCAACCTATGAGGCTGATGCAACCTATTGCTTTCACATTTAGTTATTCTTAATTGGCAATACTGCATGAAATTGAACATTTCTTCTTTTTCTGAAGGATCGTAAATTGCGACACTAATAGGCATGAGTAATGCATGAGTAATGTATAAAAAACAGGACTTTGCGTTATTGTACACTTTGATTGGAATCAGAAAAGGAAGGTATGTCTACCACGGACATTAAAGGGAAGGTATATTCCAATTTAATCTGTGCGCATTGGTATTAAGGTCCTTGTCATTAAAAGGTAGTTTGATAATGTGACTAATTACTACTGAAGGGTTAAAAGTTCTCAAAATAATTAATAAACTGTCAATTTTCCATAAACCAATTAAATATTGTTTTATATCTGAGGTATTTTATGTTATTTAGAAGCTGCATGTTGCTAATAGGATGCACTAAAATAGAGTAAATTATGAAACATATTCTAATTGCAGACTGTCTAAACAATCCGAATTCTCTCTAGATGGGAATATTTTAGTGATGCACTGGATGCTTGAGGCTTATTCTTCATTTCCTTGCACTGGATGAGAACACGTGCCATGCTATTTATAAAATGCACTGACAAATCTATCTAGGCAGGGAGAAGCCAGTTCATGTTCTATGCAGCCATGCAGCACAAATGGAGCTACAGGGAGTTTGCTAACTAAAAGATACTCTGATGTCTCATCCTCATAAAATCATCATGAGATGCCGAGTGAAATAAAAACATGGCTAACTTTCTCCTTCCCTTTTGGTGAGGGTTCGGCAATTTAATATTCTCAATTTGGCTTTGATGTTGGGATCTGAGTTTCTGTACTCAGAATAATTTCATAGTAAATAGGATGCTAATGGGCTGGAATGAAACTCCCGAATGATGAATTTTAGTTAGTTTAGGTATACACAGTTGGAAATCACAATGTTAAACTAAAAAAAGTAAAATAAAATAAAAAGAATCTGTAAATAATACATATATTAATTCGAACAATAATAGCATAATTCAATGATAAATCAATAATATGAAAACTGGCACATTGATTTTGAGGGTTTCCTCACAGATAACTCATCTCAGGAAAAGTGCACCCCATCCTCGTGCTCAGTAGAACATGTGAGGGTCCCTGTAGTGTTACTGTCTGATGGAGCTCAGTGAGATGTCAGGTTTCCCGCTGAGACTCCTCTACCCACTTTCAATGTGCTATGCCATCTGATCCCTCGCTCTAGCTATTTTTGAATTGCAGGCTCTTTGGCTTGTCCATGTTGAAAAAATAATGCAGTTGCTTTTACCAGCCTCAAATTAGTTTTGCTTTCCACGTTCTGGAATAGACACGGCAAATATTTAACCTTGAGAGAACCTAAAATACTTAACCATCAAAGTTCTCCAGCAACGCTTGCAGACAATATGTTAACTCATGTATAATAAATTGCTTGTGATGGTCCTCATTTGTCAAGTCACTTTGGATGAAAACATCTGCTGAATGATTAAATGTAAATCTTGGTGTGAAATCCCGCCAGTTGCTTTGCTGGTCTCAGCTGGTTTAAACTGGTCACCTGACCTGGTCAAGCTGATTTCTAAGACAGAATATCTTAAACTCTTCAAAAAAACCTAGGAGACCACTTAATCACCCTACACTCTTACAAATAAAGGATTTTTATTTGAATTAATGGCTTCATGAAGAACCTTTAGCATTGCCTTTGTGTAAAAGGTTCTTACATTCTTAAAAAATATTCTTTTAAGAACTGCTCAATGAAAGGTTCTTTGGGGAACTCAAATGGTTATTTCAACGAGTCACTGCAAAACCCCCTTTTGTAACCTTTATTTTTAAGAGTGGGAAGAAGATTCTTAAAATGTTTTTGCTATGGAAATTGTATAAATTGTTCACTGAAAGGTTTTTGAGGAACCCAGAATGGTTCTTCTATGATATCAACGTGAAAACCTTTATTTTTAAGAGTGCACTAAGAAAAAAATGGTTCTTCTAAGAACTGTTGACTGTTGAAGGTTCTTTGGGGAACCCAAAAACCATCACTGTGAAAACCTACTTTTGGAAACTTTATTTTAAAGGGTGTGGGTTGAATTAAGCTGTTTTTCAGTGTGGTACCATCCACCAAAATAACATGTCTCCTAGGGGTTTGTAAGAGTGAGGGTTTAGCTCCTGTTTTAGCAAGGTGCGTCTGTGCCCCAGAGACATTACCTTCATTTACACCCTGTTTCACGCTTTGCCTTGACAGTTGCAGGGTAACACCAGGCTGCAGCCCACCTACGGTTCTTTCTCTTCTATTTTTATCAATGTCCTTTCCTCTTTGAGGTCCTCACCTATGTAACATCTTGGCTACTGTCTAGTCAAATCACCTTCGGTTCAACAAAACTCTGAAGTTAAGGTCACTGTTGCTTTATTTAGATATCTTCAAAACAGCAAGCCCTGTTTTACTTTTCTAGGATAAATTAGTAGCTGTGAATTATGTGAATTATACTGAAAAATGAGAATAAGTGCTCCTTATCTGTGTGAGGTCTCATTAAATCTGGGACAGAGAGACATCTGTTTGTAAAAGGTTAGCACATAGCGGCTGTTCTGCCAAATGGGCCATAATTCAGACAAATTGGATAGAACTGCAATTGTGCGAATGTGGTAGGAACAGTAAGCATTAGCATGGCTATATGAGGAACACTTATTCTCAAATACCACTGTCAAGTTTTAATATATTCACACTCTTGTTACTAACAAGCCCAATTCAATGATGCCAAATTTAGTTCGGGGGAAAGAAAAGGTTCAGTCAAATATGCATGGGTAATACTTTATAATTAAATGATGGTACCAAGTCATTAAAAAACCTTATATAAAACATTATATGGTCTGCTTTTTATACACTTATTTTGAAAGCCCTAGTGAAAAATAATATACTAAAGTATATTTGAAATACATTTATTTTATACTCTCTCTCTCTCTCTCTCTCTCTCTCTCTCTCTCTCTCTCTCTAAATAAGTATACTATAAATACATTTGCATATTTATGTATTTAATAAATATACCCTGCTATTGTACTTTTAGAATGCTTTGGAACAACTAATTTTGTGCTTAATGCACTTTAAAATAGTGCTGAAGTCCCACTAAAGATATACTGAAGTATATTTGATTGTGCTTAATTAGAGTAAGTAAACTTCAGGTACTTTAAATATCTTGCGGTATTATTCAAAGATCATACAATCAATAGTGGCATTAAAACACATTTTAGGCTTAATATTAAGAAATGTGCATTGTGCACTTAGTAGTTTAATTAAAATGTTTGGTCACACTTTATATTAGGTGACCTTAACTACTATGTACTTACATCAAAAAATAAGTACAATGTACTTATTGTGTTCACACTGTATTGCAAAACACTATTGCTGGTATTAAGGTGGGATATGGGTAAGTGACAGGTTTGGTGATATGGGTAGGTTTAAGGGTGGGTTAAGGTAAGAGATGGGTCAACAGTGTAATTATAAATGTAATTACAGAAATTAATTACAGATGTAATTACATATAGGTATTTTTTAAAAATATAAGTACAATGTAAAAACATGTATTTACACAATAAGTTCATTGTACCAAATGATTCATTTAAATGTAAGTACATAGTAGTTAAGGCCACCTAATATAAAGTGGGACCAAATTTGTTAATCAGTTGAGCTATATGTCAGTAAATATGTTTATATATATATATATATATATATATATATATGACAACATATTTAACAAATTAACATAAGGTCCTTATGGCAGTGTTATTTTAATATAATTAATATACTATTATATATATATTTTTTTTTCTTTCAAAGAACAAAAATGTGTTTTATGGTTTTAGTTTGAGAGTATGTGTACACAACAACAATGTGCTAAAAATGGAACAGTTTTCCCTTTGTGTATTTTAAAAGTTTCACATACAGGCAACAATGTTGAGAATGTTGAACGATCCCCGTTCACATGAATACACGAAAATGGCTAAAAATGCTGTATTATTATGTCAGGCCAGTAGTTAATGTCCTTTTGTAAAGAATCACTATATGCACACATACTTAGAGCACGTGATCATGACGTCACCGTTTTTGCATTTTTGTAGTTTATATAGAGATAATGGCATCATTTTCAAAAATTTTGAAACCCGTTTTCAAAAGTTTGTGTTTCCAGGCCCCCAAAATGCTGTTTTCATGTAAATGAATGGTCAAAATGAATAAAAAGTTGTCAGTGACAGGTGTTCAAATTCTGTGGAAATCTGCAGAGCTTTTTCTGCATGCAGATTCAATGTGGGTGTACAGATCAGTAATTAATGCATAATCAATTATGAATGAATAAAAAGATAATAAAAATAATTAATTAAAAATACATCTATTTTAGCATTCTTTAATTTAATAATATTATACTATCAATAAAGTAGTGCCAAAATATCACTGACACATATCATTACTGTGCAAAGTGTTTTTGCTAATAAAACTCCCATTGGAATTACTTAATCACACATTAAGCATATGAGTCACTTACATTTTTATGTGCATTGTGCTTCCAATTTCATTTAAACTAATGTAAATATGCTGTGCATTCTTCCCCATTTCAAAGTTATAATCATATAACATCCATGCAAAAGTGCTTTTAAATAAGGATTCTGTTGCTGAGTCTGTACAGCAGAATGAAACATATCTTCAGTTTGTCTCAAAAAGAGCAGTGGGTGGTGAGTGTGGGTGTTTCAAAGTCTCTCCTCATCTCTGTCACTTCCCCTCGCTGACATTTACAAACCTACAAAGCCCTCACAGTTACTGCTGGAGAGATGGATTAGCTGCCCAATCCCTTCAACAAACACACAGATTTCATTGTGCATGTCAGATGTATTGTTTAATGAATTAACCAAGTAACTGATATTATACAAACGGGATACCATTTGTAGCTATACACAATATAACTCTGTATTAATTTCCTGCACTATATAATGAAAAAGAATCTAGCATTTATGCAAACACAGATGAGTAACATTCACAAAACAACAAAATATAATAAACTGCACACTTCCCATCATTCATAAATGTTACAATGTGAAAGCCAAATAGATGATCTGTTTTGCTTGCTTCTACTCAATTCCCTACACAAGAGAAGACATGACAGGAGAACAGATGGTGAGAGCTGTACACTATGACACATATCCTAGACACACAAAGCCAGTGTGAGCAACTTATGCAACAATCGATCAGGGATATGAATATGGAGCCTTTACCTTTACAGTTCACTGCCGTTGTAGATGACAGCTCTTTGATTCAGTCTGGAGAAGCTGCTTTATCCGACGGGTTTAGCGTGGCTCTGTTCTTGTGTAGAGATATCTACTGTTGCCCACATGTAGCAATCATCACACAGCGTGTTCATCGGTGTGAAAGCGTGAGGGAGCGAGGAACGAGAGAGAGAGAGAGAGAGAGAGAGAGAGAGAGAGGAGGGAGAGAGATGAGACGAGAGGGGAGAAAAATAGGCAGAGGGAGAGGCTTTGTCAACACACTGGTCTCTCCAGAGATTCAAAGGGCATTACTATGCTGCTTTGTTTTGCTCCATCGAGGCTTTTCAGAGTCATGTTTGTGTTGCGAGGTCTCACGCTGTCAAACTGTTATTCTGCATGGATGTATGTCATAGACCAGGGGGAAATCTCAGGTCTAGTACGCAGATTTTAGCCGAGGTAATGGATTCCTTTGAGGAGAGGAACAAGGAGACTAAATCAAGCCGGCGTAGACATCAAAGCCGCCTTTTCATCCCGTGCTCACCGTGGTAAATCCTTGCTGGGTTTAAAATGGGGACATGCTGGCCTCATTTGATAGCTCACATCTGAGTATGGGCTGTAGAATAACTGCTTGAGTACTCAGCCTTCTCAGCTCTCCACTGGAGGCATATTATGTCCTCAAAATAGTATCATCTTAGACGTTCATTTGAACACATACAGGCACACGTGAACAATGCACAGCGGCCATGCTGCATGAATTGGAGGTCGGACTATTCAAAGCCTTCATTAGAACTTGTTCACTGGAGAAAGCGAATGCACTGCCACTGAGAAAGACCTGCAACTTTCAAATCACTGTTTTGAAAGGAGTTGTCTTTGTCGCATCAAGCAAATACAGACTAAGCTAACTAAGCTAACTAAGCTACTGCATCCTGGCATTTTCACCACAAGGCTGAGCATGCTCTACTTGAAATAATATCTATATTAATAGCCCCACAAAGGGCATGATGTGGAAATCCAGCCTGTGGGTTCTCAAGGACAATGGGCCTTTTTTGTAGCAGCTGTTTGATAAACTCTTCATGCATGTTAGAATTAGTCTCCCTCTCTGGGGCTTAGGAGATATGCTCACTTGATGACTCATTTTTAAGGAAATGTCCATGACAATAGACAGCGGACTGTCTAGTAATGAATCTTTTACTTTTTTTTTATTTTTCATTCAGTCTTACTACCATTAGCATCAAACATGCTGAGATTTCTTTGAATTCTGTATGTCGAAGAAATGCTCGATACTTATACGCTGAAATAAATGCTAATATTATTGGCCCTGTCCCAAATGGCACCCTGAACCCCTGCGGTCTTTCTTTGAGTTTACACTTTCGTGATGTAATGCTGCTTTGACTGTCGGGTAGAAGTCACCTCACGCTGCAGAGCTTACCTCAGTGTCGAGGGCATATAGCGGCCACAAAGGGGGCGCTCGCGAGCACCTTTCTTAAAGCTAAAATGACGAATAGAACCCCCTACGGTCTCATGGACTTAACAGAATCGAGCACACTGCTTCCACTGTAAGTCCACAGACAGTACACACAGTGGCATGCACACAAATACAAAACAACATGGTAACACAAATTACACTAAAATAATGCAATAAACAATATAGAATTCTGGGTATGTCAATTTACAGTTTTTCAAGGTAAATCACAAGATGACTTGTTTTTAGTCACTTCCAAAAACTGTACATGAACATTATTTACTGTAAAATTCCATGTAATGTCTCATTACAACTATTACATTATAATATTTATTATGATCTATTACAGTTTTTCACCATATAGAGTACTTTATTACTGTTAACTAATTAACAGGCTTTTACTGTTTTAGTATTCTTACAGTTTTACTGTTACAATTATGATCATGTTTACATGTCATCGATTTTATATATGTGTATATATAAAATCACTGAACACGATATCTAAGAATGATCATCAGAAAATAGGCAAGCAGTAAAGATGTTCTGAGTTGCTGGACCACTGTATCAGGATTAAGCCCACTCATGCAGCTCAGACATTACACAATATGCTCTGCATTACTTAGACTTACTTTTTTCCGGTCAGTGAAAGTTGACTTACAGTGCAACACTTTCATCACCATTATCCGAATTAAATTTTTATTCTTATATACTCTAGATTACATTATCATGAGGTTACACAACAAGCAAATGCACTTCCGGTTTCTTCAGTGTATAATGATCAGTCATGCATTACACAATGTACAATGCCTGGCCGAAAAAACAAAACAAAAACAACAACAACAACAACAAAAAGTTGTCATAGATTTAAATAAGCAAATACTAAAGTGAGTAATATGTTTCTGGCATGTTATATGTTTTGCAACAATTCTTTTAACCCTGATACAGTATAGCTTTTAATTTCTTAAACTACCATTTTGGAAGACATACCCATGTCCATTTCAGGATGACAATGTCAAGATTCATTGGACCCAAATGTGTAGAATAGTGGATCAGAGAGCATGAATTTCATGTATGAATTGGGCACCACAGTTTCCTGACCTAAACTCTATTGAAAGTCTTTAACATGTGCTAAAGTCGATTTTACAGAGAGGTTTGACTCTCTCATTGTCAATACAAGATCTCAGCCAAAAAATAATGCAATTCTTGATGGAAATAAATGTTGTGATGCTGCATAATGTTGTTGAAACAATACCACAATGAAAGCACAATGTTATCAAAGCAAAATGCGGTCCAACGAAATATTACAGTGTGCAAAGTTTTTGGAAAGGCAGTGTAAAGTCAAAACACATCTCAAAGACTTTCAGTGCGGTAAAGGTCAGGACTCTGTGGTGGCCAGTCTTTCACAATTTGAGTCTGGTGAGTCTTGGTATTGTCTTTCCGGAATATGGACATGGTTACATCTTCCCACATGGTTGTTTGAGAAATAAAAAACTATACACCGCATCAGTTAGGGCTAAAAACATGCCAGAAACATATTAACCATTGCAATAATTCAGCTTTCCCATCACATGAATAAATTAAATTTTAAATATATATTCAAATAGAATATATATGTATATATATATATATATATATATATATATATATATATATATATATATATATATATATATATATATATATATATATAATGTCCCCTGAAAAGATATTTACATATTTTATTTAAATCTCTTTAAGTTGCACTGACTTAAATCTGTAAAATACCTTGTATAGTGGGTCACAGACAGAATGATTTTAGTCAGAGCTGGTAAGTAGGGTAGCACTCAGCCACATACATGCTGTTATCTGGTCAGAGGGAACATCCCAGTTTAATCAGCTTCAAAGGAGGATTTACTAAGCTTTCAAATCGCTGGGAAAGCCTGATGAGATGAAGGCTGATGCTCTTTTGAAATGAAAAGATATGACATCATACGGTATAATAGAAAAATACATACAGTAAATGTCTAATTTGATGCCTTTGAATATAAAGTAACTACAAGATGCAGATGGATGCTGCTAATTATAATGTACAGTCAGAGCTGGGTAGATTACAAATTGTAATCCGTTAATGATTCCAGATTACATGACAAAAATTGTAGTCAGTAACGTAATCCCTTACATTACACATTTTAGGTAATGTAATCAGATTACTTTTAGATTACTTTTGATTTAACTCATTTATCACATTGATTTAAATAACATTATCTTGTACCATAATGATATAAAAAAAAGCAAAGAGTAAGAAGACTTTTTCCATTCATTGTAATTGATAACATGAAGTGCATTAAACATTATATTACATCAAGGTTTCCCAAACTAGGGTTCATAAAGTTAACTGCAGGGTGGTTGTGAGTTTAATGAAAAGCTGACAATTAATTAAATCATAAAAAACAAAAATAAAAATAAATCATTTGAAAACAAACCCCCTTTCGAGGAAAGTCTGTTCACTCGGCGGCCATATTTGCAATGCCTCCGGGCAGCTCGCACAAGACTAATCTTAATGAATGGGGGGATTCCTGAAATCTCAAAAACTGCTCACTGAACTCACAAATAATTTACATATGTCAAATCAGCAACATAAATCTGAAATTAATTGCCCCATGAATGTTGTTTCTTATGCTCAAATAGCGTTTAAAAAGCTTATTTTTCAGGCTAGACCAGCCAATGCGCATGTGTAGTTCCAATGTGCTTATGACTGCATGCGCATGTGCATTGGCTGGTCTAGCCTGAAAAATAAGTCTAGTCTGGTCTATGGGAAATTTGGCTATTTCATTTATGGTGGGACTATTTCTCCATATTGCATGTTGCAGTTTCTCCCATTCATAAGTATAGGAGTGAAAGGTCTTTGTATTTCTATAGTCTTTGTTTCTAAATAAAACACTTACTAAAAAAGATGAAACATTTTTATTTACCTGCATGCCATGTGATCATTAATCAACATCAAAGAAACCGTGGACATGCAAATGTGATACTTAATTATTGAAATATTTATTTTAAAATGTCAGGGGTACTTAAAGCAAATATATTTGGTGAATAAGGTTTAGATGACAGAAGGTTTTGGAATGTCTGCATTACATGTAACTAAGAAATAAGTGAATATGTGCATTTTAATTAGTCATAATTAATAATACATGGTTAAAAAACCTCTAGAGTAATAATTCAAATAAAAATGAATGTGTTCATCAGTAATTGATGCAATGTTGAAACCCTTCTTAAACCTGAAATGATTTTTATAAATCCAGTAGTCAAATGCAGTTGCCACCTGACTAATGACTGATCTTTGTGTGAATGTCCACAAAACTGGGCTATATATACATATATAATCAGTGTTGAGGTAACTAGTTACATGTAACGGAATTACGTAATTTAATTACAAAATAAATGTAACTGTAGTCTGTTACAATTACTAAGAAAAAATGTGTAAATAAATTACAGTTACTTCTGAAAACGTCAATGATTACATATGATATTTTTTTTACGCACATAAAGATATGATTGATTTCTTTCCCAAATTGCATTGACTGCTTTAAAATATGAGACACCAATGTTTCAGGAGTTCAGGACACATGCATATTCCATAACTGTTTTATTTTTTATTTGAGTAAATGTATATGCTTTATTTTTGAAGATTAACTGTTTTTCCAAGGCATTGTTAGATGCCAGTGTTTCCTGTCGTAGCTATGCAAAGATTTGATTTCAAAAACAGCATCATAACTATTTCTTGTTATGATTTTAAATCTGTATTTAACCTCAGAATGACCTCAAAGTAAAAAAAGAGGTGCTTAAGTCTGATTTTGTGATGGCAGTGTTGGCAATTGTTACAATCTTAATTCAAGGGAAGAAGGAGTGAAGAAAGAGCACTACTGTAAGGTTAACTCTGCCTGCTTTACATGTTTGAAAATGATTGACAGTTGAATACACTCATTAGAAATTTAGAAAAGTAATGAAAAAGTAATCAAATGTAATCAGTTACATTACTTTAATAAAGTAATTGAAATAGTTACACAGGGTAACTTGTAATCTGTAACCTATTACATTTCCAAAGTAATCTTCCAAACACTGTATATAATATGTATATAATCGGTAGGCTATTTTAGAAAGGGAAATTTAAAAGATGAAAAAGAGAAATTAGGGAGAATCAATGAATTATGAATAATTTATTTCTATTGTGTGAATAATATGTAATCATGTAATCCATAAAAAAGTAACTGTTGTCACAAAGCACAGAACACACAACGGGTGAGTGACAACAAACAGGTTTATTGAAGGGAATCAGGATCGGGAATGACCAAAAGCAGGTGAGTGAGCAAATATATGGAGTTCAGAGTGCTTAGCTGTGGTTACTGTAGTGTCTTTGTTTGCAGGTTCGGATAGGTGGTCAAAGTCTTCGAGGGAGAATCGGCAAGGAATCCAATGGGTAAGCTTCGAGGTAGGTTGGGAGCATGGAGAGAGTCCAGAACTGTCTATATGGTGAACGGTAGACCAGACAATGTGGGGTATGGCAGTGTGAGTGTTTATAGTGGTGTTGATTGGTGCCAGCAGGTGCGTGCAATCAGAAGTCAGGTGACTGTGATCGGGTGATTGTGCTGGGTGGTGACTGTTGTGATGGTGACTGATCCCTGACATTACCCCCTCCCCCAGGGGCGGCTCCTAACGCCCTCAAACGGCACGGGACACTCGGGATGAGTGCGGTGGAACTCTTCAAGCAGTAAGGGGTCTAGGATGTCGCCCCTGGCCACCCAGGAGCATTCCTCCGGTCCTTATCCTTCTCTGTCGACCAGATATTCCAGTCTTCCGTCCCGTCGCCGTGAGTCCAGGATTTCCTTGACCAGATAGACGGACGGTTGTTCGAGGATTTCTGGGAGAGGAGGTTCGTCCACTTCCGTGAGTCCTGGTCCAGAGGGAGAACAGGGTTTAAGGAGAGACACGTGTACCTGGGTGGGAGTTGGAGTTCATAGGTAACCTCGTTGATCTGCCTCTGTATCGGGAAGGGGCCAATGTAGCGGGGACTCAGCTTTTTGCTCGGCAGGCAGAGGCACAGATCCTGGGTAGACAGCCAGACCTTGTCTCTGGGATGGTAGGTGGGAGTAGAGGTTCGCCAGGGATCTGCAAAGATTTTATGCCTCTGCACTGCACGTTGGAGGTGGACATGAGCTGAATCCTACACTCTCTCGCTCGCTCGGAACCAGTGGACTACAGCTGGAACCTCCGACGGCTCTCCTGTCCACGGGAAGAGTGGTGGTTGGTACCCGAGTATGCACTGGAATGGTGTAAGGCCTGTGGTGCTTTGTTGCAGGGAGTTCTGTGCATACTTGGCCCATGGAAGGAAGCGACTCCAGCTGTGCTGATTGTTGTGGCAGTATGCCCGGAGGTAACGTCCGAGTTCCTGGATCTTGCGCTCAGTCTGGCCATTTGTCTGGGGGTGATATCCTGAGGACAAGCTGACCGTGATGCCAAGCGACCTGAAGAAGGCTTTCCATACATGGGAAATAAACTGAGGACCTCTGTCCGAGACTATGTCTTCTGGTATTCCGAAATTTCGGAACACGTGATGGAACAAGTGTTCTGCCGTCTCCATGGCAGTGGGGAGTCCCTTGAGGGGGGTGAATTTGCAGGCTTTGGAAAAGCGATCGACTGCAACCAGCACACAAGTGTTACCTTCGGAATTAGGTAGGTCCATCACGAAGTCTATTCCCAAGTGTGACCAGGGTCGATGAGGGATTGGTAACAGCTTTAGCTTGCCTACTGGGAGATGCCGGGGGGTCCTAGACATGGCGCAGACTGAGCAACTGCAGACATACCTGATGACATCCCGTGTCATACTAGGCCACCAGTACCGAGCTTGAAGGAGCGAGAGGGTCCTGTGGCTGCCTGGATTTCCAGAGCCCGGTACATTGTGGACTGAGCCCAGAAGGGAGTGTTGTTGGTTGGGTGGTCGGAGCAGCGGAGCAGGTTAAGTGAGAGTGGCGGCTCTGATCTCCTCATCTATGTTCCATCGAATGGGACTTACAATCATGGCTGGAGGGAGAATGGGTTCAGGATCAGTGGGAGTGTCGGGAGTGTCGGGAGAGTGAATTCTGGAGAGGGCATCAGCCTTGTTGTTGCGACTTCTGTCTGCAGTTTCTGAA
The DNA here is from genome assembly GCA_036784905.1 of Acrossocheilus fasciatus. Lineage (NCBI taxonomy): Eukaryota > Metazoa > Chordata > Actinopteri > Cypriniformes > Cyprinidae > Acrossocheilus > Acrossocheilus fasciatus. The sequence continues at coordinate 21,513,813 of CM071943.1, forward strand.
AGGCGTGGGTGATGGAGTTCGTGGGCGATGGAGTTCCAGGACAGGGACTTGGGTTTTCCTTGGAGTAGGGACGTTAAAGGGGCTGTGTGAGTGCTGAAATTCTTGATAAAGCGACGGTAAAAGTTGGCAAATCCCAGGAACTGCTGGAGCTCTTTAATGGTCTGGGGATGAGGCCAATTCCTCACAGCATCTACCTTCCCCTGGTCCATTTGAATCCCCTCTTGGCCTACGATGTAACCCAGGAATTGCACTGTGGGGCGATGGAATTCACATTTCTCCAGCTTCAGGAAGAGATGGTGTTCTCTGAGCTTCTGGAGGACCTGCTTGACATGTTGGCGATGTTCGGCCTGGTTCCGGGAGTAGATTAGGATGTCGTCAATGTACACAATAACGGAGCGATGGAGGAACTCCCGGAACACCTCGTTCATAAACCCCTGGAAGACTGATGGGCGTTGGCCAGCCCATACGGCATAACAAGATATTCGTAGTGCCCCGACGGAGTGATGAATACCGTCTTCCATTCGTCCCCTTTTCGGATTCGAACGAGGTTGTACGCGCTTCGCAGGTCCAGCTTGGAGAAGATGCGGGACCAGGGGAAGAGGGTAAGGCAGCTTCATTGTTTGAGAATTAAGAGCTCGGTAATCAATACAGGGCCGCAAGCCCCCGTCCTTCTTACCCACGAAGAAGAAACTGGATGCCGCCGGAGAGGTGGAGGGTCTGATGAAACCTTGGTTGAGAGCCTCCTTAATGTAGTCCTCCATTGCCTTGCGCTCCGGGATGAACAGAGGTTAAACTGACAACTGTAGTCTGATTACGAGTATTTTAAAATGTAATTTACTCTAATTACAAGTACTTAATTTTTGGAATCTGACTACATAATCCAGATTACATGTAATCAGTTACTACCCAGCTCTGTGTACGTACAGTATAGATACCAAAATCAAGATAAATTAACACGACTTCATATTATTCACCATATTTTTAACATAAGAGTAGTTGTAGACATTTCTAACTTGAATGTGCGAGGCTTCCAGGGTCATTTTCTTCCAGTTATTTTACAAAAACAGTCCTGCTTTATATTGCAAACTTGTATTTATCATATTATTTTAATTTATGATAAAAATCATAAACATACTGGTTTGCAGCATAAATAGATTTACTTCACTTTGTTATTCTTGTTATTTACATATAGATGGCCTTAGTGCCTACATACTTTTTCAACGGCGTTGGCTCTGGAAGTATTTTTTTCTATTCATTTTTTACTTAGGGATTTTAAAAAAAAGTGTTATAAGCCATGAACCAAGCCAACAAACTACGATTTAAATCATGACATTAAAAACTTTTCTTTGAAGCAAAAAAAATAAATAAATTATATAATATTGGAAGCAAAAATATTTGAAAATCAGACAAAAAGACAATTGTACAATGGTTATGGAATGAACTACAATCACATGAGGCATTGAGAATGACAATCAAATGAAAAACTATGGTTTTACCAATAATTCTGCAATTGAACACGATTAACAACAGTTAACAACAATAATTATCAGTTATTTTTATAAATCAGTGGAAAACCAACTGTTTTCAGAACCTGACTGTTGTGCTAGAGCAGCTAATGAATTGAAAGTCTTTTAAAGAAAATAGCTTACATCTGTGTTTCAAAATAAGGTTGATAAACAATATATGTAATTCTGGAACAAGGGGTTCAAAGGTTGTCTGGTTATCTAGATGCTGTAATTACTATCTTACCTGAGCGTCTTTCTCTATTGATGGCTATTTAAAAATAACCGTGCATTTTGATGGAATATATTTTTTGCAACATATATTATAAACAGGATGACTGAGAATGCTAATATTACCATATTGTTCGGGAATAGTATTAATAGAAAGTTGTTGAGCATTGAGAGCCAAGCACACTCAACCTGCCAATATTATTTCAGGAGTGATACATCCAAAACAGATGTGCTCATGATGAAATTCATTATTATTTTATCAAGAGAGAGTACAACAATGACACTCATGTTGTTGGAGGTGAGATACAAAAGGTATGTCTACTCAATGGGCTACTTAACCTAGCTGCCCTCAAACAATAAAAGATCAGCAGTTGTGTTATTATACAGTATGCTCCCCTGTTCACTCTGCTCCGCAGTTCTCTTCCAGATATCAGACTGTTTAAATGCCTCCCACTTTCTCTTTTCACTCTGGGGTGCCCCCTGTGACAAGCATGTACTCTCCCTGTAATTAGCCCACTCTTCCAGCCATTAGATTCCCCTCTTGTGTCACTTTCCATGCAGTCACTGATTACACGTTGGCAGGAATCCCACAAGATCACTAGTGAATGCACAGCGTTCAGGGAGGCTTGTTCATTGTAACGTGATGACAGGAGAAAAGAGACAGTTCTACACCCACAGTCCCACACACTGTAGGTGGAGAGAAGAGGAAGATGAAAGATGAAAGAAGGCCTCTGTAGCAGATCACTTTTTTTGACCTTATCTGTCAGACTATACATTGATTTTTAACGCTTGCCACCAGACTAATGACTGATCCAAATTGGAAAAACATGTCAATCATTTGTTTAAATTTGCACCTGCACATAAAGACCCTTCATGAATTTCAAAGAGTGAGAAATTTTATGAAAAAATGGTTGATATTAAAACATGCTGAACAATGGCAATAGAAAAGCACTATAGTATAATTATTACAAATGTGCTTTTCTCTGTAATACAATATAAACATTTTACAACAAATATTATTTCCTGCTAAGTATTTTCTGTGTATAAGGTTATAAAGTAACACTTTCCATGAATAACAGGGCTCATTTGGTGTCAAATTACTTTCTGGAAATCATTAAAGGCACAACTCCAATAATCTTCCCAGTGATAGGCCAACTATTAACTATTTTCTAACTATTATCTAACATAAAATGAACATAGCATAAAAAGCAATGAAAAAGCTAGTTTTAATGTCTATACAGCTCATTTAATGCTGTCTCACCTCACTGATCCTGTTCCAGCACTCTATCCAGCAATTAAAATCATAAAGTGTCATAAATTTGACACACTGTTGTTTGCACAATTTATATTAACTTATTCTAATTACCAAAAAAAAAAAAAAAAAAAAAGATATTCAGCTGTGTCCCGCATGCACAACCCTGTTACTTCATTAATTTTCTTAAACATTCAATATAATTGTGACACAGAATTTGACATCATTTGTACCCTTTAAAGAGCACAACAGGAACACACTAAAAAAAAATACAAAATTGCCATTGTCATAAAATAATGACATTTCAAAAATCATTTCCAACATATAAAATCAAAAAGCTTAATCATGTTTAGTTTGACTTCCTAATGTGGACAAACAGCATTGTCTGACATTTATTAAAACTTACTATTTTTTCAAGAGCCCTAATTTGCAGACGTGGAAGTGTGCCTACTGCAAATAGTTCTTATGTAATGGTTATTAAGCTTAGTTAGTACAAACAAAATGACTATAACCGTTCAGCAGTAAGTAAACATAAGTCATTAAACTGAATTATATTTGCATGTAGATGACATAAGAGGAAGTCTTTGTCACAGTGGAAACTGGAAATAGAGATGACAGCATGACGAAGCATAAAATGAGGCAGTGTGCCAACTCCATTCTTATTAGACTCATCTGATAACAGGCTTCCAAGCTACTTGTTTAATGTTGTTCCAATAGATAGATAGATAGATAGATAGATAAAGGAACAACAATTTTAAATTAATAAACTTCCAAATTGATATATTTCATGCTTGCATCAGATCTAAAAGAAGCTGATTTGGAGGGAGTGTGTTGAAGCTAATGGGCAGAATGAGAGCAGGCGGTGAATGACGACCCAAAGCTTTTCACCTGATCCAAATGTCTCTAAGGACCTTTTGCTGTAATGAACTGAGCTACTTGCACACCCACAAACAACTTAACTAGCATAGATGTTAATAGAGGATTATATGAAAGACATGACTTTTCATAAATCTCCCTCCACTTACCATTTCAAATTTACCATTCAGTCATCTACAGAGAATTTTCCATTGAATGAAACTGTGGCAATGTTGTCTTTGAAACTATTAAGCTTTATTAAGAAACAGGATGACAACAACAGCACTAGTGTAATAATGAATTAGCATTATTTTCCAACACAGGATTTTCATCTTTTTGTAAACGTTTTTTTTTTTTTCTCCTATGAAAAAGAGTTCAGCTCAGGTTTGAGTATTCTTCTTCTTTTATTTATTTTTTATTTTTTGGCCCTAAACAGCAAAGTGAAAAACAACATTAGCAGTCTTGTGGTTACAGCTGGAAGTAAATTATCGCTCATAAGACTGGAAGCTGTGACTATTTTTGTTACAGAAATGTGGTCTTTGATGCAGACATTTGAGCTATTGTTAGCATGGTTTGGCAAATGATTAAGGGCTTGTTAAATAAACCTTAAACAATAGATGCTTTATTTTAAGCCTTTTTTTATTGGGGGTCTTTCTATAGGTCTATTGATAAATTATTGACAAGATATCCATACAAGCTTCTATGGTTGTTTCCAGGTTATACTTGACAGATTCCACAGCACAAAGTCTACTTACACATTTATTAGTGAAGTTGCTCTGCCCTCTAGTGTGCATAGAGGAATATTACTGCACCACCTCCCAATGACAGTACGGTTGTAGTCAAGTTCATCATAAAAACCTGGAAACATCTGTTAGATATCTGTTAGCATTCCCGTTCATCTCAGTGGCTGTAGCTCAACTGGTGGATGTAGCAGTGGATGTGCAGTACGTGACCTTCATGCTGCCAACTTGGTTCTTAAGCATTCAGTTCTGGAAGCATTTTTTGATCTGTGACGTCAGAGGCACCAGACTGGGGGAAAAAATGTAAGCACAATTCATTTTAATAATTTGCCAACACAAGAGGGAACACCCATGTCCAATGTCTTAAAGGTATAGTTCACCCCAAAAATGAAAATTTGATGAACATTTCTTCATCGGAACAGCATTGCATCATTTGCTCATGAAGGTATCCTCTGCAGTGAATGGGTGCCGTCAGAATGAGAATATACCCATACAGTCCATCAGTAATGTCTTGTGAAGTGAAAAGCTGTGTGTTTTGTAAGAAACAAATCTTTTAAGGTGTTTTAACTTTAAACCAACCTTAATTTTTGGGTGAACTATTCCTTTAAAAAACAAGTGTGAAATATCTTTCCATAAGAGAGTGTATTTTGGATCTTTCTGTTTTATTGAAATAAAAGCAAAGATATATAGCCTAGGTTTTAACCTTAGTTCACCATCCATGAACTAAGGTGAAAACAGAGCATTTACCATGTACAATTGTTATCATCTAAGTCAGAGGTCACCAAACTTGATCCTGGAAGGCCTGTGTCCTGCAGAGTTTAGCTCTAACTTGCCTCAACACACCTCCCTGGACGTTTCAAGAATACCTAGTAAGACATTGATTAGCGGCTTCAGGTGTGTTTGATTAGGGTTGGAGCTAAACTCTGCAGGACACCGACCCTCCAGCACCATGTCTGGTGACCCCTGAGCTAAGTTGTCCCACCACATATTTTATTTTGTGGCACAAGGACTCTTGGAGGGAACTTAAAACTTTGTTCCATTCCCATTCTAATGACAGGTTATGTTTTCCATTTACATTATATTATCATTTAATGTTATAAATGCACAGAGCCCTAAAATAACTTTTGCACAGGTAAAAATACAGAGACTTTCATGTGTGTCCAAAAAAAAAGAAAAAAAGAAAAAGAAAAAAAAAGATTTCTCTTCTTTTTCATGCATAGGCCTACAAAGGTTTGATTTTATTATTATTATTATTATTTCAACCTGCAGATGTCACTTTAGGTGCTCCATAAAATCCCATTCTGATATAATATATATATATATATATATATATATATATATATATATATATATATATATATATATATATATATATATATATATATATATATATATATATATATTTAACCCAATATAGGTTGTCTACTTTGGTTACATACTTGAGCCAAGCTGTTCTGTCTGCATTCATGAAATAGGTCTATGTCCTGTTTATGTAATATTTATGATGTAACGATCACAAAAAAACTAAAATCTCAATCTCATTTTTTTTTCTTAGATTTTACAGTATGATGTGCAGTGTTAAAATCCGTTACACAACTATAATTATTATTATGAATAACACAACTAGAATTACTGAAGTGAGCGCTTCTACCCTTAACCGCTAGGGGTCTCTCTCTTGACAACTGTTTATCTTCAATGGTTGACCTAGCGTTTCAGAAAGGCCAGCAGGTCATAAATCACTAAAGTCAGTATCATTTCTGTATCTCCATCCAGTGTGAAATATCAATCTGTGAACCAAGATGCTGGGAGTGAAAAAGGCTCCCATCTGCAAAGAAAGTCAAGACGTATAGTATTTCCTCCATGCTCTCTATGCAGCTAATGGAATATAGCTATCGGTCCAGAGCAAGGCATATCCTTCATTGTCTCATCCTACCCCACTGGATCAATACTAATTGCATGCGGTAAGTAGTACTGACCACACACTGTATGAGGTATGTGCTTAATCAATCCTTATGCCCTAGATGAAAATAATGAGCTATAATAGAGATGATCTCATTCAGCACCAGAGGTGAAGTAGGAAGTAGGTCAGAGGACTGAGCTGCTAATGATCTTTCAGTGGGTTTAATATCTTCATGAGACTATGATAATGAAATAAATGAGTCAGCACAGACACATTTGTGATTATTAATTATGACAGGCCTTGCGGGGTGTGGTGCAGAATTTATATGCTAATGTATGACAAACAAAAACTCAGCAACAAGTAAACTTTTTAAAGTGCCCCTATTATGGATTTTTGAAAATTACCTTTCGTGCAGTGTGTAACACAGCTCTAAGTGAATGAAAACATCCTGCAAAGTTTTAAATCAAAGTGCACCATGCATAAAGTTATTGTCGACTCCGAGTCATAAAAACGAGTCGTTTTTAAAATGAATCTTTAGCTGTTTCAAGGTGACGTCAACATGAAACATTAGCATATTTATGCCCACCCACCCGGGAAAACTTGAACCTCCGCTCCCTCGAACACCGTAGCGGATTCCTGTGCTCTGCACTGTGAGGGTAAATCTGTTAGGGTATAGTTAGGGTATGTCGAAAAACTCCCAATTTATTTTCTCCTCCAACTTCAAAATCATCCTGCATCACTGCAGAAGCACCGACTCAGTGTAAACATGCTAGGAGGGTCAAACACCCTTTACAAAAAACAAAACAAACAAACAAAAAAACAACAATAAAAAAGACCAATCACAACAGACTGGGTCATCAGACCAATCACCGCAGATTAGCGCCACGCAAAGGAGGGGTTTGGAAAAATGAATCGTTTAGGAGTCGTGAGCAAAAAAGGAAAAAATAAATGCACATTTTAAGACAATGAAAGCGTTTTTTTGACCTTGCATGCATGTCAACCTGTTGTTGGGGACTCCCAAAACCAAAACATGAACCTTTCATAACCATTTGTAAATAGGGGCACTTTAAAAATTAAATTGATGTAAGATGGTCAAATTAAAGCATTAATTCAGTGAAAATAATTGTAAAGAAAACTCTCTTTCTAAAACGTAATTAATCATGCCCTCTAACCCAGTCTGTAATAAGATATTTTCCTACTATATGAGATATTTTGAAGAATGTTGGTTACTAAACATTTTTGGTTACCACTGACATCCTTGTATACACAAACACAGACATTTCTCAAAATATTTTCTATTATGTTCCACAGGAAGAAAAAAAAAAAAACCTGTAGAAGTTTGGAACGATGTGCCGGTGAGTAATTTTTATTTAATTTTTTTGTGGTCTATCCCTTTAAAAGAGCAAACTTAGAACTATATTGTTTACTTTAGTGTGTGTGTTGTGTTTTTTATTTTTTATTTCTTATTTGTTATATCTTATTGACATGTAATTTCAACACAGTTATTTAGATTTCGCTCTTACCCCATTCAAGTAGCCTACATAAGAGTCGTACTTGCATAATGCATTTCTAGAAATAGCTGCCAGTGGGCGTTATGAATATGGCTGCAGACTGAACTGACTTGCCTTGACCACACAGTGATTAAATTACTGTGCTGTTGGTCTTTAATAGATGTTCATACAGTTCTCTGCCACTCTAAAGTTATTAGTAGGCTATGTAGCTGGCCGTCTTTTGAAAAATTATAGCTGTGTGTATATATTATTTAGTAGAAACTTACAGTTGTACAACAATACAGTAGGCTATTCTTCCTTGCCAGTAAAAACAGGGGAAAGTGTTTGTAAGGGACAATAAACAGAAGTGCTTTATACATTATGAAAAAGATGTATGAATCAAACTCTTAATGGCAACAACATCTGATACAGTTTTCATGGATAATTTTGATTATACATCACAGTATGTGGGCAGAGACAGATGAAATCATTTGGAGTAACATTGCAGTCGGCATGAAATATAAATTCACCCTATTTATTTTTTGCCAGTCTTTTTAATTTTAATGATCTTATTGTGAACAACTCATCTATACATGTTGCATTTATTTATGCATTTTTTGACCTTGTCATTTTTAATAACATAACTTCTGGTGAAATAATCAAACTTCTCTCTGGTGATATATGCTGACATTTCTTCAGTCATTTAGTCCGATTAAACCTTGTCACTTATACTTTCAGTTGAAAGCTCGCATTCAAATCTACATCCATCCAATCAACAAGAGATGAATTGAATCGTGTCCTCATACCAATTTTTCTTTTTTCCACTCATGTGTCACAACATATCATGGCTTGCCTACACCCAGCTACAGTATCTCACAAGATTTGGATCTCATGAGCTCTATGTCACTGCCATTGGTAGTTGCCACTTCGAGTTGAGTCATTTGCATACTGAGTCATTTGCATAAAGTCAAACTTTGTTAATGTGGACATATTCCCAGATATCGCCAAAATAACCTTCCTATCGCTCCATCACTATGATTCTCTGTGAGAATGCTCATTTTCCTAGAATGATTAAAAGTAACATGCAGGAATTTTTTAAAAAGTAAGAATGATATGGGTACAATAAACTAAATTATTTGCAAAGTTGTCCTTGCCCAACATCAGGCATAAGAAATCCATGTGACATGATTTGTTGTTTACTGAGACTTTTCCCACTGCTGTGGCAGACTGATGAAGGCAGGCACAAGTTCAAGTGAAAATCCCTGGAGGGGTGTTTATTTTGTTCAGGAGAGCAAAGTAAGGGTGTCCGCTGCTGGAAAGGAAAGTTAGGTGTTGTTGTGTTGGGAAGTGTCAGGGTTATCGTGACTTCAGGTGCAGCTGTGTGGGGCAAGCAGGTGTCCCAGATTTCTCACTTCCTTCCAGAGAGCGAAATCAGTTGTGTATGAGAGTCAAAGCTCACTTTATTGAGATGCAGCCACATATTTTGTTCTCTCCTTCGATTATGACTGATGGAGCACAGATATCCTTAGATCATCCACCACTCTTGTCCTTATGACCAGACGATTATTGTTGCCCAGGGCAACGCTGATAGGCATCGCGTCGGCTTGCAGTCACACTGTATAACTCAGGTGGGATGGGACTCTGTGAATTAGATGGCACGAAGTGAATGTTTTCTCTGCCTATAAATATACAATGTGTCATTATCCTGAAGTAAGAATTAAAGACCCTATGAATTCAGAATTGGAGTTTTCTGGCTTTTATTCCATGTGTGATAGATCCTGAGATTGTAAAATTTGACTAAAGCATTATTATTATTTTTTTATAGTTTTATATTAGCATTTTTTCTCTTACAGGTTCTGGTTTTCTTGTAAACTAAAAGGCTATTGGCTGCATAAAAGAAGGGGACAATCTCTCTCACAACTGCAGGTTAGTGTTATAAACTATATTATATTTTGTAATACAGTTTATATATATATATATTTTTTTTTTAATATAATAAAATTATATTCACTTATAATTAAAAACGGTAGAGGAATTTACTTGAGCATTAATTCATACTTATCTAAAGTATATGAGATTTTTAAAAGTAAATTAAGTTTTTTGTTTTCGTTTTTGTGACTTGTCTTCGACTCATGTATCTATCTTTGGTCAGTATACACTGTTGGCGTGCATGTAAAAATATTTAGATTAAGTTAGGTTGGATTTAATTTTTGGTCTTATACTTGATATTAGATTCACTGTATAGGAACAAGAGGATTTCCGATACTGCTGAACAAACCAGCAGTCATTTGTCTTGCAGCTCTACCACAATATCAAACAACCCACAACATTTAGTGACTGGAGGCAGAACTCCACATTCAATTTTCAAACACTTTAAATCATTGTCCAGCTACATCTCTTCATGACGAGCCGGCACCTTTGCCCTTTTTAGACTCGGTAATCAATAATGTAGAGGCATTGTGACAACATACATCTCATCTTTATCATGCTTCTCTCAGCAGTAGGACGTGCCCGACAGTGGAACTGTGTCACCCTAGACACCACGCTATGTATGACCCGTGACACCTTCGTCAGACTCTGACATATGTCAGTCCTCGGGTACATTCTGGAGCCTGAGGTACATACTGTGACAGGAAGGTGAGAAGGTGAGCAGCACTGCTCGATCCTGGCAAAGCTAAAATAAGGCTCCCCACTGTGAGTGCTAGCTTTTGTAATTCACGCGAAGACATTGTCCTTCTCCGGCTTGCTTTTGTCGGCTTCTGTTGTCGTTGAAAGTCTGCTTTGCCCTTCTTGAATTGATGATATGTCACCACAAAAGCCTGTTAGCACAGCCCTGTTAGAGTAGACAGGTGGCTTTGCACAGGTGTTAGATTGTGTGAAGACAGCCTGCTTCCAACTTCTAGAGTCTCTCACATAAGCACGCAAGCAACACATGAACAAAAACATTTGTCAGCTGGTTAGAGACAGACTTGAGAAACAAATGAACAGCTATAAGTGAGTAGAAGAACCTTTTTTAAGAAGTAAATATAGCAGCTGTTTCCTAAAGGTGTATAGCACTTACAGAAACCCGTTCAAAAAAATCTGTTTCAAAACAGTGGTTATTTTTGAAAATTCAGTGTTTATAAAAGATGGGGTAAGGTGGCCCCCTCACCCCACCTTTATTGTAAATAATTTTACCCTCATCTCATTTCCTCTCATCTCCACACATTTATTGAATTGTTATGCACTTATCAGTCTTGACTTTTTATGTGAATATCAACAATTTGAGATCTGTCTGTCTGTCTGTCTATCTATCTAAAAAAAAATTCTGTTTATGTATGTATGTACATGTTAGGCCTATTTCACTGTTATTCAACTAAGTTGCCAAAAACAGTTCAGTTTACATGAATATTTGATTTATTTAATATTAATGAGACGCATGGATTTGATTTTTTTTTTTTTAGTTTTGTGTAATAACCTAATTAGCAAATATTTCTGTAGGTTTCTCCATATATTGAACGATGCATTATCATCTTGCAAAAATTCCCTAAATCTATATTCTAAAATCTAAATTTTAGCATGTCATTTGTCTGTATACTGATATAATTTTCCTTAAAACACATTCTGTTTTCTTTGGTACAGTCTTTATCAATGCCATAGCACGTTCACAAGGGGGCACTGTTGACACATTAGCGCTGCTTCCATTTGAGAGCTGAAACTTGTCGATCACCTACCAATATGCTAGAAAATAGCTTAACAAATGATTCATTTGCAAACGTTTGTTTAGAATCCAATGCATCTTCAAAGACTGCTAGTGCCATCTGCTGACTAATTTCACTTCAGTGGCAGAAATGCTCTGCTGATCTGTGTTTAAATGAGAAGGGTAAAAACAGTTTGGTTTTAAGTTGCTCTGTCGGTGGTCCTGTGCCAGAGTGACACGGATCTTATTATACTGACAAAATCTTTAAGGATGAAGGGCAGCTTAGAGTGTCCTCAACCTAAAGCAAAGCGAGGGATGTGTGCAAATAACAAATATAAGCAACACCAGCCAGGGATTCCCACAAAGCTCCTTTGACATTTTGTTTGATGTACCACTGGGTCACTTAACATTTGCCATGAGTGGCACTTATCGACAAACACCTGGATTTCCGAAGCTTTGGTTTATTCAGGGTATTTGTCGACTGCGAGTGCGCTATTCGGGGGACATGAAGGATACGACTCCCTCTAGAACCTTGACTTCATTGTCGTCAATAACAGAGCAGGATAGGGGCAGGCGCTGACTAATGACGTACGAACAACCAGGCGTAAACCTTGAGAGGATTGTTGCTATTGACAAATTATTCAATATTCAAGGCACCGTGGTCTTTTCATTTTGCTTTGCTTGCTCAAATTATCGTTAATAATAAAATGAGAAAATATAGTGCCTTGGAGACAACAAAGTGCCTGGTAATCTCATTGTGGTTTGAGATTTTATCAAGTCTCAATGCTTTGTTATTTTTTTATCACCCATTAGTAGGCTACTTAAATTAGTCTGTTTTTTTTTTTCAGATTTCATTTTTCCAAGTGATTTTAAGATGCTTCATACTACAAAGTCTTGATGCTGAGAGTCTCACAAACCAGCTTGAACAGAAATAATTAGAATTTAGTAGTTGCTGTTGATTCTTTCAAGCTGTCAGTCTCAGGCAGCATTCGAAGTCCTATTTACCCAAAGCAAATGGACAATCATCATCATTTGCCACAGTTCCCAGATATTAGAAGTTTATTAATTACCAAATGAATCATAAAATAGATTTTGCATGGTGATGTTCCTGCCAATTAAAAAAATATCTATTAAAAGTTGCACATTAAGCCTCATTATGGATCATTAATATGCAACGAACAGCCAGGCCTAATCAATCAAGGTCACTACAGTTATGATGTCCTACTTGGAGAGATGTGGGAATAGCCACCATTTCATAATCATCTAGGTTCTTGTGGAAAAGTGAAACTGTCTGAGAAATGTACAGTGCTGCAGATCTCCATTAAATCAGTATTGTCAGGCAAGTTCTCTCTGGTTTCCATACACAGTGTTCTTGAATTTTTTTATTTAGTGATAGTAAAAATGATGGATTCTTTTTTTCTTACAAACATGCAAGATGTTAACTGATGGACTGGAGTCATATTGTCATGTTTTTATGAGCTGTTTGGACTCTCATTCTGACGGCACCCATTAACTGCAAAGGAATCGTTGAGGAAGTAATGCTATGCAAAATTTCTACAAATTTGTTCTGATGAAGAAACAAACTCCTCTACATTTTGGATGGCTTGAGGGTGAGTAAATTTTCATTCTTAGGTGAACTATCCCTTCAAGTGTACAGTACAGCGCTATTCCATCTGCGTCTTCAATATCACAGAAATCCTTGTGCCCTAACTACCACGGAAGACCTAATTTGAACTCCACAATATTTAAATTGCATTTCATGCACAGAAGCTGGGTATTTTTAGTAAAGAAGTGCTTGTAAAATGGCCTCCTGTTTCCACAGGCACTATTCCCTGGTGGACTTCAGTAACTGCAAAAAATAGCGATAATCCAATCCGGAAAGCAAAATTTATTTGCCGCTCCAGGCAATACAGCTGCATAACATTAAATTGTTACACTAAACAATAATTGAAAGTAGAGACAGGGGAGAAACAATCAAAGAGACCATGTGAATCCTCAGAGACATCCAATTGGCTTTAGAATGCCAAATTTATTATCATAATTAAAATGGACCTTTCTGTGAATCGCATAAGGTCAAACTAAGCTCAGGGCGGATAAATTTTGAATTGGAATTCATTTATTAATCATATTTCTCTCTTTGAGGGGTTTAAATTTGAAACTCGTGCTTTTCTGACCTTGCTGCTGCATTGACTCTTTTGCCCCTCTGTTATACTTTCTGTCAGAGCGGTGTAGGATTTTAGATTAGCTGACTAAATGACACAAATGACTTCACTTCCTCTCTCAGGTCTGCTCTACTCATCCGCTGGTTTCTTGTAACTATTCACATTCCAACGAGTTCAGCATTCATTGCATCACTGCTCGTGGCGGTGCAGCTCTTATACATATCTGACAATTACTGATGTACTTCTCTGTTTGCGGCTGCCGAAAATCATACAATCCCATTTCGTGATGACTACACAGATTTTCACCTCCTTCTGCTTTCCCTCTGTTTGGTGGTTAGAAAAGCCAGCGATTCCTAATGCGGTGGCTGTATACAGTGCACCGCAGATTGGCTGTATATTGATGAATTGCTCTGCTGGGTGAGGGTAAAGCAGCAATAATTAGTGCTGGACTTCAGCCTCCTTATGTAGGTTCAGCCAGGTAGAGATGAGAGCCTCCCCTCGCTGTCTTATCTGTCCGACCAACCGAGGCCGGGGGGCAGAGGGGGCTTGTAATATTGCCACAACATTGGTAGGTGATTGCCTGCTTATTAAGAGGGTACTGGAGTGGAACATAACATTTTCAGTTTCAATTAAGTCTACGAGAGCATATATAATGCATTTTAAGACCTTACTGCATGAGGAGCCTTTTGAATTCACATGAGGTTGTTGTTGATATGACACTGAAATTAGCTCAGCGCGACTGTTCATCAGAGCCGTCAGTCTTGAGTCAGAACACTTAATGTGCTGGCGTATATGTCTCCTTGCATAGGAATGGTGGTCTACAATCCTTGTAATGAGAAAAAGATGCACAAATCCTTTGTTTCTGACCATCAGATGGAAAGGAAGATAATAAATACAAATAATAGATAGCATTGATATGTCTCATTGTACATTTTTAGTCATTCATAATAATCAAATATTATGGATTGCATATTGTGTGTGTGTGTGTTTGTGTGTGTGTGTGTATATACAGTGTTAATTTAGAATTATTTATAGTATATTTACTAAAGCATATATTTAGTAATTTAAGTATTAAACTATATATGGTATAATACACATTTGTGTTTGTGTATATGTGTGTGTGTGTGTGTATTTATGTACACATACATTTTTTTTAATAGATATTAAATCTTACAAAATAAAAAAAAAATCCCAGTGCATTTATGTGGTTACATTTTTAAATAAGAATACAGAATTCAAATTGTAGCTGATTTATTCATGTTAATTTCTGGTAAAAAATGTTCTGAAACGGTTTCATCTGAGAGTTTTGAGCATACACTGTAATACATCACACATGTTCACTGAATTGGGACATCACTGCGGGGGAGGTTTAGAAAGTGTTTTACAATGAATTATTTGTTTTAGGCAGTCAAAAGTAACCGACAGAATGTTGTGTCTTCCTTGCTTAGCATAATTGCCATTATGTGAACTATGGATCTGAAAAATATGATTATGTTAATTCTGACAATGGACGAAAACAACCTCAAGAGCTAACTCCGCGTGGAATAATAGCTTGGTAATACTTCATTACCGACGTGGAAAGAATTATTTGTGCAACAATAGATTTGACCTCAGGCTTTAAATTGTTTTGGCACTGTTTTTCAGGAGAGATGACTGCAGCAATCAATTTAATGCATTTGCATGTGTAGCAATAAAAGAAGAGCATGTTAGAGCTTCAGATGTTTCACGAAATAAATTCACTGAAATCAGCAACGCGTAGAAAGTGCACCTCATGTACAAAATTGGTGTGTTCATTCATTTCTCATTGTCATTCCCACTGATTTGTGCATACAACTCAGGTACTCCAAGTAATTTTTTGTGCTACGCCGACTGATATGGAATGTATATGCATGTATAATGAATTGGACTCCACTAAAATATTAAACAGCACAATTTTCAACATTAATAATAATAAATGTTTCTTGAGTACCAAATCAGCATATTAGAATGATTTTTGAAGGATCATATGACACTGAAGACTGGAATATTATATGGATATGAAAAATTCAGCTTTACTATCACATTAATAAATTACATATATTTACATATAGATTAAAATTATATATATATATTAGAAAACTATATATAAAAATAGAAAAACATAAATAAATTACTGTTTTTACTGTATTTTTGAGCTATTAAAATCAGCCTTGGTGAGCATACTACTTTCAAAAACAAAAATAAAATATTATTTTACAATATTGATGACGATGATTTATTAATTTATGTGTTTAACTAAATTATATATTACATTATTTATTTTTTATTGACTAGCATAGTGATGATAATAATATAGAATTGTATTTAATAGTTTAATAACTTAGAATTACATTTATGCATTTTTAATATGATACTCGTCTAAATCTTTATCTCGAACTGTTTAACGAGGAAACAATTAAGCAGTGCATCTGCTAAATTAAATAAATCTAAGGAACTGTATTATCGGAGGTTTCAAGTTTTGGTGAAATATTTTCTTCTTAATAAATGACCCGTGCCAGGAGGATAAGTGATGGCCAAAATTGAGAAAAAAAATTTGCGCAAGACCATAAAACCTTGGAGCGTGCATAAAATTTTATGGACTTATGTAAGTTCATAATGTACTGATTAAATCCAAGGCTCTAACTGCTGTCCTCAGCGGTGTCTTGGGGGGGAACAGAGGACTCTCCATTGGCAAGCATCAGCCGAAAGCTGCCAGCTTCCATCTCTGCCATGTCGCCCTACAATCTAACTAACTTTCAGAGCCCGCTTGACTCCTTGGCTGCTCCTCTCCCCTTTGATGTCTGTTCTCTTTAGCCAAAACCATTTGCTCCTCTTCCTTCAGAGCTTCCGGCTGTGCCCTCTTCATCCCTCCTTTTTAGTAGCTCCTTTGCGTGTTCGCTTTCCCTCATTCAGACACCCCTTTTTCTTTTCGCCCTTCATCTATTCTTCCATTTCTCAATCGCTGCCTCTCTATCACTTAGCTCTATCTGGCCTTTATTCTATTACTCTCTCTCTCTCTCGACCCTCTTTTTCTCCTTTTATTGCATTGCAGTCTCTCTATCCCTTACCTCCCCCCCTCTCCTCATCTGTTCCCCTCTGCCTCCACTCCAAACTATTCCCTCACCTCTCGCTACATCAGAGACATTTCAAAGCTAGGTCACCGATAGCATTCCTATCGATAGCTGTTGTGTCCTCACCTCGCTAGATCAGAAGTCCAAGCGTGTCTTTCTTTTCTAACGCTCTCCCTAGGGCAGACGGCTAATCTCTTCGTTGAACCCACTCTGTTCTCGATATTTTTTTTTTTTTAGAACGGTCGATTTCGTTAAACATGTAGCGACGTTCACATTAATTACAGCCTTGCACCATATTGGGCATCAGAACGGTTTGGCTGAACCCAGATGGATGCAGTCTGACAATGTTTAGTATCTTCTATAATTGCATGCTTTGGCAAGTGTTGGTGCTAATTTTTTCCCCCCTTAGCGAGAGTGTGATTATCTCGGTCTCTCTTCCGGTGAAAGTGTGGCGATTTTATCATGCTGTACCCCTTGTTTGTTAGTCTACACAGTCAGACATCGGACATTGTGTATTTTCCTAAGGGGCCTTATTATCCCTGCTGTTTGTGGAGACCTGTATTCATCTTATGTCAATAATATTGCACTAAGTTTCTGGAAGTGAAACAAATCAAAAGGCCAGCATCACTAAGAGGCAACTTTTTCATGATTTACATGTACTTCGGTATCATTTTGGCCCTTGTAATTGGCATGTAAGGGTGGCAACGACTTGGGAGGGTGAGCGCAATCTGATGTAAGAAGGGGAAAGAGGGGAGCATGGCTTTCCTTTTAGCCAGAGCAGAGGACAACATTAATCATGAGCCGTATCCCAGAAGCCCATGCAAAAATGTAGAGTTGTGGGTGAGATAACACACTTATTCTTTTCTTTTTTTTTTTTTTTTTAAAGAGCTGTGGTACCATTTATTGAATCATTGCAAATGCATCTCCCTTAGGTTCCACCGCACGCTTTCATTGAATCATACTATCTCTGTGCCTTTGATTTCATTGTCAGAAATGATGGTGAATACTAGTACATCTCTTCTCTCTTGATACTTCCTGAGAGGCTGTGTAGTCGTTTGTCTTCTGTAATGATGACTGAGGGACATCACACGCTATCAGTTGGTATGCCAGTCCTAATACTGCAAAGCCGTCTCTGAGACAGGGCGATGTCTCAGTGCCTGCTCCCCTCATTGAATACTGCTCACGTCTCTCTTTATCTCCTGCAATGCATGGTACTGAATAGAGAGCACTGTGATTGTGAGCTTACATAATCGTGATTTGGATGATTACTGATTGTTTTTGTAATATTGTGGGTCATGGGTGAAATTTTAAGATATTATTTAGACGTGCTTAATTGGAGAGATGTTTCAACTGTATATTTTCAAGTGGGTGGGTCATCTGAAAGATTTATCCATTTAAAAGTGCCACTTGGTATTTTTTTGTAACATTTTCTGCGTAATAAATAGTGTATCTCTTCTTTGTAAACAGTGCACTTTAGCATAAAAGAGTACTTATGGAAATAACAAATTTGAAAAGAATTTAAGTGTTAACTGAATGTCGTGTTTGGACACTTAGGAATGAATTGCAATTAAATGAAAATTTATTATAGTTTACGTTTATATTAAATGCAAATTAGTATAAATTAGTTATTTTTTGGCCCACTTAAATTAGGCTCGGGTGCATCTTTGTATGTAATTTTATAATTCTGCTGTGTTTGTAATATGATTAAATTGTACTTCTGAATGTGTGTATGGTAAATGAAAATATACTTTATAATAATTGTCATTTATTTAAATATATTTTCGTAATTACACTATTTAGTACATTTGGTTGTCTTATTGAAAAAGATGCACAACCAACTAAGAGAACCGCAGCCTTATGAGGATTGTCAAGCAAAATCGATTCAAGAATTTGGGTGAACTTCACAAGGAATGGACTGAGGCTGGGGTCAAGGCATCAAGAGCCACAAACACACAGACATGTCAAGGAATTTGTATACAGTTGTCCTCTCCTGAACCACAGACAACGTCAGAGGCGTCTTACCTGGGCTAAGGAGAAGAAGAACTGGACTGTTTTCAGATGAGAGCAAGTTTTGTATTTCATTTGGAAACCAAGGTCCTGGAGTCTGGAGGAAGGGTGGAGAAGCTCATAGCCCAAGTTGCTTGAAGTCCAGTATTAAGTTTCCACAGTGGTGTTGGTCCATTGTGTTTTTTGAAAACCAAAGTCACTGCACCCGTTTACCAAGAAATTTTGGAGCACTTCATGCTCCCTTCTGCTGACCAGCTTTTTAAAGATGCTGATTTAATTTTCCAGCAGGATTTGGCACCTGCCCACACTGCCAAAAGCACCAAAAGTTGGTTAAATGACCATGATGTTGGTGTGCTTGACTGAAATGGGGTATTGTCAAGAGGAAAATGAGAAACAAGAGACCAAAAAATGCAGATGAGCTGAAGGCCACTGTCAAAGAAACCTGGGCATCCATACCACCTCAGCAGTGCCACAAACTGATCACCTCCATGCCACGCTGAATTGAGGCAGTAATTAAAGCAAAAGGAACCCCTACCAAGTATTGAGTACGTATACAGTAAATTAACACTTTCCAAAAGGCCAACAATTCACTAATTTAAAAAAAAAATTTTTTATTGGTCTTATGAAGTATTCTAATTTGTTGAGATAGTGAATTGGTGGGTTTTTGTTAAATGTGAGCCAAAATCATCACAATTAAAAGAACCAAAGACTTAAACTACTTCAGTCTATGTGCACTGAATTTATTTAATACACGAGTTTCACAATTTGAGTTGAATTACTGAAATAAATGAACTTTTCCACGACATTTTAATTTATTGAGATGCACCTGTATATGTGTAACAGTAGCTGCCTATTACATCTACATAATTACAAACTGTAAGTACAGGCTGTTCCATAACTTAATTAAATGGTAAGTACATTTTGTTTCATGTAAGTACAACGGCTACTACTAAGTACTTAACAAGGTAATTACTCTGTATTATGGACACCTTAAAATAAAGTGTTACCGTACATTTATATTAACTTCATATGTAATGTCAAACAAGATTAAAATTATAATCAACTGCTTTACTAAGTCAACACATCAAAATAAGTATACTTCTTTAAAGCTTGATTAGGGGATTTTAATCTTGAAAGTAAAACTTGTAATATTTGACATTGAGACCTACAAAGTACACTTTTTAAAAGTAAAGTTTAAAAATAATATTTGCTTCATAGGCCAAAAAAAAGGTGAAAATTTTGACACCTTACCACCAATAATGCATGATTTTATGCTTAAATGGCACTGGGATTAAATATTTATTTTAATATGTTTCAATGGGAATTTGTTTTTTGTCCTTAAAGTCCTGAGAGTAACTATTTTATGTACTTAGTGTAAAACAGTTTAATGAAAGGAAATGAGAATGAAATGTTAAAATTCCAATAAAAAAAAATAAAAATAAAACATTTTTTACACGTTTTGCTTTTTGCATTAGTTCAGCCAACCCCCCCCCCCCCAAAACAAACTAACAAATCAATATATCAATGAAAATGTACTCTCTTTAGGTGTGCTTAAGAGTATTATGTCGTAATATTGCATTATCTGTAAGATTTCAAAAATGTACTTTTAAGATTTGAAGCACACTACAGGTTCTGAAAGATATGTTTAAAATAATGTAGCCTATAATAAAATACACTCTAGTCACATCAGTAGCCTAACAAATGCTGATTTATTTTACATGGAGTGGGTTGCCATGCAGGTCTGACATGTTGAGATCGTATGACCAGCTGAATGTCGATCACTTCAAGCTCAAAATACGGCATGAGGCACGACACTAAACACGACGGCTAAATACGTCACTCTGAATGTCATTAGCTGTAGCAGTGCTGCTTTAAATAGGATGAATTTAATGACACAACTTTCAGAGAGCGCAAGCTGCCGAACAGCTAAAGCACAGCACGCTAATTAGAGCTAATTATATGAACTTAGCCTGACCTTCTCCCTAAAGAATCATTTTATGCAGATGCTTTTCTCTTACAATGACTTTTGTAAATGTCCACAAGCTGAAGTCTCATAATTTTGGAATACAGTATTCATAATTTGTCTGGAGCAGTCTTTTCTTTTTTTTTTCTGTCTTTTGTTTCTCTTGGGAAATGTGATGGGATCAAATTTGCTGACCAGAGGTACTGGATCCAACATTAACCCCCTACCGATTTTATCATTATGGCAATTACTCAGTTAATTACTGAGGAAGGTGGGGAGTTCCTTTTCATAATGCCATAATCACACTTTGAATCAAAGTTCATTGTCATACTTCACTTTTAGACTGCATGGTCTTTGTAAGGTTAAAAGAACGTGTTGAGAAGATATTGTGTTGCTATTTCTGCAATATTCTCTACATCCAGACCTTTTAAAAAAAGATTGCTGTAATTATTTGACCTTCTATCTAGTTTCCAGTTGTACATAAAATTTTAGATGTTTCTTTGTATTTATCACTAGTGGCCACCCTAAACTGAACTGAACTGAACTGATAATAAATTATAAATAATCTTTTAATTACAAAGAACTGATCATTTTGCACAATATTTAGTCGCTTAAAATGTTTGACAGAAAATATGCATTATCCATTAACAAGGCTGTTGGTGAATTTTGTAATCAGCCAATTAGTCAATTTTGGGAATCACCCGGTCAGGCATGGTTAGTCTCAAAAATGCGCAAATATTGGTCTTTATATCCACCAATCGCTATTTATTACACTAGGTTTGACAATCCCTCTATAGAGATTCCATTCTGTAAACATCTCTGGTCTGCTTTCAGCTGGAAGAGCAGTCATAGAAAAGGTGGGGGATTGTGGGACTAATTAGAGTTCTGATATGATTTAATCACTGCCGTATGGTATTTACTTTCACTGAGCAATGACCAAACTTTTATTTGAGTTTGAGTTCAAGACTCTAATGGACACGAGGCGGGAGACAACGAGGCCTGGCGTTGAGGTATAAAACAGGCGCTAATAGGTAGGCTTATGCCCCAGGGGACCGTCTTTGCCTTATTGGCCATCCATTCACAAGACAGCAGCCTATTCTCGCCATGGACAATCAGGCAATTAAAGTTCCATAACCGGTAGCCATTCAACGCAAACGTTCTTTTACAAGAGCCTTTCAGCAGCCGCAGAGCTCTCTTGCTGACATGCCATCATAACAATGATGAATAGGGCCACACATTTATAGTAGCACAGCTGTAAACGCTAATGAAGGGGTGTGTTACAACGACTCTTGATATATAACTTCTCAAGGCCACATAAAATCCAGCAAAATTATCATAAGCATCGGAGAGGAGATTGAATTGAGTAATAAACAGGTTATCGTTTAATGAGGAGAAAGAAGAATGAAAACCGAATGCATTTCTGCACTTATGAAGGGCGATCCTCACGAGAGACATATACTCAATAAAAGCAGAAGGACATGACTATTGTGGCATTAACAAGTACTAATCGATTTCGGTAGGCTTTTTTTTTCTTCAAAAACATTGTGCAGCCGAACAAAATCGCGACACGTTTAGAGAATGCTAATAGTGCTTTGTGAGATCTCTTGTATACAATACCTTCCAGATCATTTTCACTCATGTACAGTATATTTCCTCTGATACTACCATGAGTTAAACACGGTTGTTAAACATATGGTGCATTATTTTTTTTTTAGACTGTGTCTGTACAACAAGATTTCAAGTCACAAATCAACAGTATCGTACAGAGGGCCCAAAATGTATTTGGAAAATTATGTCACACTTAAAATATTTTCATATGCTGGACATATAAAGTAAGCTGCAGTTCATCACATTAACTATGGATATGTTCTGGTAATGTTTGACAAATATAAGTTGTTGTCTTTTCAATTACTGTATTTATTTATTTATTTTAAAGTATGTCTTAAGTGTCCAAATACATTCTGAAGCCACTGATGCTTGAAAGTCTTTAAAATATTATTACATGATGTGCGCTACCGTTCAAAAGTTAAAACCATTCAAAAGTTCTTTAAATTTATCTGAAGTGATGGCAAAGACATTTATATTGTTACACAATATTTTTATTTAAAAATAAAATGCTTTTCTTTTGAATATTTTGTATTCATCACTGAATCCTGAAAACATTTGGGAAAAATTGTATTATTGTTTCCACAAAATATTAAGCAGCACAACAGTTTTTAACAGTGATATTAATAAGAATAAACAACTCCTGTGCAATGTATTAAAATAGAATAAATTGTAATGATATTTCTCATTATTATTTTTACAGCATTTTTGATCAAATAAATGCCTTGGTGAATGTAAGAGACTTTATAAAATATATTATGTAAGGATAATTGATGACGGGCCATTGAATTATTAGAAAAATAATGCACACCCGAGGTGGTGTTTGCGGAGTGGCCGTTATACACCTAGGGTGTGCATTATTTTTCTAATAATTCAATGGACTGAAATCAATTATTCCGCTTATACTACGGTTGCCACATCTCAAGACATCGATCAGATTATATATTTCAAGGCATTCGTCTGGTTTTTCTACTTTAAATTCCTATTGCTAATGCAGTTAATACAGTTAATATCGAAGTTCATTATCCGAGAGAGAGAGATAAACGTTACCTCTGAGTCTGTGCGTTCCTCAATAGTGTTCGGCAGCAATGTCTCTAGTTAATTATAGTGAAAATTTAAGTTCATTTTCTTCATGAACAGCGCCGTTGTTACCTCGCTTGTGAGAAGTTATGTAGTTTTAAGTTGTTAAACTGTTACTGATAAAATCGTCAGAGTAGCGCTAACAACATTAGTGCTTATGTAACGTGTGTGCAAACTGTGTTTGCGTCTGTGAGAGAGAGATTATGTGCTTTTCCATACATAATAAAACGGAATTTTGTAGCAAAAACATGGACATGATCTGTCGTTTTTATCCCTTTGTTTACTATATTTATTTGTTTGGCCGATGTGTCCATACTTTTGCTGTATGAAAGTGAAAGTGAAAGTGAAAGTGAAGTGACATACGGCCAAGTATGGTGACCCATACTCGGAATTTGTGCTCTGCATTTAACCCATCCAACGTGCACACACACAGCAGTGAACACACACACACTGTGAACACACACCCGGAGCAGTGGGCAGCCATTTTTATGCTGCGGCGCCCGGGGAGCAGTTGGGGGTTCGGTGCCTTGCTCAAGGGCACCTCAGTCGTGGTATTGAGGTGGAGAGAGCGCTGGACAGTCACTCCCCCCACCTACAATCCCTGCCGGCCCGAGACTCGAACTCGCAACCTTTAGATTACGAGTCCGACTCTCTAACCATTAGGCCTGCCTGGAACTACGTTCGCCGTGCGTTTCCCTGAAAATAATTGCACACCTTAGAACGTTCGTCAGCCAATCAGATTCAAGCATTCAATGGCCCAGTAGTATAAATAAATTAACCTACCCTAAACATTTCAATGGAAGTTTATATTAATGTAGGTAAAAATTAGCTTGACATGAAACAAAATAATAATTACAAAATTCAGTAATCTGACATTTTATAACAAGTCTAAGTCAAAGGAATTTATGTTCGGTAGAATCTACTTGTTCTAGTGGTGGAGTATTTATTGCTTCTTTTAATGGTACTTTACTCAATGGTGAATATTTCACTATTGATTTTTTGATGCCTCTGAACAACTGGATGGCATTTAATTGCTTCTACTGCAGCACAGGCGTGGGTAGATCTAAGAGAATCATCAGACCTAACGGTGTTTGATGTGTTGTACTTGTCTTAAAAGTTGTTTTACAAGTTGCCATATATATTAATCTCCTTTCTCTAATCTAAGTTGTGATTTCATCAAATGCTATGGAACTGAATCAGTGGTCTGATCCTGAAAATAAATGATTTGGTTGGTTGAGGTAAGAACAGTCTGAGCCATCATGCAAAGATTTGTTTTCCTACATTTCTGGCCAACATGCTCTGCTCTATTACTATTCAGCTCTTGTTATTTTTAATGGAGGTTATGCTCTGGCTAGCACAGTCCAATTGAGGAGAGATGGAGCTTGTGATTTCTGCCGTATCTACTGCAGGTGCTGCTGTCCACTGTGAATAAAAGACACATGAGATAGAACAGGCGCATGTGAGGCCTTATCGCAGCTAGCCAAGGGTGCAACAGATAGCTATGCATACAAGCCACAGACCAATCTTTACTGGACAGATTATTCTTGAGGTGCTTCTCAAAGTCATAATAAAAATAGTAACTGTAAGGAAGTTTTGTTCTACTAAAACTTTGAAGTTGCAGAATCAGGAGTGGAGTACTTATTTTTCGATGCTGAAAAAATCTGAAAGCTGCAGATCTTTGTAGTAAACTTTGTGAATAGTAAGTTAGAAGCAGTTGAGAACTTCAAGCAAACTATACATTGGCAGTCATTTCATTTCGGAAGAGCAATTGTTTCCTTATTCCTTGTGTGAAAATTCATCTAATTGTTGTTCCAAACCCATATGCCATTATTTTCTTACTTTTTACAATAAAACAACACACACACATACATATATATAGTTACGGTGTGCTTAACTAATGAGGCGGACGATGAAGGAGTAATGTCCAAACAGAGTCTTTTTAATAATAATCCATAAAAGAAACAGAAACAATCCAGGAACGAGGGGTAGCAAACACACAGATAAAATAATTGCAGACAAAGGATCAGGGGAGAACACAGGCTTTAAATACTCAAAGTAATCAAGGGGAAACAGAAACAGGTGAGCTAATTAACTAATCAGCGAACTAAGGAAACTATGCCAATGTACCATATCACCCCCTCCCGGAATGGCGCGTCCCCGTGCCGACGAAGGCAGGCAATGGGGAAGGGACAAAGTTCATAGGGCCAGGGTGGAGTTGATGGAGGAAGGAGCCAGGAAGTAGCCTGGAGCAGGAGGAGCCAGGTGGCAATCCAGAGGCCAGCCAGGATTGCGGCCCACGGCAGAGTTGACGGCGGGAGGATCCGTGGTGGAGAAGGGACCGACGACACCAGGGGACCGACTGACGGAGACTGAGCTGCTGGAGGTGGAGACCCAGGTGGAACGGAGCAGACGGAGAGCCGGGGCGAAACTGAGGATCCAGAGGGCCAAGGCAGAGCAGAAGGCTCAGGCGACTGAGGCGGAGGCGAGGGAGCCCGGTGGAGCCAGTGGAATGACGGGCAACAGTGGAGACGAGGGAGCTAGGAGCCGAGGCGGAGCCGATGTGTCAGATGACCGACGTGTAGTCCAAGGCTCAGAGGCTGGAAGTGGAGACGGGATCCGCATGTCTCGGCGGAGCTGGAGACTGGAAGTCCCGAGGCGGCGGAACAGAGCGCATGACAGGCGCTGACTGAGGGTGAGCCGAAGGACTGACAGGCATCAGCGGAGATTGAGGCGAGGAACTAGCTGGTTTGAGGGGAGGCGGGAGGGAACACAGGAGGACATGAGCTGAACAGAACCAGCGGAGATGCAGGAGATTCAGGGCTGGACGGAACCAGCGGAGACGCAGGAGATTCAGGGCTGGACAGAACCAGTGGAGACGCAGGAGATTCAGGAGCACAGGTTAGTACTTCTCCAAACCAGTCAATAAGGTCCATATTGAAGATGTCCATGAGTTTCTCTTTATAACTCCCAGAAACCAGATGCAGCTCACCCTCAGTCGTAGGAGTGTGGGCGGGGATTCCCTCCAAGCCCTCGTACACCACCAAAACTCCCTCGAAGACGGACGATGTTGCCGGCTCACGCACTTGGTCAGAGGATGTTTGAGGCTCAGGCTCTGTGACGATGACGGGCTCAGTCGCAGCGGGCTCAGGCTCTCTGTCTGCAGTGGGCTCAGGCAGTAGCTCCGTGTAACGGGGTGACAGCTTCTCTGGTTCGGGAAGTGGGTAAGGCACGCCAGATCGTGAAAGTCCCTGGTATGGTCCTCCAGCGAACAGTCCATCTGCTCCAAGCACAGGAGTTGGACGGCTGATAAAATAGATAAAATAATTGCAGACAAAGAATCAGGGGAGAACACAGGCTTTAAATACTCAAAGTAATCAAGGGGAAACAGAAACAGGTGAGCTAATTAACTAATCAGGGAACTAAGGAAACTAGGTCAATGTAACATATATATATATATATATATATATATATATATATATATATATATATATATATATATATATATAATAAATATCAACGTGATCTCACAGAATTCCGTGTAATGTTCACGGACTTAATTGACCTCCGAATCTGTGGTGGCATCACTGAATCGCCGAAAATTCCGTGATGGGCTCACAGAAGTGATACCAATGTAAGTCAGTTACAGGCATCAATGCCACGGAAACCCTTGGCATCAATATGCCGACGCGATACTGGCAAATTTATCGTCATCATTATTGTTCAGAACTGGGTAGGTTTAGGGTAGGGGTGGGGTCAGGTACTCCAGTGAAAGTATAACTGCATCGGAGTCACTCTTTTTACGTTGAACCAGTGAATCTGTGCATGGACCACGGCTGATGCCTTCTGTGAGCCCATCACGGAATTTTCGGCGATTCCGTGATGCCACCACAGATTCGGGGTTAATTAAGTCCGTGAACATTACACGGAATTCTGTGAGATCAGGTTGAGATATATATATATATATATATATATATATATATATATATATATATTAGTCTTTTGTTGTGCTTTAACCATATTTCAAAGATAATAGAATTATGAAATTACATTTGAAGATTTTCAACTAGTTAAACTAATTGCATTTAATGCAAATTTAAACTACAATACATTTTAATTTAATTACAAATAACATGCAGTTGAGTCTTTAACATCTTTACAAGTTTTTTGGTAATACTTTAGATTAAGGAACATTATTCACTATTAGTGCTTCTTAGCATGCATATAACTAGCATATTGGCATATCCACATCTCTGAGGTTACAAGAAGAACTCGATTCAAAACCACTCTCAAACTCTGTATTAGTAACTGTTGTACTTTGCTGTGATTTGCATGCATATTTATTACTGAAATGCTGGAAAGTAGTCTATTTACACTTCTTTTTCACAACGAATGATAGGAGGGTGAGTAAATAATGAAATTTTTCCTTATTTTTTATTTATTTTTTTAATAATGCTAACTTTTTATGCACAAGAAAAGAGTAAAGGTCCTTGCACACTGAGTCCAAAATTTTCGTATGCATTTTTTTTTTTCTTTTGGTATTCGTCACCCTTTCCTATCAAAATGCTTGATAGAAAATGCGAAAATGCAGAAAATTGAACCTGACCCAAATTTTTTTTTTTTTTTTTTATGACGGACAAGCAATTCGGAGGCAGTGTGTAAATATGATTGACACAATGTGAGGTTGTGCTCATTTTTTAACGTGCAAAAATATCGGCCGATAATTTTGAAGCATGCAAAGCCCTTAAATGTGAACAAAATATGGTAGACACATGAACACAGGGGCATTCAACATTTCAGCAGATCTCTGACTGTGATTCAGTGGGTTTTTGTAACTTGTAGATTCTACAAAATAACCTTGCACTGATCTCTGTAGGAAGCCTACAAAGAAAACTTCTGAAGAGAGCAGAAAATGTGCAGAATTTCTGCCATTTATGTTTCTGGTGCAGTAGAATGATATAGCCTAAAATTTTGTCCTCCTATTTCAATGTTGCAAGTTCCAGCAACTGAAATCTTGTATGTTTATATTACATAAGGTAATTTTGTACTTTGTAATTCCATTTTATGCTTCAATAATATATATATGACTGTATATATATATATATATATATATATATATATATACAGTCATGGCCAAAAATATCGGCACCCTTGGTAAATATGATCAAAGAAGGCTGTGAAAATTAATCTGCATTGTTAATCCTTTTGATCTTTTATTAAAAAAATTTCACAAAAATCTAACCTTCATTGGATAATAAGAATTTAAAATGGGGGGGGGGGGGGGGGGTATCAATATGAAATAAATGTTTTTCTCTAATACACATTGGCCACAATTAACAGCACCCTTTTATTCAATACTTTTTGAAACCTTCATTTGCCAAAATAGTACAGGACTTTTCTCCTATAATGCCTGATGAGGTTAGAGAACACCTGACAAGAGATCAGAGACCATTCCTTCATCCAGAATCACTCCAGACCCTTTAGATTCACAGCTCCATGTTGGTGCTTCTTCTCTTCAGTTCACCCCACTCATTTTCTACAGGGTTCAGGTCAGGGGACTGGAACGTTCATAGCAGGAGCTTGGTTTTGTGCTCAGTGACCCATTTTTGTGTTGTTTTTGAGGTTTGTGTTTGGATTATTTTACGGTTGGAAGATCCAAATATGGCCCATTATAAGATTTCGGTAACACTTTATTTTAAGGTCTCTTAACTGGTTGCTTATTAGCATGCATATTACTAGAATATTAGCCATTTATTAGTAGTAATTAAGCACATATTAATGTCTTATTCTACATGACCTTATTCTACATCCCTAATCCTACCCAATACCTAAATTTAACAACTACCTTACCAACTATTAATAAGCAGCAAATTAGGACTTTATTGAGGGAAAAGTCGTAGTTAATAGTGAATTAATGTTCCCTATTCTAAAGTGTTACCAAGATTTCTACCAGAGTCAGTCACTTATTGATTTTTTATCTGTTGGTATTTGATAGAATCCATGATGCCATGTCGAAACAAGATGTCCAGGACCTCCAGCAGAAATATAGGCCCACAACATAAAAAATACAGCAGTATTTATTGTACACATGGGTACTTTTTTATCCCTGTGTTCACCAAACCCATCTTGAGTGTTTGCTGCTAAAAAGCTCATTTTTTTTAGTTTCATCTGACCATAGAAGCCAGTTCCATTTGAAGTTCCAGTCATGTCTGATAACTGAATATGCTGGAGTCTGTTTTTGGATGAGCTAGGAGAATTTTTCTTGAAACCATCCCAAACAACATGTAGTGATGTAGGTGCTGTTTGACCATTTTTTTTTTTTTTTAAGGTTTTCTGACCCCGAGACTCAACTATTTTCTGCAATTCTCCAGCTATGGTCCTTGAAGAGTCTTTGGCCACTGAAACTCTCCTTCTCACCGTGCATTGGTACAATATAGACACATGTCCTCTTCCAGGCAGTTTCGTAACATTTTATGTTGATTGGAAATTCTTAATTATTGCCCTGATGGTGGAAATGGGAATTTTCACTGCTCTATCTCTTTTCTTAAAGCCACTTCACTAATTTGTAAAGCTCAATTATCTTTTGCTGCACATCAGAAATATATTCTTTGGTTTTTCTCATTGTGATGGATGATTAAGGGAATTTGGCTTTGTTTGTTCCTATTAATATTTCTGTGAAACAGGAAGCCATGGCTGGATAATTTATTGTTCATAATCACCCTGGAGTGCTCAAAATTGTGAATATGAATGGGAATATACTTCAGAGATATTTTACTCATAAGAATTTCTAGGGGTGCCAATAATTGTGTAAACATGTATTTGAGAAAAACATTTATTTCATAATATTTCCCCCCATTTTAAATTCTTATTATCGAATGAAAGGTTAGATTTTTGTGATTTTTAAAATAAAAGATCAAAAGGATTAACAATGCAGATTAATTTTCATAGCCGCCTTTGATCATATTTACCAAGGGTGCCAATATTTTTTACCATTACTGTATATGTATGTATGTATGTATGTATGTATATTTCTAATTATTATTTCCAGTTAGTAGTTTTAGTGCTTCAGTGTAAACTGAAAATGAGAAGTATTTTAGAAAATGTTTTATTTCAGTTAACAGAAATGTTTTTAAATATTTGGTCCCACTTTATATTAGGTGGCCTTAACTACTATGTACTTACATTTAAATTAATCATTTGGTACAATGCACTCATTGTGTACATACATGTTTTTACATTGTACTTATATTTAAAAAAAAATGCCTATACATCTGTAATTAATTTCTGTAATTACATTTATAATTACACTGTTGACCCATCCCTTAAACCTACCCATACTACCAAACCTGTCCCTAACCTTACCCATATACCACCTCAATAGCAGCAATAGTGTTTTGCAATACAGTATGAACACAATAAGTACACTGTACTTATTTTTTAATGTAAGTACCTAGTAGTTAAGGCCACCTAATATAAAGTGTGACCGAATATTTTTATTTAATAAAATAGCCCTGCTTTGTATCTTTTGCTCTTAAATGGATGGTATTGAACTTCAAACTTACTATTGTACAAGCTAGTGAGCGGTTTTTTTCTTCTTCTAAGAATTGCAGCCCTTTGCCCCATTTCCTCATATCTCCTTTTTGAGATAGGTGCCAGTCAGTCATTCAGGCTTCATGCACATACATTGACTGTCTTTACTAGAGATGTGCACATGTGCACTGTATCCCGTGCTGCCTCAGCCCTTTTAACGTGCCACTTTTCCTTCAATTGCATCTGCACCCAGCAATACAGCCTCAATTTTCTGATAAGAGAAACCTGAATTTTGTCAAGAGATACTTTTTTTTTATATAGATATAAAGTAGATAGAGAAGGTAGTAACTCCTATAGAAGTACCTAATGCCTTCATCCTCTTTGTATGAAGAGAAAGGTGCAGTCTGCATCCACTGATAAAGTGATTGTAAGTGACAGATTTAGAATGGCTGGCGATGAACTTTTATTTTCCATTGAATTAGAGGCCCAACAGAAGGGTTAGAGAAAGGCCTTTAGACTGACCTGCTGCAGAAAATCACCAAACCTTTGAACTGTAGTGAAGGCAAGGTCATCTGATCAGATTTGGGGTTAAAACTTGCAGCTCTAGTAATAAACACGAGAGCATCTTATTTCTGAACGATTATAAGCTAAATGTAGAAGACCTGTGACGGAGATTTGAATACTTCTAATCTCTAGCCATTTACAGTAATTATTGTGTTAAAGGGCTAGTTCAATCATTAATTACTCACCCTCATGTCGTTCCAAACCCGTAAGACCATTCATTTTTGAAACACAAATTAAGATATGTTTGAGGAAATCTGAGGGCTTTCTGACCCTGCTATAGATAGTCTACAGACAGCAACGCAACTGGAACGTTCAAGGTCCAGAAAGGTAGTAAGGACATTGTTAAAATAGTCCACGTGACATCAGTGGTTCAGTTTTATGAAGGTATTATAATACTTTTTTTGTGCACAAGGAAAACAAAAATAACAACTTTATTCAACAATTTCTTCTCCTCCGTGTCAGTCTTTGACGCACGTTCACAACAGTACCACGATGTATGCGTGTAGATTCCTATAAAGTCTGAATAAAGTTGCTATTTTTGTTTTCTTTGCACACAGAAAGTATTCTTGTAGCTTCATAAAATTATTTTTGAACCACATATCGCATTTTAACAATGTCCATCGGTTTTGGAATGACATAAGGGTGAGTATTTTTTGTCAGAATTTTCATTTTTGGGTGAACTATCCCTTTAAAGTGATTCTGTTTATGTATCATTCACAGTTCTACAAATGAAGACCTAAAAGATCTTAATTTGGATCAGAAAGTCATAAATTAATAAAGACTTGGCATTAAATATTGCATGCATTGCAAAAAAATAAATAAATAAATATATATATATATATATATATATATATATATATATATATATATATATATATATATATATATATATATATATATATATATATATATATTAAAAAAAAAATTGTCCAGTTTAAAAATCTAAACATTCTTAAATCAAGATATATTTACTTGAGATTCAAATTAAAGTTAACTGAAGTCTTGTTTTCTGAGAATTTGTACAAAGATATTAGTTTATGCTTAAAAAAAGAACTAATATGTGATTTTGTGTTCAGTGTCTTGAGTGAAATATCTCATTGGAAAACAAGACAAAAATACTGAGGAACATCATGTTTTTGCAGTGTGATCAGAAGGTACAGTAAAAGTTACTTCCATATTCTAGTTAAGCTATTTTTTGATGTATTGTGACATATTTGTATATTTTTGTTTAATTTGTTCTAAAATAGTCTTAACAAGTCTTAGATTTACCTTCATAAATCCTGCAGTAACCCAGGGTTTATAAGTATTTGATAGAACCGAATATTAATATTTTAAATGGAAATTTTGTAGAAAAATGGAAATATTGATGAATTCTTATACGTTTATATTGCAGTGTTTATATTTTTGAAGCATTTCTCAAAATCAGAGCAGAAATTAAAGCGAATATTTTGCTTTTTCCTCTCTTTGTTGTCCTCAGTTCCTAGCCTCCTTTGACAGTTATGGACTAGTCATGCTACCTCTGTAAATCTGGCTGGAAGCCCCTCCTCAACTCTCAGAGCAGCAGAAACACAGTTCTGTGTGTCTCCAGAGGTCAGGCTGGGCTTTCAGCCCTGAGTGGGCTTTTCTGTGAATCCTGGGTTACGGCCAGATTTAGTGGATGAAATCCACTTAGGCCATTTGAAGGCGCTACAGAAAGTCACAGAGGCATCCGTTCTGTATTTTATCTATGCTTGTACGTACACATGTGCACACTGAGAGCAAATCACTGTGTGCCAAGAGCCATACTGCCCCCTTGTACCAATTTGAGGGAGAAGGGAGAGAAAAAAAGGAAAATGAAGAAAATCTTGCTTTGGCAGTAGGCTTTGACCCAGAAATGTCAAATTACTTCTCTATACCGTATGCTCAGAATAGAGAAAATTATGCAAGGACAAAATCATGTGGCACGAATGATCAAGCTCAAATGACTCCATTCGGATTCACTGCGTAGCCGCTAATTTGGGGAACTGACACCAATTTCCAGTAGGCCATGCGTTCCTGCCTGATGCCGCCGCCTCCCTCTTCTTATTTACTCCTCTTAAATGCCAGAGAATCATTGCCTTGCTCTGCTTGGCGTGAGAGGAACAGTTTTAATGAGGTCTGTTTCACTTGTCCACGGCGTCAAGCAGAATTAAAAACAATTGTGTCGTAAGAAAAAGGTGGAAGTTTTTAATGCCGTCTTGAATTTTCCTAACACAACTGAAGTATTTGGCAGTGGTGGTTTATATCCTCTTCATATCCAGGCAATTTGACAGCACTTGCAAGGGCGACGTTGCAAATCTCACTAGGGATGAGTTCCTCCACGAATGGATGAACAACAGTAAGTGTTCCACCTGTTTGTATAGTATGTAATGTGCAAATCTATGGGCAGATTCCACACGGAAGTGTGCAGTGCTGTGTCCTACTCGCACTGAAGGGCAGATCATATAAAAAAATAATCTGAATTGAAAGGATTAAATTATTTAAATGAGCCATGAATGGAAAAAAAAAATCCTATCTAAAAGCTACCATAGTATATCTGTCAGTGACATAAATCATGTGCTGCATTTTTAGGAATGTTCTTTTTATGTTCATGACATGTTGGTTACATATGGTTTAAAATGTGATGTAGACATAAATTAAAAGTAATAACATATTTTCTTACACCTTGAATGCATAGGAGTGTAAACGTTTCTCTCATTACCTCAAAATGTAATATTAGTTTTAATTTAAAATATTATTTTTATTATTATTATTATTTCATAAATAGAAATCATAAACATTAAATCATAAATATTATTCAACTGGACAACATGCCATTTTACAACCTGAACTAACCTGGTTTGGTAAGGTCAAATTATCAGATATTTTATAACACAGTTTAAAAAAAAAAAAAATATGGAAACGGTTGAACATTATAATTCAACAATTTACTGGTAACATATAAATTGTAAATAACTATTTAGAAAGGAAAGTCATTGTTAATATGCTAGAAAGAAGTAAATAAAATAAGAAGGGACATGAAGTTTCTCCAAAAATCTAACACTGTTATTTATTATTATTATTATTATTTTGTTAATAATTAGCATTAAGGCTGCAGCTAACGATTATTTTATTGTCGACTAATCTGTCGATTATTTTTCAATTAATCTATTTATTCTTTTCTTATCAGATGATGAATTCTATCAGTAAATAATAACAGTAATTTCTGCTATTAATCTTTTAATATTTTATTCAAACATTTTCTCATAATTAATACTTTACAAAACATTTTTATAATAACAACAACAAAGAAATAATAACAATAAATACAAATAATAAAAAGAGAGAAAAAGAAAAAAATAATAACAATAAATAATTAATAAAAATAAAAATGAAAGAACGAAAGAAAATAACAATAAATAAAAAAATAAGAAGAAAATAGAAAAAATAAAATAAAATAACAATAAATAATTAATAATTAAAAAAGAAAAAGGAAGCAAGTTTTATCACAGTTGACGGCCCGTTTTTAAAATGAATGAGCCCAGTCGAGGTTTGTCCAATTTATCACACAGTTAAACAACTAACAATGACTTTAAATGTTAGCGAGTGCAGAGAGCGCGTTTGGTGCACGCGTCTCAGAGCTCGCGCAATCGCGCCCACAGCACTGACTGCAGCTCCAGTGGATCTTCAGATGAACGCGAATCATTTCTCCGTCTCCGTCTCTGTGGGTGAATTAAACCCGTCATGATTATATAGGCAACTCGATGTCCCGTGCTGTTCCGTTCATTCAGCGCAGCTTTGAATGCAAGTTCGGGTATGCGGTTCTGATGGTCATATAATAATAAAATGCTCTATGAAGTGATGTTGCCATGCTAGCCTTTACCTTCTGCTCTAGAGTCTTGTTTTGTGTTCAACATGGTAGAAAAACAGTCTTAAGCAGGGATAACGGCAGGCTCGCGTAATGGGCGTGGCTAAAGGTGCGACTCGTCGACTCATTCCATGCTAATCGAATCGACTACGTCGACTAATCGCTGCAGCCCTAATTAGCATTTTTTTTTTGTGTAAATGCCATGTGAAATGTTGAAGTTAATGACAGCCTACTCAAACATCTTGCTTACATAAACTCTTATATCATCTTTCAAAGAACTTGACATATAGTCATAAGAGTCAGCAGGAGTCCTATGATATAATTTCCTATTTTTGTTTCTTCATGCTTGTTGGTTGCCCCACATATTTGGAAAGGGTTTTTCAAATATTAATAAGCAGTGAAGCAATGTTTTTTTTTTCCCTAAGAAATAATTATAAAATATATGTCAAACTAATACATTTTTTATAGAATATAATTTTTTAATCAAGCGCCTCTCTTCACTTCATATCAGGACGGTTGTATCACCTTGACATTTTTAACTTTTGAATGACCCTACGAGTAGCATATCTTTTCTGCAGTTCCCTTCAGGAGCTCCAAAATGCCATTTGCAATTCACTCAATTCATCAGATGCTTAATGACCTGCTGTCTGTTATGTAAACTTTGCTAAACTATGTTAAGTTCTCACTTACCCCTTCATCTTTAAAAGCACAAGTGTGAAATTTAGCTGGCTCATCATCAGCATGTTTAACACCATCTGTGTCTATACTTGTGTATCCGTGCACTTTGATGAAGTTTTGTGAACCCTTAAGGGTGTTGGAAGGAGAGAAAGCTACAACATGTCTGACTTCTCTAATTGGTGCAGACTGTCCTGGTTCCATTTGTTTAGGGATTTACATGGAAGACCGGCTTAGGAGGTTACCGTGCGTCTTGGAAACGCTCCCAACTTAAACCTCTTTAATGAGCCTTCCATCCTTCGGCCAACACGACTGCTGCAAAGTTGTGATTGGATTGTAAAACGTTATTAAGGTTTTCGCCTCATAATAGTAGTAATTTATCCTCTAATATTATTCAAATGAAGGCGGGATGACAGAATCTCTCATTGGTTGAATGAATGGATCCCGCGGGCATTAGTGCACTGAAGTGTCCCATGTGGTGCGGCATGCTGAAATGAGAGAGGTTTAATATCTTATCCTCACTAGAGACATTAGGATATACTGCACCATGAAGGAATGGCACCACTTTTAACTTCCTGCCAGTGGTATATACTTCATCAGCATGCGGCATGCTGATTTCAAGTCACACTCAAATTCACAGAAAGATCAAAACCAATCAGACAGTCTTTATTTAGTTTGTCCTGTTTGTGCTCTCTCAACCTTCGGGGGTCCTGCTGCTTGAAAGCATACAGCCAAGAGGTGGCACTCCACGCTTATCAGAGGGTCTCACAGAAACTACAGGACTGTAACGAACTGTGTCCCCCGCATACCAATTCTGCTCCATAATGGCAAAGCGGCAAGCTGTCCGCAGGTTTCCTATTTGTGCATCAGGGTCCATTTCTCGAATGCACTGCTGAGCACCTGCCGGACCCGCTGTCCTTACGGAACACCCAAACCCTTGAGCTTTTGACATGAGCGAACATCCAGGTGGGGACCTCACACTCGGCTCCGCTCTGTCACGCCGCAGATAATCTATTTAGAGTAAAGGTTAAAGGCAAGGACACGACGGGCGTTGGCTGGTGTATGTCTCCTCATTAGGAGAGCAACACCAAATCAATCCTTTGTTCACCCTCCACCCGCACAAAAACTCTCTCGCACGGAGCCCGGAGGCTCTCAAGGGGCGCGTACTGTTGATTGCTTATTTTACCTAGGCTCCAGCTGGGGTTGTGCGCCATGCTGGCACGCTGTACGGCAGACTCAATCAGCCGCTGCCCTGTGGAAACTCTGCCAATCACTCGACTGCCTTTGATCCTATCCGGCGCTCATGCCATTCCTCTGCACGCCACTGCGCACATGAAAAGATGTTGGCTTTCACATGTCTGCAGGTGCCTATCGCCTACATGCAGTCTCTGTGGCTATGTATTATCGGGACGTGGTGGGAGTAAAAAACAAGGTCAAAGGAAGTAATTGCCCTTACGTTGGTGCCGCGTACAGAAAGTCTACTGTTGTTTACCTCAAGGTTGTCCTACAAACTAGGACCACTACGGTCGGTTGTAACCCAAGGAAATTGAAATTATGCGAGAACCGTGTAAATAGTCGCATGGAAATTAATTGGGCTCAAGCTTGAAGAACCATTATTGTTGAAGAGTAACTGCTCAAGATAATTTAAATTGGGTGCTTAATGTATCTCCCCATCGATTTTACTGCACGTCTATCAGAAATATGAGCACGGCGAATGAAGTACGCAATTGTTCCGCTGGAGTCATGGTGAAGTAGGAGCACTTTTCAGAAAATACCAGGTAATAAATTCAGTGAGGACTGATATTGATAGATGGGGGTTGTAGAAGTTGGAATGTCATAGGCAAAACTCAAAAAAGCAAATGATTCAATGGCAGGCCACCAATATCAGTGACCAACAACATACTATTAAAGTATAGCGTGTTGGGACTGAGATCAAGTGTTGTCGGTGAACATGAACTCGTTAATGAAGATAACCCCTATATTTGATGGCTTCTTTGAACAGACTATTATATAAGGATATCTGAACTGAACTGATTAGTGATTATAATGGTATAAGTTTTATAAACTTACTGTAGACCTCTATTGTAATGCAGCCATGTGATCTTAAGAAGATATTCACATCCTCACAATGTCAAATGGAGCAGTGAATACACATCATGAGTTTAATTTGCTTTACAGTTTGGTCCAATAATGATATGTCTCGGTGAGTTCTTCTTTCTGTTCAGTGTTATAATTGGCTGAAGGGTGTAGTGATCTGTGAAATTTTTGTGTTCACTGGGAATTTTTAAATTCCAAAGTCTAACTCTATTCATGACTTATTAGCCTACATGACACAGAGCCCTAACAAGGGGCATTGTCTTTCATGTACATAAGAGCTTTTGTCCAGCCATGACTGAAATGAGGGATAGGATCCGCCAAAGATGATCAACACTGCCAGTTTGGCCCCGCCCACCGATTCCCAAATGTAGTGTGTAAATGACGAAAGCGGCAAACGGAGGTCTACATAGCAACCAAAAGATAAACTTTATTATTAATGAAGATCCAGACCATGTCAGCAAGAACATAGTGTTTGATTGACTTCATTTTACCATGGATTCGTTTACAAACAAGGCATAATTCGACTCAGGATTTTCTGAAAATTTGAAACTAAAAGACGATGCTGTGCTGACTATATTGGATCTGACAGTAACTCTGTAACTGGCAGTAATCTGACAGAAAATCGACTATTAATTCTAAATGATGTTTTTTGATGTAAAAATCTTGATATCATTGTAAGTGGACCTCAGAGAACAGTGCAAAATAAAACAAAACAAAGGCAGTTCATGACCCCTTTAACTTAGTTTTATTGTGAGGTTACTATTTTAAATTTCTGTGCTTTGGATGGATCGCATTCTGAGATAGAGATGAATGCGTTATGATTTATTC
This sequence comes from Acrossocheilus fasciatus, assembly GCA_036784905.1. Lineage (NCBI taxonomy): Eukaryota > Metazoa > Chordata > Actinopteri > Cypriniformes > Cyprinidae > Acrossocheilus > Acrossocheilus fasciatus. The sequence goes on from CM071943.1 coordinate 21,552,924, forward strand.
TTTGTTCAGTCTGGCAAAAACATGACATATGTTTTAGCCCTCATACGGAGACATATCTGTAAAAAATGTATATTTACAGACTGAAATGATGACAATTCCTGAATCCAGCACCCCCATCCCCTAAAGAGATATGAGATATATTTCAGTGCTCAAATGAATTGTTTGATGATGAATACATTTGTGAACTGATGACATTTACTGAAGATGTACACATATTGCTCAAAGGCAGATGTGTTTAGTATTGAAGATCACTGGTGACTGAGAGAGCAATATTTTTATTAAAACTGGAGCGGATGACATAGAACTATAAACCCTGAGGCGCACATAGAGGATATTACCGATATTTGTGGTTCGATTACATAAAAAAAAAACAAAACACTTTACATTAGCTATTTGAACGGCACTGGGGATATTTCATTTTTTTGCCCTGAGGGAAATGGCTTGATATTACGAATAAGCACTTGACCATCCTTAGATGCCAGTGGTATGAAAATAAAATATGCCTCATTCGAGATGGTATTGGTGAGTGGGGGCTGTTCAAAACATGAATGCTAATGAATGTATAATTCCTGGTTCCTGAAATTGGCTGACATGGGCGGCCCATCTGGTACAAGTGTGTTCTGAACACACTGTTTGCCAATTAGTATTTGAAAGTATCTGAATGCAATTTTTGAGTCTGAATTGTGGAATGGTAATTAACAGAATTCCATCAGTTCATCCAAAAGCCAATACATGCAACATATTCTCTTTTGGGGTTGAGAAAACTGCTTTATTTTTTCCTATTAACATGATGGCGTTTCCATTGACGGTGCTTCTCATTTTTATGGCTTCTGCTAATAAATCTGTCACTATGACAAGAGAAGCCATTTTATAAATATCTCTGAAGGTGACAGAAGTGACCCTAAAAGAATGAATCATAGCAAATTCATTTTTAGCATCTGATCGTGTGGTTTATCTCTGCTACAAATCATCCAAGCCTGTAATCTGAGATTAGACTAGAGAGATTAGCGTTTGAGACCAAATTATACATGAAGGAAATGAATATTGCCAGTGGAAACTTAACAGTAACTTAAAATGGCTTTGATTCTAAAGAGCTTGTCTCTTTGTCTTTGAAAATTCTGAATAACTAAATGTCCCTTGGCTGTGTGATTAATGTATGTAATTTACTTCGCTGCATTTTATGGATTATTCGTATTTAGCATACAGTGTACAGCCAGAAGATTTCTGTGACACTAAGCTTATTATGATTATTAACTGTAATGCAGATCAAAAAGTGACATAAAAAGTAAATTTAAAAAAGACTCAATGATGCATTCAAGGCAGATATGCTTGTCCAAATAATCATTTATTTACATTGTTATGCATCTTTTTAAGAACTTCTACTCTAAGTATAAATAAAAGTTTATTCATTTGATCAAAAGGAACACTAAAGATAAATAATAATCTTACAAAAAACATATCTGTTATATTCATCAAATAATCTTAAAAAAGGAGCACAAAAATATTAAATAGCACAACTGTTTTCAACCTTAGATTAGAATATGACCGCATGATTTATGAAAAATCATTTGACACTAAAGACTGGGGTGAATTCAGATTTATCGTCAAATAAATAAATTACTTTTTAAAATACATTACGTATGTTTGTATGTGTATGTAAATATAGAATTGTACACTTAATGCTAAACAATCATAATCCATAAGACTTGTGAAATTTAACTAAACATTGTTAAAAATGTCAAAGACATCAATAAGTTCTTTAAAATTAGATTTATTATATGAGAGAGTGGAATCATAACATCAAATGTATCTTCTTTTCTTTTGACACCGTGCCATCTATTTTTTATCACACTCCCGGTTCCTTGCTGTCGCCCACAGTTTCATTGTTTTGAAAAAGCTTTCTGCACCAGCACCTTCTCCCCAGTAAGATAATGCTTGTGTAATGGTGTTGAGACATCATATCAAATTTATCATTCTAATGGCTCGTTATACATCTGCCACATCTGTAATGACAACGAGATAAAAACTGCCGCTTGATTTACCTCACTGACATAGTCCATTGGATTTTAGTTTGGGGGAGAATATGCATAAAGTGAACAGCGGCAGGACCGCAAGGGTGGAAGGGCTGAGCCATTTAAAAAGTGCAGAATCATAAAACTTGCCCCAGGGGACAACGTATTAACAATAACCCCAACAGGAGTTTATGAGCGTAGCGGAGTCTTTCTCTTATGGACTCTGAGAGGTCCAAGGGAGAAAGCGGACACTGAAAGGTCCAATAAGGGCTTTCACACTGGGTAGTTATAGGAACTAGACACCAAGATGGTACCCTGAAAAATAAATCTACCCCTAGGGTCATTTTCCTGGTTGCATTCGCTCTGCAAGTAGGAACACTGAAGTGGCGCAAGCTGGCTGACAGCAATGTCATTTAAGTTTGATATTCACAGTGTGAATGGAGAAGTGGCTAAACTGCGGTGTCAGCCCATCTATCACTATTGTCCATGTTCATGGTGTTCGTTCATTGAGTAAGTATATGTGTTAAGATGGCTTTTTAAAAATAGCGGGTGCCGGTGTTTCTTATGGCATGTGTTTGGCAAGTCAAAGTACACTGGTACACTGGTAGTTCTTATTGTACCATTTCCTGAAGTAGGAGCTAATTTAGTTCAACCAAAAGGTGTTCCTTTATAAAATCGTTCACAGTTCCTGCGGTGTGAACATGCTAAAAAGTTTTATGTTTTCCCATTTTCTTTTCAGTTTTAATTTGGACTGTGTTTTATTGGTTAAATTAAATTAGTTATCAAAAAACATGTCTAATTAGTTGAAACCATTACATTTTTAACAATTTAATTTAACTAAACAATTTAATAACAATTTATCAAAAGTTCAAAAAAGGATCCTAAATGAAATACTTTTTATTTGATCAAAATCATTGAATTATTTTCCCAAATTCTTAATTTTATTTAAATTTATATTTAAATTCATCCCAAATTCTGTGTGTTCCATTTGAATTTTTCTGGATTACATTTTAATAATCAAAAAACATTTCTTTTCAACTGAATTCATAAAACTATAACCTAACAGTTTATTATTATTTTTATAATAATAGGGCCTTATGAAATTCTGTGTTTTAATTTTTCTGGATTTCTGACTTAATACAAATGTATTAGCAAAAACTGTGGTAATTAAATACAGCCATCAGCGATTTAATTTATCATTTTATCTTTTAAAATGTAATTAATTATGTTTTGGCAAAATCCTGCAACAGAGATTTACTGTTAAAATTAAAACCTGGAAGAAACATTGTGTGATTTATTCTTTAATAAATAAAGTAGTGGTACAGTACATTCTACTGTACAATAGCATTATATGTCACAATTTTATGATATGAATCATAGGCCCCATTAAATATATTCTGTAAACTGACTGATACGCCAGGGTAATGGTACACATCAATGACCTTTGGAATTATGTGAAACTCTCTTCTAGAAATGTTGTGCTTTGGAGTAATTGATATGAGTCTTAGAAATTTTATTTTTAACCTGGTATACATGGAAAGGTCAAATGCACAAATTTATCTAGTTATTATGCATACCGTTTACATTTGCTATCGCTTTACAGCCCTACAGTCTAGCAGTACGCTAGACACTGAAAATCAATACATGGCAGGCCAACACCAATATAACACTTTTTATCTAGACGAACTTCTCAATCTGATAATGACTTCAGGGCTTTTTCAGAGGTCATGATGAGAGGAAAGTATCGAGTCCTTCCCAGCTGCGGATCAATGCATTTCTTCACGAACGGAGTGAAAACAACTGATTTGATAACTCTCCTGCTAACAGTTCCAGATGCTAACTGAAAGCAGAGCTATTAGTATAAGAGGGTCATAGCAGAAGTCAAGTACCATTTTTCCCACATAGTCCTTTTTTTTGGACAGCTGATGGAGAAACAGAGTGGCTAATAAACACACAGTTTTATCTGAGTCATGTGCTTAATGAGTCTCACTTCTACCAGGGGTGAAATCCCATAGGCTTACTGTAAACATTGGTTTTGACGAAACGATGGAGCCAAGGCTACGGCAATCCAATGAGTAACATAAAGTAACATTAGAATACAGGACAGTTTCGGTGCCAGTTGTCAAAACAGTGCATGACACAATCCCTCATGGCCTGGTGCACAGTTGAGTGGTTGAGAGAAGTAATGGCTTATGTCAGCTTAAACACTTATTGTGTTGAGCGGAAGACTGCAGTCAGCCTGACTTGGCAGTCTCAGATAGATCCTCTTTCATCCCCGGAAAAAGGCTGGCCAAGAATTAATTTTCTGCCCAAAGCCGACTGCTGACTGAAAATGGAGGCCGCGCTAGAGGAGCAGTCATGCTTGACATTTAGCATGGTAAACCATTGACCCGCCTCTTGAAAACCTCCCATCATGCAGTTTGAACGTACTAGATGCTCGCAAACCCCCTAAACTCCATTTTAAAAGACGGCATCCGATTTCTGTTAAAGCTCCTCCAAAGTGTGTTTAGGAGTGCTGACTCAGAATAAAGATTCACACATACTGGGACTGGTTAGATGTTCATATGCCAAACTACATATTTGACGACACACTTGTCTATAGAAAAACCTGAATAATTAGGGCCCCCCAGACCTTACTCTGACATATTTCTTGAGATGCAAAATTGTGTTCAGAAAAATAGAACAAACTAAATTCAACAGTGTGCTGCCCTTTGCCGACATATATTTGTTGAATGAGCAGGTTAAAACATTTGACAAATTTTAGTTTGACATTTAACAAATGATTTGTGGTTCATTGTACAGTTTTGAATTTAAATCTTTTTTTTTTTAGTTTTCCTCATAACAAATTGAGATGTTTTGTGGCACGTTATTATTTGGAATTAAAGCTGTAACAGTGACGAGGCTAAATAAGGGCCTGGCCGGTCCTTCCGATGTATTTATGTAAAGATTAGTAAAAATAATCAGTGTTGGGAAGGTTACTTTGGAAATTTAATACAGATTACAAGTTACTCTATTTAAAATGCAATAAGTAGTGTAACTATTTCAATTACTTTATTAATGTAACTAATTACATTTGATTATTTTGATAAATTTCTAACAAATGTTTTCAACTGTTAATCATTTTAAAACATTTAAATCAGGTTGGGTTAACCTTGCAGTAGTATTCAACCCTACTGTCAGACTTTCAAAACACTTCTTCACTTGAACTATAATTTAATTTTAAAGCACAGCCACCACACAATCAAGCTTTAGCACCTCTTCTAACTTTGAGATCGTTCTGAGGTTAAATATAGATTTAAAATCTTAAGTTTAATAGTTATGGTACTGTTTTTGAAATCAAATCTTTGCATTACTAAATGCTGGCATCTAACAATGCCTTGGAAAAAAAACAGTTAAGGACATTGCACATGGAGTCCGAAATTTTTGTTGAAAAATAAATACGACCTCACGTTGTGTCAATCATGTTTACACACTGCCTCCAAAACTTTCGTCCATCATAAAAAAAATTTGGATCAGGTTAGATTTTCTGCGTTTTCGCATCCGTAGAAAGCATTTTGAGAGGTGTTTTGACAATTCAGAGCCACCATACAAGCGAATGCCAAAATCCAGAATGGCAATGAGGGAGTAAAATCTTTGTGTCAACTTGACTTTGTCTCACGGCACAAAGCACCGTAAAGATCCTTGCTCACTGAGATCACAGAAATTGCTGGCTTGCTTCTTAATATGTGTCTCTCGCTAGCAAAGCATCAAACTGAGCCACTGACATCCTGAATAAACTTTGAATCACCCGTGATAATCCCTCTGCTCCTAATAAGGAGGGGAAATTCTCCTTCCTCTCTATATCTCAGTACTGGATGGACCGAATATTTCCTTTCTTTTTCTCTTTTTAAGAAGCGAGAGGACAACAAAATCATCTTCACTGCTTGAAGACTCCATTTAGTACTGTTTTGCAAATTTTTTCACAACAGATTAGTTAATATGCATCAGACACAGTGTGCAAGGTTTCTTTTAGGATGACGAAAAGAACTCAGTGTGCATGGACCTTCAGTCTTAAAAAAAACAAAAAAAAACAAATAGGAAATAAAACAGTTGTCGAATAATCATGTGTCCTAAACTCCTGAAACATTGGTGTCTCATATTTTAGAGCAGTCAATGCAGTTTGGGAAAGGAATACATTAAATCTGTGTATGTGTGGGAAATATTCAAATGTAACCCTCTTTGTAATTGTTACAGTTTTCATAAGTAGGCCTAACTGTAATTTGATTACACATTTTTTTTTCTCAGTACATTTATTTAATATGATATGAGCGATCAATCCAATCTAAGCGGTCTTTACTCCTTACTCATTGTCCCTACCAACTATACCAACCCATCATATCTGACATGTAGTTTCTATTGGTTGAACTCCCCAGTGTTTTCAAATGATGTTAGAAAACACTGCATCACTCTCACTGCAATGCGATCAGATCCCAATGTCCTATAGCATTAACGAAACAGTAATGCCACTCTTTGAGGATTATTGCAAGAGTCATGAACACTTACTCCATAAATAAATGTGATCTATGATGGTTTACTAATGTTTGGTGAACCTACAAACCAAAAATGCAGACCAAAAGCTGCATGTGTACTGCTAACATGTACGTGGTATTGTTTGGAACTATCTGAAACAATTAGGCTTGTTGTGTTCTGCTAGTTGAGACCTTTTCAACGATATATGACACAAGACTATCCGTTAGATATGATGCTTAAAAGATCACATTTTCAAGTTAAGTAAATTTCCATTTTCATTTGAGCCAAAAAAGCCGTTTTTAGATGTCGAAATTTGCATCTGTAATTTCATCTCATGTACTGTAAAATGATGTAGTTTAGTTTGAAAGTAGGCACTTATTTCATTAAGGTCCACACACTTTAAAATATCTGGCCATTTCACTGAGCAGCAAATATTCAGATTGTAAAATTACAGCTTGAAGTTTTCATAAGAAGAAGAAATCCAAAACTTTCAGAAATTCAGATTATATTGGGCCAAAGGTCAAACTTTTGTGTTCCATGGAGAAAAGTAGAGGTTGTCAGAAAAGTGGAACCAATCACACAGCTACTACAATTCTCTTGCACAGTGAGGTGCCAAAAGTGAAACAAACCTCGTGAGAGATGAGACTGAATCTAGTTTTTTTTTTTTTTTTATCACTGACTTTTTGTTTCACCTTAAATGATGCAAAGCTTCTTTAACATGTCTGTATCTACAGTCATGGCCAAAAATACCAGCACCCTTGGTAAATATGATCAAAGAAGGCTGTGAAAATTAATCTGCATTGTTAATCCTTTTGATCTTTTATTTAAAAAATTGGATTTCATTGGATAATAAGAATTTAAAATAGGGGGAAATATCATTATGAAATAAATGTTTGACACAATAATACATGTTGGACACAATTATTGGTAACCCTAGAAATTCTTAAAATATCTCTGAAGTATATTCCCATTCATATTCACAATTTTGAGCACTCCAGGGTGATTATGAACGTGAAATTATCCAGCCATGGCTTCCTGTTTCACAGAAATATAAATAGGATATAAATATAAAACAATTCCCTTAATCATCCATCACAATGAGAAAAACCAAAGAATATATTTCTAATGTGCAGCAAAAGATAATTGAGCTTCACAAATTAGTGAAGTGGCTTTAAGAAAAGAGCTTGAGCAGTGATCGTTCCCATTTCCACCATCAGGGCAATAATTAAGGATTTCCAATCAACATAAAATGTTACAAAACTGCCTGGAAGATGACGTGTGTCTATATCGTCCTAATGCACGGTGAGAAGGAGAGTTTGAGTGGCTAAAGACTCTCCAAGGACCACAGCTGGAGAATTGCAGAAAATAGTTGAATCTCTGGGTCAGAAAACTTTAAAGGTCCCATGGCATGAAAATTTCACTTTATGAGGTTTTTCAACATGAATATGAGTTCCCCTATCCTGCCTATGGTCCCCCAGTGGCTGGAAATAGCGATAGGTGTAAACCGAGCCCTGGGTATCCTGCTTCGCCTTTGAGAAAATGAAAGCTCAGATGGCCCAATCTGGAATCTTCCCTTTATGTCGTCATACGGGGAAAGGTTACCTCCCCTTTCTCTGCTTTGCCTGCCCATGAGAAAATGAGCTACTACCGTGCAAGGCGAGTGCAATATATTTTTTTTCCTCAAGAGACATCATGGCTTGCAAACAAGCAAAGCATGACAGTTGCTCAGTGTTTGGATGTACAAATGAACACCGAAGTATTTTTTTAGTTCCTTCATCCGAGCCTATGGCTAGCATTAGCTACATGATAATAACTGTAACAGCATACATAAACAAACCAACTAAAGTGCCATATCCAGACACAATATTTTAAACTAACCATTCGGAGACATCCTGCTGTAGCCGCTCAGTTGCAACTTCTTCATCTGGTGCTTCTGCATCCGGATCAGATTCTGGGTCAAACTGAAAACCTTGAAGGACAGTGTGTCTATGAGCCATTGCGATACATCCACTGTCAACATTAGCGCATGGTAGCGCAAGCTGGTTAAGGCCACGCACCTACCCTCCACCTTGCCCCGCCTCTCTCCTCCTCATTAGCATTTAAAGCTACAGACACAGAAATGGCAAGTCCTACGGAAAGCTCATTGTGGGACTGGCTCGTAGTGGCTGAAATTCTAAACCAAGGCTGAATTTCGGGAAAGAGACATCAGATACAGTACTACCACTTAGGCCTATATAAAAGCATCCAAAAAGCAGCATGTCATGGGACCTTTAAAAAACATTATCAAACAGCACCTACATCACCACATGTTGTTTGGGAGGGCTTCAAGAAAGATTCTCCTAGCTCATCCAAAAACAAACTCCAGCATATTCAGTTATCAGACAACACTGGAACTTCAAATGGGACTGGCTTTTATGGTCAGATGAAACTAAAAAATGAGCTTTTTTTAGCAGCAAACACTCAAGATGGGTTTGGTGAACACAGGGATAAAACGCACCCCATGTGTACAATGAAATATACTTCTGTATTTTTGATGTTGTGGGCCTATATTTCTGCTGGAGGTCCTGGACATCTTGTTTAGACACATGGCATCATGGATTCTATCAAATACCAACAGATAAAACACCAATAAGTGACTGACTCTGGTAGAAATCGTATAATGGGCCATGTTTGGATCTTCCAACCGTACAATAATCCAAACACAAACCTCAAAAACAACACAAAAATGGGTCACTGAGCACAAAACCAAGCTTCTGCTGGCCATTCCAGTCCTCTGACCTGAACCCTGTAGAAAATGAGTGGGGTGAACTGAAGAGAAGAGGCACCAACATGGAGCTGGGAATCTAAAGGGTCTGGAGTGATTCTGGATGAAGGAATGGTCTCTGATCTCTTGTCAGGTAACCTCTAACCTCATCAGGCATTATAGGAGAAAATTTAGAGCTGTAAAACTGGCAAATGGAGGTTTCAAAAATTGTGGCCAATGTGTATTAGAGAAAAACATTTATTTCATAATGATATTTTCCCCCATGTTAAATTCTTATTATCCAATGAAAGGTTAGATTATTGTGATTTTTTTTTTTTTTGTGAAATAAAAGATCACAAGGATTAACAATGCAGATTACTTTTCACAGCCTTCTTTGATCATATTTACCAAGGGTGCCAATATTTTTGGCCATGACTATATATTGTTCTCATAAAGAAATATAAACCAGTGTTTCTGCATTAAATATAACAATGCTGCTAGTCGACCCTTCTGCTCAAACCTAGTAAGCTTATACTCCATTAATAAATCAAAATACTGATATTAAGAGAATATGTAATCCAGATACGACTGCATAACCCTTTACAGAGTAAAAGGTGAAACATCCGTTAGATATATTCTAGGAGCTCGTAAACAAGCAGTCCATCAAAGTCAAACTGATTCCCCCCACCCCTTTTTCCACCCTAGAAGGGGCATGAACCTGAGCCTGGAGTATTTGATCAGCATCCTTACCTCTCCTTGTCATCCTCCACTTTGTCAAAACCAACAGTTGTAACGGCGAGGCTCTGGGCTTTTCAGGCTGACTAGGTGACTGGTGAACCCAGTCTGAAGAGTCCATCTGCCGTCATAACTTTGGTTCATCTGCAGGCATTTCTTCTCAGAGAGACAGTGACAGTTATGCAGGGTGATTTTTGTCCCCCTAGAACCAAATAAATCATGTCCAACCTTTGACTGGCTGGACTAGCAGAAAGGGCACAACATCACAGGTCACGATTACAAGTCGACACCCTGCTGAACTTTATGTCAGTTGTCAGATTGGAAACCTCTGCTACCGCTTTGTCACTCAGAAATACTGTGACAAATTAATTTTGTCTTCCAAACCTTTGGAAACAATAGCAGACAGTGATATAAATAGTAAGACAATGTGTTCACTCATGTAGCGGAACGAATGAGGTACAACAAAGCCACAACATTTTTTTTATTTTTTTTTAAAAAGATTTTTCCAGGCATGTGCCTGTGATGTTCATTCATCACAGTTCTCAATTTCATTTATTGTGCTTCCCAATTTTCCTTGCAGCTATTTTACAGCCGCACAAAATGCATTACAATATTATTATTTAAAATACATATAGGGGGATGGTTGTAGCACTTTTTCACCATTCACATTAATTAAATAGAAATGTATATTCATCTCCTGGATTGTTTTGTTGCACTATCATGCCAGCTGTCCTTGATGAGAGATACACAAGGTCATGTGAATATGAAGTTATGCCTTTTCGTTACATATTTAGAAAAGTTCTCTCACAAAAGTTACACTTATACATTCATACTTGCATGCTGGCATTGGTTCATTGATTTATTTTGTTTCATCTTCCCCCAAGAGCAATAGTTTACTTGCAATAAGAAACATTATTAAGTGCTGCCTCAAATAAAATTGCCTTTCACATTTCATTATTGTCAGCTTATGCAGGAAAATAAACAATTGTTAAAAAATGTTACATTAATAAATTAATGTCGTCTTTGATTATTTCTCCCTGATTGAAGAAATACTGATTGTTAAATTAACTGTGCAAATAAATATCCATGGACTTTTGATTCTGTATTACTTTAAGTAGATTTTGCCATACAGAATAATTTTGAAAGTGGGTACAGGGAGGTGTTTGGAGGTACAGTATAATACTGGTTGGTGAATGAAATTTTAAAACAAGTAGACTTAGAAAAACAGGCATGCTTATTCCTGAACTTTTTTTTTTTTTTTAAGTTGTATTTATATCAAGAATTGTAAAATTCTGAGGGCTTTCCAAACAGCATAATTGATGCCTACACATGGGACTTCGGAGGGAGAACACTACTGCCAGCCATATTATGGGGTTCTTCCAAAAAGAGGTGCTAAAATAGTACTTCAAAAGGTTTTCGTAGAGTTCAACTGATGGACACTTTGCTCTCAAGACAAGATTATTTGTGCTACAGAACCTCTCACTCTAAACTGATAGTTATAAATCTGCTCAAAGTTTGCCAAGCGTGGCGAAGATTAAACCATCTGCACCTGCAAACGTGCTCTGCTTCTGTAAAGTAAATGCTGTGAAATCCCTTGCCTGCACTTCTATTATGAACTTTTTAAAACTTTTCCAGAAACCTGATTGTTGTGTAAGTGATTGTAGGTGCTAAATTAGGGAATAAATTAGTGGTGCAACAGATCACAAAACTCACGGATCATATTACGGATTTGAGTCACGGATCGGATCATTTTTCGGATCAGTAAAAAACAAACAAACAAAAAAGTTAGTTTTTTTATTAATTCCCGAAAGCTTACCACAGCAAAAACTACTAGCTGAACTGATAAAGTCAGTAGTAGAACAAGAACAATTACACAAATTACAAGCGTAGTTGAATACAACATAAAGTTACTAATAAGTCAGTAACACTAGTATTCAGGTGCAGAAACTAATTGTAAATTAATAATTAATTGTAAACTAACACAATAGCGCTCTTCACTGCAGGTATTTATAGGCTGCTGTCTCTTTAAGACCAAATGTACCTAATACTGACACACATCCGGTTTCTTTCTCAGCTGTTTCGGTTCACTTAAAGGAACACTCCACTTTTTTTGGAAATAGGCTCATTCTCCAACTCCCCCTGACTTTACCATGGCCACAGCAGGTGCAGTGATATTACGCAGCGCCTGAAATGTAGTCCCCAGCTAGGTAACTAGTTATAATATAGCTGGGGACTACTTTCAGGCGCTACGTAATATCACTGCGCCTGCTGCGGCCATGTTACAGCAGCAAAGTTCCTTGATTATTACACCGGAATGAGAGTATAGTTCCTAGCCAAATAGGACTAGAAAATCGCAACTTTTCATTTCGCGCCGGTCTTAGTACACGATATAACTACAGAAGAGTCAAGTTTTAAATAGGAAAACTATCGAAACTCTTTGGTCATTTTTGAACGCGATGCTACTGGTCTAATAGGATTCAATGATCTATGCTAAGCTATGCTAAAAGTGCTATCGCCAGATCCGGAGATCGGCTGAATGGATTCAAAAACGGTAAAACTCAACTTATTAACTCTGTGGGAGTTGGAGAATGAGCCTATTTCCAAAAAAAGTGGAGTGTTCCTTTAAGACATAACTGACTGTGTTTACCAGAATACTTTCCAAAACGGGTATTTAAACATAAGTTTGTGTGTGTGTTTCTGTTCAAAGAGAGGTGAAAGAGGAATCAATCTGTGTGTAGCATATTTGCTTTATGAGATGAACATAATAAATCATAACGGGTTATATATATATCCATCTTCAGGAATTAGCTGTAGTATTAATAGTACAATATAAAGATGAGTTCGTCCGCAGTACGGACCCTTCTATTGACTTTAAGGAAAATTATTCCTCTGGCCACAACAAATAATTTTCTTAACGAAGCAGTGCTCCGAGCATTGTAGCAAGATCGGATGTTAAAGTGACTTAGTTCTGAGAGCAGCAGACACAGACAACCAAGTGTGAATACATATGGATGTTTATTAAACTACACTACAGGGGAACATGTAACATAGAACTAGACACAGACATACACACATTAAACATGGATGCCAACGCAAGGAAGGCACGGAGAGAGAGAGAGAGAGAGAGAGAGAGAGAGAGAGAGAGAGAGAGAGAGAGCGCTCGCGCGCAAGAGAGAGTGTGGCAGGATTTTAACATCAGCTAACTACAACCTGGGTTTGAACTATTAGAAAATCACACCACCTTAATTAAAAGGGGTCGAAGCCTAGAAGCACATCTAGATAGTTAACAAGCGGTTACTTGCATGGTTTTTGTGGGTGCTGAGTAAAGTATCCTGGTGCATGTATAATGCGTAGATTCCCGGGGGGGGGGGGATTCCTTTAGGAGTAAAAGCTTCGTCCTTCCAGCCATGGGTTGATTAGTCCGAAGTGAGTTGCCAAAGTTACCAAACTTAAAATTGCCAGAAGATCGGGCTCCCCCGGAAGGGGAGCCGCGAGTTTTCCCAGGTGATAAGTGTGTCTCCAGGGCGCTTTTGGTAGAAGAGAGAGAGCGAGGGAACTGTGCGTGGGCTCTTTAAAGTCTGCGAAGAGTCACACCTCTCAGGATGGGCTTGACCAATGAGAAAGGCTGAATTTCCAAGCGGGAGTTTGGAAATACTGGGGGGTTTATGGCCCTTTGTCTGAGAGCATGTTAATTTGCAAAAGGGGTTGGATTGAAAGTTATTATACAAACTATTAAAGATTCTTAGGACACTGATATGTTGCATAGGTATCAACATGTAATATTCACTCTAATTTAGATCATCCGAAGACGAATTGATAGAGACCAAACATGTTACGGTCAGAGTGATATTAACTAGTGATCTATTATAAGCATGCATAAAACAGTATAAAATACACAAAAACAGTAATAATATACACAATGACTTTATAATATGTGTGCTCATTCAAAGAAAGGTTTTTCTATGAATTAATTAGAGAAGAGTCCATTTTATGGCATAATGTCCTTTTCCTAAAGTGGATATGAATTGAGTGTTGCTCAACCATTTGCATTCCTTCGAGCAATAAAACTAGTGTTATCTGATGGGTTGCCAGGGCACCGGGGGTGGTCTGGAGGCGTCTGCAGACATAGGGGCACCCAAGAATGTGTATTGGGTGAGGGGTCTGTGATTTTTTGTTTAATCTAATAACTAGTCTCATTTGTTAAATCAAATGAGAAATTGTGTCTGATTGGTCCAAATGCTACATGTGTGAACCACACAGTCTGAATTGTGCCTCTCTCTCTCTGCGTGTGCTCGCTCCGGGAGTGTGCAGCAGCAATTAAAAAAAAAAAAAAACAGCACGCATGTACTCTTTTGCTTGAATGGTTTAAAATTATTTGATTGGGTAAACTGGCAAGACAAAATGTGTGCAAATGATAAACTTTCACTCTATGAGGGTTAAACTTAACAGTTAACCCGCAAATCACATGCGTGCCGAACTGTGAGGTCTGGTTCGTACGGATCATGGATCATCTACAATCCGTTGCACCCCTAGAATAAATAGTGCAAAAAATGATGTTTTATTTTGTAATTGAACATTTGTTTTGAACTAACTCTCTAAGCTTTTCAGTTGTCTTAGTTGAACATCATGAAGCTATGGAAACCAGTTTCCGCCACTGAAAAAAAAAAAAAAAATGTTTATTACGAATTTACATCTTGGAATTCTTACTCGCAATTGCGAGTTTATATCACGCAATTCACGGTCATATCACGGTCGATTGTTTTTGCATTATTTTTATGAATGTGAATTCATTACAATTTCCAATATTGTTTATTCATCTGTTCTAGCTCTTACGGTGTTGTGAAGTCTATAAGGACAATAAACACAGTAAGGAAGACAGTACAACATCAGTGCACGAGTTAAATCCTTTATTCTTCAACCGGGCTGTCACAGTAAGAGCTTGTCCCCATTGATTCCATTTGCTGATGTAAATGATGACGGACCAAGGATCAAATTTATGCACTCCTGTGAAGGAAATTGAAGTATTAAAAGTTGCACAAAACAAAGAAACAGACGATGAGATAGAATATCAATCTGAAGTTACAAAGAGAGATGAAGTGCGTCACTCTGTCCGTGAACGAATTCCAACAGAAAAGATGCTTGCATATCAAAGAGAGGAGTCAGAAAAGGCAGAGAAAAGGCTTATGCATGCATATGAAAAATGTAAGGCTGAGACTCGAAAGGCAAGAGGGCAGCTGAAAACAGACATCCCTGAAAGTCAACTAGCAACACTTATAGACACATTGGAAAATGAAAGAGACACTGTAATGAATGCATACATAAGGGTTCGAAGTTGGCAACTCCACCCACTGATACAAGAAGAAGAGCTGATGTTTGTGATGCTGTGACAAAGGATATTGTAAAGATCGCTTATGAGAGGATCTCAGGTGTGGATGGAGACTTTGACAGTGAGAGAGTAAGGGGGCATCTTCGCGAATTGCTTGATTGAGATTATGCTCACTCCATCCACAGTTCTACGGTTTCCCGTATCAGCTCAAAGTCGAGTACGCCCATAAGTCAACCCTCACTGAACTCCGTCCTGATGGCTAAACAAATAGAGCAAGCAAAGCTTGCAGCAAAGGAAGCAGAAAATGCAACGATAATGGAGGAAAAGGACCAAAGGGAAAAAATAAAACTTTTAGAAGAGAAGCAAAGGAAAGAACTGGATGCTCAAAGGAGTGAGTTTGAAAGATTACAAGCAATAAAGGAGGTAAGAGCAGCTAAAGCAAGACTAGAAATGTATGACAAGGAAGAAAGCATTCACTCTGCTAACCAGAACGATGAGCTGCTACAGGCTGTAAGTGTTCCCACACACAAACCTGTGTATTCATCCTCAGTTAAGCCAACACTCAATGAAAGGGTATGCCAACTCCCAATGCTGACGTGTCTTGCCTTGCTATGGACAACCATTCATCATACAAAGAGCATTCCGAGAGAAACTCGCAAGCTGGCCCAGAATCTTGCCCAAGGACTCTGAAAGACTCATAAATTTCTCAGATTTCCTGAATTCATGTAAAGATGCTATGCCTCATGTGAAGGGACTGGACATACTGAATGACTGTGAGGAGAATAGGAAACTTTCTGAGCAAACTTCCTGATTGGGCGGCTGCCCGCTGGAACCGCCAAGCTACACAAACACTGAGTGAAACCCAAGATTTTCCAACTTTCCAAGAATTTGCCCATTTCATATCCATTGAAGCTGAGGTAGCCTGCAACCCAGTCACTTCCTTTCATGCCCTTCATGATTCTGAAGCTAATAAGGAGAAATATAATCTCAAGGTTAGTAAGAACAAAGCTAGTGTCTTCCATACGAAGATAGTCACACACCATGAGAATCCAAGGCCTACTGGTAAAATCACTGAACCATGTCTGCTCTGTCAAGGCAGTGAACATCAAATTCATGATTGCTCTAAATTCTCTGCAAGATCTCTTGAGGAGCGAAGACAGTTCATAAAGGATACGAAGCTGTGCTACGGATGTATAAAAGCTGGGCCACAGTGCCAGAGACTGTCGCTCCAGACATAGCTGTAACACCTGCAAGGGAAGACATCCTACCTGCTTACACGATGACAGCTTCATTAGAAAGGTAAAGTCCTCCTCTGTTCAAGGCCTAGAGAATGCACATGAAAGGGTCACAACGTCTTTAAGTGTAGAATCTGGATGCACACCTGCTAACACCTCAATGACTGTGCCAGTGTAGTTATCCTCACAAAACAACCCAGTCTCTGAGAAACTTGTCTACGCTCTGTTAGACACACAAAGTGACACTGTCTTTATTGAATATGCAGTAAGTCAAAGTCTAAAGGTTGACTCATGCCCAGTGACACTTAAACTCACCACTATGGTTGTGAAGGATTCGTTGATATCAAGTGAAAGAGTTTCCGGTCTTCGAGTTAGAGGCTTTAATTCCACAGTAGTACTAGACCTTCCTCCTGCATATACAAAGGAATGTATTCCCGTGGATCGTGCCCACATCCCTACCAGAGAGACTGACAGGTGTTGGAAACATCTTGCTCCTCTGACAGACAGAATTCCCCCACTTCAAGACTGTGAGGTTAGTCTATTAATAGGATATAATTGTTCCAGAGCTTTAGCCCCCAGAGAAGTGATTCTTGGAGCAGACAAGGAGCCATATGCTGTTCGCACAGATCTAGGATGGAGCATTGTGGGCCCTTCCTTGACACATCATGAGTCACAAAACGGTGTTACAATGTGTCACTGAGTATCTATTAAGGAGATTCCTGCTGTAACGCCAACTGATGCGATCCAAGTGCTGGAGTCAGATTTCAAGGATACTGAAGAAAACAAGAGTAGTGTCTCAAGAGGACATTATGTTCTTGAACAAACTGGAAGAAAACATCAGGATGAACAAAGACAGCCACTTGGAAATGCCTCTTCCATTCAAGAAAAGACCCTGTCTTTCAAATAATGAGCCTCTTGCTGTCACGAGACTTTAGCATCTAAAGTGGAGATTAATGAAGGACCAGGAGTACAGAGAGCATTATGTTAAGTTCATGGAAGATGTAATAGAGAATGGTGACGCAGAAGGAGTTGTTGATGAAGGAAAGGAAGGATAAAAATGGTGCATCCCTCATCACGGAGTGTATCACTCAAAGTACGTGTGGTTTTAGACTGCTCTGCTAGATACAAGGGAACCAGCTTGAACGATCATCTTCCTACAGGCCGTGACCTGATGAACAGCCTGACTGGCATTCTTTTGTGGTTTAGACAGTAACCTGTAGCCCTCATGTGTGATATTGAGAGGATGTTCCACCAGTTGACGAAGCAGATCGTGATTACTTACGATTTCTATGGTGGAGAAATGGAGATTTCAACTCACAGCCTCAACCGTTCCGCATGAGAGTACATCTGTTTGGTGCTTCGTCATGCTAACTATGGACTGAAGCATCTTGCAAGAGAAGGTGAACATCTGTATCCCCTAGGTTCACAATTCATAATGCAAGATTTCTACATGGATGATGGAGTCTCCAGTGTTGAAAGTGCAGAAAAGGCCATCAAGCTGGTTCGAGAAGCTCGCCAGTTTTGTGCACTAGGAGGTTTAAGGCTGCATCAATTTGTATCCAATGACAAGGCAGTTTTGGAGACAATACCACCCTCTGAGTGTGCTGTAGACATTACCGCTGTTGATCTCTCCCTCACTGACCAGCCTTTGGAAAGAGCCTTGGGAATTTACTGGCATCTGGAACATGACCATTTCAAATTTTGCGTCATTGTTAAAGACCAGCCAGCAACCCGTAGAGGTATACTATCTACTGTGGCCTCGTTGTTTGACCCCTTAGGGTTTCTTGCAACATTCTTGCTCAAAGGAAAGACTGTTCTTCAAGAAATGTGCTGAAATGGCATGGGCTGGGATGATCCCTTACCTGATGGTTTGCAGCCAAGGTGGGAGCACTGGAAGGCCGATCTTGTTAACTTAGAGAATATTGAGGTTCCTCGTTGTATTGTGCCTTCTGGGTTTGGGAGAATAACAAAGAGAGAGATTCATCACTTCTCAGATGCCAGCATGAGAGGATATGGCCAGTGCTCATACCTTAGGCTTGAGAATGAGAAAGGTGACATCCATTGTTCTTTGCTCATGGCAAAATCTAGAGTAGCCCCACTTAAGGTCACAACAATCCCTCGGTTAGAGTTGACAGCTGTGGTTGTGTCAGTTGCAGTGAATGATATGTTGAAGGAAGAAATGAACCTTGCAGATGCAGAGGCATATTTCTGGACTGACTCTCAAGTAGTGTTAGGCTACATAAACAACAAAGCTCACCGCTTCCACATGTTTGTCACGAATCGAGTTCAGAGAATTCATCGCGCTACAACTCCTCAACAGCGGCGATACATTCCCTCGGATGAAAATCCAGCCGACTATGCATCACGAGGTCTGAGTGTTAATGATCTTGTCACTTGCAGCTGGTTCAGAGGACCGAACGTCTTGTGGGAAAAGCAAATACTTCCCCCTGTGAACATTAACACACAGCTTCCAATCGGTGACCCAGAGGTCAAGAAGGCTCAGTCTCTGAACACGCAAACAGTACAGTAGTCCTGCTTGTCCAACCGTCTCACAAGGTTGTCCTCATGGTCCAAAGTCACCCAAGTAGTTGCATGTCTACTTCGTCGTGTCAGGAAGGAAAAGTCTAGTGACCAAAGTACTGTGACAGAATGTGAGGATGCTAAGTGCATCATCGTCAAGGACTTACAGAGTCAAATATATGCAGAAGAGATAGCCTTACTCCGTAAGGGCAAACAGCTCCCACGCAGCAACGGGCTATACAATCTGGACGCCTTCGTTGATCACGATAGCTCAAGGTGGGAGGAGGCTTTGTGATGCTTCTGCCCCTAACTCTGTTAAACATCCAGTGATAATTCCAAAGGAACACCATCTTACAAAACCTCTGATTGCTGATTGTCATGAGAAAACTGCACATCTAGGAAAGAGCTTGACTATAAATGAGATCAAATCAAGAGGATTTTTGAGAACAGGAGTAAACAGGACTGTAGCATCCTGTAGCATCCACAGGAATTGCGAGGAAAAAAGTCAGAATTGTGAATGATTTGTGTGCAATTACCTTTTTTTTTTATTCAGTGGTGGAAATGGGCTTCCATATGAAGCATTTAGAACTGAAAAAAAACTTTTTTGTTTTGCATTCTAACAGTGTCCGTTGATGAGGCTTCTTTTATGTGCTTCTTTTAAATAGGATGTCTCATGTAACACACATTTGTTTAATCACTTTTCAGACAAGGAAACAATCTTGCATGTACACTATATGTAGTATTTTATTAATCTCTCACTCACCCACCTACATACTCCCTGATTAGACTCTCTGTTACCATAGTAACAAAGATCATATAAACTTGTGGGACTGTATTTAATTTTCAGGTTTATAAATAACAAGCAATGTCAATGACCCTTCAATAGAATTTCCATTATGTGAAGATGAAGCAACAAATAAAGGCCTCTTAAAAGGAAATTGCTGTAAGCACCTGATCTCAGCACAGTTGTCTCATTTCAAAATCATTCATTCCTGCCACTTAAAATGAAGGGCAACAGGAAACGTAACTCTTGCATTTAAACAAAATCTCTGTGGAACTTGATGTTTGCGTAAACATAGAAGGAATAGTTATGAGAGTGCCATAATTTTTTATTGCGTAAATATATCATGAGCTGTCTTTCGACTTCAATAAGCATCAGCTGTGTTGATTTTATGTGAGTGCAAATGATTCATTTGTAAAAATGTGTTTTTCATCTATATCTTGTCTTTATATTGAACTGTTGCATATCAACACAAAGTAGGTGGTGTTTTGTTCCTGATTGAAAATGCATTGTTGAATAAATCAGTTAAATGAATGATTCAGTGAGAGTAGCTCAATTCATTCCTAAATGAATAAACATTTTTGAACTAATCGGTTGAATTAATTATTTGCATACTCGCTTATGTAGGCCGCACTTGTTGCCACCGACTGGGTTGATGATGTAACCTACATAAAGAGTCATTGAAACGAGAACTGAAGAATGCTGAAAAAAAGTTTGCAGAAAATCTTAAGCAACACAACTTGTTTTCAACATGGAACAAGTAAAAAATAAGGCAACTTGATGCAGTAAGAATTTTGAGTTCTCTCAACAATAGTATTTTAGTTCTTGTCAGTTAAAGATACTTTGTTTAGCCAATGTGAAGTTGTTTGTTCATGCAATACTGATTGTCTTATTTTGCTAATAGAAAAATTCTTGTCACAGTAACTGAAACAACAATTAATGTTGTTGAGGTAATTTATTTATTTATTTCTGTTTCCTGGAAGAAAAAAATAATGATTAAAAAGTCACCACATTATTGATTTTATATTTATTTACAAATGAAAAGCCTTAATGGATAACTTAATCTTAGACAACATTGTCTTTGCTTATAAAACAACTTACAAGACTAAGATATCCAGGAAATGAGTATAAGTGGCTGAACATTCTCTAGGCCTCAAAACTAGATACACAAACCTCAAGAACGGTGACATCCAACAAATGTTAAAAAGATGAGCTCTTTACAGTACAACAAATAACTAACAATAATGACAAAACAACAACAAAAAAGTTTAAATTAAGTCAGCAAACAGCAAAACAATCCTATAACAGTAACTATAATTTATTCATGCTGCAATGCATGTTGGGAAGTCATAAAGCCTTAAAATTTCAACAGTATGAAATTCTTTGTTCAGATAACTGTGTTTGGCTATTTGGGGTATTTTTTTGGCCTGACAAGGGTTTAATGTAGTTTCAAGAAAATTGAATTTTTAGTATTGGAGACTCAAAAGGTTTCATAAACTGGAAAATGTGCAGTTGCATTTATTTTATTTATTTATTTTTTTACAGTGAATGTTTCTTGAGCACCAAATAATGATTTCTGCAGGACCATGTGACACTGAAGACTGGAGTAATGACTGCTGAAAATTAAAGGGATAGTTAAAGGGATTAGGGACACTCAAAATTGAAAATTTGATGTTTATCTACTTACCCCAAGGGCATCCGAGATGTAGGTGACTTTGTTTCTTTAGTAGAACACAAACAAAGAATTTTAACTCAAACCGTTGCAGTATGTCAGTCATATAATGTCAGTCAATGGTACTCACCGTTTTGAGAAAACAAAAAACAAAAAAAAACATACACAGACAAAACCAAATTAAACCCTGCGACTCGTGACGATACATTGAGGTCTAAAGACACGAAACGATCGGTCTGTGCAAGAAACAGTATTTATATAGGTTTTTACCTCTGATCCACCGACCGGTCCAACTGGCTTTACGGCGGATCACATCAAACAAAACATCAAATTTTCATTTTTGGGTGAACTATCCCAAAGCTTTTGCCATTAGAGGAAATTACATTTTAAAGGATAGAAATAAAAATAAATTAATTTTAAATTGCAATGTTCATGTAATGTAATGAAATGTTTTTTTTTTAATTACATTTGTTGATTAAATAAGTAATTGGTGAGTATAAGAGACAAAAATTTTATAAAAATCTTATGACCTCAAACTTTTGTGTGTGTGTGTCCCTGCAATTGTATTACGTTTGAAATATAAACTGGAGAAAAAAAATGCACCAATAGCATCAGCAATGAAAACAAAATGTTAAAAGTAAAAGTGGCTTTAAAAGTCTGTTTCAGGCTTGAGTTGGCTACTTTCATTCCTCTGAGAGTAACCGTGCAGCTCTTCATTTTTCCTTAAAGACTCTAACACTTTGCCCTGTTATCACCTTGCTATTTATCATCTCCCACACTGTACATTAAAATGGAAAATGACTCACAGTAAGGCACCACAGTTATAAAAAAAAAAAAAAAAAAGGATTTTAAAATGCAGTTTGTCATCTGACAACTGTCCACTTGCATATGTAACTTTGTTTACCTAATTACGAGTCTGATGTAATGACACATGCACTGTCGCAAGGCTTATACAATATCGAAGCATTTGCGCAAACCCTCTGCTACAAGGTAAACACAACAATTCATTTATGCTGTTGTTAGTTTGGCCATCTATTTCCCCAAAACAGTGCTAGTACTGCTTCTGCCTGCCATCTGCTCATCACAATTCCCACATTCCGGCTACTTCATTACGCTTGGACTGAGATTAGCAAGTGACACCAGACTGTTCTGCCATGAATAAAACATCAATAACATTCTTGTCCAATAGATTTCCCATGTTCATCTGCGCGGAAATGGAGATCGCCTCATTTCTTCACAAGAGAGTACAGTACGTCCTCCTGTACCACGGCTCAATATTATCACTTCCTTTGAAAAACTGCGCTCCTTTGAGACGCCGTGTAGGGTTGCCCTCACTGTGCCGGAGCTCTGAATAATTCAGTCAGGCCAGGAGGACACCTGCTGTCCCATCAGCACAGCTGGGGCCCTGACTGCTCTCCACAGCTGCCCAGACACATGTCTGCACTAATTGCAGTTTGGGGCAAGAAAGTGGTTTATTCTCCACAAAGCTCAAAGAAAAAAGATAGACAGACAGTGAGAAAGATGAAGTGAGGGAGTAAGAAGCATTCTACATCTCAGAATAATCTCTGAGGGACGATTCCCACTGCGTTGTCGTAGAGCGGGACTTGCTTTGTATTGATCTGAGTGGCTGAATCAATTAATCAGGTCCTCATCTTCTGGACTGACGCAGCTCGGAGAACAGGAGAACCCATAGGCAATGTATGATTTATTTTTGCTTGTAAAAAGAATGAAAGTCAAACAAGCATGCCCTTGACTCAATCTTCTCTCTTTTCACACAGATTTGTATTGTGTTGAGTTAGAAGAAACACACTCTCAGGAGGGCGCTTGACGTTACTTTTAAGCATTGACGTTCCAAAGCTGCAAACAAACTTTTTCAAACGAGTCATTCTAATTAACAAGTGGCTTTTTTCTTTCCTTAAGCAAAACTAATTGTTCAGACTTTAGTAGAACTCAGCAGTGTAGCTCAGACTTTATCGGATTGACTGCATATGTGAAACTATGCAGATGTATGAATATTTTTATGTCAAACTGAGATGTTATCTCAGAGAAGGAGTTGTCATGGGAGGAAGGTCTCAGCTGATTATTTTGGACTGTTCTGGTGTGCTGGACTAGGTGGAAAGCTCTTTATTTCTGATGTGTTGTCGGCATACTCCTGATTTTCATCACGGCAGTGCGACAACTGCTTCCTCAATGTACCACCCATCAGTCTAAGATATGAGTCCATCCGCCGTTACTGAGAGAGAGATGTTCTACTTTTAAACTGACTTTTTCACTGTCACAATGGCACCCAGACTGTATGACATGCATACATACGGTGCTGATGAATATGTATGCCATAGCATATTCTCAAATAGGGGTGTGCAGTCAATGCATATGCAATCTGAATCTGTTGAAATGACAAAATTATTCATATTTGGATTCAAATAGAAAAAGGACCATAAGATGTTTTAGATTCTGTTTATAGTAAAGAAAATATGTACTCATAAAATGTGTTTGTGTGTGTGTGTGTGTATGTATATATATATATATATATATATATATAGTGGGTCTTGGGCGCTCTAACATGGAGGCTAAAGGCCGCGGCCGCTAGTGTCAGTTGCTAGAGCGCCTCTTGAGATCAGAGGAGTGAGGTTTATCTGTACAGCACCTACCCGCTGGCCTCACCCCCCTAAACCTCACTCCCACCCGGGTCACGGCACCAATGTAACCCCTGTACCTATATAATAATCTGTACAACTCAATTAAAAAACAAACTGAAATCTTTTAGGAAAGGTGGAGTAAAAATAAAATAATGCAGTTGCATAAGTGTGCACACCCTTAAACTAATACTTTGTTAAAGCACCTTTTGATTTTATTACACCACTCAGTCTTTTTGGGTATGAGTCTATCAACATGGTACATCTTGAAAAATGCTCCAAATCTGTCAGATTGTGAGGGCATCTCCTGTGCACAGTCCTCTTCAGATCACCCCACAGATTTTCAATCGGATTCAGGTCTGGGCCATTCCAAAAGTTTATCTTCTTCTGGTGAAGCCAATCTTTTGTTGATTTGGATGTATGCTTTGTGTTGTTGTCATGCTGAAAGATGAAGTTCCTATTCATCTTCAGCTTTCTAGCAAAAGCCTCAAGGTTTTGTGCCAATATTGACTGGTATTTGGAACTGTTCATAATTCCCTCCACCTTGACTAAGGCCCCAGTTCCAGCTGAAGAAAAACAGCCCCAAAGCGTGATGCTGCCACCAACATGCTTCACTGTGGGTATGGTGTTCCTTTGGTGATGTGCAGTGTTGTTTTTGTGCCAAACATACCTTTTAGAATTATGACCAAAAAGTTCAACCTTGGTTTCATCAGACCATAACACATTTTCCCACATGCTTTTGGGAGACTTATAATGTGTTTTTGCAAAATGTAGCCGGGCTTGGATGTTTTTCTTGCCACCCTACCCCATAGCCCAAACATATGAAGAATATGGGAGATTGTTGTCACATGTACTACACAGCCAGTGCTTGCCAGAAATTCCTGCAGCTCCTTTAATGTTGCTGTAGGCCTCTTGGCAGCCTCCCTGACCAGTTTTCTTCTCATCTTCCCATCAATTTTGGAATCACTGTTGCACCATATTTTCTCCACTTGATGATGACTGTCTTCACTGTGTTCCATGGTATGTCTAATGCCTTGGAAATTCTTTTGCACACTTCTCCTGGCTGTTAACTTTTAACAATGAGATCCCTCTGATGCTTTGGAAGCTCTCTCCAGACCATGGCTTTTGCTGTAAGATGCGACTAAGAAAATGTCAGGAAAAGCCTACTAGAACAGCTAAACTCTATTTGGGTTTAACCAGAGGCACTTTAAATGATGGCAGGTGTGTACCGACTCCTATTTAACATGAGTTTGAATGTAATTGCTTAATTCTGAACACAGCCACATCCTTAGTTCTAAGAGGGTGTGCACACTTATGCAACCACATTATTTTAGTTTTTTATTTTTACTCTACCTTTCCTAAAAGATTTCAATTTGTTTTTTAATTGAGTTGTACAGGTAATAGTTTACATTAAAGGTGGAAAAAGTTCTGAAATGATTTATATCAGTCTCATTTTTTTTCACCACATCACAGAAACCTGGCATTTTAACAGGGGTGTGTATGTATATATGTGTGTATGTGTAAACATGTGTATATAATCCAAGTAAAAAGAAATGCAATGAATGCATAAGATAATACAGTACAATCATCTATCTGTCTGTCTGTCTGTCTGTCTGTCTGTCTGTCTGTCTGTCTGTCTGTCTGTCTGTCGGTAGGTAGGTAGACTGATTGATTGATTGATTGATTGATTGATTGATTGATTGATTTTGTTGCGTTGTATTTTTATTTAATTTTTTTAATGGTTTTGATATGTTCATTAGAATTATCACTTTATCCTTGTGCTTAACTTCATAACTTTAACCAGTCTATTCAATAGAAATCGTTATTCGTTTTGAAGTAATTTTTTCATGCCATTCCGAATAAGGAATTCGGCTTCAGGCACATGCTGATTCCCAAACTTGCCATGCCTGTTTTATTTGGGTCTTTTGTAATTAGGTAACATTAACACTAGATTGCATCATAAAACCTGGACATATGGCGATGTGCAGGGTGCTCCTGGTTGGTTTGTGTTGAAACTTTCTTGTTAGCAAGTTTTATGTTCCCTCTTTTCCCTGTTCAGCTCAGGCCTTCAGTCCTGAGGCCTGCAGGTGTGTAGCATCCACAGCGCAGATGTGATTAAAAGGTCTGTGCCACGCCGGCACCGCAGCGCTACATGTAAGAAAGCACCTGACCCTTCCATCCCCTCCTGTTCATGTGACCCAGTTCTAACCCCATTTATGTTGGATCCCTATCCGTTTCCTCTTTGCCAGTGCAATTGGGATAGCTATTAAGCTGCATTCATCAAATAATTACACATAACTTGGGTGGTGTGGTTCTGGTGAGCTGTAAAAAGATTTTTTTATTTTTCAATTAATGCTCTATTGGTGGGTGGTTTTGGGTTTGGTTTCCTGTCATAGCAGATGACTGCATATAAAGCGCTTGCCAATGCCTTCGACAACAACTTGAAATGGAAAATGAAAGCAAATCCCAGAGGAGCCTTCTATTTTTGTAAATAGGCAGGTTGACGTTCATCTAAACGCCAGCCAACACCAAAACATGCAATTAATAGATTAGCTAGGGACGAAATACGGCCTCACAAGAGTGAGAGGAGGAGGATTAAGGCCTTTCCAAGCGGATAGTGACATATCGAGAGTTTGAGGCACAGGTCTAGCCCAGACTAATGAGGAGTGATTTGGGGGTTAGCCTGAGATATAATTACTGCATCCACCTCTGCTGCTCAATGAGCCTTGGTCCTCTCGGGAACGGCCCATTTCCAGTCGGTAATAGGGAGCGAGGCTGGGGTTGGCTGATCAAATTGTCTGCTCAATGGCAGGTTTTTGCTTTCCTGATTGTCCCGAAAGACTCAAAGAGCTTGACCCGTGGATGTGTTTTTTCTCGTTGTCACCAAATTTAAAAGCCAAAGCTCTCCCCAGGCATGCTGTTTATACTCCGGCCCTCTTCCCTGCGATGTTTGATTTATGTGAAGCCGTTCAAAGACGAGTCCATAATGAAGTTCTTGCGAGCACAACAATTTTGGACTCCGAAGAGTCGAAATAAAAACGCATACTTGCATAACTGGTCCGTCATTGCCTCAGTGTGTAGTAACTTGACTAATGTGTTGTGGAAAGAACAAGGGATAACCCAGTTTACCGTGAAACCCACCATCTGGAAGCGTGTCCCTGGTGTTTGTCTCTAACACAGGGGACAGGCGTTTGAATATGTAGGTGCATTCTGCACTTGACCTGATCCTTGCCTGAGAGATGTGCTACAACGCACGTGTTTCGGAGAGAACAAAATGAGGGAGAATAAGCTGGTCAAAATTTCATGAGGAAAGTTTTTGTAACATGTCACTTGGTGCTAAAATGCTAGATGAGTTTTACAAATTGAGTTTAGATCTTATCTGGGGCTTTCATCTACATTTATAAGTTGTAGAAAAGATAGCGCTTTATAATCTGCTTGTCAAGTAATTGAAGTTTCCCTGTGAATGACCAGGCGTTCTGAGATAGCTTGTCACGGGGCAAACTATAGTATCGGGCAGATGGTTTACATTGTTAGCGGAAGTTTATCAGTTCAAGATCTTAAATCTATTTTCCTTGCTTTCACAAGTACAGCACAAAAAGCACGCTCCCGTTCTCCCATCGACCTTTGTCGAGTTGTCATGACAACATGAGCAGGGGACCTCTGCTTCCATGTCATTGCCTGCAGATCCCTTTGGAATTAAGCTCAACACCAAGGTCCGCTGGGTTCTGCTATTACAATACAATTTATTCATCTGCAGACCTCAAAACCAAAATTGTTTGAGTCTGCACTGAATAAATTATTTAGAGATTTACTTAAATTATGTTTTTGACATTAGTTCTCATCATTATAATGAAACAAAAAATCCTTTCCCCACACTGTTTTTAGTTCAGTAAGTTTAAATGGTGTCCTATGTTAAAATGCATATTGGCATTATTATGAAATTGGTAATTAGGTCAATGACATGGCACACTTTTTTTCTGTACTACAGTATTTATTTTAAAGAAATCTCTGTAATTTGAATATACCTATTCTATGATAAACATGTTTTTATTTATTTATTGAGAGTCAAAAATGTCAGGGTGATATAACTGTCAGATATCATAATTAAGAAAAAAGGCATTACGAAAATGACATAATTGAAAGGAAAAAACTGTATTTTGGCATAATTTTTTATTATTATTTCACAGAAATAACAGAACATTTTTAATACAAAGGTATTATGATTATCTGATATAGTTATATCACCTTGACATTTCTGAGACATAATAATAATGAATGTATCTGTAATGATCAGTAACATTTTTAATATTTTTAATGGAGTCTGACATGCTCATCAAGGCTGTATTTATTTGATCAAAAAGAAAAAAAAATAATATTGGGAAATAATAATATTGTGCAATTTCTGATATTGGTTTTATTATACTTTTATATACTTTAAAATATAATTTATTTCTGTAACACAGTGCTGAATTTTCATTAGCCATTACTCTAGTCTTCAGTGTCACATGTGACATGATCCTTCAGAAATCATTCTAATATGCTGATTTATTATCATTTTTTAGAACCTGTGATACATTTTTCTTTGATTCTTTGATGAATAAAAAGTTAAAAAGAGCAGCATTTATTCAAAATAAAAAAAAAATTCTAGCAATAAAATAAAGTTTCTAAAAAATGCTGGGTTAAATACAACCCAGTGCTGGGTAAAATATGGACAAACCCAGCTATTGGGTTGTTTTGACCCAGTGGTTGGGTTACTACCCAGAGTGTTTGGTTAAACATTTCATCCAGCCGCTGGGCCAAACCAACCCAATAGCTGTCCATTTTTCACCCAGCACTGGGTTTTACTTAGAGTACTATCACTTTTTATCCATTTAACACATCCTTGCTGATCAAACATATAGCTTTGATGAGCATAAGAAAATAAAAAAAATCGTACTGATCCCAAACTTTTGAATGGCAGAGTATATGTACTCTTTTTTTTTTTTTTAACAAAACTGCTTTACAGCTTATTAATATCAGGAAGTCATGTGGTCCAACCAACATGCAATACAATACAATAATAACAATAGGAAAAAACAAAGTGACATAATAGAGAAGAACCTTGCAGATCCTTGTGGATACACTACATGATAATATCTTACATGTCATTGAGCTAAAAAACAAACAAAAAACAAATTGTATACTTTTCATCTCAGAAAGAATTGTTTTTCTCCTCAAGTAAAGTTCCTCTGGACTGCAGAAGATAGTTAACTTTGAAATTATTAAAAATACAAACGACTTATAAATGTCAATGTGTCTCTTGCGACACGGTTTCCTTGCCGAGCACCGCAATTATCTGTAACCGTGTAGTTAATTTAAAAAATTGAGAATAAATCGGGTATGGTTTAAATGTCTGCTGTCAATTTTCATTTTCATAATTTGCCGTCGATCCAGTCACAAAACAGGAAAAGGTCATCTGAAATATATTGGAAGATGAAAAGGCTTCGCTGGCGTCACGTTTTGATATCCTGCTCTATTTGCACAACACAGCCGAAGATGCCGGTAGCAGCGCGGTGTCTTTGTCCATGGATTACGCTGAGCCCGGGGGTGACACGTAAAGGTGACATAAGGGTGAGAATCTTCATCCTGTGTGGATGGCCGTAGCGCCCCGCTGGCTGAGATGAGTATCAGCTGAAAATCTCTACGGTCGAGGAAGGAGCGTGCTCAGGAGCTGCCATCGCCTAACATTCATCATCCACCACATTCAGTCCAGAAGAAATATGCCTTTGGTGCTGCCATCTTTCATGGGAGTCACCGTGTGAAGCCACCATTTGTTTCGTGGACATAAAGTTCCTTTAATTCTGCTGAAAGAGTCACAGAGCTGGGAGGCCTGTGGATAAGTACTTCAGCTAGCAGGGTGATTTGCCATTGGCGTACGTCATAAACCACAACATTTACAAGCAACATATGCTGCAGAAATTAATCTCAGGTTCATCAGGTATTCAGGGGTTCGTGCTTAAATTAAAACAAACATTGATCTTGTAAGAGGGGGGTAACTTGTTTGACCAGACCCGAAATGCACAGATGTGATAAATAGCTCAGAGACCAAATATTTTCAGTGGAGCTTCTTCATTTAGGTGAATGCATCTTTCAACAGAACATAAGGGCATTCATTTTAAAGACTGCAATTAAAAAGACAGCTAATTTAAACCATTTGATAAATTTCTTGAAATATACTCACCAAACTGCCTACATGCAGAAAAAATCTGTCAACAGTTTTGCAAAAAACAGCTGTAGCTTGTAGACCTTGTCTAAAAATAGAGCACACATTTATGTTCGTCCTTTAGTCTTGAATCCTTTTTCCAATATTGAGAGCAAGATTCTGCCCTTGTATCAGAGCACTCAAGGCATGTGCAGACATGTGAGGACACAAGCCAGCGTGACAATGAGAGACTTGGCTGCTTCTACGTGGTCTGCTGGAATATTGACAACTTTGAGATAGATTGGTATAATGGTGAAATGATTGATTGGCACCTTGTGGAGGGAAAAATGCGCATGAGTTGGGAAGAGAGAGGGGGGATAGAGAGATTTAAAGCTGAAGATGAAATTTCTGCACCACTAGCGTTACCAAACTGAATTGAAAACATGATGACTGTTTTCAATCTGGTTTCCTGAACGCTCCCCGTCATTCATTGTTCACTTAACAGATAGTCCCGCCTCTCAAAAAATTATTTTTTTTTTTTTGACAATGGCACTCAGCTATATGTCAATGTGAAGTTTGATGAATGCAGTCATTGAATATTAAACAGAATCATTCATCTTCAATAGGACTGGTTACATATAGCTGAAATGCATTTAAATTAGTGAGCCATAATCTGTGACATGATTGCCAGGAAAGCAAAAAATAAGTTGCAGATGAGAGAGATATATGCGTAGAATAGAATGAAGGCTGCAGTTTTGAAATGTAGTACATTTTTTTTAAATACTTTATGGCAAAGGTTGAAGCATACCATCAAATTTAAATCATAATCTCACAAATTTATCTCACATAGGGATTACGTGTAAAAAAAATAAATAAATAAAAAGTATATATATATACACCCACACACACACACACACACACACACACACACACACGCATACATGCATACATACATACATAGACACACACACACACACACACACACACACACACACACACACACATATATATATATCGGGTTCTTTAATGAAATGATGATGAATAAAACATCAGTTTGACCGTACAGTGACCTGATGTACTTCAGACATTTGTGATTGGTTATTTGATTGCTTTAAAATTCAATGTCACCATCTGGGCAACAAGATAGTCCTCAAAATACACTCCCAACATTAGCATTCAATAATCGTATTCATGTCACTGACAAAACGGTGAATTGACAGGGAATTTCAATCACTATGGCTGTCAGATTACCTGTAAAGGTCAAAAGTGGCAGTCACAATATAGAAGTGAGGAATATATCTTCATACAATGTATATAAAATGAATTGGTAGGAGTATGAGAGAAACGCTCCTGTATGCCTTCAAAAAAGCTGTTATTCTTTACCTTTGAAGCAGATCATGAGTTTTTGCTCTTCATGTGAAGCGTATCAGCAGGCTAAAAAGTTAACAGTAAATCTATAGCGAGACTATCAAGCTGTTTGATATAAAGAGATATAAATATATTCAGCTAACCAAAAGAAAACATTTACTGGAACAGTGGGAAGTTTCCAAAAGCAGACAGAGTTTATATCTTACACCTCTTGGGACCTTGTTCTCTTGAAGGGAATGTTTTACAGGCATTACAAGCAAGCACAGATCTCCTGGGATTCTTGCACAGGCAAATATCACTTTGCCTCATCCACATTTTTTCATTGCATAAAAAGATGGAAATATGCACAGTGCCCTGATTTCCAAATGCACTTGTGAGTGGTCGTATGTTACAAACTGAGAACAGAATTTATGAAGTAAGTAGGCCTCAAACAAAACAAGTTGCCTTTGTCTGAACTACTACTGTTCTTAACAAAATACAGCAAGAAAAATTATAACAAAAAATGAGCCTCAATTTAGAAATGCCTGTCTTGGTCGGAGATTGTTCTGGTTATATATATATATTGTGACGGATCGACGGCCCTCCCCCTCATCATCATCACCACCCCGTCCCTTATTCGCCGCCCTTCACCAGGCTCCCGACTGGAGTGGGTGGATGAGAGGAGGGGCGTGGGACTAACGTGGGCTGGCGGCGTGTGATGAGGCACAGCTGGACTGAATTAAGCCTCATCACCGCCGCCGTTAAATGCCGAGCGCGCCTCTCCTCGAGAGACCGGTCTCTTCCCCCGTGCATGCACGCTGGTGTCCTCGTGGGTCCAGGAAGGGTGCGTCGAGGGACATCGCGCCGCCGAGGATGTGAGCCGCGGAACCTCCAGGGTCATCGTGCAAGCCGCACCCGTATAACGGCCGTCGGGCCAGGATGCCGGGCCGTCCATCCCGCCAATGGGCCAGTAAGTGGCACAGGAAGAGCCGCCGCTCCAGAGAAGCCGCCGCCCCTCGTGCCCCGGACCGCGGGAGCGTGTGCGGCCACCTGACTCCGCCCCTTGCCTGGACCCTTCCCCTTTGGAACACTGCCCTCCTTCACGAGCCCCGCAGCACATCGAGGACACCAGATCCCCCCCTGATTTATGGACACTTCTTTCGCCTGGACACTTTATTTTATCACTTTTGTTTAATAAAAACCTCTCCGAGGCCTGACGCCACACCCACTGTGTCTGTCGTTGGCTCCTCCCGTCACAATATATATATATATATATATATATATATATATATATATATATATATATATATAAAAAAAATCAATATGTCAAACTCATATCCGAACAGACATCATAATGGCTAGTTATGGTTGGACCTTCCTTGACCTTAAGTTGTAATGCATTTGGACAACTGTGTATGCTCTGAAGAGCCTGTGTTTTCCGGATTTTCATTAGCAAAAAATGGCAGAACTATTACGCTAACCCTTGAGGAAATAACTCATGCATTCAAGTGTGGCTGTGTCAGAAAAAAATGACACCTTGTTTCTTTTGCAACATCTCTGTGTAATAAAATGTGTTCAGAAACAAAAGCAAAAGTGACACTATCCTCATAGTGTCTAATAATAATAAATATTGTGTTTGTGTGTGTATGTATATGTATGTATATATGTATGTGTGTGTGTTTTTTCTGTATATTTAGCAGTATATTGAGTTGTTGTTAATACCGTATAAACAGATTTTTATTTATTTTTTTACACACACATGTATATTTTCAGATTTAATATTATTTATACTGTGAATATTGTTACCTAGACTCCTCTTTATCAGTGCTTTACACAGCTTCTCCCAGCAATTTATATCTTCTGTGGCTGCAGCAAATTAGTGACTTGTGAATTTGTCTCTTTGCAGTCACCTCCTGATTTCACAGTGTGGCCAGATATGTGTCTGCTGGCTGTCCTCCTCATCAGCTTCACCTTCCCCTGAATAACTGCCCTTACATCTGCTAATTACACACATAAAAGTACTGCACTGAAAACGAACTCAGGCAATGCACCCCCATGCATCTCCTGCATCTCCAACTCATCTAACACATGCAGATGCTACTGTAAACAGAAACTCCCATTATTTCACCTTTATTAACACATTTCCTTCACAAAAAAAAAAGCAAAGGGAACTATAGAGAAGTAAACACCTTGAAAATAATTAAGTGACTTTCAGAGTAGAAATTTGTTTTTTGTTTTTTTTTTCCAGTAATTGTGCAATTATTTATTTATTTGGTAACTTAACAGGCGGCTGCCTTAAAAACATTAAAGCAAAATACCTATTTAAATGCAAATTAACTTTTATGAATATTGAAAGGTTATTTGAAAACGCTGCATACTGGTCAAAATATTTCTTATGTTTTTGAAAGAAGACTCTCATGCTTACCAAGACTGCATTTATTTGATCAAATAAAATCAGTAATATTATGAAATATCATTGCTATTTATTTGCTATTGCTAAACCTTTATTTAATCCTGTGATGGCAAAGCTGGATTTTCAGCAGCCATTACTCAAGTGTCACATGATCCATCACAAGTCATTTTAATATGCTTATTTGGTGTTTGTTTATTTTAAATTATTATTGGTGCTCCATTATCAATAATACTTCTTATTAATATTGAAACAGTTTTTGCTGTTTTTTATTTTATTTTTTAATTTATTATTATTATTATTATTATTTTATTTTTTTTCCCCCTGGGTTCTTCTAATGAATAAAATGTTCAACAGCGTTTATTTGAAAGGAAAAACTTTTGTATCTTTTATAAATGTCATTAGTCACTTTTGCACAATTTAATGCATTCTTGCTTAATATAATTATTATTTCTTTAATACTTTAAACTATTGAACAGTAGTATACATATCTATGTCTTTTAAATATCAGTGTACAAGACATCAAAAATGTAATGTAATGTTTTTTTCTGTGTTGAGTTGAGCTGATTTTTGGTATTTTGTTTGTTGTGTATGTAAATGCACTCACTGAGCTGATTCTAAAATTGATGAAATGTTGAAATCGTTTTTATATGGCTGGCAGTGACAGCAATCAGAGACTAAGGAGAATGTTTGGTTTTACGTCAGGTTTGTCTGCTTAACTGATTCTGAGATGCGTGTTTGTTTTTAGACTAGCAGTGTCTTTTAAAACTAGCAGTGCTGCAGTGCAGCCTTGTAGCTGCATCCACCACCAGTGGCAAGAAATTGATTCCTTCAATTTAACCTGAATTTTGGGATTCTCATTACACCAAATGGAACAAAAAGAAAAATGAAATGAGACAAGCTGTCAGATATTTTATTTGACTGTCAACTCTTCCCTGTGTTCCTAATCTCATACAGCACTGTACCAATTACCTCACATGGAGGAAAAGAGAACATTGAAAATGATGGCGGCGTCTTGGACTTTGGAGGTCTAGGATTGAGTGAACTGTTAACATTTCATTTCTGCTGCCTATATTCATCAGCTTGTTTATTCATCAGAGTTCATCACCCCCCTGTTTTTACATGTCATACCGTTTCATTCAGCTATAGATTCATTGACCGGAAGAGAGTATCTTAGATATGTAAACACATACACGGTTTGAGTACATAAATCAAGCTACTGTAGGAAGAACAATCACCATGTGCAAAGGAAAAATATTCAATACCCTCTCTCTGCTTACAAGCTCATATGCACCTCATCCAGACGTCTCATCCGTCTTTGAAAACAATAGAACTCTCTCAAAGACTGGTGCTCGTCCCAGGTGGATAATTGACAGATTGGCTGTCTATACTAGGTATAAAAAGTCAACATCCTCAAGCTGACGGAACAGTTCTGAGGAGAGAGAATCTATATTTATTTTGGTCACATGATTCTTTCTATTGATCTGTCTTTAGTGAAGGGTAAGCTGAATTAATCAAAAGCAAAATATGGTTGACATGTAAATGAGACATTATGAAATACATCATTAGATTCCTGAAGTATCTTATTTGGCTTGTTCTTTGAAACTTATTGACCGAAAGGACAGATAAATTAAAGTGAAAGTTCACCCAAAAATAATATGTCATGTTGTTTTTTTGTTTTGTCATACAATGAAAGTCAGTGGGGTCCAAAACAACACACTCCATTACAGTGATGTTTATTGTATAAAAAAAAAAGAAAGAAAAAAAGATTTTTGTAAGATGTTGACAGGTTTGGAATTACATAAAGGTGAGTAAATTCTAGATTTTTCATTTTTGGGTGAATATGCCATTAAGTAAATAGCTGGCATTTTGACGCATGTTTGTTCTCGTGCAACATTTTCAGCTTAAAGAAAGCAATTCGTTTGATGGTTGTTTTTTATACCCATCAGCAAAATGGCCTTTTGTACCTTTGTTTAGGAGTGCTATACCATATTTATGCTTCAGTGAAAGCCTAACTTTGAATATGTAGCAATTAGCTCGCTGCATTCCTTCACCTCAAAGATACGCTTCAATATCTTCTTGTTTTTACATGTGCTTTGTTTAGCTCTCTGGAGGCATTCTTTGCTGAAACAGGATTTAGTGAATGTACATTTGGGAATTTCCACAAACATTTATCTGGTTAGACATTAGTGCAAAATGCATTCATATGAAATGAAAGATATACTGAGCCTATGGGGATCATTTAATAAATTAGAGAGAGGATGAAAACTCCTGAATACTGAATTAATTGCATTGGGATATAAATGGTACATTGGTATTTATTTTGTCCCTTGTTTACCATCTTGGATGTCAAAGTGGAACGATGTGAATATTTGAATTGTTTGTAGTTTATGAAATCAGTTATGCCATTTGTGTTTATGTTTATGACAGTGTGTACACTAGCATCAAAGTCCTTGGACACTTAAGCTAAGCAATTAACAAATGTATGATTTTTTTTTTTTCAATGTATAAGAGAATATTACCAAGTGGCAAACAAACAAAAACATACAAAAAAGGTTTATTATTTTATTATTAAGTTTTAAATAAAATAATACACATTTTGTTCAAAATGTAGTTCAGATGTATATTTGTACACTTTGTGGTTGATATTCAGGCATTTTTAAGTTTGTTAAAGTCTCCAAATATTTTTTTTTTTGACCACAGTATACACACAGACACACATAAATATGTATACATGCAGACCCTCATTCCCTTAGGCTGAGAGAAGTTTTCACATGACAAAAGCAATGGAAAGTACTTGCCAGTGAAAAATAGAAATGGTTTAGAGCCATTGCTTCCAAGCCATTAAAGGAGGCACGCTGCAATCTCCCGCAATCATCTGTGCTATTTCTCTTGATATTCTGGCTATGCTGGTGACGGGTCACAGGAGAGTAGGTGTGTGATACAGTCTGTAGCTAACTCTCCAGAGACTCTAAAAATCTTCCTCTGATAGTGCTGGCACGCTCTGTGCCATATGATTGCTAGTGTGCTATCAGGGTGAGTTGGGTATTCAGTCACATCTCTATCAGAAATAGCTGCTTTCCAATTTTGGCTAATTTGGTTGATGTTGTACATCATTTTAAGTTGAAAGCATATATTACATCTGGATTAATGGTAAATTTGAAACAAGAATTTTCAGTCTGGCCAGTGTAACTCTGTACTTCCTTCCTTACATCAGAGAGTGGAACCCTCTGACATGCACAAAGAAACATGAAAGTGCATAAAGATAATATAAGTATGAGCCCAAGTCTTTGTTATTGCACTTTGTACATGCACAAAATTCATTTTTCATGCCCACTGTTCTGACATGAGGGTCCTCGTGAATCTCCAGAAATCAGAATTTTGAGTCTCTAACTTTATTTACACACAGATATTATTTTGTTAGCTAGTTAGATCCTCTGACTACCAATTAAATATTTATATGACAAATGAGACAGATTAAGTATTAAAAACCTTAAAACAAGGATGGGTGAATCTTACATGTCATTTGACCTCAAAAACAAAGGGAAAATAAAATAAAATGTAGTTTTTTTCCCCACCCCACTCAGATGCATTTTTATTATTATTATTATTTAAATCAGCTTAAAGGCAGTATAACAAATATTAGCTTAATGTACAGTATGCAAACTTTATTTTATTTTTATTTGTGTGCTCTACACATATAACATTTATATATATATATATATATATATATATATTATTTATTTATTTTTTTGCATTGCATTAATGAATAATGGTTAGTGGAATTAAATTTTATGAAATTATGTTCAACATTTTTCAAACATTCAATATACTGCACTATAATGTAATACACAGCTATTTATTTTGAGTGCAAATATGACCTAGACATGTTCTTGACTGGATTTATGAGATTTTCCCATATACGCATTTGAGTTTGTTTTCCTACAAAATCATAAATATTCAAGGACTTCTTTTGAGAAAAAAAAAAATCCCGGACATTGTCATGATTAAGGC
This sequence comes from Acrossocheilus fasciatus, assembly GCA_036784905.1. NCBI lineage: Eukaryota > Metazoa > Chordata > Actinopteri > Cypriniformes > Cyprinidae > Acrossocheilus > Acrossocheilus fasciatus. The sequence continues at coordinate 21,591,045 of CM071943.1, forward strand.
TTGCTTGTTCTTAAACACCTCAGCAGGGCATAAATCCACACTCCCCAAAGTGCTCATTTAAGAGCCCATAAATTTTACATTTTCTCTGTCTAAACCGGTTACCACAGGATTCACGCTGTGTGAGGCAAAACACAAAGCGATATTATCAAGTATTTTTACCCTCTAATTATTCTGCCTGTTATGCTTTACGGTACTTCAAGCTTAGAGTCACACACACTACAAGTGTGCTGAATCTTGCCGTTTAATGTAAAATGCAATGAAACAAGTCTCTTAAATCGCACCTTCCACACCAAATGGATATATAGCCCATCACATCCCAAACCACTATGTATTTATATATCAAGTGGTATAATAGAAGATACATTTCAATGCATCTGTTTGTCTCTGTGAGCGCCTTGAGTGAAAACAACCATGTGTGTGATCTTGTATTCATCAAAAGCTAGCAGGGCAACAAAAGGAGATGAGAGGAGAAAGAGTGCCTTCAGATGTGCCTAGACCACCTGAGGTGTCACTGATATCTCTCAACTTGTGCAAATCACCTAATGAGGACAGCTTTTGAAAGATACAGCTTCTTTCAGATAATTAAATAATAATAATAATAATAAAAAAGTCTCACACAACCTCTTCCACCAAGCAAAAAGCGATGTTTTCACGTGGCGTGAGGAGGATGAAAGCTTGAAGGGTGTGATTTAGTAATGGAAGGCCTTTTTTTTTAGAAACCAATCCGCGGGCCCCTGGAGGAATCTTATGCAAAAACTGTTTGCCTACTCAAATCATTGTCAGTGTTTTTTGTCATTCCGTGGATTTCAGGTGATCTTTGAACTATTCTCCCCTTTTTGCCCTTCGAATTCCGATAGGTTAAGGAAAAAGTTGGATGGCCTCTTCGATTTATTTTTCCCCATAGTGAATGTAGCACTTCGGTCTCTAGTGAAACACTATCAAAGAACACAGAAAATCAAATCAAAAAGAAGCGGAAGAGGAATATTTCTTGCCGCTAGAAACACTCATCTGAAGTTGGGGATACAACTGCTAATTTAGGTCCTCCTGACAGGAAAAAGTAAGCGCTCTTCAAAGCCAGCCTGGAAGTCTTTGTCTGCTTTAGCGTCAACATTCCAGCTTGTTTCTCCAAGGGAGAAGAAATAATTGGCTGCATTGTGCGAGGTATATGTGTCAGGTCTGATAAGCGATACAGCGATGATGTACATGAAGACATGAAAGAGACATGGAAGAAGACTCTCTTTTGAACCTTCAATGTGTTGATAAAGTATGCATCCATATTTAATGTCTTGATATGAGATATTGCAGAAATGTGGGTGAGGAATCTAGTTTTTCAGACGCCTACACCTGCAACTTTTTCCCCTGGTGGCTGTCCCTGTTTGCAAGATGTGATTTGTGTGCTTTCCTCTGTTAACGTTTCTATTATGCTAATTAACTGTGGTTTAACACTTCTAAGGAGACTTCAAAGCTCAAGGTATGGAAAGTTCTGACAAAAGAAAGTGGCAGGTTGCAATATTTAAATCCCTACTGGCCACATTTTTTTTTTAGTCCTAAAGGTTTTTTTTTTTTTTTTTTTTCTGACGAACTCTTTATTTTTCTATTTAATAGGAGAGATGTTAGTGTGACAACAAAACATGTTTTTAAGACTTAGTGACATCCTGCAACATGAAAAAAAGGATTAGAATCTACTTGTACATGTCTCTTATTTATCAAGAGCAGATAATTGTCATGACAACTTGACATTTTTGGATTTTGAGTAAAGATTTATGGTCACACTTTATATTAGGTGGCCTTAACTACTATGTAGTTACATCAAAAAATAAGTACAATGTACTTATTGTGTTCATATTGTATTGGAAAACCCTTATGCTGCTATTGAGGTGGGATATGGGTAAGGTTAGGGACAGGTTTGGTGGTATGGGTAGGTTTAAGGATGGGTTAAGGTAAGAGATGGGTCAACAGTGTAAATATAAATGTAATTACAGAAATTAATTACAGATGGAAGTACATATAGGTATTTTTTTAAATATATAAGTACAATGTAAAAACATGTATGTACACAATAAGTGCATTGTATTAAATGATTAATTTAAATGCAAGTACACAGTAGTTAAGGCCACCTAATATAAAGTGGGACCAGATTTATTATTAAATGAAGAAAATTAAACACATATTCTGCCTTTAACTCTTGGTGATATTTGTTTATGCACTATAAAACGATTATCAAAAGAAGAAAATCTTACAAAATGTACAGTAATCATCAATCCAATGTATACACACATTACAGAGTGGTAACTTAAAAACCCTATAATTATCAAACAATTAATGATCTTTTTTTGTATGTCAAAAATGTATTAATTTATTAAAATGTCCTGACACATTGCCTATAAACTTTTATTTTTATTTATTTATTTATTTTTTTAAACTGAAGTCAACATATTATTGGGGAAAATTATATAATCTGGCCAGCTCATCTTGAACTAATGTGTTAGAAATAGAAAGTGTAGCCCTGAAACTATTCAGACAGGGTTGAAAAAATAAAACAAGAAGACAAGAAGAACAGAACACAATTAAACATGTAGGGCCCTATTTTAACAATCAAAGCACATGGTCTAAAGTCTAAATTACAATGAATTAATAATTATTCTTACAATGAATTAATGAATACAATGAATTAATAATTATAATTATTCTTTACAATAATTCATTAACACTTAAATTAAACAGAAAAGCCAGCAGGTGCATGATTTGGCATGGCAGCCAATACAAATCATTAATAACCGTTTCCTTACCTAAATTCTGCGTTTGGGCCAAGCTCGGTTGCAGAATCACACAATCTTGATCTATATAGTGTAGTAGTTAGCTATCTCTGTGTCGTAGCCTATGTGGTTGCTTGTCAAGCATGAAAAACAAGTTTTATTTAAATTCTGAATATATTATCATATAGGCTACATCCTGCAAAGAGCGTTCCCTTTAAATTTATTAAAAACTGTCACTCATTCATCACAATCTTACAAAGTTCCGTTTTAACCAATGAATGTGATTTTTTTTTTTTAAATGAAGTTACGAGCATTATAGAACTCGGCGCTGGACAAAAAGCAGTGAGTGTGTGGATTACAACCTAAACACCTCTGATTGGTCATTGCATTGTAGAAATCAACAAACAGGTCTGCGATTGGCTACTTTGCTCCCCTCTGTGAAAATGCATTGTAAAATCATTTTATGCTTTCCAAAGCAGAAGATACACTGGATTGATTGCCAAATCTATTTCATTATGCTATTGTTACGAAAAAAAAACAGATCCTAGACCAGGAGTTATGGGCAGTTTTTCCATCTAAAAGCAATCAGTTAAACTATTTTACACTATGAGTTAGACTATTATACATGCTAAACTGAAGTTTGGCCGTCCCCCTCGTGGCGGGGCAAAGCCCCCCGGCTCCCCCTCTGGCGCCGGGCCTGGGCGCAGTTTAAAAAAATAGCAACACGCCAACAATGCACCTGAACACACCTCTTTTTTAGACCAGCACGCCCATGGGCGCACAAATGGGCGTAAATGCATTTGCTGTTTAAATGACGGGAAAATGAGAACTGCGTCGGGCTGAAACTAGCAAACACACTTGCACCGCGCTTGGCCCGTATTCTCTCTTTAACTTTGCATGATATTTGTTTATGCACTATAAAAAGAGAGGTGATTATTACACATACACACACAAACTAGACATGGCTAACAAAATTTGGTGTTCAGAAATAGTATTTTCTTGCAAAATTTCCAATAATCATCAATCCAGTGTAACTAATATGTTATGTAGCTTAAAAAATCCAAATTATCAAATAATTAATACTCTTTTTTTGTATGCCAAAAATGGATTGATTTGAAATGTTCTGACACTTCTGTCAAATATGCATTGCCTACTGTTTATACATTTTTTTTTTTAACTGAAGTGAAAATATAGGGAAAATGATATAATCTAGCCAACTCAACTTGAACTAATGTGTTAGAAATAGAAAGTGTAGCCCTGAAACTGAATTCAGACAGGGTAAAAAAAAAAAAAATAAAAAATCTCCCTTTCACAGTAGAGTGTCAGAGACGGTATTGGGCATAGATTATTAATTCAGAATTTAGCAACAGATAATGAGGATTTTGGGCATGTTTAAGAGCACAGGGCTCTCTTATTGTTACAGTATCCTGACATAGCCTCATACCTACAAACAATATACCCAGCAAGCTCCAGAGCATGTCACACAGAAAAGGAGGAATGGGCACTCGGTGCGTTCTGCAGTGACAGCTCAGAGTAGTTTTAATAGGCTGATAAAATGCTGACTTGAGCACACAAAGAAGCTGCGGTGGTTTCGCAGTGCTAGGCTGACTGATGGAAACTGGTCTCTGTCACAGGTTTTATCATCTGATATGTTTCTTCGCCATATTTTTATGTTTCTGAGAGATAATGAGGAGCAGGCTGAACCTACCTTGGCCTTATTCCCGCTTTCTTGAAACCGATACAAATGAGGTTTTGTCATTGAAAGTTGAAGTAAACACTGGTGACTTTTACACCTGCAGGTTGTAATTGTGTTTGTTTAGATGCTATGTTTAGTGTGCTAATTGAAATTTTATTTAAAGTGTCAGTCATTTTCTCTCCTTACCGTAATGCTTTGAAACCTGTGTGAGGAAGTGAACACCGGAGAGCTTTTGTCTGTAGCGATAAACGGATCTAGCTGCTAATTAAGCTGTTTTCAAATAATTTGATATCCTCAGGAGAGACTGTCAACTATACATTTCGCGTTCAGGCATTTGCAATACCTCCAGGACATCAGCATAGTTGTCAGTTTATGTCCACCATAATCACGCCATGTGTAGCTATTGTTGAGAACCAATCTTTCTTTCTGTCTCTTTCCACCATCTTCAAAAAGAAAGTTACTTACCTTTTTACCGGAAGGTAGGAATATTCCTTTAATTTGATGCCTGAAATCCCTTCAGCAAAACTTGTCTTTCTGTATTACAACACATTCTAATTACTTTTGCTTGTTTAATTTCCGAAACTCAAAGTAAGCAAAATTGGTTTTGCTTGAGGTTGAGTTGTTTTTTTTTAATTATTATTATTTTTTTTATAATAGATAACAAAACAAAATAATAGATCAAATATAGCATAAACCACAAATTTTTCTACAGTAACAGCCTCAACAGTGATTTAGATGCAATATGTTAAAATAGTACACACATATACAGTACACACACACACACACACACACACACACACACACACACACACACACACACACACACACACACACACACACACACACACACACTTCGGTCCCACAATGTAGCAAACATTATATATATATATATATATATATATATATATATATATATATATGTATGTGTGTGTGTGTGTGTGTGTGTGTGTTATAATTTGTAATTATGTTTATTAATTACAAAACCTTACATAAGTTTGGGGAGGATTTTACATTTTACAATGAGATTTTACAATGAGAATATACTTGATCAATAATGCTCAAATAATAAAATATTAAAATAACTTACAATTTGTTCTATTTTTAAAAAAAATGTAATTTATTTCTGTGTGATGGCAAACCTGAATTTTGATGACACATGATCCTTAAGAAATCATTCTAATATGCTGTTTTGTTGCTCAAGAAATATTTATTATTATCAATGTTGAAATGAAATCAGAAATCAGTTTTATTTTTTCAGGATTATTTGATAATAGAAAGTTCAAAACAGCTATTTTTGGTAAGAATGTAAAAGTCTTCATGTTCACTTTTGATCAATTTAATGTATCCTTGCTAAATAAAAGTATTAAGTATTAATTTCTTTAAAAAATAAATAAAATAAAATATATTATGAAATTAAAAAAAAAAAAAAAAATCTTATTGACCCCAGAGATTTGAATTAGTGGGTCAATCAACTAAAAACCAAGTCAAAAATCTTGGGGTATTTTTGGAGTCAGACCTTACCAAAGTAGTAACTACATTTTGTTTCCAGTCAAGACTTGGAGAAACTTGTTCATGCCTTTATCACCAGCAGGGTGGACTATTGTAATGGTCTCCTCATCGGCCTTCCCAAGAAGACCATTAGACAGCTGCAGCTCATCCAGAACGCTGCTGCCAGGATTCTGACTAGAACCAGAAAATCTGAGCATATCACACCAGTCCTCAGGTCCTTACACTGGCTTCCAGTTACATTTAGGATTGACTTTAAAGTACTTTTACTCGTTTATAAATCACTCAATGGCATAGGACCTAAATACATTGGAGATATGCTCACTGAATATAAACCTAACAGACCACTCAGATCTTTAGGATCGAGTCAGTTAGAAATACCAAGGGTTCACACAAAACAACGGGAGTCTGCTTTTAGCTATTATGCCACCTGCAGTTGGAACCAGCTTCCAGAAGAGATCAGATGCGCTAAAACATTATCCACTTTTAAATCCAGACTCAAAACTAATCTGTTTAGCTGTGCATTTGTTGAATGAGCACTGTGCTACGTCCGAACTGATTGCTCTATGTATAATCATTTTCTATTCTTAAATGTTTTAAATTATTTTTAAATTACTTTGTTTTTATTGCTGTGATTATTATTATTTTTAATTCATTGTTATTATTATTATTTTTAATGACTATTTCACTTCCTTTTGTGTAAAGCACTTTGAATTTGTATGAAATTGTATGAAATGTGCTATATAAATAAACTTGCCTTGCCTTGCCTAGTGTATAAACACGCACACACACACACACACACACACACACACACACACATATATATATATATATATATATATATATATATATATATATATATATATATATATATATATATATATATATATATATATATATTTAAAGTTACATTTACATAAAGTGTTTTTTGTGTAATTGTGAGGTTTGCTAAAATGTTTACAATTTAAAAAATTGATTAAAATTTGAATTTAATTTATTTTAATAAATAGTATGTAAATATTAAACGTGCAAAATATTACAGTAGCCTGCTGATAAATGGTGTTACTGTGCACAAGCATGCAAACTCTGGATTAAAGTCCAGCACACTCCACTGTTATCCGTTCAACTAATTGATAATGATTTGTGACAGAAGGCAGCGCTACCATAGCAGTGTGATTGTAAAGAGTGTTGACATGTTCTGCCATTTGCTTTTAGAGCCGGTTACGGAAACATTCAAACCTTTAGCACGTTACTGCTCTCCTCCAGCTTTCAGGCATCCGTCAGGAGCCGCTCATTAGGGGGCTTGCCTGACTACTGTCAGCCCGGGAGTCTCTCTCGTGTTGTTGAGCAGCCATCACACCATCACCATCCTCCCACCTCCGTCCCCTCATTTGCTATCTTTCCTATCTGCACCAGGCTTGTTAAACAGAGCCCCACATTAGTCCGGCTTCTCCCTCCGTAGAGGCTCGCAGGCCTGTCAGCCCCGAGGTTTAGTTAATCACTCAGTGAGATCAGCCCTGCGCTCGGGCCCCGGACGCTAATAGAGCGACGAGTGAGACTCAAACACAACATGAGGGCCTCGTTAGCACAGCAGGTATTTAAGGAAACACTCCGTTTCAAATGAAAGGATAATTTGTCTTCGCGCAGAACCACAGGGCCCTTTTTGAGGGATGGCTATGCGTCGTCAGCACCAGTAGCATTGGGAGGCTGTAGGCTGGCACCGTTGACACCATCAATTTGATGTTTAATAAATATTTCCATCGAATAGCTGTATATTTTATCCCCAAATACACAAGTCATTTTGTAGCGTTGAGGGATTTTTGCTGACTGCCCTTTTTCCATTTTTTTGAGACTCAATAGTGATAAAATATACAGTAACTTCTCCCTGCAGTCTCATGTTGGTCCAGCTTACCGATTCAAACAGGTTCTCATAACTAACCCAATGGCTTTTTTTTTTCTCAATACACAATTAATAGTTGATTTACATGAATGCCACTTTAAAAATATAAATATTATTAAGAATTGTATAGTCATTTATACAGTCTTTAACTACATTAGCAATTTTTTCTATTTACTGAGGATTTTTTTTATATAAGTAGAAACTCAGTAGTGCTAAAATATAACCTTTTTTAGTCATTTAGTAGTGTTAATAGTGTGTGTGTGTGTATACATATACTTGAAATTCATGGGATTATTATTCAGTAATTACATGAGAACTTAAATTAATGGTGTAACTATTATGACATCTTCAATTAAAATGTGTGCAATTAAATATGTATACAGTATATTCATATACATATTGCAAATATGTCAATAACATATTGTGTTATTACAAATACATTTCCAGATGATGTTTCTATTGATTTCTTTCTTTCTTATACTTTTTCTTGCTTTTTTGCTTTCTTTCTTGCTTTTAAGGTAGAAACTCAATAGTGCTATATAAATATAACTTCTCCCTACAGTCCAATATTAGTCCAAATTATAGTGCTGGCCAACAATGATCAATGCAATTCAAACATGTCCTCATAACTAAAATCAATACACCTGAATTAAAAATCAAAGCAGAAAGTCAAGAAAAAAGAACTAGGAATTCCATAAAAAAAAAAAAAACTTTTTTTTTTCAGAATCTATTACTCTCTAGTAGAAGATGCCACAAACACACTCCTTTATCTATTAATAAAGAGCCAGAAGCCGAACACTTTTAAATGCACATTGCTCTTAAAATAGACAATGTGGTCCCCACAGGCAGAACGGTCCCTCAGGTGGGGTCTCGGTGGTCTCGGGTGTTTGTTATTATGCCATATTATTAGAAAGAGCATCACAGTGTTAAAATGTCGTATGTGTGCCATAATGAACTATTCCCCGACTTCCCTCGCTGTTTCTCGGGCATTAATCCACCCGCTCTGTCACGGCAGCACCGGTCCCTTCTCTCATTAGTGCTGGCAGGTATCAGAATGCAAATAATGAGGAACTGCCCGCCAGTCAAACTACATATATATGAGAGCGAAAGAAGGGGATTGGGAGTCCAGGAAGTGCCAAGAGTGAAAAGCAATCATAAATGAGAAAATGCCCAGGAGAGCACTCCTACATGCACTAACTGCAGGGGAGCACAGTGACAAGCTACGTGCCTTCATTTTCACTGGAAACGGTGCCGACTTTCCTTTCAGCACAATGTGCCAATCAGCGTATAATGTCACTCTCGTCGATGATCGGAATTAGATGGGGACAAAAGACTGGAGAACGGCTTGTGTCAATAATGTTCACCACTCATCCTCAGAATTCCCTTTCATTTTGTTTACTGTATGAAGAAACAATGACATGCAATACAAACAATTATTTTTCCACCCTGTTGATTTCGCCTGACACATTCTCTAGGGAGGGAAAAAAGGCAATTTTCTGTATTTTCAAGGATGTCTCTGCATGGCATTGGGGTGTCTCTGTTGGACGATTGTGCGTAAAATCACTGCAATTATTGCAGGTGGTAGGTACAGCTTAACCGATGTGCAGCTATACTATGTATGCATTATGAATTCGAGGTTTTGACCAACTTTGTAATTTAGTTTAAAGCTTGCTCTAAGTACATCAAACTCCTTTTTTTCCTCTCAAATTAAATGTTTCTTGGCTCCGAATGACATCCATAAAACTGGCATTTAAAAAAGACTGCAAAGTGCAGACTGCTGCACTGAAATGAATTAGATACTAGGACATTTTCAAATTATTATTACCTTCAGAATGTGATACACAATATATAAGCTTTATTATTGCAGTACACATAAACCTTAAAGCCACAAAGTTAAAAATGTCACAGGGAAGCGTCTGGATACAAATGAGGTCTGTGCATAATTCCTCACGCTCCTAAAAAAGTTAATGGGGATTGTCCTGTTTAATTGCCTTCTGTGCACACTGGTGCATGTTGTGTAGAAAGGCACCAATCTGACAGGAAAATGAGAGTTGCACTAATTACTTCTGAAGCACTTTTAGACTCGTCGTCTGAAAGAGTAGGCAAAAAATTGAACCCTTTTTTTAATTTGAAAAACTCAGGTTACCTACCTAAAAGGAACATGGTTCATCCAAAAAAGAAAATTTGCTTAAAAGGTATTTACCCTTAGGTCATCCAATGTGTTCAATCAGAATTTGGAGAAATGTATCATTACATCACTTGATTACCAGTGGATCTTCTGCAGTGAATGGGTGCCGTCAAAATGACCGGTCCAAACAGCTCAGAAAATAAATAAATAAATAATAAAAAAAATCACAGTAATCCACTCAAGTCCAGTCCATCATGAAGTGAAAGCTGTGTATTTGTAATAAACAAAGTTATCATTATGATTTTTTTTAAGCTACTTTATCCATAATTTTGCTTTCTCCAGTGAAAAGGTCATCTTTCCTGAACGAGAAAAAATACACTGTTCAAGCACCGTTTACAAGCAAAAACAGTTCTAAAATATGTCAGTGGATTTTGATATGAGAGGACAGAAGGGGATGGATGCTTTCAATGAAGGAAGAGGAATGATCATGGACAGGTGTTTTGTCCAGAAGCAATGAAAAAAAAAAAAGTTTAATGGTGGATTTGTTTCTTACAAACATGCAGTTTTTCACTTGACAAGATGTTAATTAATGAACTAGAATCATATGGTTTACTTGTGGATTATTGAGATGTTTTTATCAGCTGTTTGAACTCTCATTCTGACGGCACCCATTCACTCCAGAGGATCCATTGGTGAATAAATGTAGTAATTCTAAATTTCTCCAAATCCAAGACTAATTTTTATAGGTTTGGGAGAGTTTTGGAGAGTTTGTGCCTTATGCATTACATATTGCTTATTCACATGTGGATTCCTGAGACGGTCACATCTTGTTTGCATTTCGGGCCATCGCTTATTCTTGTTGAATGTGTCTTGGAAGACATTTACACTTCATTTCATCATCAGACAGCTACTAGAACAGTAAAAAAGCACAAAGTGTAAACAAACTCCCTCTATGTTCTCTGTTATTATGACTCGAGAACTCCAGGCTTGTGATCTTCAGCATGTTAAACAGAGCATACTAGGCAGACTTATTCATTCATTTAGATTAATTACGTAGTTACAGTACAGAACCTAATTGTCAGAAAGTGTTTATTGATAAATATATTGGAGGGCTGCAGATCAATGTGAAAACTCTTAATTTTCTACATGCCTGAGTGATTTTTCTCCAGAGCCTGTGTCCCCACCATTAGCCACATCTGAATGCCCTGCTTCCAGTTCATTAAATATGCTGAAACGGTTTCAACACTGGGCCAAATCTGTGTCTTTCTAGATCCAAATGGAGCTGATGAGCTTTGATTGAAACTTGGATAATTCCGGCGAGACACGCATTTATTTTTGGCGTGTAAAATCATTACTTTTTATGAGGCCCTTTCCACAATTACATACTCTCGATGTTAATATAACTTTCAAACAGAATTGCTTCTTTATGTGCTCAGATGCTTGTAGTCCATTAATTTAGTTTTATTGCCACTAAATTAGTTTCACTTACCCCCTCAGGCAGCAAAATGTAATGTGCATAAATATAATTTATGCCCCTAAACATTTGCACTACAAATATGCGGCTCACACAAATGTCAATTACCTGCCATGTGCAGCCAGCGCGCTCTCATATAAAATGGATGCACTTTAGACCATTTCAAGTTAAGGGGGAGTTATTCTTGTTAGAAACGACCCCACACTGCTAGGGCACCTTGTGCTAGATAAGATAAAGTTACACAGGAAACGATTTTCTTGGAGATTTTATTTTTTGTGTTACAGTGTCACCTTCACCTAAAAAAAATCGTTCCTACGCTATTGCACTTTCATATTATCTTTTAGTGCAACCATTACATTTATATGGGAGAACATATTCCTTTCGGATAGGCTGGGGTTCAGTAAGGAGATGGTGTCACTTTGGGAGTTTTTCTTGATTGTGCTTGTGTGATGAACTATGAAGAACACAGAATGAGGTTGCAAAAATTGCTCTTCTGGGGACCATTGAGTTTTCAATAGAAGGAGTAAAAACAAACAGTATAGACAATTCATGGATCGTAGATGTTTGTAGCTGGTAATAGGATTGATATAATGTAGAGAAGTTGTATTTGGAGGTTTCTTTAAAAAAATGCATTTTGGGGTTCTTTTTTGGTATGGTATTGGAGTGCTGCAAAAACCTAACATTACGAGACCATATAAATTAACATAAATCCTTTAATTGAATTCAGGATGATTTTGTGTGTGTGTGTGTGTGTGTTTTTATTTATTTTTTTATTTTTTAATGTGCTATTTTTGTGTATATACAGTAAATGCTGAGGAGACCATATATATTATACATTTTAATAAAACCTATAAAATATTAAACCTTCTATTAGCTGAATTTAGTCTCCTTAATTGCAGCTGTAAGTGCTTGAATAGTAATTTTAGGTGGTGATTATTGTGCCATTGTGAGGGCAGCTTTTCTTACTTCGTAATTGTGAATTTAACACCTATTTGCTTTAGAAGTGATGTAGCAAGCCTGACCCTTTGTTCTGACCCCTTTATAAATGTGCTCTTATAAACAGCTCTAATGAAAGTTGGAAATAGTAATAGTTGCAAATAACAATTACAGTTTGTTGTATAAAGTGCACACAAGGAAGAACATTTTAAAGGGCTAGTTCACTCCAAAATAAAAATTCTGTCATTATTTATTCACCCTCATGTCATTTCAAACCAAAATTACTTTCCTTTGTGGAACACAAAAGGTAAATTCTAAAATGTCCTGGCTGGTTTTTGCAATTTAATGAAAGTGAATGAAACTGGAGTTGTCAAGCTCCAAAATGAAAAAAAAGAAAAACACCATTGAAGTATCCTAAAATTGGTCCATGACTCATGCACTTTATTCCAAGTCTTCCAACTATAACCCTGTGTGAGAAAAAGACCGAAATGTAAGTCGTTATTCACGGATAATCTTCCACCCCGGTGGGCTGTTAACCATTGTGATAGGATCATTGAGCTTTAGTTCTCCTTCACCGTAATTCAGCGGTTCTCAATTCCAGTCCTCGTATGAACTGTGTTCCGATTGACATGATCCCTACACAGTGTTCATTGCTTCCTACTCCCTGAGCAGGGGAAATTTACTTCTTCGGTAAATTCATTCACGGATTTGCGCTGCGCCGCTGCCTGCAGCGTCTTCACACATAGACAAAAACTTACTAGAGTGTGACAAAATGCATATGTAAATAAATACTATTTAAATTCACGTCTCGTACACTTTAATGACCTTTAAATGGAACATATACGCTCGCTTCGATCTGGAATCATGGCGGAATATCCTGTGATGTCCACTTCGCAGGGCACTTATGTTCGAATAGAACAAACGTCTGAAGCGATAAGAGATACACACAAAATGTGCTGATCGGGGGGACTGGAATTGAGAACCGCTGAATTACGGTGAAGGAGAACTAAAGCTCAATTAATTAAATTACAGCATCGGGAGTCGTTGCCTTTTATGAACATCATTCTAAGTAATCAAGAATGTCATTGATTGGATTCCCACTGAAATTAATTTAAGAAAGCCACAAGAACCGGTAATGCCAGCCTTAGGTAGTAAAACACACAAACCACACACCTTTTTAATATGAGACTCAGTTATTATGGTACACTTGAGTATGGATGCTGGAAGTAGCACTTATGAAGCAAGCAAAATCCATCAGTTTCCAGGAAGGCAAAAGACTGCACGAGAAACATCTAAGAAAATGATCTTAGTTGTCTCCCAGCTAACATGCATTTATTTACTGTAAATGCACAATTTCAGTATTTGGCTAGGTGGAAATTATTCTCCTGTCATTGTAGACCTGGATATGTAGAAAACAAGTTCCTCCAGATGTGTCTGATGTGCAATATGTCCCAGTTGTTCATCACAAAGATTCAGTCATCATATCTGTGAACTGCATTCCTGATAACTGCTTTCCATACTGCTCATTAGCTTGGCCCCTTCTGTCGCCCCTTTAAATGGATGTTTTTGCTGGGCCTCTTCTTGAGACTTATCACAGCTGACTAATCAATAACTCATTTAACTTTTGGTTATCTCCAAATGAAAGTAAGTTGTCTAACTTTTTTCTTTTGTGTTGGTTTCACTATTTGTTCCTTAATGATGTGGCTTACTTCGTCTCAAGGTGATCTTATGAAAAAAGTTGAGGAACTAGTCATCAGGTGTTTATGCCAAAAAGCAGTCGAAACCGCTTCTACGAGGGCTTTGTTTTTAATGTGTTTTTTTTTCTCCAGACATGCAAGTTGTCAAAGCTTTTCTCATAGATGAATTGGTTCTCTCAAGGAATCATTTCTCAGAGAGAATTGCCTGCCAGCTTTTTTTTAAAAAAGCGTATGGATAGGTGAAGAGATGTACTTCTATTTACTAAAAACCTTCTATATATATTCTATAATTTAAGACTCTTACCAGACTCTAAATAAAACCTCAAAATATAAATGTTATAATTTATGTGGAATTCAAACAATTAGAGATATTTACAGACGGCACATAAAAATGACTTTTATTTAGAGTATTAACAAATTCATGTTCTATACATTGTATGGACATTACCTTTGTAACTTGTCACAAATAATAGATTTTATAAAAATAAATGTACATGAAACAGCATATATAATAAGTACCTTGCTTATGGTGTTGAGATTTTTAAACAGCTTTCCTTCTACATTCATATTCCAATGAATACCATAAAAATAGTTTTAAGCATCAACAAAACCATCTATTGTTGATTAGGATACTGATATTTTTGAGAGTTACAGTGTTGACAGACAGCATAGAAAAGGCGAAAAAACCCTAAAATAAGTCGGAATTCTGCCCAGACACAGCAGGAACCCTTGATTACACTAACAAGGTTTGGCTCACCATGTGTTTACGGCCTCTGTTATTCTTGCAGAGAATAAAGAGGTGAAAATAAAAGTCACTTTAAAAATCAAGAGAGTCCTACCGCACACATTGTTTATCAGGACAGGGGCTGATGCTAAATTCTGCAGAAACTGAAATGAGGTCATCACGCTATGAGTTATTGTAAATCATGATTGCAGTTAAGAAAAGAAAAGGCAAAAGGTTTGGCCATTCTTCTGAAGTGGCCCGTTAGATCAGTGCTTCAAACCAGAACTGTGGCATCTCCATCAACACTGTATCCCAGCAGCTGTCCAATGTTTTTTTCCGAATGTGTATCAGGCCGTTTAACTACAGTTACTGAAATAGCTACAAATATACTGCTACCTTGCAGTGCCTTTTTAGCTACATAGTTTGGTAGTTTCATACTCCATTGAGTTGGGCTGCTTGGCGCTGAAGGCCTGAAGAGCAGTCTGGATTCGGACCACATCAGTGGTAGAGAGTTTAAGACGGTGGCGTAACAAGCAGGCGAACAGATCCAGAGGTTGTTGGCCCGGTGGAGAGAGTCGGTTGACCCGGTCTCGGATCTCCAGCAGCTGGAGCAAGGCTGAGTCCTGTGAGCCCTGTGTGTACGGGTAGTCCAGCTGCAGGATCAAGTCCTGAATGGCATCCGGATCAAAGTGCATACTATATCCAAACACCTGCATACTGTTGATTTTCATGTAGCCCAGGTTACGGGACGAATCCATGTATTCCAATGGCTCGAAATGGATGCTGCCGTTCCCCTGAGCCGATGCCGTTTTGACACGGCTCCTCAGGTAAATGTGTACCGTCTCAAAAAAGGTCTTCCACTTGTTTCCCAGAGTCAGGGTCCAGTTATAACAGTCAAGCGGGATGTCTAACTTGGTCCTTTCCCAGTCAGGGTAATTGTTCTGGTCAATTGGCATGATCCAGCTCTCAGAATGACTACCTCCGAATGGATTGATGTAGACGGACAGCACGGGTTCCAGGGTGCTGTTTTTAGTAAGGCATATCTGCAGGGAGATCCCTAAGAGCATGTGAACATGGCTAGATTTGAACTTGTTGCTCTTCAGCGTCAACAGCATCCTCTTCCTCCAGCTGGGATCGAACCAGTTGTTGAGTCTGACGTCATTGCTTATGAACATGGCGTGAATACTGATCCGCCCGTCTTTCTTTTGCAGCAGGTAGCGCAGCTCCATGTCCTGAAGGTCCGTCTCGAACCCGATGTAGTTGTCGGTAGAGTCCGGGATGGTATTCCTACAGGTCCCTTGGCTCAGCATGTAGCCGGGATTGCAGCTGGCACAGCGAGAGCGGTTCTCGTAGGAGCAGGAGGCGCAGTGAGGGCCGTCGCCTACGGAGCACGGGATAACACCCTGGCAGGACGGGTGCTCGTAATGACAGGAGCAGGTCCGCGTTTCCTCCATGTAGGAGCCTATCTGATTGTTCTCACTGCAGTACATGATGGAGAGGATATACTTCAGCCAGTAGCTGAGAGGCCTATGGTGAAGGAATGAATGTGATAAGTCAGATTGTCTCCAAAGTTGTAAATGATACTCAATTTCATCATAGATAAAGTCTAAAGATTAAGTACTGTGAGTAGCAATATTAGAGATGTCACAAGAATTAATCAGAGTACTTGAAGCTCATGGGAACATGTTTTATTTTGCTCAATCTCCAAGAGCCTTAGAGCCTAAAAGCCTTTTTAAACAGTAAACACGCACAAAATCAAAAAACAATTGGGCAAATCATCCAATATAATGAAATAGTTAGCTGAAATAGTTAGCTGAAATAGTTAATATAATATAATATAATATAATATAATATAATATGTGCCCCTTGACCACAGAACCAGGCATAAGGGTACATTTTTTGAAATTGAGATTTATACATCAATAAATAAATAAATCCTAATCCTAACCTTAATGATTTTTGGCATGAAAGAAAAATTGATCATTTTGACCCATACAATGTATTTTTGGCTATTGCTACAAATAAACCTATGCAACTTAAGACTTTTGTGGTCCAGGGTCAAATAATATAATATAATATAATATAATATAATATAATATAATATAATATAATATAATATAATATAATATAATATAATATAATATAATATAATATAATATAATATAATATAATATAATATAATATAATAATATAATATATTTAAACATTGCTTGCATAAAACATCCTAAAAATAATTCTATTATAATAATTATTGATTTTGTTATTATTGAAATATGTGACCCTGTACCACAAAACCAGTCACAAGTAGCATCGGTATATTTGTAGCAATAGCCAAAAATACATTGTATGGGTCAAAATTAACAATTTTTCTGTGTGTGTGTGTGTGTGTGGAAAGCAGCTGAACACTAAAGTAAGTATATACTGTATAAAATGCCCTAAGCTTGAAACATGAAAGTACCTTATTCTTTGAAAAATACAGCTTATGTTTTCTCATAATAGATGGTTTTAGAAAATTTTTTTGAAAAATCAATACTTAAAAAAATAAATAACACTAGGCACTAAATTATTTCCAAATAATTTCATCCATTTTATAAGCATGAAAAAATGCCATCCTGTAAAAATTAACATAACATGCATATTCAGACACTGTAATGATTCTCTCTGAAGCCACTGGCAAATGAACTCAGTGAAGTGGATCAGCACGATCTGTCACATGGAGTCAAATTGTAAACATCAGCTAAAATGTACTCCCATTTTCCATTTCACTTTGCTTTTCCAAGCACAATAACAGTAAAAATTCAACTCATACAGCATTTATAAACTCTAAGTTAAAATAGTAAATGACGTCTGTGTCATTGTACCAAGTCTGTGAAATTAATCCATACTGGATGTAATTTTTGACACATTAACGTCACAAGTTAAAAATCCTAACTGAAAGATAAATCATAAGCTGAAGAGGATGATATTTGTGCATATTTAAGGCCCAAAATATTCTTAATTCTTCTCTGAACTGGCTTGTAGATAAACAACTCATTATTTTCAAGGCTTGACTTATGCGGAAACTCATCTTTTCACAGTGCAAAAATCTATTTCAGCAATTGCAGAGTCCCTTTTGTTATGCTATCCTGCGAGATAGCCGAAGATTTTCATTGCCATGGAATTTCCTCTTGCGCAGAGAAAAACAGTTTACTCTGGATTAAAACATAAGTGATGGCAACAGAATGTATAAATATTCATGGCACCAGGCTGCCTGAGAGACAGTCAGTATGCAGGTGGTTGGCAATGGAGGAAATCTCTGCAGCCTGTCAGCATATTTCACTGACAGCGAAACGGAAATTCACACCAGAGACAAAACATGCGCATGCACATTTATTCCATGAGAAAACAATTTCTCGAAAATTTCCATATTTTTAAACCGTAAAAACATCAGATGGAAGAACAACAATAGCTTAAATAAGCATTTTTTCTCCTCTTACGGAAATTATAGCCATGAAGGAATATGCATTTGTCAGACAGTATAATCACTTAAAACCAATAAAAAAAAAAATAAATAAATAAAAAAACCCATCTGATTCAGAAAGGTAATGTATTTGATTATTTTAAAGCACAGATTCTGGTATAATGAAAGACAAAATAATATGCAAACATAAAGCAAAACAAACCGTCAGATGCATAGGAATGCATTTTATGAACAAATTTATCAAGCTGTTGATAAATTCTACCTGACAAAAGGAATGGAAAAAAAAAAGTAATTTAAAGGAAGTGTGAAAATCAAATAAATCAAGTGTGAATGATCAACTGACAGAGAAAACAAAACAGTAAATCAGGAACTCAAAAGCAGTCTAATAAAATGTCTTTTCTATTTGTCTGCTTTATTTTTCTTGCTGCAACTTGAATCATATGTTATCAAAGAAGAAGGATGCTCTTGAAGATAGATCAAGGCAGATTGCAGATACATTTCAAACGCATGCTGTTATTGTTTTCATGCCTTAGACTCCTCAGTCCCGAGATAGGAAACTTTGGAAAGTATGAGTATACTGTACATTTGGACTTGAGAGCTGATGTTATTCTCATATATGGAAATATTTGTCTTCACCGGTGTAGCAAGAGAAATCAAGTATAGAGCACTTTTCCTGTGTTTACTTCACATTTTAACTAACAGGTTTATAAGAATAATATTAAAATAATCATTAATTATGCATGCTTAATACCCTAATTAATCATGTAATTATTTCCTGAAGCAGCTTGCACATTGTTGTGCAATATGTGTTAGTTCAATATAGACACTATAATAAAGTCCAAATATCTAGTATACCGGTCAAATGTTCAATCTGATTTGGTCTAATAAAAACAACAATTTATTTAAAAATTTTCCACTGCAAAATCTGCCGTTTCTTTTTTTTTTTTTTTCATAACAGTAACATTGTACTGTACATTGACAAAAGCAGTAAAATATGCAATCATTTAAAAAGTGCCTTTTTCAAATTTCCATTCTATTATTTTTATGCTGATTAAAAATCAATATCAATATAATCAGTAAATTGTATAAGTGTTGCTGTATTCCAAGAAAATATAACACATTTTTATATTACGTTATAAAACATACAAACATATTTCAGGTAAAATTATGTTTTGTTATTTTATTTTTATGCTGACAAAAGATTTTACCAATTAATATGATCTATAAAAGTGTACAACCGTCGCCATACACCAAGGAAATATAACACAAATTTTTCAGTATACGTATGGAAGCTAGTTTCTGCCACTGAATAAGAAAAATAATAATAATAATTGCAACTTTTTATATCACAATTCTGACTTTTTTCTTGCAATTGTGTTTATATCTTAGTTTTTTTTTTCTTTCTCAGTATTGCATGATTTAAACTCAGAATTTTGAGAAATAAAGTCAGAATTGTGAGATATAAACTGGTGCAATTTAATTTTTTTGTTTTTCAAATCTGCGATTTCCTTTTTTCATATCAGTAACATTGAATGTTGATGAAAGCAATATTTCATAATATTACTGCACGTAGTCATTAAAAAAAGTTTAAAAATCTCGATAATGTATATTGTATTATTATTTATGCTGACCAAAATATATATATATATATATATATATATATGTGTGTGTGTGTGTACAGAAAAAAGTATGATCTATCATTTCTATAACTCTTACCATGCATCAAGAAAATATAACACAAATATAACACAAATTTTTCAGTTTCTAGAGCAAAATTGCAAATCTGAAAATCTGACTGTCCCTTCCAAGGAGTAAGGTATTTATCAGAGGATTTCTATATGTTGCTGCATCTGCAGCATCTGCATTACATGTCGTCCCAGAGCATCCAACCAGTTTAAGTGATAATATGGGGATATCTGAATAGTATGTCTTTGAGAAGTCAATATGAATATTAATGAACCAAGAACTTTCAACTGTGAAGCTGATCATCGCTTTAGGCTTCGCTTTCACCTCATCTGACTCAAGTAGTTTCCACTTGACTTGGCTGCCTGCGTGGTTTGCATAATTCTAATTTTTGCACAGCCTTGACCCTCTACCATCTTTGAACACTTAGTTTCAGACCTCAGTCATGAACTTTCTCCTTCCACAGCCCTTACCAAAGGCACTGCATTATCATGCCAGTGCAGAGCCCATAAATTACCTGTTTCCCGTGTCTTCCATTAAAACACAACCTGCACTTTAGCCTAAAGATGGGAAGATAAAACCTATTCATCCACTAACTCCTGAAATGATTAGATGGGACAGTCTCTATCATTTCAGAGAGGCTGGGACTTCAGCCAAGGTACTAGACTTAACACAATTATGCTTGCCACAATTGCCCTCAGATATGGACTGAGTAGTGTGTTAAAGGAATTTCTTAATTAATTAGTTCAGAGGACATGCATTTTAAATCTCCTATTAGTCCATCCATTTGGAAAAAGATCAAGAATAAAGATTCAATGCAACAGCACAATATATGTACGTGACATCGCGAAAAATAAAGATGTTATAAGAGAGCTCAGGGTTTGGCCTTTGGATTTTCTCAACATTTTGAGATTCTGTGAAAGAAAAAAAGAATAATATTTTACAGTAAGGTCTGCTAACATCCGTTAATGCATCAGGTATCATGAACTGATAATAAACAGTACTTTTACAGCCTTGGGTAATGTTCATTTTTTCATACATATCGATAAATTTGTAAGGGTCAAAGAGGGGTTTTCAAGCAACAACATTTTAAAAGTTTTTATTTATTTAAAAAGTATTATAATGTATCCTTTTTTATATTAGAAAGTGTCCTGTTTAATTAGATTTTTTTTCTGAGAAAAAAATAATAATGATTAATACATTTTTACCCTGATTTACAGAAGAAAAAAAAATCTTGTTGGGCAATATTTAAAATAAGAATCATTATATTACACAATATTTTTAATAATAATAAACTACCTTAATGTTTGTTTTTATTAATGCCACATCAGCTTCTTTGGCTGTTTTCATGGTGAAAGAGAAACTTCAGTAATTACAATTTAAACTAAAGATCTTTAAGACCCATTTTTCCTAAACATTCTGAAACTAAATTTGGATTAACTCGATAAAAACTATTTTAAATGGCATCAACATAATAAAACAAAACTAGAACTGTAGTTTAAAAAATGCTATAAAAAATTGTTTTAATTGTTTTTTAATGATACCTAATTACTGATAACAAATGGAACCTTATTGTAAAATGTTACCAGAAAAGTCACTGAATCCTTTAGGAAGAAATGAGAAAGTATTTTTACATTTTAGTCCCTTTACAATCCCATTTATCCTAAAAACTCTGAAACTAAATTTGGATAAACTTGATTAGAATCCTTCAACAGAATAAAACAATTCTTAAACTAGCTTAATATATGCTGTTAGAACTGTTGTTAATTGTTCATTTATGATACCTGTTTAAATTATTTTAATAAATGGATTCTTGCTGTAAAATGTTACCAAAAAAATGCTGTTCAACCCTGAATTCTTTAGGAAGGAATGAGAAATCCTTTTACAGATCCATTTTTCTAAAATTAAAAATAAGAAAGATTTCCTAAATTTGGGTGAACTTGATTAAAAGCATTTTCAATATAAAACAATTCTTAAACCAGCGTATGCAATGCTGTAAAACCTGTTGTTAATTGTTCGTTTATGATACCTGATGTTAAAAAATGGAATCTTGCTGTAAAATGTTACCCCCAAAAAAAGTCTTTTCCAACCCTGAATCCTTCAGGAAGCGATGACAAACTATTTTTCACTTTACAATCAATTATAAATACAGACATTTCCATTTATAACCCATTAGGAACATGGCTCATCTCTTACCTCTCTCTGGGCACAGATATTTTGGGCTGAGTCCGACACCTTTTGCTGAGTTTGAAGAGTTTGCCGACAATCCGCTGTGCTTTGCTGAGCAGCTGTTGAGTGCTAGTCTCCAGCAGTTGAAAGCGTTGCTGAACGCCAGGGTCCATCTTCCAAAAGTACTGCACAGCAGATGTGTTCAGAGCATAGAACGTTGGTAATCTCCTCACAAAATTTTGGAAGTCCTCTAGAAAGGCAGACAAGTGTTGAGAATAAATTACTGGAATGACTTTGCCTCATGTCGGGGAAAAAGAAATCAGTCATGTTTGATAAAAATGAGTCAACAGTGAAACTGGGGGTGGAAGGGGAGCAGGTGGAACGTTATTTTCATTCCTTTGATGAAAATTGAAAATTGTCCTGTGTGATTGAACACTGATAGGCGAGGACAGCTGGGTATTTTCAATGAATTGCTAAGATACGCTAAGCCTTTTCTAAGAAGGACAGGCTGATTTTGAAGGAGCACATGCAGTTCGACTTCAACAACAACAAAAACATTAAGTTCTGACAGTATAGCAAGTCGTTAAAGCAAAGCAGAATCATCTCGGCCACACATGTCTTCCAGCGGAGGGAAGTTCATTTTCATTCGTAGCGAGAAAAATCGATAGCCGTGTTATGGTGCTCAACGCCCCAATCAATGCTACCTAACATCTAACAAGAAATGATCTCAGTGCCTATAATTAACAACACAGATCCTCATCATAGCCTGACAATTCCAGTCTGTGAAGAATTGGATTTTTCATGCAATCAAACATTAGGTAATTGAAAATATTACAAGTTCCATTTTTAGGTAACCATTGATCGGTACAAGTCGCTAAGTTTTGTTTTGATGAGGAATTTCATTACAGAACAAAAACTCTGTGATGCCCCGACCGAATAGAGAAGAGGACTGCTAGATGATCTCGCTCCAGCAGATGATTGTTGTTTATTTATTTGGTTTACAGTCATTAGGCAGTGGTTTTTCACTCCCTGCTGTTGCTGCAGGAGGTAGAGCTCCAACATGGCTGTGATGCACACAAAAACCTGCTCTGTGCTGGCTCAGTGCCTAGCTTAGGGACAAGTAAGCCTGCCAAGTCCAAAACGCTGCTTTACCACAATGACAATGACACTAGATCCCAGGAAGCACTTCCCACTATTTCCTTGTCAGCCATCAAATGTAACAAGGTGACAACAATCACTGTGTAATGTCACCCCACTATGTGTCAGGGATATTCACAGATCTAAGCGGCACGACGGAATTAACTTGATGCTGGCATGCCTCGGGCCTTACGACTAATTTCCAAAAAAAAAAAAAAAATCCTAACCATAAAACCTCATGAAAGACAATAATGCTGTTTTTCACCCCTAAATGATTCTCATTCGCCTTTCCCCATATGATTGTATCCATAAAAAATCTTTAGTCACTCTTTTCCATGCAATTATTCTACATGGGGACTAAGAGATTTAACTCAAAAAGGAATAAAAGAATCATATAAGTGGTCCATGTGACTCTGTGTTATTAAGTTATACAAAAACATACAAAAGACTGAAATTTAAGTCATTATTCACTGAGTTAGTGAGAACTGTCAAGAACCATATCAGTCATGAATCATTTTTTTTTTTAACCAACTCATTCCATTCTGAGTCAAATAAATGATATGTTCACAAACTGCTACTTCTCCCATGAGCATGACAGAACATACATTTATGGCATGCTTTTGTCCTTTTAGATGATTGGAAGGTTTAGTCTCTCTACTATTTCCAATTACATGGGACAGAGAAAACAGTACATACAATTCTTTAAAAATTCTCTTTTGTGTTTCACAGAAGAAATTAAGTAAATTAAGAAATTTTCATTTGATTTTAATTATTATTCACCATGTTCCTTGAAAAGTTACTGTTAAATGTGAAAAATGTAATATTGCAGATTCTTACCAGACTCTTCAAACTCTTGGTTGGCTTGCATCCATGATTCTCTGATGAGTTTCAGACTATCCTGCATAGCCTTCAGGTCTTCACTGGGACAGTTGCATTGAGGATAATCAACCCTGCATTTGCACCAGCAGTCATTATCCCGGCACACAAACTCGCCCTCGGAGTGGCAGCCAATATAACTGAGAGCTGCCTCCACAAATCTGCTCCTTAGGTATTCTGGCAGAATGGCCTGAAGCCCTAGAAGATGACAAAATCGATTATATACAAATACATAATATGCATTAAAAAAATGAAACCAGTATACTCTACCTTGTAAAAGTTTTGGATCAGGTTTTTTTTTTTTTTTTACATTAAATTGTAAAAAAGAGTAAAGACATCTATAATGTTACAAAATATTTCTATTTCTAATCATCAAATAACAATAAAAAGTATCAGTTTTCTCAAAAATATTAAGCAGAACAACTGTTCTCAACATTGATAATAAGAATAAATTTTAATGAGCACTAAATCAGCATATTAGAATGATTTCTGAAGGATTGAACACATTGAAGACTGGATAATAATATAATAAAATACAAAACAGTTTTTTTAAATTGCAATTATATTTCATAATATTACTGTTTTACTGTATTTTTGACCAAATAATACAGCCTTGGTAAAACTAACTTACTACTGTTATAAGTATCTTTCAAAATATCTTTTCATAAGCTAAATTTATTTGAAACCTTTACAGCCTAAGTGTGCTTTTATAACAAAAGATGGTTGTGGAATTTTTCTGTGAACACGCTGCTGCCTCTTTCAATATCAGCATAGAGGAATGAAATTAAACGAGTGATAATATCATTGGAAAGTCTGGGATATAGTTCAATAATACATGTGTTACCTTGTAGATGAATCTTGTTTTCAGGACTCTGAACCAAAACGGAACTGACAGAATCGAGGTTGTCATAGTTACTGCATCCAAGAGGGCCTGTCCTTGTTTCGGTCACCTTAAGGGAAGACAAGAGAAAGCACATGACAATACTCTGTGCAAAACAGAGACAGAAATGACACTGAGGCTATTAAATATGCAGAGCAGGCAGATGACTGTCCTGTGAAATCAAAGTAACATAGATTTCTCCAGTGCTTCTACAAGCTCAAAAAAGGCATGTCGTTTAAGACAAACTACACAGAATTACTGGTAGAATGTAAGAACTATATAATAACTATGTTGTAAAGGAGCTCAAACATTTGTCCAGAACACTATAACAACTGCACCGTTACACCAAGGAAATTAATGTTATTGAGAAAGCTATGGTATTATTTGGACCAAATTCACTAATGTAGTGAAGGGCAATATTTCACAGTGAACGTAATACACTTTCAGTGTACGTAAATAGTGAAGGTTAATGGACCTGTGGCTAAATGCGACGTGAATTTTACAATCAATTTGGTACATTTCAACATAGATATTTCAAATCCAACATAGCTGCCGGTGCAGAACTACAGTATGTTTTATATTGAAAGGCACAGTATACACTGAAAAGAAATGCAACCGTTAGAAGAAATGGTTGCAAGTCAAATGAATTAATGTTCCAGAGTAGACAAACAGGTATACGTAAGAGTAGAATATCCATATCACTGACACCTCACTGACAAAACTATCGACACGGTATCTTTGTTCCCATCTAAGATTTGTGTTAAAACGGTGCACAATCGCAGCTCAATCATTCCTGACAAAAGCTTCAGGTTTTTTTCCCTGACAAAAGTCACTGTATATCAAGGCTCGGCTGACACATGGGAAGAAAACTCACTGCCTGTGGGCAAATATATCTCCCTACCTGTCACTTACAAATTGTTCTCTGTTCTACATTGTCTTCTTTAATATTTCCCCCGGTGAGTGAATGAAAGTCTCCATGTCGTGTTTGTAGATTAATGGTGACCCAAGATCTCCGTCAGGCGAAACTAACTTTTCTTCTTCTGCATTGGAAAAAAAGTTGCCTTTGTTCGACATGTACTCGAGGGTCACTGGATAAACGGTGAAGCAGATAAAATGAGACAAAGTAAACACTATAGTGAACCCTCCAAGCAGAACACAGTTGTTGTCATGCAAGTGAACCACTGAAAATGACTGAGGACCTGGAAAAGCCAAGGAAGCATTTCTAATGTGTTACACAAGCAGCAAATCCCCATTATCGAGAGCTGCTTTATTTAATTTCCATTCAGCGTGTTGAAATAACTTTCAAGCCAGTGAGAGCGGTGAAAGCCGAATCAGGAGGAAAAGCACAAGTTCAGCAAGCCTACCGCTGGCATTTCCATTCCTCTTATTGACGTGTCCACGCAATTAATTAAAATCCAAGGAGCCTCTACAGGGATCAGCAGATTAATTTCTAACAAAGACAGATGTCCGACTTAAAGGGAAAATTGACCAATTGCAAGTATAAAGATGGGTTTTTCTATGCATAGCAATGAGCCGGCACGCAACAAGGGCCCGTTGGAGCGGAGCATGTGCAGAACTTGGGCTTTCTATAATGAAACGGAGAAAAATGGAGAACTGTTGCTGCAGCTAGTGCATCTGAATTGGAAATTTGGAATTTACCTGAGTGTGCACTATGTGCCATCCATTATAGATGCTGAGTACAAACCATGTGGACTGAAAATTGTGTATTTTTTCAAATTATCTGCAGTGTTTTATTTGTGCTGACTACATCAGAACTTCCAGCAGCAGGCTTTAATGAGATCAGTAACTGGCATAAAGGTCGCTTTCAGTGTGGCTGCGACTGAAGGGATGTATTCAAGGAAATGGGTCAGTTGTGACTTGTAACATTCACTCACAATCACTCTGAAGTTCATAAGACTGTTCCCTCTGTCTTTATTAAAGAAGACCTGGCGCCCGCGATCCTATACATAGTTACTTTGTCAGTCTTTTGTCTCTTACTGCCATGCACTGTAAATAGAATGGATAATAATCACAGCACATATGCCCTGCTTTTAGGAAAAAAGAAAAAAAAAAATATTCGCATACCCCGGTGTAAATAAAGAAAAATGTTCCACAGAAAAAACATGACAATAAGACGGTAAAAATCCTTTAAAAGTGACTAAAATGATTTGCTAAATAAATATTAGCCATCCATTGCATTTCTCAAACAGTAAATGAGGAAAAACAGACAGTTCTGTAATTCCCACCTGTGATTAATCCAACAAAGACTGCGGGAAATATCACTGAGTGGGCCTGCGTAGCCACATATTTGAATAATAATGGATTTTAAGATGCCGATCCCAGCTTTTTTGATACGCTAGAAATGTCATTAATGTTTCATAAGCACTGGCGCTTATTATACAAATGCTTTATACAAAGTTCCGGCTAGAATGGGGTCTGTATTTAATCAGAGAGAATTAGTCAATAGGCGTTTTCCTATTTGCATCAGGCATGTTTTTACACTGCATTGAAACAATCTTTGAGATATTCGAGCAGCTGTTTTCATAAAAAGGCCCTTTCCGGTGGGTTAGCGCACCCTTCGTTTCAGTGGGCGCAATGGGGGAAGCTTATCATTGGAGGAAAGTGTGCATTAGAATGGAATTATACCCTTCTCCACAGAAAATAGGACTTTATTGAAAGCAGCAGGGAATCCTCGGCGAGGCTAGTAGTGGTTAATGCTCTCAGCTTCAGCTTGTGAAATCTTAGAATGAAACACAAAGGCATGCTCTCTACAAGAGAGCTTCATCTGCGTGCATTAGCTGGAAATTCTTTTTGATTTTTCAAGCGTTCTTTCCTCGCAGCCGGATTCGGAAGTTCTCGCTCTGGTTTATGGCAGTTAAGAGGGAGAGACTGGGGGAGGTGTAGAGGTGCTGGCAGAGTTTTCATGCCTCCCAGCTTGTGCTCGGGATGCTTGACTGATGACCCAGACAAACGTCAAAGCACTACCAGTGGCAAAATGCCCAACTCTTTCTCTGAATCATAATCTTTCATAAAGTTTTCTACAGTTCATATACTCTGCCACTGAGTTGGTGAGAGAATTCATATCATGCAAAATGTATTCCATTGCTTAACAGAGAAAAATGTGGTACGAGTATGCATTGCATAGAAGAATGCGGAATAAAAGATGTGAAAAAGAAAAATGATTGTATTATTGAGTAGTGTTAAACATAATGTGTAGTATTATTTAAAGAGAGAGTTCACCCAAAAATAAAAATTCTGTCATCACATACTCACCATTATGTTGATCCAAACCTGTATGACTGACTGACTTCTGTGGAACATAAAAAATGTATATATTTTGAAAAAATTTTGTAACCAATTACAAAAATTCTTATTGATTCTTAAAGGTTCTTATTGACATGTATATGTATATATAAAAATACAAAGAAAGTCAATGGGAACCAAAACTGTATGGTTGCCAATTTTTTTTTTTTTTTTAAATAACCTATTTTGTGTTTGGCGGATAAAGTCAGGTTTGGAATGACATGAGGATGAGTAAAATATGACTTTTTTTTTTTTTTTTCTGGATGGATTATACCTCTAAAGGAGACCTGTTATGCCTCTTTTTACAATATGTAATATAAGTCTCAGTTGTCAGACCCAGTTTGTGTCTGTGAAGTTTTAGCTCATAATACCCCACAGATCATTTGTTATATCATTTTGAGGATGCATATTTTGAGTGGAAGCAGAAACATGCTGTGTTCGTGCATGTTTCTTCTAAAATGCAATGAGCTTCTGCTCCCTGCCCCATTTTCCATAACAGGGCTGTGCCTTTACAGCTGGTATCTCAGATAATCTGCCAAAAAACATCTATTTGGATTTGATTATCATGTCTATAGCGTTGAAATCATGCGTTTTAAACCATATTGATTTAAATTTCTGATATACGGTTTTCTGAGTGCGCACATCCGAAGCATACGCATAGAAAGCCACACAGCATGTGAGTATTAAACTAAGTTCTCTTTCATGTCTTATTGTGCTTAAACTGTTAAATACATACAGGTTTATGTTAAAAACACAAATGAGTTACAAAAACAATCAGTCATGTCTGTGAAGGTAAACAGCTGGGGAAAAAAATTGCATTGTGGGTGGAAACTTGCAAATTAAGGGGCGGTAATATTATATTAAGATCCCCCTTTCTACGTCACGGGGGGAGCGAAATCTAAGCAGCCCCTTTATCACGTTTTCTGAGTTGGTAGATGCCCCAGGGATCTGATTATAGCACTTAAACCCGGAAAGAGTAAAAATTTTCATGATATGTCACCTTTAACACATCAGGGTATACTATATTATTATAAACCAAATATATACAGTAAATTACTCCTTACTTTTTATTTAAAATCAGTCTAGAGTAGCATTCGGTTTCAGTTTAGTCTTACTTAATTAACCTGACAAATGTATATCTCTGGACAGATAACAGAAAAAAATACAGTGGGTTATGATGAAATGTATTGCACAGGGAGCTCAGTAGGACATAATTTATTTCCAATAAGAGCGACAAACAAGTCACAGAATTTAGATCAGTATAGAAAACTGATGCAGGTGAGTAGTATATAAAAGGAACGTGTGTCTGAGATTGTGTCTGTGCAGGCGGCTGCCTGGAGGAACTGTCTCTGTGACATTCGCAGCACAGGGGTATGATTAATCAATCAATATCGGGTTGTTCAAATTAATTGATTAATCAGAAAATTGATATTTTTACTGATCCCCATTCATTAGAAAATCGAAGTTCTAATGAGTCCTTGACCCATTGCCTAGTGTTCATCCAAGCCTATAAATTCTGGCCACTTAGCATGATGGCTTGCAAGTATATCACCAGAAGGCATGTCAGGCGACATCATGCAATCGGACATTAAAATGCACAGACCTGAATACTCCAACCATCATATCTAAACATGCTCTGATCTAAACCTCAACTAACACTCCTCCCTTCTGTAAATCAAAACAAAATGTGGTGATGGATATCAACTGGCACTCACCGCATTTCCTGCCCACCGTCGTCTCTGACTATGGAGGTTAAAGATTAATTTATTATTGGCGGTGCAGAAAATCCTCCTCATAAGTCTCTTATTCATTAGAGCCTGACACCTCGCTTATATTCAAAATGGCTGAGGAATGGGCTGGGCTCTCAAAGAAATTATTGAAATGGAACAGATAATTTGTCACACTGATGCATAATTCCACCAGCACCTTCATATTTATTTATTTATTTGCTATATTCCCTCTATATACCCTCCCCCAAGAAAACAGCTCTTCCATTTCAGCAGACCACTCTCACTCAAACGTTGTACGTTTGCCACACAAAGAATCGCCGGTTTGGTGTAGAGAGCCTTTGTATTCACATCCGTCTTCATCCACATGAGGTAAAAATCCATGGGCTGAATTAAAGACTGCTGATCCTGAGAATATTTCACATCAATCACCTGAAATGCCAGGCAAATAAATGCATCTAAAAGGACCTCCATCTGCTCACTTCCATCAAGACAGCCTATAAGCTCTTAAGCTAAGACACTTGCTGTCAGGAGGCAAAGTGTCTTGCTCCCGGTAAATACAAATCAACTACAATGAAGTAGGGTTGGGACAAGAGTTGCATTCTTTTAAATACCGGAACCAACTTATGTCCGTTCTTCCCCTGATGCTGATTTAATACCACACTAACAGTGTTTACCGCACTACTAATAGCACTATCACAATACGGCTAGTCAAGTTACAGAAGGACTCATTCACATTAATTATGATACATACAGTCCAACCAGTGCAGTCCAATTCTTGAATGAATGACTCTTATGAACCGGTTCTTTTTAGTAAATCAAACACAAACACAGCTAACATTGAAACCTAAATAAATGTAGTTAATAAGTGGTTGTTTATATGTGACCCTGGACCACAAAACCAGTCTTAAGTCACTGGGGTATATTTGTAGCAATAGCCAAAAATGCACTGTATGGGTCAAAATTATCAATTTTTCTTTCATGCCAATGAAGATATTTTGTAAATTGCTTACCATAAATACATTAAAACTTAATTTTTGATTGGTAATATGCATTGCTAAGAACTTTAAACGTGATTTTCTCAATATTTAGATTTTTTTTGCACCCTCAGATTCCAGATTTTCAAATAGTTGTATCTCAGCCAAATATTGTCTGATTCTAACAAACCACACATCAATGGAAAGCTTATTTATTCAGCTTATTCAGCAAATTGACACTTAAGACTGGTTTTGTGGTCCAGGGTCACATGTGACAACATGTAGTTGTCAGCAGTATTTTATAAATAATAACTAATATCTAACCACATTTTTTAGTATAATTTTTCTTTATTACATAGCCAATTATTGGATTGCATTCATGATGCCAGCACTAAAAAGAATGAAATCCCACCACTAAATATATCGAAAACATCTCAGTATTTCATTATCGACTTGTGCTACCATTCAAAAGTTTGGGGTAAGTACTTTTTAAATTTTTTTAATTAATACTTTTTTTCAGAAAGGACACATTAAATTGCTCAATAGTGACAGTAAATACATTTGTAATGTTGCAAAACATTTATATTACAAATAAATCCTTACAAATTATTATTTTTTTTAATTATCTGTTATATTAATCAAAGAAAAAGTTTATACCAAAATATTAAGCAGCAAAAAATGTTTTTAACATTAAAAATAAGAAGAAATGTTTCTTGAGCACCAAATCAGCACATTAGAATTATTTCTGAAGGATCATGTAAACATTAGCCATTAATATGTTAAAGCAACTGAAAAAAGCACAAATGTCAGGGCATGTCAAAACTACTCCAGGGCCCCAAAACACCCTCGGACCCCAGAGGGTTAAGACTGGAGTAATGGCGGCTTTGCCATTACATCACAGGAATAATATATATTTAAAAGGAGAGTAATTTTAAATTGTAGTATTTCACAATATTACTGTTTTTACTGGTTAAATAAATGGAGCCTTGGTGAGAACTGGAGAAAAACATGCACAATTATACCCAATTATCACTTGTTTAAAAGTATTAACATAATATTTAATGGAGTCATTAAGGAACTGGAATCATTAAGAGGAATTCACATCCTCACAATAAGGTCAACAAAGATCAGTACATATGACAGATATCAATACAGAACCATCCTGTTTTTCAACCCCCCATTCTAACTCGAACTTTCCAGCTTGTATTTAGGAGTGCATAGAATGCATTGTGCAGAAGGCATTTAACTCATTTAGTGCAGAGTATGTGGGCTGCTGTTTCAAGCACAATCACTGACCTGACACATATTGCTTGCTACGGGTAACTTGTTCTGGATTAACTGATATATGATGTGTCAAAGAGCTTAAACCTGAATATGTTTTTTTTTTTAAAACTGTGCCTTTCAAACACAAGTTAACTTAAACACAATGCTCCTCTGTGTGTACACACATAATTTTGTTCAAACCTGTGATTAATTAATTCCTCATAATTTCTACAACCAAGAACAAATATGAAGGAAAAACTGCTGTGCTTCTCTAACATTTAACCCACTTCTTTTGATCTCCGAATGATGCAGCTGCAAAACAATAGAAACAACCGAGCTCAAGTCAAACTCCTTTCCAAAAATAAGCACTCAAACGGGGGGTCAGGTCCCCAGGTCTGTGCGCATATAGGCCACAGGGTTACCTTGATGGCAGTGGAAGCAATCTGGAGGTGGTGCAGTTTGCGCAGAGTGCTCTCTCTGTCTATGAAGTAGGAGGCAGCCAGCTGGTGCAGGGCCTCCAGAGTCACCGCCGTGCCATTTGAGTCAGTCAGGTCCGCCGTCCGGCTTAGCCTCCTCTTGTCCACAAATATAGTCAACGCCTCCTCACCTGCAACAGGGCAAAGAAACATAAAAGAGTGAGGAACGCAAGGGAATTATCCATAGAGTGAATGTCTATGAAGGGAATAGAAAATGGACAATTTATCAAATAAAAGATAACACTTATAATGAGAAAGTAAACCGTCATTAAAACCATGTTAACACTTTACATAACGCAGATGCACAGTTCATGAATATGAGTATATATGAAAATGTATCAAAGATAAAGTTTTATGTTAAAGTTTTTAATGAATTTTTATTAATACAGCTGTCAAACGAATGAAGTATTTATACAATAACATTGTGTAATTATTAAGTTCAGCAGAAAATATATATATAAACACCAGAAAGTACTGTAGAGTTATGCGACAGATGTCTTTGTAATTAATGTTTGTGCAAATGACCATGTGTTACAACTGTGGCATTTTTTAAAAACTTTTTTAATCTCTTTTTTTTTTAATTCACAGATATCAAAAACAGATGTCAGAGCTCTAGACTTTCGTGTGTTCACATTTGCAGACATTGGTTTGGCTAAAATGTTTTTGAATAGTGGGGGTTTTGAAGAATGGATGTGTGGTTAAAGGAGGAAGCAGAAGCAGTTATAATGTCAAATCATATAAATGCATTAAAAATAGCATGTTATAACAGCCATAGTTATAAATGAAGACTTTATTATTCTCTAAAAATGATTGAATCATTTAGTGAACGTAATCCAGTGTTGTATGTTTATATGATTGTTTTTACATTATTGACTGTTGCTGGCTTATAGGCATACATTTAAGAATATGTTTTCACATTTTGTACCCCAAATGAACGATTATGATTTAAACTGCAAGTTGATCCTATATATATATATATATATATATATATATATATATATATATATATATATATATATATATATATATATATAAAACACAATGCATGAAAATAGTATTATTTCTATAAAAAGTATGACGTTCAATAGAATAAAATGTTAACAAAGGCAGATAAAAGTGTCTGCAAAATGCATAAATGTAAATGAACAGTCAGCTTTGTTCAAGTACCTCCGAGTGTAGCTGAAAGCAGAAAGTGTGTGCCATATTTCCTGATGATGTTCTCGGTAATGGCACCAAGGGTGGGTCTGCGGCCCAACTGTCTGATGGTCTGCATGAACTCTGGATCGAGGGGTAGAGCCACGCCATTGTCCTCTCTCTCCAGAGCCAGGCTGTTCACCTTCCAGCGCCCAAACTCTCTGCAAGGTCACGCAACAACACACACACATACACCCTATTTGGAAATGTCCTTCATTTGAGCCACAATGGACACAGGAGGGAGAAATCCTGAACATCATTTTTTCAACAGCTGGGAGAGTTTGTTTTAATATCTGGTTCAGTGTAAGCCACAATACAGTTTAAGCTTTTTTGAAATGGCCGTCCTGTATATTCCCCAAACTAAAAAAAAAAAATAAAAAAAAAATGTCTGAGAAACCTTCACGCAGCTTGAGTACAACGCATATTCAGTTAAGACCTACTGAGGAGAAAATGTGATGACTGCATGACCCCCGTGCCTGCAATTCAAATCATATTATGCATTCTCTTTATTTTTTTTCCAGCTTTAGGAATTGCTCTGGACTGCTTTAAAAGCTGTTGTCCTCTACATAATGGTGCAATTTGTTTTTGTTTTTTTTCCCTGTGACTTTTGCACTGAAGAAGGGCTGACTGGGACTAATCTGTAACAATGGCAAGCTTTATTTCACGGATAAAAGGTAAGAGGAGTCTGTTCGAGGAGAACAGCTGGAATTTTGTTTGAGAAAATCAGCTGGCACTATCCTTTTTCTGTCTGTCATTTACAGCAAAAGCTGCTCGGCACAACACAGTGAAAAATTCCTTATATAACTTTTAGTGCTGCAACTTTATTTAATACTTCAGAATATAGAGTGTACTTTAATAGAATGATCATCACTATATTGAGCAACCAGTAAGATGCTTCCACTATGTTATTTTTAATTTGGTACACTCTCAGAAATAAAGGTACAAAAGCTGTCACTGGGGCAGTACCTTTTCAAAAGGTACACTTTTGTACCTATTAGGTTCAAATATGTACACTTTAAGTACTAGTATGTACCTTTAAGGTACCAAAATGGACCCTTTAGGTACAAACATGTACCTTTTGAAAAGGTACCGCCCAGGTGACAGCTTTTGTACCTTTATTTCTGAGAGTGTATGGTAAAAGAAAATACTAGCTTAGAAATGCAGAACGCAAAACACAAAGTATCAGTGCTGGCCTTCATATATTTGTTAGTATATTAAAGGGATAGTTCACCCAAAAATGAACATTTTCTCACCCTCAAGTTGGACCAAAGATCCTTTCTTCTGCTGAACACAAAAAAATATATATATTTTGAAGATTTGGTAGTCACTGACTTTTCTCCCACATTATGGAAGTCTATCGCTATCTGTTTGGTTACCAACATTTTTCAAAATATCTTCTTTTTTTGCTCAACAGAAGAAAGAAACTCAGGTCTGCAACAACTTGAGGAGAATTTTGGAAATCTCTTATCTCTTTAATATAATACTAATAATGTATAATACTATTTAATATACTGCATTTTTCCTCAAGGGTTGAACTTTATTGTACAGTACTTGCAATTATGTACTTGGTGTAATTACCTAAGAAAATACTGTAACATAAGGTAACTACATGGATTAAGGTTAGGTTTAGGGGTAGATTCAGGGTTAGTACCTAGTTATTATCTAGTTATTGTAATATATATTATGTGCATGCGAAACAGGACTGTAATATATAATTCTACCCTACCGATAGATATTACAGAAGCTGGGGAAAGACACTTTAAGAACAATGTGCATTTAACCTACCTTTTCATTTGAATATTCATAGACATTTACTTGTTTTACTATGTTACATAAAAAGTTTCATTAATGTAAAATATTCAACGGTTTTATTTCAAATTTAAATTTAAAATGCATCTTATCAATTTCATTGACTCGAACTGAAAATATGCAAATCTCTAAACTGAAAACTGATCTGACGAATAAATCTCAGACATGTCACAAATGTCAAAATTCAGCAGAGCATACCCTTGGGGTCATTTTGCCTCATTATACCCTATATATTATATTACAGAATATGGCTTGCTAAGTGTTTATAATAACAGATGACACTTATTGACAGTGGAAAATAAGAGCAGCAAAGACAATGAGACAGAGAAAAACAAATGGAAGGGAAGAGGGACAGAAAGAGATGAAATGGAGAGAGCAAGTATGATCGACACTGTGTCAGAACAAAAGTTCTTGATGGACAGTTATGGATGGAGCTGGAGGCTAATCCACCACTGAGCCCACGCTACAGCCTCACAGCAGGAGAAGGCATATTGAAGAACTACCTGCCAGCCTTCCCCACAGAGACCCACGGCTACACGGAGTCAACGGTGAGAACACGCTCCAGAGGAAGCTGTCTGAAGCCAAAGCGAGACGGAGAATGTCACAGTACAAACAAATGAGACCAGCTTGTTATAATGTCGGAGGCAGCGCTGTGCTTTAAACATCCGGAATGAGTCGGATTTTTGAAACATTTTTGCAATATTATGCAACACGCTCTAAATGAGATTTGTGGATAGGCAAAAATGGTTTTGTGTTAAGTTAAATTGCATTCGATTATTAAACTAATTAGTTTCAAGTTGGCTAACAAATTAATGTGATTAATTATAAAAAAAATTAACACAAAAAATTAAATGGGAACAATCAATCATGCTCCATTCCATACGTAATTTCTGTAATACAGGATTTTCCATCCATCTAGTTTGAACTATGATATTAATGTTTTTGCAGAGTATCACGCCTCACCAAACCACATTTACAGAAAGCAAGAAGTACAAAATGAGTAAAAAGCTGTTCACACAGAACACATTTTCACGTTCAAAAACAGTTAACCTAGAAGTGCAATGGAATGGAACTGAAATCAAGGGGTCTCAAGACCCGTTTTTAAAAGTTGGATCATTTTTGATATGGCAGAGGGCACTTCTCAACACAGTTGTGGATTTTTAAAAAAAAAAATTTATATATATGTGGAAGAAAAGGGGGAGAGAGAAACAACTGTGTCTGATCCAGTGATGATTATTTAGCTACAGTGGTGTTAACAGTAATGTTTCTCACAAATGTGCACTCATATTCATAACTGCATGCAACAAAATGCAGATGTATGCAAATAAATGCAGTTCAAAAGTGTGGGGTGAGTGATACTTTTATCCTCCAAGGACAGTAAAGACCTTTATAATGTTACAAAAGATTTCTGTTTTAAATGAAAACTGTTCTTTTGAACTTTCTATTTATCAAAGAAACCTGAAAAAAAAGACGTATTATGGTTTTCACAAAACCATTAAGCAGCACAACTGTTTGCAGCCTTTATAGTATTTAAAAAAAATCAGCAAAATCACCAAATCAGTATTTTAAAATGATTTCTGAAGGATCATCTGACAAAGACTGTCTGCTGAAAATTCAGCTTTAGCACAGGAATATATTACACAATACTACTGTTTAATTGCATTTTTTGATCAAATATGTACAGCCTTGGTAAGAATAAGAGCCTTTTAAGATAGAATAATAATAATAATAAAATCTTACAGCCCCCCAAACTTTTGAACAGTAATATTTATTCTGTAAGCCTGCAATGCATTACATAGATCGCTTGTATCTGTGAAAGCCAATTCATCTGAATTTGCACTCTGCATCGAAAATATATGTGTATGTTCCTTTGCATTTTTAATAATGTTTGGGGCTGTTATTTTGCTACATTGACCTACAAATCGGTTAACACACTCACAACAAGGATGGATGGCATTTGTATCTAAGACTATCTGTGTCAGGCTGCAAATCAAACAGTCCATAAATCTAGAAACTCTCATGTAATAAATGCTTACTGCATGGAAAAATGTCAAAAGGTGTCAGTCTCTGATTGAGAGCCTGTTAGTCTGTCAGCATTCACGGAGAAAGCCATGTACAGTAGATGCAAAACACTGCAACAGTATACACACATAAGTACACTACTTGTGGATTATTGTGATGTTTTTATCAGCTCTTTGAAACTTCATTCTGACGGCACCCATTCACTGCAGAGGATCCATTGGTGAGCAGGAGATGTAATGTTACATTTCTCCAAATCTCTTCTGATGAAGAAACAAACTCATCTACACCTCGGATGGCCGGGTGAGTACATTTTTTGCAAATTTTAATTTTTGAGTTCCTTTAAAGATTCTTTCAAAAGGCATTTTCAAAAGAAGTTTAATTACCAAAGCTGCTTCTATTTGATCAAAATTATAGTAAAACAGCGATATTTATACAATTGAAAATGCTTACATTTGAAACATACTAGTCCTGTGATGCAACAGCTGAATTTTTAGAAGTCATTACTCTAGGCTTCAGTGTCATGTGATCCTTCAGAAACCTTTAATTGAAATCTTTTGCAACTTTCCTTTAAAAGCTCTAATTTCAAAAGTCATATAAAACTATTATAGTTCTTGGTTTATTGCCAACTACCAGCTGTGTTTATACTGTGGTCTTAGCTTGATTTTTATTTCAAGACTAACCTGAGGCAAATTGAGAGCTCAGGCTACACCTCATTAGTTGTGTTTATCAAACACTTCTTCATGATAACATTAATCTGATGTAAACATGCTCATTAAGGCTTCACTCATTCCATGGCATAAGTCGTTTAGGACTTAGGAAACTTTTTTGGACCTGAATTTAGAGCTAATTGGTCAACAAAGGACATTTGCTGTTTATTCAAAGAGTATTTCTTCATACTGAAATATTGAGTCATCAAAGCTCCAGTCATCATCGCTCCTGTCAGTTGTGAGATATGACTTAACATACGCACCTCTGTGAGCTTCCATCATTCAATTCCCATAAGGGAAGTCCAACAGCTCATCTCTCTCAGTCGAGCTCTGGCCCTGATAAACTGAACTAGGAAAACAATCTACCATAGCAATGACCGAGCAGCCAGTAGGTGTTTTGTCCTTGATTGTGTTTCCAATGCAAGTGCAAGCATACTCAGGGGATATACATGTCTTGAAACAT
Source organism: Acrossocheilus fasciatus (assembly GCA_036784905.1). Taxonomy (NCBI): domain Eukaryota; kingdom Metazoa; phylum Chordata; class Actinopteri; order Cypriniformes; family Cyprinidae; genus Acrossocheilus; species Acrossocheilus fasciatus. The sequence continues at coordinate 21,630,008 of CM071943.1, forward strand.
AAATAATGAGACGATTAGCTAGGGCCTGACGCTACTAGCCTGATATCTCTCTCTCCCTCTCCTTCTGTCGATCTCTCTCTCTCTCTCTCTCTCACACACACACACTCCCACCCACCTTCTCTTGTTCTCTTATATAGGGTGAATTAGGGTACTCTGGGACACCCAATCTCTGTTGTATACATTTCTGATCTAGCATATTCAATAACACTACTTATTTATTTATTTTTTAATTTAATTTATTAAAAAGTATTTTAGCCCTCTGGGTGTTTTTGGAAGGCTGAAGATGTTTTGACATGCCTTGATGTTTGTATTTATTTAAGCTACTTATACAATATAAATGACTGCAGTCTGATTACACTATATTCAGCACAAACTGTGCTTTAATAATATGTGACCAGCTTGAATGCACATTTGCATTTTTGCATGAATTATGTCCTGTTACTCACCTGATAATGCATTCTGTGATTTCATAAATACTTATAACTTAATACTATACACTTTTAGAAAGTATAATGCGGTAAAACACATGGCAAACAACCAATTTCAGAGGTAAAAAGGAATCTGCAAATATTGTAGTGCATTTTAACTTTTATCACAATTATTTATGAAAAGATGTAATGCGTTAGAATGTGCATTATAAATACCTTTATAATGCATTCTACATAAAGGCTTTAAATAAAATGTTACCGCATATTCTAATTGGGTTGTTGTACAATAACGTCCTATTTGTTGGTATGAAGGTCAAAAATGAAAAGAACACCAAAGTTGCTAGCTGATTTGATTGCTTTTGGAACTAATTCCTTTGACGATGCAAAAATAAACAAAATAGCTGACCATATTGTGTGTAAATGTGAGTTATTCGAAATTAACATCTTGTTCAAATAGCCTTTGTAAAAGCAATATTGTGCTGTTGGACTTAAATTCAATTCTCCTTGACTTGTATAAGATATAACTGGTGCAGGAAAATAATATAATAAGGACAAAATAAATCCAACAGTAAAGAAGAGGTGTGCAATGCAACCATTTCATTCCATGAATGAAAAAAAAAAAAAACTTGTCAAATATGCCATACCGGAAGCCCTTCATGTGTTTAATTTGAAATTCCACAACGGTGAACATCACAGTCTTTGCTCCGGTTTGATTTCCAGGACAACACCAAGATATATTCGTTTGATAAGAGCAGTTCAAAGAATTTCTACAGAACCTAGCTGTCAGTAATGTCCTGTACACAGTACACACACGATTGCATTAAGTTAAATATCCCTCTAAAATAGCATAAAGTAGAGTCACTAATTGAGCAATCAATGATCTGAGGCTTTTATGGAAAATCTTCAGACATTATTGTCGTTAGGCTAAACATTTTCCATCTAAATCTATTTGAATGCTGAAGAGGCTTTAGGCTAATAGACCTCTAATGCTTCAGGCATTAATAACACTTCTGACTTGTACATTTTTTAGGATGTATAATAATTCAATTATATTTATTCCTCTTAAACCCTTTCAGATGCTTTCTTAATTGGAAATCTTGATTTATTCAACATCGTCCTTATTCCAAGCTGGATAAGCAGCGGTCTGGCTATGTGCTTTGGTTATATATGTTTTTAATTAAGCATTTTAAAATTTTACTTTGAGATTAATTACCTTAATCTTGAAAAATGTGAGCCCTACGTTTATAGATTTTACCATATTCCTTAAATCGCTTAATATCTTATTTTGTTTACAGTTTTATATACACAGACTTGTAAACTGAAGTAATGACTTACTAATTAATAAAAAGGTAATAAAACTTTAGCACCATCATCAACAGGACCACATAAAAGCAGACATTAAAGCCATACAGCTCAACTATCCTTCTCTGCATACATAATTGAAGATATTTAAATATGTGGCCATTTATCATCTGAAAACACAAGCAAATGTTTTAAACACAACCACATTTTTAAAATATATGACTAAGATGTATTCAAATCTTCCTAATACTTTTAATTCCAGTAAAAGATCAAAAGTACACATGTCCTGTCTAATTCGGGTATAAAAAAGCATCACAGACTCTGTCGACTTTACACATCAAGTCCCATTCCAGAGTGCAGGAAAACTTCAGCAAGACAGTGTTTGCGTGGGAGAATTACTGCTTATCCTCATTGTTGCTCACACAGCTCTGGCTAAGCCGACAATTGCTGTCACCTTGTGCTCGTGGAGCTTCGCTATTAGCATCTCCGGGAGGAACAAGTGAGCACGTATCTGCTCCGGCAACCTTTTCTGCTGCCATCGGCTTGTCCGTCTCACCCACCCATCCTCCCGTGCAGAGCCCTCCCATCACACACTTGTCAGGCCGCATATGTCTAGTGTTTTATGAGATCCCTTTCTTGCATCTGACAGGAAGGATAGACACTACTGACTCTTTACTGTACCCTTGGGCTCTGTTCAACCTTTGGCAGAAGGTAAATGGGGAGAATGAGAATATAACATCTGACACAAATTTACCTTCAATCTATGTCACCACACATCTACCTAAAGTATGTTACCACAAGCAAGATCCTAACGAAATACAGTGGGTGTGTTTTCGCAAACGCAAACAAACCGCAGATGCTGATGTTGTACAATTTTGAGGCGAGAATTTTAAGGATTTATTATTCCGACTTCAGATTTTACAACCAAGCAGGTGGGACAGCGGCTCAAGATTTATTTACAGTGATCATGTAATGAACACAGGTTTGAGTTGTTGAATATAAAATAAAGCAGCTCTAGACTGTGTAAAAAAAAAAAAAAAAAAAAAAGAGAGAGAGAGAGAGAGTTTTCAAAGTTATAAATAAAAAATACTGGAGTACATTTTACAAAAAAATACTGGTGCCACTTTATATTAGGTGGCCTTAACTACTATGTACTTACATTAAAAAAAAGTACAATGTACTTATTGTGTTCATATTGTATTGCAAAACACTTTTGCTGCTCTGAGGTGGGATATGGGTAAGGTTAGGGACAGGTTTGGTGGTATGGGTAGGTTTAAGGGATGGGTCAACAGTGTAATTATAAATGTAATTACAGAAATTAATTACAGATGTCACTACATATAGGCATTTTTAAAAATATAAGTACAATGTAAAAACATGTATGTACACAATAAGTGCATTGTACCAAATAATTCATTTCAATGTAAGTACATAGTAGTTAAGGCCTCCTAATATAAAGGACCAAAATACTATTTCAGTCTTTCTGCTTCAAAATTTCACACTTAATTCAATGTGTTACCATTTCTTAGTAATTATTTGTGAACATTACTAGAAATTCGATACAATTCGATTCGAACCAATACAACACTGAATTTCAAAGTATGCTATAAAAATACCAAAGAAGGGATGATAGAATGCCTGATACATGCACACACGCATATAGGCTTATAAAACTGTTCCAATGTCACACATCATTATCTTTCTTCAAATGTCTCTTACAAGACAAAGAGTGTTAAGAGGCCAGGAAGCAGAATTGATTCTCTCTCAACTCAGATCTGTGGCAGATGCAAACCTGTCCCTCTCTGTACTGCCAGTGTGAAAGCAAGGTACTTAAAAGTCATTCAGGCACAAGGGATGTTGGGATAGGAGCCCTGTCTAGCATGCAAAGTAAAATCAGGTAGACACGCACACGCCAGCGCGCACACACACACGTGCGCACACGAGCTGCTGGTTTCCACCAGCAGGGGGAGATCTGACATTGAGAAAGCACAACTGTACTTTTGTTGACTCCTACAGTCTGCCTCTACCAAAAAAATAAAATAAAGCCAGTGGAGCATTCACAGATACACACGTATGTTGAGGAGAGAACGTCTGACTAACCCCAATGTTGCCATCTCCATCTGCGCCTGGCAGTGTGGTCCAACGGCCCTGCCAAATGAGCGTGTCAGTCAGGTTCAGTTCAGCCAACACTTTTCCCGCTTTTTCTCCTCCCCTTTTGGGCTGTTTATCACTTCATCTAATCCTCAGCTCTAACTCTGCACAAGCTCCCGCAACACCTCGCCTCACATCAGTTGCAACTAATAATCTGGCATTAAAAGTTTTGAACCACACTTTGAACTTGAAAACAGTTGTCTAGTTTCTTGACAAAAACCCTTAAAGCGACTCCTCACGAAACACATTGTTCACCCAGCATATCAATAACATTATAGCATATTAAAAATATTTTAACATTCATCAGTAACATTTTAGCATATTTGAAAAATTTTAATTACTACCTAATTACTGCTGTCCCCCAGTCCATATCATCATCCATACGTTTACCATATATATGTATATCAAAATACCATATATATATATATATATATATATATATATATATTGTCTCGTTTATATTGCATAGTAAAAATACCCCAAAATTTCCATCAGTACAGTTATGTGGCAATTTGCATATGGAAGTTTCTATTCTGTTCTAATCTAAAGTTTACACACCAGTAAACAAAATAAGCCTGCCTCCATCAAAGTTTCTTGCTAACTTCGTTATATGGTAATGTGTACAAATAAATGAAAAGCACCATATAATTCTGCATATCATGAAAAATTACAACACATTTTATACACCAGTGGCAATAAATAACAGAAGTAATTATCCAACTCACCTGTAAATCTTATATTTGGTTGTGAAGCCCTGCTGATAACGCTCCACAAATTCTGCAAATTCCTGTGAGTGATGAAAAGGCCCTTTATCTGAAAGGAGCCACCCAAATGGACCAGCGGCATCATGGGAGGCTGCCACAGGGGCTAGAACCCAGCAGTGAAGGCTTAGTACAACACACACCCATAGACTCATCAGATACAAAAGTCTAAAATCAGTACACTGGCAGCTCATGCTTCACCCTGCGACTCGACATTCTCTCCAAACTTTCCCCGCCTTCTGAAACAACAAAGACATTACAGTAAATTCAAGTGTGTTCTGACACCCTTTTTCTAACACAGCTGTAAAGACAGTTAAAGTCAGTCTGGGGTTCCTAAACACTAGGAGGTCTGTGGAGACCATATAGTATAATTATATAATTATACAAGTATCATTTTTTTTTAGCTTTCTGACTATTGTTAAACATTATATAATGTAATATTAATAATCGTTGCTCGTAATGACAGTTATTATAACGTGTAACAGAAAAAAAAAAAAAAAGAAAAGAAAAAATATATAGCATCTTTTATATGGAGATCCCTGGGTTGTCTGAGAGTTTGGCTGGGGGTCCCAGGGTCTTTAAAAATTGAAAACCACTGATATTATATTGGCATTTTTCAATCTATACTGTGTTTCAGAAACATTCTTCTCATCAATACAGTAAAATTAGCTATGTCACATGCATTTCTCTAACGCAAATAAAAGGATTATGTAAATATTATGCTTGCAATTAGCCTATAATTAAATTAAATATTATTTTAAATAGTTTAATTAAATCATATTTATTATAGTTATAAGTTTACCTTCTCAAGGTGTCCGATGTTTCAAGCACTGAAGTCAACAACCTCTACAGTTCTACAGTTAAAAGCAAATGATTGTAAAAGCAAAGCATAAGGAGATTGTTGAGGGTGACCTTTGAAAATTTGGCTCAGTTCAACTTGTTTTAAACACCATCGCGAAGCGAGAACAGCCCTGGAAACCCAGCATCCAACTCTCTTGCTTCCGCTATCGAGTATATTTCCAACGTCTTGTGCCGTATAATCCGGGTGAAGAGAAGGAAAAACTATCGCGAGGAGAAGCGGTCGCTCTGTCTTCACTCTTCTCTCTCCAGGTAGACAGGTCTCTTATGAATTGGAAGTTACGGTGAAGCAATCCCATAACCATTAACGACAGACGCGATTAAAGTCTACTGTTTCTCCTCGGTCGACACGTTAACTTAACCCGGTGTCCAAGAAGCACTGTAGATAATAAATGTAGACTTCGGAGGTCCACTCTGTGCAACTGCGCGTATGTCGGATGCTCAAACCCGACGCTCCCATACACACCATGGAAATATCCAATTTATTTCAGAGACAAGCCTCCTCCACTCCTCATTGGCTGCGAGCGGGCGAGAGGGGCGGGATTTCGGTGCAGAGAGAATGTACTTTGTCAGGGTCAGAATGAGTTTGAACATTATGTGCTTGTTATGAAAATAATATTATACTTATTTATGAATGTGAATACAAAATAATAGCCTGCTCTAGCTGCAGGATCGACATTATATTCAGTCAAGTCGATATCAGGCTCACAACATTGACAGTGGCAAACTATATTAGACCATGGCTTAATAGGTTTGGATTAAGATGTAGTTTATTGAGTTTATTGTTGCATTATTGCAGTATACCGTCTGAGCTCAAAAATGCATACATATTTAATATATACTTTCAATTTTGTATATAATTTAAAAGGGTTGCAGGAAAAAAACAGGATGTTAGGCAGGATGGAAAATAAGATAGTTGCTTATGAGTTTTCATGTTACAGGAAAATGGACAAAAAAAAAAAAATCTGTAGTCAATTTACACATTATTTTTATTACCATTCATTTTTTATTATATGTTCACTTTATTGTGATATTGCAAAAATAACAAAATACATAAATAATAACCAATATGATTTCCATAAGATAATAAGGATTTCATATTTTATGTGAATATATTAACACATATATTAAGGGAAAATGTACTGCATAACAGGAATCCTAAAATGTCCTGACTCTTTTGGATTATTATGCACAATTATACACAAATAAACATTTCTAACATAAATAATTGAACTTTATGACATTTTACTGTTTTTTAAACTATAAGGTTGCACTAAAAAAATCAAAATTACAAACCTCTACTCAGACAGATGAATAAATGTGTCGTATATTATCTCAAACAGTGTCCATAATGTTCTTAATAAAATGTTTACCATTAAAAAAAATGTGTGTATATATCAAAGGAGTGCACTGGACTGCCCATGCTGACAGCTGCTTTAAACACAAGAATGAGCAGGAATGAGTAGAAACAGTCAGACATTGGCTTCCAATTGATTCGCAGTGATCGACCGTGAGAGGAAATGAGCAATCTTGGGAGGAAAGGAAGGGAAAGAAATCAAAGACAAAATCAAATCAAGTCCTCACAGTGAGCGAGTGAGAGAAATATCAGCATCGTTTTTGCCGAGATGTTTTCAGATGATGCAGATAGTGAAAAGACATCCACAGGACCAGCGGCAGATCAGTGGATAGTGCAGAAAACAGCTGTTTGACAAAGCTGAGACAGCACTCTTTAAAGCCAGTCGACCGCTGAAGGCGGAGTTGAGATCTAGATCGTGGTATAGTGTGCTAGATCACAAAGCGGGAACATTTATCAATGCATAGACAGGAAGTCATTACAACAGGTAAATATTCACTTAAAATGCAGCCTTGATGGAGTCAATGATGTGTTCTCCCGATGAAGAGTAATCAAGAAAGCAAAGTAAAGATAATATTTTAATTAGCTACCATCTTGACAGCTGAGGCAAGGTATTTTTGCATATCTCATTGGATGCATTATGCTTATTCACTTTTTTCCTCATTTCTCTCTTCTTCCCTCACTCTCCCCCACAATGGCTTCTGTAAATAGGTTAGACTGTGAAAACATAAGAAGTCTTTGGACAATATAATTGCAGGCAAGAGAAATTCACTCCTGCAAACAGATCAGCACTTGCTCGCATAATTAGCTTGAAGACGCCCATTACATATTAACTAACTATGTGCAACCAGGTAAAAGTGGTGTTTATCAATGTAGCGTGTTGGCACCAGAGGTTTCACAGGCTATTAATTGTCATAAGCAGTGTGTGAAGCTTTAGTCTCATGGCCACTGCATGTGTAGCTGAAGTGTCAGACTCTCTTCTGGCTGTATGAATCACCCGAATAGTGATGAGGCCAAGCTAGTGTCATGCTCTCCTTCTCTAATGACTCTGACATATGAGCTTTGTTCCACAGTAACAAGCACTATTGCTACAGCTAGAAATGTCTAATGATGATGTCTGAAAAAACATTAACCCTCCCTTCTCAATGCCACGTGGTCAATGTGCAGGCCCATAAATCAATCTGCAGTGTTGCGGGTTTGTAAGTGGCTTATTTGTTTAACAGCTCCCTTGCAACATCCGATTCCTATAAAGATACAATGAGTATATAAATGCTAGTATGCCTCAAAAAGCATAAAGGCTTCATTTTCCTAGCTCAGTGTGCAAATACTCTACTACACACAATAAAAACCAAACATATGAGTTATTATTCTAATATCTTCTACTTCATTCTGTTCTTTGGGTTAAAAGAATAGTTCACCCAAAAATGAAAATTTGCTGAAAATGTATTCACCCCCAGGCTATCAAAGATGTAGAAGAGTTTGCATCTTCATTGGAACAGATTTTAGCAGTACATGATTTGCTCACCAATGGATCAGTTGAAGTGAATGGGTGCTGTCAGAATAAGAACCCCCCCAACGTAATTTGCTTTTAAAGGGTGCTTGATCTCCAGAGAAAGCAATATTATAGAGGACTCGTAAAAAATCTTTATTATTTGATGGACTGGAGTTGTGTGGATTACTTGTGGATTATTATTGTGATATTTTTATCAGCTGTTTGAAAGTTCTTTCTGATGGCAACCATTCATGTTTGTCCCCATCTGCCTTCTTTGTGTGCAATGATACAGTATCTGACATACAGTATGTTGAAAAAGATAGCTCAATCGAAAACAACATTCTTAAAGAAAATATTTCTGAAGCATTCAAACATAGCAAGTCAACCTATTGTTGAACAAATAAATAAATATCTAAAATAAAAAAGATGGATAAAGGAAAAAGGCAGAGCACTGTCATTCTAGACCTCAGGTCATTTGCTAATGGCATTTTTTTTTTTTTTATAAACCACTGAAGAGATACATTATTTGTGTGATGTTCTGCCTTCAGAATAGATCCATCTTGATATTAGATTTGGTCATGGTTGAGAGGCAACACAATTTTCCCTTCTTACTCGTGGCATGACTTTTTGCTTGAATAAGGTGGACTAAAAAGGACTTGGTGGCATTTGTCTGGGGAATGAACAGATTGTAGAGGTCATTGATAGAAAATGGCATATCGCAGTACAATGAATTGTAGTAGTTGCTTGATGAATGGCACAGTCCATAGGGTGAGCCTGGTGGACATCAGTCTGGAAATATCAAATAGCTCAAGAGTTTCCTTTTTATTTATTCATACTTTATGTTCATATAATAGCTCCATTATTATCATGACAATAGAAAGAAATTGAGATATGTATGGCTAGGCATACACACTCCAGTAGTTCACAACTGGTGGCTCAGAGTGTTGTGCAAATAAATAATAATAATTAAAATAATAAAAAAGGCTACAATTAATATGAGTTCACTTGCTTAGTGCAGCTAATTATTATTGCCATTATTATTATTTGTTTTAATTATTACTATTATTATTATTTTTTACAATATATATATATATATATATATATATATATATATATATATATATATATATATATTTTTTTTTTTTTTTTAAATAAGTAAGTTTGACACTGTCTTAGGTCCCTATTTTGTAAGCCTTGTATCAAAACCATGTGAGAACCACTTCACTACATCAAGTGTGTGCCATTTTCATAAGCAATATGCACACTGAAGTAGCAACCTTTTGTTTGTTTATTTATTTGCTTATTTGTTGATTTTGAGTGCTAACATGCAAATAGATATTTTAAAAAGATAATGAAACACTAGTGACATCTAATAATGTGACTAATGTGACATAATAATTGTTTTTCCTGCTTAAATTGCTGATTAAATGTTTCTCTTGGAATAAAGATCAAAATAATAACACCATAATCTTCTCAAACAGTCGTTAAATCTTGCCAAAGAGAGGCTTAGTTATTAAAAGACCGTTTAATAAAGATCTCAGTTTGAACATCGTCTTTCTTTGCCATCTGTCTTTAAGTAATCTCTGTCAATGAAAAGGCTGGCACCATTCTTGGTTTGGCTCGCCATCCTTTACCATGCAGCCAAAAAAAAAAAAAAAAAATCAGAAAAACAATCGACTCCTTAACAGACTAGCACCCCGCATATTGTGACTAGAAAACACACAATATTGTATGAGTGATCCAATGGTTCTCCAGCACTCAGCCTTATGAAAATACAGTTCTGTAACACAAAATGCTTCATCCGTCACATCAGTAACAATGGGATAACATTGTGTGGGAATATTCCAGGTTCAGCACAAATTAAAGGAATAGTTCACCCCAAAATTTAAATTTGCTGAAAGTTTACTTATGATCAGGCCATCCACGATATAGATAAGTTTGTTTCTTTATCGGAACAGATTTGGAGTAATTTAGCAATGCATCACCAATAGATCCTCTGCAGTGGATGGGTACCATCAGAATGAGAGTCCAAAAAGCTGGAGCAAATCCATCATTAAGGTGTTTTATTTTTAAATATTCAATTTTACACCTTGACAATGCAACACCATAAACACATTAATATTACACATTGATAAGTGTAAAAACATATTAAATAAATAAATAAAATTTTAAATAGAAAAAAAAATATTGCAAGTGCTTTTTAAAATATTATTTTTTTTTTATTTTTTGCTTTTCAATTCTTTAAAAATTGAATTCCATAGTAGGTGCCTCACCATAACGTCAACTTAAAGGGGTTTTAGAACTTAGAAACCAAAATTACCTTGATCTTTTGACATATAAGAGGTCACTGCACTATAAAAAACATCCTGCAAGTTTCAGAACTCAAAATTTTCTTGTTAGTCTAAAAACAGCTTATATTAAAGCCAGTCTTCCAAAGCGACAGCTTGTGGGATGTTCTACTTTATAATGTAATAGTCCACCTCCGCAGAAGAAGATCAATGCTTGCATCTACATCGCTGCCTGTTTAGCCCTGCCCACCGATTCACGCATGTATTGTTTCCGAAAGAGGCAAACGCACAGGTCTACACAGAAATCAAACAATAAATATGGTTCTGAAGACAACAAAGCGCTGTTCAGTGCCAAGTTGTGGAAAAACAGTGTTGTAGAAAAACATTAGGAGAGAGTGGATGAACTTTATTTTTAATGAAGTTCCAGACCATGTCTGTAAGAACTCGGTCCTTTGTTCACTTCACTATACTGCGGATTCATTTACAAACAAGGCGCAATTCAACATGGGATTTTCAGAAAGGTTGAAACTGAAAATCGATGCCGTGCTGACTATATTGGATCCGACAGTAATGTCGCTACACACAAGTGTGAGTAACTGTTTTTATTACGTGATCACTATTGCTTTGATAATAAACAGATAATTTGATATAAGTATTTATTCGGTTTTACCCTAAATCACAGCAGCATCTTTCTGTGAAGGATGTAGGCTGTCAAAGTGTTAGCCAATCATAGCAGTGGGCGTTTACTTCTGATTCTACAATCCGCCACGCCTATTCATACAGAGCGTTCTGATGAGGGGGGTCAAAAACAGGACAGAAAAGAGCCTATTACTTCTTAATTAAGATGTTTTTTGACGGAAAAATCTTGATAACATTTTAAGTGGACCTCAGAGAACAGTACAAAATAAAAAACAGAGGCAGTTCATGACCCCTTTAATGTTAACAAATTCTGTCGATTGGGCCTAACCTTTATTGAACCCGGAGACTAGACCTTGAATAAACTATAGTGGCTTCGAGCTACTTTTATACCAAGGGCTCATCTTGCATGCAGATTATAGCTATCCAAAGGAAGCCTTTAACAATGCTGACTTGCTGTCATCAAGATTTTGATTTATTAAAAGAGGAAAAGACTACTAATTAATCTACGGGGAGAGGCAAATTATCTGTCATTCATCCATCCATCCAATATGTCATTTTTGTTTTTGAAGAAGTAATTTCAAATGTTTACAATGGTCTCAGGGCAGTATGTACTCTTGAAGTTCTGTTAACTCACCCTTAATCGAATGGTTGATCTCACTCACTTCCTGAGATATCGGAGTAATTGAATGGCAGTTAGGATAGCAGTGGGGATTCGTTTGACTCAAGGGGAATAGCCAAGGCAGAGTCAACAAGGAAGTGTTTAAATGACTTACTGAAACCGGGCCAAGGTCTTGCTGCTCCCTATGAAACTGTTTATTTACGTCCCACTTGCTTGAGTTCCTTTCAAAGTTGTTTGAGATATTTGGTATTTTCTAAAACAGGTATTCCTGAATTAAGCAATTGGCTTGGTAAACATGATCAGTTTAATCACAGTAATTTAACTTGGAACTTGTCTGTGGCAACATCAAGGACAGAAGTCAAGGCTGCTGATTTAAATTAAGCTTTTATCTAATGTGCCCATCACCTTTGGCAAAAGGAGAAGTCTTATAGGACATACTTCATTCACTGAACGATGGCGCAGTAAATTAACCAAATCCCACTGCTGAAGTGTCAGGTAATGATTTCCCTAATTACTCTTTAATTCAATTTCAGAATATATTGACACCCTTCAGTGGCTTTTGCATCTCTTTTCCCCCTTTCTGTCTCACGCTCTATCTCTCTCACACACACACACTCACAAACATACAACGCTCATTCTTTCTCTGGAGAGACACTAGACTCCTTTCATGCATGACTTGTGACTGTTATAACTCTCTTTATTTCTTTTATGGTTCATGACCTCTTGCCAGCTTTTTTGCTGCGGTGCAACAATATCTTTATTGCAACAAATATTTTTTAAAAATTGTCACGTTGACATTAAAGAAGAGGATATGTGTGTGCAAGCTTATGTGGTCATCAGGATTGGGCAAAATTCATTTTTTGTAGAAATTGGCTGGGATAGAAATTCAGTTGAACTGGTCAAACCTGACACGGTGTTGAATTGGAATTTGAATTAGAATGAACAGAAGAGAAAATTAGTGAATTGCAATTCAACATGACACACAAAAGATTCATTTAATTTCCATTTCATTAGTTAGTGGGCTTTTATTTAATTAATTATGACTAATTAAGCCTGTTTATTCTGTAATATATTTCTCAACTAATTAGGCATATTTCTCTAACTCTCCTAGTTTCTACTTTTAAGTTTGCAATACAGCACCAAATTGTTCACCGTATAGCTTTCGTATATCTTTCAGAACTGTGAACATTGGCATAATATTGCATCTCTCGATTATGTATTATTTATTATATGGCACTGGCATACACTGAAACAAGCATTTTCTATAAAGCTGAACGTGAAATCATCTTATATTGATTGTTTTTATTTATTGTAATGGACTATTTTTTATAGAAAAGATTAAGGTAATATACAGGTAACATATAAAATAATTTACATTTAAATCCATGTCAGTGTATGTCAGAGTATTTTACCGCAAGTTAATGTGTACTATTAAAAACGCTGCTTAGAAATTTGATTATATGTCTATATTTGAAGAGTTCAGATGCAAAAGCCTCTAAGTGCCATCTGAAATATTCTTCTAAAATGAGCATTTTTATCAGGCCCCTATATTTATGTTCAGTTATTTCACTTTAATTGCATAGAAAAGGACCAGTACATTTCCATTAGAGTAGAATTACTGAACCTAAACATAGGAGCCTGAAAAAAAAAATGCTCATTTTAGATGAAAATTCCAGATGACACTTAGAGGGTTTTGCATCTGAATTCTTCATTTTTATATTTCTTTCTTTTTTTTTTTTTTTTTTGAGAATAGTATGTATGTACACATAGTCAATATAAATTCACATCATAAGTTTCAATTATACAGCTTAGGTGTTATGGATGCAACATCTGTCTTTGTGCACTTCTAATTTAAGTGTATCCAACACGATTGTTATTTCAATAAAGCTTTAAATGTGTATAAAAAATACTTTTAGAGCAGATACAGGAATTTCTTTGAATTTCATCCCACACTAGTACTTTTTAATGAATAAATGTGAATTAAAATGCATCCTGTCTGCTACCTCAATTCAAATTCAGGAACAGAAAGGCATTCTCAATTTAATTCTTCATGGCGCACAATGCTGATGATACCTTCCCCTGATTAGGAACAAATGTCCCTGCAAGGAGCACCACACAACGGGAGAAGTTGCCGTTAGCCGCAGGGTACATTAGCATGAAAGTGAGATAGAGAGAGAAGTCATTGTTAGGATAGCACGCAATATGTTTTCTTCACCTAAACTATTGTGGGGGAAATTAGCATAATGCTGGCCTGGCGAGGATTTTTCTAAAAAAAGGGGGAAGGCGCTGCAGCGAAAAGGAACAGAGGAACAGATCAGGACTTAGAGCTGGAACAGGTGCAAATGCACAGCACAAAGAAGGCAAACAGAGGAGTCAGTGTTCAGCTCTGTCAGAGGAGTGAAATATTTAAGGGATTTGGAAACAGTGAGCGTTCTTAGGCCCCCCCAGCCATCACTGTAGACTGCTGTGCTTGGCCAGAAAAAAGAGCTACTGAGGGAATGGCAAAGTCTGTGTGATTCTGTGTCCCTCCTAGAACCAAGCGTCCCTAAAACTAACACAGATGATTGAACTTTTATGCTTTTGCAAGGAAGCCATTATCTTCTATGCAGGGTCAGATGAAATGTCAAATTCTTTAAGAAGGGATCATGTAAAACGCATTTTTCTTAACATCGCTGCTTTGCAAGCATTGCATGTCTTCACTTCTAACAGTCCACCTTGTATGGCCTTCAAGTGTGTTACACTAAAAAAGCTTTACTTCCAAATAAATAAATAAATAGCCATTTAGAAGATTCTAGTCATATCAGTGGTCTAATAAAAGTTTTATTTTATTATATGTGGAACTGAGTTTACAATGTTCAGAAAGCTATCCATTAGTATTCCCATTCATCTCAATTGCAATTGCTCTACTAAAATTAACAGTCTGAAGTGCAAAGACTGTATTTTATTGTATATACTCCAATAATCTTGTATTTGCAGCCTCTAAAAATAATTTTTTCATTGCATGGTGCAATTGTTTTAAAAGGAATTTTATATTATTTTATTTTATGTTATGTTATGTTACCCACAGTGCATGTACTAATTGCATCTTCCAGCAGTGGTTCATGGGGCCATTTTAATCAATTTGCCAGTGCTGGTTTTCCTATTACCCCCCCCCCCCCCCCCCCCCCCCCAACTCGTTGCTCATGTTTCAAACCTGTTGAGCTTCCATTTATAAATTAATTTAAAAGGTCCCAAGAAAAGTGTTTTTTTTTTTTTTTTTGCAAGCATTCAGTCTTTAAACAATCACAAAGTACAACACAATTAAGCACTTGAATGAATGCATTACATGTGTTCAAGAAATTAAATGACATTAACTATTAATTCTAAAATTGCAGCTCTTTTACAGGCATATTCATGAAGTCTTGTTGTCATTTATATACAGCAAAATACTTCTCAATAAAACTGTATAAAGATCGCAAATAGCGATTAAAACAAATTTAGTAGAACAAAGTTGAGTTAATTCTGATCTTATTATTAGATCTTTATGATGAATTAATTCATCACATTTCTCTTCTCACACACTGTGGCATTGTTTACAGCACTGATACCCTTTACTAGTCTGTGATTTGTGTCTCAAGCTGATCTGTATGATGAAATGGTCTCATATGCTTACCAGCCACTGCTTTCTAAGATTAGTTTGGGCTGGATTAAATGTTTACAATTTAATGTTCCAGTGAGTTTGGAAGATGCTGTACTCATGCTGAAGTATATTTTACTGTCTCTAAAAATTTCTGACTTTTCAAATCTTTTTGTGGACACGTTTCAAGTGGGATTTCAGGGCTAGGCAGCTACAACACATTGTAAGCATACATAACCGAAAACTAGAAAGCAAGATTATTTCAAAAGGGCTCTATAGATTATGAGTATGAATATACATTTCTGCCAAATACCAAGGTGTGGTGCTTTTTTTCCACAATCGTTTACAATCTGTGTTGATCCAGATAAATATAATTTTCATTGCTGGCAAACAAAGGATGAAGGCATTGATAGTTTTTACTTGCATCCAAGTATATTGCAAATCAATAAAAATGTTACCTTTATTTATTTATATATGTTTCTACTATTTAAAATTCTCTATAGCACCTAGCCTATACAGTCCTTGGGTTTGTTGTCCAGCTCAATTCTAGTGTTAAATGACTGATGAGATTTAGTGCCTGAGGTTGCTGTTGTTTAGATGGTGAGGCTCATCGAGTTCCTTTGCAAATTTCTGCTTTTAACTGCGGAAAGGCAAAATGGCTCTTATTTTTTGCTTTGTCTTTGACAGTGTGGCCTGTGCTGTCCTGCTGCTGGCAAGAGTACAAGCACATGATATCTCAAGTACTGCTTTTCTTCTCTAGGCGCAGTTGTACATTTTACTGTCGGACAATATGAACAGGAGAATGATTCGTGCTTTGGTCTTCAGAAAAGGGTCCAGTATGTGAGTACAGTTTGAGGTTTAACAATAAATATTTCAGAAATATTTTGGAGAAGTATAAATCATCTCAGAGATATCTTTGAAATAATAACTGGACCCTCATGGAATCTGCAGCCACAGAAAGTATACCAGATTTCCAGTCATTCATAAGATTCTACAAATCTCTCTGTGCATATGTGTTCATTTATTAAATATTTTGGAATGTTTCAGCTCCGTTTAACACATTTTACCATGTTTAAATTCAGTAAATCAACAAAATGCAGCATTGAAAATGCAGAATGAGGCAGCAGATTCCCTCTGGGTCTACTAATAGCTCTCTCTTGAATTTAAATGCAAACATTATGTACAAGTACACACACAGCTTGTTCTGATGCTTTTGTTACTGCCTGTAGTTTGTATAATTGTGTTAGCATGAACAAAACTAGTGGGTGCGCATTAGTGGAGGGCCTGTTGTAGTTATTTGCTTAGACAATCGGTGTGAAAATGATGAGTATATTATGTACTGCCTTTCAAATCTGCTGCCCTGCTGCCCAAACCTGATCTCCCCCCCTCTGTCTCTTTCTCTCTCACATACGCTTTTCCTCCTCCTTTTGGCTGTAAGTTTCTGGGAGAAGCCGGTGAACGGGATGCAGCTCTTGGCTGCAGTTATCTTTGCAGAGCAGGTTGCATTCTTGATGTGAGTTCCTGTGATGAAGTACTCCTGAAGAGGATGTTCATCTGTTCTCTTCATTATTAGTTATGTCAGACAGTCGTTTAGACATCATTTGCCATGCTTGGCATTTCCTTATCTAGTTTTTAGCATTCCAGTCGGTGGAGGCCTATTGTCACCGAATGCCAAAGGGACATTACAGGGAAATGAGCAGTTTGGAGAGTATAAGAACATTAGCTGAGTAACCAAATTAGATCTTTGGTGAAGAACAGATCAACCGTATGCATTATCAAATTACTATTGGTACACATGGGATATATTAAAACAGAAGCATGCGTACAACAATGGCTCATATAGAAAAGAGGGTCAGGCTCAAATGCATAATGGCTTGTTTACTCTTTCTGTTTCACTAAGTTGGTGTTACTCACACTGTGATGTTTAAAGGCATCATACGATACTGAATTTAATGGAGTTTGAATGTAAAAATAGACCACAAATCACAGCTATTTTTTTCTCAGAAAAGTGTTAATAAAATCCAGTTGCTTCAACAGGGATTCTAAGTCTCCTTTTCTTCTTTTTTCTCTATATACAATGGTTTTACCATATACTTTATGTTCCAAAAAATAAATAAAAAAATCATGGTAATTAAAAGAAATGTAACATGATTGGCTAATTTCTTCAGTTGTCAATCATGTATTAAAGCACTAAAATCACAGTAGTTGTTTTGTTATGCATGTACACGCATTCAGATATTTGGTAATGGGAATAATTCCAAATAAAGACACAGGTCACCAGACTTTGTCCTCTGTTCCACCAGGTCTTTCTTTGGATGCTTTGGAGACAGGAGGAACAATATTGAATATCACTGTTATTATGTTGCAGCCTGGTGGTATTATATTGGGACAGATTTCCAATGATGGCTTTGTTTGTTTTTTTCCACAGTGGAAAGGTAATAAACTACTGTTGTTATTGTAGTGTTATGACCTCCGTCCTCTCACAAAACCTCTACCATTTTATTATCTATATCTATTTATCAACTGAAAGAAAATGTCAAACTTATGGCAAACTTCTGAATTTGCTCCTCAAAACTTTTACTGACAGAACCATCAGCAGTTTTCTGCGGAAGACCAGAAGAGAATGTGTTTTTCACAGTCTGGGGGCTCAGGAATGGCATACAAAAAATAGTTTATACCAGCATGTTTTTCAGTGATCAGCAATTCAAGATAGCAGTTCTTCATACTAACTAGCAATTTATATGCAGTGAAGAGGTACCATCAGAATGAGAGACTCCAGTCCATCAGTTAACATCTTCTGAAGTGAAAAGCTGCATGTTTGTGAGAAACTGATCCATCATTAAGGCATTTAATTCTAAACCAGGGGTGGGCAACGATGATCCTGGAGGGCCATTCTCCTGCAGAGTTTAGCTCCAACCCTGAAAAAACCTGGAAAAAAATACCTAACTGCATCCTGAAGACCTTGATTAGCTGGTCCAGGTGCGTTTGATTAGGGTTGGAGCTAAACTCTGCAGGGACGCCGACCCTCCCGAATCAGCGTTCCCCACCCCTGCTCTAAACCGTTGCTTCTGGCCAGAACATAATTCCAATATAATCATTAAAAACACTTCTTCCAGAGTAAAAAAAAAAAGCCCATCCTCTGTTGTCGTCTCACATCTGAATCCACTGAAATATTTGTTTAGAACGGTTTTGCTTGTAAACGGTGCATATTTCTCTCCTGATTCAGACCAGATTACCTTTTCACTAGAGAAAGCAATATTATGGATACAGGAATAATGGATTTAATCTTAATTATGGATTTTAGAGTGACCTTTTATTGTGGCCGGCCTAAGGCACACCTGTGCAATAATCATGCTGTCTAATCAGCATCTTGATATGACACACCTGTGAGGTGGATGGAGTATCTCTGCAAAGGAGAAGCGCTCACTAACACAGATTTAGACAGATTTGTGAACAATATTTGAGAGAAATAGGCCTTTTGTGTACATAGAAAAAGTCTTAGATCTTTGAGTTCAGCTCATGAAAAATGGGGGCAAAAACTAAATTGTTGCATTTATAATTTTGTTCAGTGTACAAACATGCAGCTTTTTACTTTAGATGTAATACTGGTGCGCAACTGATGCTATGTCAAATTTCTCCAAATCTGTTCCAATAAACAAACGAAGGTTAAGTAAATTTTCATCAAATTTTCATTTTGTAGTGAACTATTCCTTTAAATCAATAAATCAGCTAATTGATAAATAAATAATGCTTTTGGGTTTCAAAGTATCACAGTCTGAGGAAGACTTTTTTAATAAACAACTTTCTGCAAATTCTTTTATCATTCTGCGTTACTTAATATATGGAAAGCAGCACTAACTGTGACTATCATAATCTATGATGATTTTACTGATGGAAAGAAATACTTTCTGCTACTATATATCGCAGTCTAATTCTCTCTATCTACCCCCAATGACATAAAAGTTATCATTTGATTCACCTTCTCTAAAAAGATGTGCATTATTTCCAGACACTGAGTAACCATGTGTGTGCAGGAACTTCTCCAAAGGCCGTGAACCTGTGGCCAGCAAGCATCATCTGGATGATGCATGAGCATATAGTTCAGGGTGACTGGCATTGCCTTGGAGCTTGCCAGTGGCCAATCCCTGATTCCCCAACACTCAGTTTTCCT
The DNA here is from genome assembly GCA_036784905.1 of Acrossocheilus fasciatus. NCBI lineage: Eukaryota > Metazoa > Chordata > Actinopteri > Cypriniformes > Cyprinidae > Acrossocheilus > Acrossocheilus fasciatus. The sequence goes on from CM071943.1 coordinate 21,649,687, forward strand.
CACTTCACCATCTCCCTGTGCCTCCATGGTAACAAGGCAGTGGTATGTGGGGAAAGTGTATTCTGCTGATGTGTAATTACCCTGAAGGTAAGTTGTCTATTTTTCATCCAACCTTACCCCAATCAGCCCTGATGAGCCAATTTAGCTATGAGCATTTCACAAGCCAGCCACAACAAAAGCATACTTTAAAGATGGATGATAAAACAAGGTATCCTGATGAAATAATTATCAGATGGGTGCGATTAATTTCTGCACTCTGTAGTGATGAATAGAGTGTCACTGTAATTTCAGGAGCATCTTAGCATATCCGTTAGAACACGCGTGCTTTTGGTGTTTGAATTTTTCATTAATGTTCTGCTGTATGCTCATAATTAATGCCTCCCTTATTGAGTTGTTTATTTTCTCCCACTGTAAGGGTGAATCATCTTAACAGAATGTTGCACCACACACATTCGCGCAATATCTGCTGAAGAGCACTTACTTACAGCGGAGGAAAGGCGAAAGTACATCTTGAGATTTTGTACGTAAGATTGGACTTTTGAAAAATTAGTTCTGATAAACTGGATTTGTCAATCTTAACATATGAAAGTGTGTATTTTTCTGACAAAGAATATGAAAGTTACACAACATACACCAGACTTGGAGCTACATTTATTCTGCCACTGTTTTGTCAGAGAAATATTATGACATACACATTCCTCGTTTCATTTTTGCTATCCTTTATTCATTAGTCCTCATTTTATTTCATTTATGTGACACTATAATGTATCCTGCCATACTGGGGACACAAAAAGTAGCAGCACGTCGCTGAAGATCTGCCGGTCCTGCTTCTTTCGAGCAGAAAACTCTGCTGATGTTTTTGCATAATGATGCATGAAATAATGTGTAACTTATCTCGTCTGCAATTTTCCTATCTGCATCTTTTTAAATGTGTGAAGTTATCAATGTGTTGCAAATTAAAGCAATAGTTCATCCAAAAATGAAAATTCGGTCATTATCATCTCTATGCCTTCGTAATTCTTTATGACCTTCTTCTGTGGGGAATAAAAGGTGAATGTTTGAAGAATATACTGGCCATTCTTTTCATATGAATAAAGTTAATGTGGACTGGAGCTCACAATCTTCAAAATGGCATAAAAGTTCGATAACACTTTAGTATAGGGATAGTCTATAGTATAGTCTATTCTCACTATTAACTATAGTTGCTTATTAGCATGGCTATTATTAACATATTGCCTGTTTATTAGTACTTATAAAGCACATGTTCTACATGACCATATTCCACATCCCTAATCTTACCCAATACCCAAATTTAACAGTTACCATACTAACTATAAATAAGCAGCAAATTAGGAGTTTACTGAGGCAAAAGCCATAGTAAATAGTTTGTTAAGTCTAGAATACACTACATGATTTTTGCCCCAATTTCCCCCCGATTTTACATTGAACAAGTTGATGCTAGTTGAGGAAAGTCGGAGCCAGTCTGCAGATTACAGCTGACAGATTCCACAGAAAATCGCGTAGTGTATGATGGTCACTCCGATTTTTTAGCTTCAGACTTTGATTCTATCCAGTCGGAGGATATCAAACGTTTGATATTTTCAGGCAATTTTAGAACACGCATGTTTTCATTTGTCATGCGTCTCCTAGCTACAAGGCGCATGTTTCTGCGTGAGTTTGTTGTGATCAGAACAACTTTAAAGTCTGGTAGTGTATGATCTTCAGTCACGTCGTGTATGATGCCCAGTTTTCCTTTGTCACTATTTACAAAGTCGGTAAGTGTATGATGTCTAGTGTTTTAAAAATCTGTTCAGATTTTAAAAGTTGTGTAGTGTATTCCAGGCTTAAATAGCAAGAATTGGACCTTAATATAAAGTATGACCAAAAGTTTAATACTTGTGTGCTATTTTCCAGATGCTGCTATGTAAAGCTTTGTGTTTTACTTAAACTGAAATCAATACTTAAATTCTTGACATCCACCATCAATGGTTCAATGGTTCAATGGTTCAATGGTTCAATGGCTCATTGGAGAGGAAGATTACCAGTGGATAATGACTTAAATTGTGGGGTGTGTTGCCACATAAATTATACTTTTTAATAAAATTTTGATAGTATGTTTGAGTTCAAAGCTTGAAAGACTCCCTATTCATGTTAACTTCATAAAAAAGAGCAACCAGTAAATTATTCAAAACTTATCCTTTTATGTTCCACATAAGATGGAAAATCATAAGGGATCTATGGGATCTATGGAAGACACAATGATGACAGAACTTTCATTTTTACTCCTTAAATATATATAAGAGTAAATTAATCTTTTTGATGAAGTTTTGATTATCTTAATCAGGGTATCTTCCGTTCATTCGTTTTTTTAATTTAATATTAAAAACAGAAAAATAAGAAAACGGTTCCTTTTTTCTTTTTTCAATTTTTCAAAAATGAATAAACAGCTTGAATTTTTGATCTCTGCATGTGGGCGGGAATATAACGCCCTTTTCCGATGACTGGTCAACCAAACATTAAACTGTCCCATCATTAGTTCTTCCGCGGTTCTGCAGCAGAAAACAGTCCTGCTGCTACAGTTGTGCGCAATCTTAACGCGTTTATCGCAACTTTCATCACTTTCTCATCAAATAACCAGACTAACAAATGGCTAACGGCTAACATTACCCCTAAAATATAACAATGAAAAAATAAATAAATAAATACATATAGAATAATAGACCATACTACACTGATACGAAATAATGTCATATCATACCTTTTATTTCAACTTCATCTCTTGTCCAAAACTCATCTCAATAAAACAGGCTATGTGCCAAAAATGTAGGCTAGGGGGTAGCTATGAGTGCAGATGTGAATAAATAAATATTAAACTATGGGAAAATAATACTTATAACTTATTTCACGCACAGGTTGCTGAAATTATGCCCATACAGATGTAAGCCGTCTATAGGCTCTGCCCAGGTAGGGGCTATTCGTTAGCCATTTGTTAGTTGTTTGGTGAGAAAGTGATAAAATATAGTTGCAATAAACGCGTTAAGAATGCATACAACTGTAGCAGCAGGACTGTTTTCTGCTGCACAGAACTGTGGAAGAACTAATGATGGCACGGTTTAATGTTTGGTTGACCAATCAGAGGAAAGGGGCGTTTTATTCCCGCCCACATGCAGAGTTGGAATATTCAAGTCGTTAATTCATTTTCTAGCCAGGAGCGTAAAAACGGAAAATCAAGCATAATTCTTGTTTTTTCGTTTTTTTTTTTTTTTTTTTTAATTGAAAAAAGAAAAAAGGAACCGTTTTCTTATTTTTCTGTTTTTAATATTAAATTTAAAAAACGAATGAAAGGAAGATACCCTGATTTTTTCTAGTTTATCCATTTAAATTCAATCAAATAAGGAAAAACAAGACACTTTATAGATGCTGTACTGATTCTCTTTATTGTTTTCTGGCCTGGCAGGTGAATAAAATATTATTCTCCTTAAGTATTTATTCTGCCTATAAACAAATGGAGAATATGATGGAAATGGGGACTTTTTTCTTATGTTTTATGTCTTTTACTTTTTAACAGTTTTTGTAGCCTTTAAAAATGTAGCATTTGTAAAAGTAAAAAAAACTAAACAAAACAAAACAAAAGTATAAGGCTAGAAAACCCTATGAACTATAACTGACTAGGCCCTGGACACATCCAGCGATTTACGTGGAAAAATGCCATCTTGTCCTGTTGTATAATCCGTGTTAAATCATTTTCTTGGTACAGAAAGCTATTTCAGTCAATTACAAATTCAGCCAGATGATGACATGCAGTTTTAGAAACAACTTTGCTCTGCAAATTCATCTTCAGTTGACAAGAGTGAAGTGTTTTCTGACTGGCCAGCCAAAATTTTGCTCTTATTGCCCACTTCAATGTCTTACATGTTTTAGCGTATCATAACTTGCACAGACAAATTGGATTTCAGAAATAACCCTGGTACTTCTGAGAAGCCCTGTAAATATAATGAATACTCACTAAACCACTTGCATCAGTGTTGTCCGTCTCTTGCCACTTAACCTCACAAAATATATTCACTTTATCAGGATATTTTATACACCACAGTACAACCAGACATCATTCATTTTGCCCAGAGAGAGTAATTATTTCCAGCGACCACAGAGAGCCACAGATCTGTGACATTTTGCTCCATTATCATAGAAAGCCAGTGTCAACATGCACACACACTAGGAGAAAACTAATATCAAGGCAATTTGGACATAATTACCTGTAAGGGACAAAAACAATTTAGTACTAGGGTTTATCCAATTGCTTATTGTGCAGGAAAATGTAACTGCGGTAAACTCCATCAAAAAAAAAAAAAAAGAATAACGAAAAAAAAAAACAACCTTCTGGTATTTTCTTTATTCCTTTCGCCTTTCGTTCTCTTAAAACCTTCATTATTCCTTACCAGAGTAACTCTGTTACCATTATTACTGGAAATAATTCAGCAAGGGTACAATTTAGTGGAATCTATGCTCTGTGGTTTATTAAAAGGTCTGCCTGCATTGCATCTCTATCTACCAGCATAGAGGCTGAGATTTTTTTCCCCCTCCATGGACCAACTGGACAGCAGCTGGCCTTTAAAGATGTGATTTTACTTTGAAAGACATCATGTTGTGTTTAAAAATTATTTTTAAACACGCTCGCATGAAAGAACCGTAGCCGTTCTAAATTCATATTGCCTGTAATCCACTGATGATATGCTTATGTTGATGTGCAAAATGCATCTCTGATTGGCCTTCTCACAGTTAGTCTCTAATGCGAAAACCAATTTGCATCAAACATCATTTGCATTGTGTGAATATAATTATGAATCATAGAATTGTCAGACCAGCATCTTTCACAAGTACAATCAAACTGCAGAAAACACCCACTGCAGTCTGCACACAGGTTTGATCCCAAGTTCATCAGCAAAGACAGAATTATCCAATACTAATACTGAATTTGCTCTCTTTGTTTTGACACTGCTCATCTCTTGACTTATTGTAATGTGAAAAAGAAAAAGAAGAAGAAAAAAAAAAAGATTACATGAATATGAATGGGAAAGCAATGAGGCTGTCAGGCGTTGTCCATCGGGAGCCAGTGTGGGAGAAAGGTGCAAATGAACTGTGATGGCTTTGGAATATGTAAATACTGCTTACAGTTGAATGCTTTTATTGTGTTTGTCTGCTTAAACTATAACAAACTGCCTGACTGTAATAGTGTAATTATATATAATTTTTCCTTGGTTGAATCTGTACAACACACATGACAGTGAAGTCCTATCACATTGCTAAAAATCTGGGTGCATGTACAATAATAGATTTCTATCATGGGCATCTGTAGGATTTCATTTGAGGATACATAAAGAAACCTGACCAAGCAATGAAATGCACACTTACTGAGGGTTACTTGGAAAAACCTTCTGCAAAACAACACCATAACACTTTTTTTCCCAGACCTGGCTCCTGTTTTGCATTACACTGTGCTGCTTTCTGTGGCATTTTTCGAATAGCGACATCCTGGTGATGCTGTGCCCTTTTACCAGACCTTGTGATGCTTAAAGATTAGAGTTCTCCTCAGCATTAAATGATAAAATGAGTTACGCTGCAACTCGCTGCATTTTTACCATCTTGGCATGGCATGGCAAGTTAAAAGGAGTTCAACATTTAAAACTGCATCTTGAAACCCTGCACTTTAAAATCAAAAATGTTTTGTTTGTGTATCTCATAATGTTTTACTGATTGGAAAGTCACTCCAAATAATTCAGTAAAAAAGACCATCCCAAAAAAAAAAAAAAAAAAGCTATAGAATCAAAGCTCACACGAGTATAGTAGCTTTTCCACAAGCAGCAGTAAATATATGTATATGCCATGCAAAAAAAAAAAAAACTATTATAGTAGTATAACACTAAAATAATGCAAGAAACAATCGTTTAACAACATAGAACATAAAACCCTATCTGATAAGAAAGAAACATAGTTATTTGAATGGAAAACCATCAAATGTAAAGTTTCACAGGGAATTCTAGGATGTTTCTATTTTAAGACGACTTGTTCTTTTTCACTTCTAAAAACGGCAAATTTAACAGTATATTGTAAAATTACATGAAGCTGTATTAGTTTTTCACAGTGTTTCACCTTTCACCTTGCATACCTTACAGTCTTTTACTGCATGCACCACTGATTTCTACCGTATTATGCATATTCTGCTAAATATATGTGGTAGTGAAATTCATGTCCTACTTTGATATCTCAGTGAGTCGTGTCATCTTATCAGTTAATTGTGTGGCCACTATCTTATATTAGAAATAAAACATTTCTTTATCCTTTTGCTTGTCTCCAAAAAAGTAGGAATCCACCCATATATCTGACTTCTATCTACTGATCTATCTTCGTGCCTATCACTGAATTACTTGGATACTTACTCAAACTCTTGCTTGCCTGTGAACCCTCAAAAACTGCTGAAACTGAGAAGAAAATTGTAAAAGAGGCTGAATAGCCTCTTTTTTTCATAGACTTGGGTTGGAGGAGACCGTCTGTTTCCAGCACACAAAAAATCTCATTATATTGTACAACAGAGATTTGACAGTTCTATGCATGGAGGAGAGACAATACAATGCATTAGACAAGGCCTAGGAAAGCTCAGCCATTATACAGACATATGAAGCTAACTATCAGTGCACCATTGTATTAAGTAAAGGGAGAGTTATATGGCACACAATAATAATCATATTTGACACTGTCCTTGCATTATCCACCGTGAAGGTTGGGAAAGATGTGTCTGTTCGGTACACTATGGCAGCATAGCGTCTTAGCGCAGTGACCCAGTTAGGGATAGAGACACTGGCAAATATATCTGCAAGGATTTGCCAAAGGGCACAGAAGATAAGTGACAAAATGGAAAATGCTTTAATGATGATCATAAAGGTCTTGTGTGGTGGAGTGTTGGGGGCACAGCTTCAGTGTTCCTCCTCCTGTTAGCTGTTCACGCAGCCTGCGGGAGGAAATTTCACTTTCCTTACCCAACGAGCAATAAATAACCACAGCAGACCTGAGCTTCTACATAGGCAAATTGGCACCCTTTGAACAGATTGGTAGGGTATTGCGGTACACTGTTTATTTATGTCTACTCAATGTAATAGCCATCAAATTCTCAAACGCAATGACACTAAATCAAATAAAGATTATCGAGATGGTAAAATAATTAACCAGGTAACTGAACATCAACAGAACCATGTTGTTTTATTTATTTATTTTTCTTTTAATGAGCAACCGTGAAGATAAAGCACATGTAGGTTGCCATATGGCCTGCACTTACACCTGTACAGTATGTGATGATGAGGACACTGTCTGGTAATGAATAAGTAGCTTATGTGTGACTGCACTGGAGCACACAGTGCTGCAATCAGTTGGCATTTGTGTTTACATCAATGTGTTTAATTCATAATTAATGGCATATAATTTGTCTTTGTTCTCTGTGTTGTTGCTAATCATGCTTACAACACAAACCATTGTTTCTGTGCACCATAGCAGAAATTTCTACAGCATGTCTGATTCGTCTTAAAGTGTGATTCAGGCAGTTAACCAAATTATTTGGGTTTGTTGGTTTGGCTAGACTTAAATCCAACGAAGACCCATCTTAATGTCACTGCATACAATGACATTTGAGAATTGTGTGCTTACAACTTTGTGGCAAGAGTTTTGGGTGGCCCTGTTCTGTTCCATCAAGTCAATGTGCCAGTGCACAAAACGAGATATTCCATAAAGAATATAGATTATTTTTTTTTCATTCAAGGTTAGCTTGTGTTGGCTATAGTGTTTTGTGGCATTGTACCATTTAAGCCCATATTTAAAAATAGTTCATTTAAAATAATGATAAACATAAAATATGATTTTCTCTTTTTTCTTACACTTATATACCGTACAAAAATATACGAACGGACTCAAGTGATTTACTGACTATTTAGAACAAGCTGGTTCGCATTTTAAACAGTCGAAAAAAGTGAAGCAGCGAACAAACTGGCTCATCGCTGAAATGCTGCCAGAGAAAATGCAAAGTTGTAACGAGTGACAACACAACTATGTGAAGAAAACTATAAACATTTCTTAATGTGGGCACAATTAAAATTACTATGATTGTCTTTTCTACTATTACACACTGTGGTACTATTTAAGCCCACCTTATTTGTTTCAGTATTCACTGTGGAACCATTTAAGCCCACTTTATGTTTTTTTAATGAGGAATCCCTCTAATTAGAAACTTTGATCAATTTTCTGAGTGAAAGTGTTTAATAACAGTTCTTTGTTTGCTTTTACCTTACTAACCTTACTAATCTTACTTATTACAGAGAGGCCTACAAATTGCACACTGTTTAGCACCATTATATAATAGATATCTGCTAATTTGTATCATTTATTTTCAGCAAGAAAATGACAAAAAAAAAAAAAAGAGAAAAACTACAGCACCTGTCCAAAATGTCGCCTTTACCATGAGGGCACAGTAAAAAATAAAAAAAAAAGTATACTAGCAAAACAGTTTGGAGTGGACAGAAAATCTTTGAGAGAGAGAGAGAATGCCAAGATCAGAGTTGATGCTCATCAGGTTGAATGTTATTGGTACAGGGGATGAGTGCTAGCAAAGATTAGTAAAATTATTTTTTTGTTTTAAATACTTCTCTCTCACTTTATAAATATATTGATGTTTTACTTCTTTAAAATCAATAAATGTTAATTTTGTGAATCAATCATGATGTGGGCTTATTTGGAACACATGCAGGCTTAAATGGTGCCAAAGTACAAATTAAGCCCATGCCAGACTTTTGATATTTTAATATATTCTAAAATGTACATCAACTAATTAATATATTTTCAAATGAGAGCTAAATCTTGCATTAACAAATGATACAAACAATTTTTCTTATAAACAAAATAGCCTATATGAAAAACACCTTAACTTAGATTTTGGTGGGCTTAATGGGTACACTTACCTCCTTTTGGAAATGGTTTTGCTAATTGTTAATCACTATTTTATATTTCACTGAAGTAGTATAGACAGATTTGCAGCTTGTAATGTATCCTGCCGATACTGGGGGAACAGTGAATTTACTGTGCTGCTGTTTGAGCTACAGGAAAGGCTTTAAGGTAATTTGTTGATATATAGCACATGTTTTTGGTTTGTTCATGCACAGTGTGCCCTTTTAAATCATCCTGTTTTGTGGATAACCAAGCGTACTAAATAGACGTCTACTACATTTATCGTTACTCTCAAAATCAGTTACAGTTCCCTCTCATCTCTTTTGACGCAAACATCAGCACTTTCGTCTCCAAACTTTTAGCCCTGATTAATAAGCCATTATCCTTTTTTACTTCTGTGAGTGGTAAATAAAGCAAGATATAATTATATCATGCTTAATCAAATGAGATGCTTTAAGTGCTGCTTTTCTAAGGAGATAATAAACAATTCAACACCGTTGACTAAGTCATGGGACCAAACACTCACATTCCTCTGAGCTGCAGTGATGGTTATGCTTTGTGAATGGTAGTACATTGTGTAAAGCCTAGCTGTGTCTGTGAAAGCTTTTAGAGAGAATTAGACTATTACCATCAGTGTGTGAGTAACACCCCATGACAAAATAAGCTACAATATTGATGCTGGCATCAAATTATTTTCACGTTTTAAAACTTGAAACAACAGAGGCGTTATATTCTGCATCCCTGACCTAAAAGAGTATAGTCCCCCCCCTGTTTTATTCCAGTGTCTTACCCTTGGCATTGTTTGCTTTTAAGAAAGCTCTGAGTATTTTTATTATTGACCATAATGATGTACATTAATTTCCTTCATGTACACATTCTGGGAGAATGGAAAGTCTGAAGGATGAAATTGCTCTGTTTGGCAGAGGAAAGCTTTTTGTTCTCTGCTCTGTGCGCTTTTTGCAACTGCAACTAGGGAATTGGCAGCGCCGCCAAGATTAAAAAACGGCCAGAACCATTTTGAGCCAGTTTGTAATCTTCTCAAGCAAAGGCCTGACACACATTTTTTAATGCCACATAGTGAAGTATGATGACAACTAAGAGCCGCTATAAGGATCAGGTCTGTTGGGTGAAGGTCAGGAGAATTGCTGATGGACTGTTCAGGGTCAGCACTTACAGCCCTACAGCCTAACAGCCTTCCGGAGATGGGATGATGGGAGGAGACGAGAAAAATAAACGTTGCATCTTACTGACATTGACAGTTCAATCAACATAGCAGTTCACTATTCTATCTGTAGTTTGCTTTTGAACAAGTTAGAAATTGTCTTAAGACTAATATGTATCATTGTTTTCTAAATAACAGAACCATTCCTAACCCCCCCCCCCCCCCCAATGCAATCAGAATATAAATTTTGTGGCTTATTAGCATGTAGGCATATGCATTCACTTATTGTTTTTTTCTTCTTCCAGGAAATATAGATATATTTAATTTACCCTCTGATGTTCATTCATGTTTTTTTTTCATTTAGTCATTTAGTAGAAGAGAGGATCAGTTCACTCATGCTGCTGTTGTTTGAACTACAGCCATCTGTCATATTATGTGCATATTACTGGATGAACTTTATAATTGAATTATATAATTGGAAAGCTTTTGAAGAAAAAAAGAAAAAAAGTCAACCATCAGTTGATGTTTTTTTTTTTTCTATATATTTGTGTTTCTTTACAAATGGCTCAGTGCTACTTCTGAATTAAACCAATGTCACAAATGTTCTCTTACTAATATCACCTGCATCTTTAGAAAGTAGGTTCTGACATATGGTGCATTCAGTCCTCCTGGGAAGTTTGTATTTACAAGTTGGGAAGATGTAATTACCATGTCATGTGTGTTCTGATCAGTTTAGCTGGAGCAAGATGGCGACATACCTTTAAAATATAAAATACACCAAGGTTCTACAAAGCGTTGAATAAAGAATGCGCGTCAGGTGCACTCTAAGAAAAGTCTGTAAAAAAGGACCCGATCTACTGTGTTAATATTAAATATTCAGTTTTTGCGAAGATGCAGCTGTGTATTCTGTATTCTGAATATTTTATCAGAATTGTACAATACTGTCATATTTTGTGAAGTTCAGTTTTATTTTAAATAAAAAAAGGAATTTTATACATTTCAACAAACTTAACGTCAGCCACAGTCACTGCATCCATTTCGTTCACCATGTCTTCTCAAAACCTAGAGTTTCCCATTCGAATTACGACATTGTAAAAAAGATCTCATAAATAAGATCTTTCCGTCATAATGCACCAAGAATCCCACCCATACTTCCAGTTTCAAAAACCTATACAGGACAGAGAATTGTGCTCTATAGTGATTTCATGGGATCTTTAACGAATTTCTGTAACACGTTTAAATCCCACATTCAGTTTGCAATTCGTACTGATTCAGTCCTGAATGTGTGCTTTATAAACTGCACAATACCAGTCCCAGTGACCCTATCAATTCACAGTTTCTGCATTCATCCTGTAATTCCTTATTATACCAAATCAAGCTACTAGGTATGCTCAATTTACAATGGGATTGGAGACAGATCTTTGCTTAGGGACTGCAACCACTGTATTTTTTTAATTACAGCTTAAAAGTTTAATGCTGAGTGTTCACTGAATTTGAAGCCATGGCAGGGATTATCATAACTAATGTATTTTAATAATGAGCAGGTTTAAGAGTCAGGCGAGGTTGATTGTGGTGGCTGCAAAAGCATGATTGTCAGCCTTAGGGCGAGGAGCCCTAATGGGGATTTATTACATGCCAAAGAGAGTTCGCATGCCTTCATTAAAACATCTTTTTTACTGTCCAAATGCCCTGTTTTAATTAAAGGAAACAAACAGAGAGCTACTATTACGTTTACTGTTCCACTGGCCATTGAATGGTCGACATTTGTTCTAGTAGATAATGGGTGCAATTAAAGTCTGGCGATTTGCCGTAAGAAACTTTAACCCGAGTACCACCATGAGGGACATCAAAAAGAAGAAATATGATTATCGCAGCTTTATGCTTATGCGTGCTTTGTCATAGTGCAAATCTGTTATGATGAATTTTCTTTACTTCATTTTTTAAGTAAGCAAAGCTTCTAAAACTGGTGGAGTCTTGAAAAACTAGCACAAACCCAAGATATACAAAAGTTACTGTGCTCAGCTGTCGTTTATTGACACCTTTCAGTCACATCCCCAGTGACTTTTATAAAGTCATACCCAAACCACAAAAAGATACCAGGAAAATCGGCTTTGACCCTCCCAGAGGTAGCATTGACCCATATTCTGTCATCCGATGACAGCTTTCTGAGGTTACAGGGGGGACTCCATCCTAGTAACCATTTCACAGGTATGAAACCAAACAGGTTCCCTGGTTTCAATGAAGCATTGAATCCATCTAATGGGCTCTCTGAATGGTTCTGCATTCCCTGTGGGAGTACTGTGGTAGTAAGGGGTGACGTTAGGTGGGTTAGACACAGTAAAACCTTCATGCAGAGTCAAAAAAGAAACATTAGTCTCTCGCTTGTACAGCTGTGGGCCCAACAGTGACTATGTGATGTGGTTCACAATGAATCTAAATGATGGGTTAACGCATTGAATATTTTAGCCACCAGACACAGCAAGAACATCCAGGAATTTGTCTTCACAGGGGAAATAGTGTTGTCGAGGATAGCCCACTGTAGGGGGGAACTCATTAATCATTTCAAGCCATTGCACCGTGCAGTTCTTCTACCCCTCTCAAGCATCTCTGCTATAGAGAGGCACTCTCCTCTGCAAACGTTATTCCAATGCCCTTTCATTTATCACCCAAAATCAAATTGCATGTTTCTGCTTAATAATAGAAACCTCCCAAAAAGCTCTCCTGATGTGTCTTGTAGGGTTCAGTGTGCTTTGAGAAATGACTCCGGGAGGAAGTACAGCCTTTAAATTAAAGGCGATACTCAAAGCTAGGATGGCTAAGTGTCAGTTTTGCTGATATGCTTGAGCATGGGACGATTTGTTTTGACCTTGGAAATGCCTACAGTTGACAAGGGTCATCTACGGCATGCTATAAATGTTTCAGTTGTATGAAGGATATGTATGGATAGATATTTAACAATTCGGTGTTGTCCTCTATCTAAATACTAGAGTCAGTTGAGGTGTTGTGGCGTTTGCTAAGGATATTACAGGCTCTTCACATAACGTTACAGTTGAGTATTAGGGAATTTGAATTATTTTAAAGGTACTGTTTATGATATCTGCCATCTAATGAAATAGTGATATTCACTGGAGTGGAAATGCTTTCCTGAAAACACTTTTGTATGTTTTTTTTTTTAAGAAGTTCAAGAAACAAAAACTGCTGTTCATTTTCCGAAAAGCATAAAACACACATCCCATTGTCATTCATTCATTTGATTGATTATAATTGTTTTTTTTTCTTCTATATAAATTTTGTTTAAATGATACAGTGGTGGACATAATTATTTGAGTCTCAGGCTGGCAGGGATTGTAGGTGGGGGGAGTGAATGTACAGCGCTCTCTCCACTTCAATACCACGACTGAGGTGCTCTTGAGCAAGGCACCGAACCCCCAACTGCTCCCTGGGTGCCGCAGCATAAATGGCTGCCCACTGCTCCGGGTGTGTGTTCATGGTGTGTGTGTGTGTGTGTGCACTTTGGATGGGTTAAATGCAGAGAACAAATTCTGAGTATGGGTTGCCATACTTGGCCTCACGTCACTTTCACTTTATAACTATTTATATTATTTTTAATTATGTGAATTAATAAAAAAATAAATAAAAAATAAAAAATTGTATTCCTACTTATTTCCCCCCACTAAATTACATTTATTTATACATGGTAAATTAAATGCAATTAAAATTAATTAAATAATTTTAAAAAAAAAGTGACCATTTTAAGTTCATGTAGATGCCTTCTATGAGTATGAAGTGATTATGACTTGTGGGTTTGGTAGATTCAGTTTAGTTGGCAGAGCACCAATCTGTGCTTGAAATGTCCAGCAGAAACTGTTAAGGTCAGATTGTCATGTTGAAGGACCTTGTTAAAAAGAAGCATTAGCCACTTGATTTGCTTTTGAGCCAGAAAAATTAAAGTTTGACAGACTTTCCTTATACCTTATTATCATTGGTTAAATGACGACTATAATAATCACATAGTAATCAAATAATCACATTATTTTAGTGTTTAGGACTAAATGGCATCTATCCTACATCTGCCTTTTTGATTTAGTTTGACTATGCAGTTAATGGAAAACCAAATGTACACCAAATCGGCATCACTGAAGTCTAAATATGAGCAATCATGTGTTAATATCAATAAAGTCACACAGAACAAACAGCTTAGTTTCAAGTAAATGGTCATTTTGGACTTTGAAAATAGTTGAAACTTCTGGAAGTTAGTTTACATGGTACATTAAACTGTTGTATTTTCAAAAGATCAAGGAAAATTAGATTTTTCAAGAAATGACCCCATTAATAAAGGGAGGCTTCTGCTTTCCCCCAATAAATGATGGACTGCTTGAAAGATTACTTTGTTTTTATGAGTGGCATTTCACTTTAATTGGTTCATTATTTCCAGCAATTGCATCTTCAAATTCCCTTGATTGCTGCAGCTGTGGTTCATGCTGTGTCAGGATAGCTGAGGTTGTGAACACACACACACACACACACACACACACACACACACACACACACACACACACACACACACACACACACACACACACACACACACACACACTCACACTCTCTCTCTCTCTCTCTCTCACTCTCTCTCACTCTCTCACACACTCTCACACACTCTCTAACAGGCACATACTTCTATTTGCCAGATGGACACATTAAATCAGTGCTTGCTGGACCTGGCAGGATGTTATCAGAAGCCATCGACAGTTTCCACTGTGGGTGGATATTGCTATAAAATAAGAAAAAAGTGCTGATGTTATCGAATGATGGATTTTGGTCATAAGGATGTGATGGTTTTCATTTCCTAATTGAGCATCCCTCAAATAGTGCTTTCAGACATGTGTTCTATATTTGCAGTCACAGATTATTCCAGTTCTTTGCCAACAGCGTGCTATTCCATTGTGTGGATGTAATGAATGTGTTAAATGATGCACATCCATCTTTTCAAAGATCTCAAAAACTATTTGGAATTTTGGGACTTCACACTGGTAGCAATTCAGGTGACACGGAAAAGAAAAAACTCTCTGAGGACTGGAAGAAAAGAGTTTCATATTTTAAAGCGTGTCTTTTAAGGATAGAGTTATTGGGGGGGGGGGGGGGGGGGGCTGAGTTATTGCCACATTCTCAGCAGCAATATGATGGTCGATTCAATGGCATGATAAATGGCTCCAAATATTTTCAGGCCGAAAGTGTTTTTTCCCCCTATACCACAGCCCTGACACTGAAAATGTTGCCACCGCTGCCTCAGAGGTATTTTATCTGGGAAATTTTGAGATTTGGAGGAAAAAGAAATCTCTTTATCCAGCATGACAGCCCTTGTTTGGTCTGTCAGAGACAGAAACACGAAAAACAGTTCACAGAAATCTTTTTTTTTTTTTGCCATTGATACCTGTACATTTTCCTTCTGTAAGGATTTGTCTGTTCTCAGTTTTGTGAATCCTAAACCTGACGAGTGCTGTTCTTATCTGACAAGCTGGTCTGGGAGATCACCAGACTCAAAGGACTGGTTAGTCTAATCTTTGAGCATTTAGTAGCGCTCTCAGCCCTCTAGGATATTAAAATGCACCATCTGTTTACTGAAACCTGCTCAGCATGGTTTACATGCAAGACCTTGTCAGTCAAATTTATGCTTGAGCGAATGGGCATGGCAGCATATGCTAGGCAGGAGAAAGACATAAAGATACGAGACGCATTTTCACATATCAAACTGTATTTATTGACAGAAATGTGTATATACACTGGCACAATTTTTTACTATTTTAGCTGCCGACAAAAACATATTTAAGTTACAGTTATATAATGAATATGTGTCATGGCTACGGTGGAATGAGGAGCGCACAAAGAAGGAGATGCATTCAAACAGTATTTAATATAATACACAAGGGTAAATCCACAAAGGCAGACAGGAGACACACGTAGCGCTTAACATACAGCAGGTCCATGGGTGTGTGACAAAATGGGCTTAAAGTGCACACTATTTAAAAGTATTTGCATCAAAATTGGAGGAAAGGTTAAGGAATCACAGCTCTTTAATATGGACCTCCCCCTTTTTCAAGGGACCATAAGTAATTGGACAATTGACTCAAAAGCTGTTGCATGGACAGTCGTGGGCTATTCCTTCATTATTTCTACATCAATTAAGCATGTAAAATTCTTGATTCTAAGTGTGCCATTTGCATTTAGAAGCAGTTACTGTGAACCCACATCGTGTGGTCAAAGGATCTCTACATACAAGTGAAACAGACGATTGTTAGGCTTCAAACACAAAACAAATCCATCAGAGAGATAGCAGGAACATTAATTTGGTATATTCTGAGAAATAAAGCAGAATGCACTGGTGAGCTCAGCAACATAAAAAGGCCATGAACGTCCATGGAGGACAACAGGACAAATCAACAATGACCCAAAACACACGGTAAAAGCATCCCAGGAGTTTTTGAAGGTAAAAAGTGGAATATTCTAAAATGGCCAAGTCAATCGCCTGATTTCAATCCGATTGAACATGCATTTCACTTGCTGAAGGCAAAGCTAAAGGCAGAAAGACCCACAAACAAACAACAACTGAAGTTAGCTGCAGTAAAGGCCTGGCAAAGCATCACAAAGGAGCAAACCCAGTCTCTGGCGAGGTCCATGATTTCCGTACTTAAGGCAGTCATTACCTGCAAAGGATTTCCAATAAAATATTAAAAATAAACATTTTATTTATGATTATATTTATTTGTCCAATTATATTTGAGCCCCTGAAAATGGGGGGACTGTGTATAAAAATGGTTGTAAGTCCCAAGCATTTTATGTTATATTTTGTTCAACCCCTTGAATTAAAGCTTAAAACTTACACACACACACACACACACACACACACACACACACACACACACACACACACACATATATATATATATATATATATATATAAAAATATATTGCACTTTTTTCTTTTTTCAGTTCTAAATTTTCCTTGATTAAACTCTGCTTTTTTAATTTAATTTTCAGATGAGATGCCAACAGTACTTGAGCCACCAACTGTTATTTTACCTGGTAAGTTGGCAAAAAGGTCTAAATCCATAATAAAGGTGCACCAGGCAGCGCAACGAGTAAATTAGCTCAATTTATGGTATTCGCGCAAAGGTCAAAGTAGAGAAATGTTGTGAAAATATAATATACCGCAAACACATACATTCTTATCTGGATGGGTTTCAGTTTCTCAAGGGACCTATGAGTTAGCCGAAAAACAGTAGGTAATTTGCTCTGTAATTTTTACCGAGGTAGTGTGAGGAAAAACAAATTTACCTAACCTCCTCGGGGAAAACTAGCTGCACCCGATTCGGGCTTTAGGCAATCACCCATTGACACTACTATCCACGCCAACTAAATGGACTTGAGGGCTGAAAAACACTTACACCCTAGCAAAGAAAGCTCTTTGAACATACAACCACCATGTTGTTAAGCTTTGATCTTAAGTCATTTCATTGTGTATTTCACCACCCACAGAAAATGGACAGTATTCTTAAGCTTTCATGATGCACAGCAAAACCAATACCAGGAAATGTGTGGCACCTGCCCTCAAAGAATAGGAGGGACACAAAAGGAGCATACTTGGAAAGATCAAGGGTTTAACCCTTCTTTGGTTTTTCCCACCTGCATAAATAAATCTCATTCCAAATTCCCTGCTTGCCAAGATTATGTCACAATGTCTGATTCTTGGCACTCAGTTTAGCAGTCATCAGTTTTCCCCACTAGCAAAGGTGACTTGACCGACATTTTTTTCTTTATTGTCTCTTGATAATGCAATTCCCCCCCCCCCCCCCACTTTGTATTCAAGAAAAGAATGGAACAGCATTTACTAGCCATCATTTAGTCATATTTTATTCTGACTATTTTTTCTTAGCAGTATTTTTGCCAGATACATAATGTTGTTGAATAATGAACCATTGAATACATTTTAAATAGAAATACTGCTATAAAAATATTAACTGGATTTTCTTTTAGTTTTATTCCACAGCTTCTGTGAAAACGACTTTTGTGAAATCATAAACTACTATATTTTGTCAAATAGTGAAAGATGGAATATTATACTTTGAGAAATAACAAAACATTCAGAACATCTGAATTGCAAAAATATTACATTTTTAAATATTGCATTTAAAATAAATGTGAGTAATAAAAAAAAAACTAAGTTGCTGAAGGGGAATTTACTCTTTTATTTAATCTTTTCTAAAAAAATTCCCCTTCATTTTCTCAGTAAGACAAAAGAAAGATGTTCTTTTTTTGGAGACAAACATTGACAGTCACAAAGTAAATAAATAGTCCATATATGATTGTACACTATTTTTTCCAAGTGTTCTGATGCTTTATGTGACGAACAGTTTGAAGTCAGTCATCACTGACTAAAAATCATGTGTTTTTTTGCAGTTCATATCTGATGCATCTTTGATCTGCACAAGAACATGCAGCATACTCAGTAAGAAACTGCACAGAAACTCTTCAGCTCACTTCAGCACAGTTCTGGCATGTACTGTCAACACAGCAGGTTTGAATATGCGAACATGAGCAAGATTTCAGAGCTTTAGGACAGTCTTCCATGCCTCCTTACAGCACCAGGTCTATTCCTGTGTGTCCTGAACTCTGCCTTGGTTTACCTGCACTCGTTAATACTTAATAGCTTTACTGATCATTAGAAGCAATGTTAAAAATGGGACATCTGGTAATGGTTGTTTTGAAATGAAATTTTATTTACTGAAAGTAGAAGTACAGCTCTTCCAGAGGTTATCTTCATTGTGTGCATTGTGTTCCTTTGGTCTTTGTAAACACAGACATGGCAAATCAATATATAAATAATTTTGTTCCATCTGTTTCATTTAAAGGATTTTCTCAGAATTCAGGGATTTTGTTCTTCTCATTGCTGTCATTCTTCAAATAACTCTTTTTCGTTCTGGTTTCTCTCTCTCTTTCTGCAACCACACGTTTGTCTGCCTCATTTCCTTCAGGCCACCCACCAAATATGCGACCATATCTAGACAATGTATGTTTACAGCAATAAACAAATTAAACATAACAGAGCTGCAACAACAACAGGAGCATGAGTGAAATAAGCCTACTGGCGTGAATGGAAATGGCAGATGGAAGTAAGGAGTGCCGCCCAGGAGACACATATCACATAGATAACTGATGCCAGCCCAACTGCGTCTGACAGGAGGCTGCGATATTTAATCAGACCTAGCACTGAATCAACACCACCGCCAGCTGCAATTCAAATCCCTTTATATAACCCAAATGCCAATTAGCTGGAAATAGCACAGCACCACACCCTGTTGTCAAACTATTACATTATGATGTGTTGGCAGAGTCTTAGTTTGGCGACCTGACAGTAACGGGGTAGGTGTGTGGCAGTGTGCAGTTCATAATCCATTGCTGAAATGTACTTGTAATGTAACTTCTAAATTCAGAGACATGTGAAGTACAGTGTACAGACATCTTTCTGCCACTGATAGCTGTATGTTGTCTTTCTATAAGCATTTGGCTTTGAGAACTTGATTGCACTAGTAAAAAATAAAGGTTCTTTATTGTCATCTGTGGTTCCACGAAGAAACTGTAACATTCATGCAGGCTTTCTAGTGGACCAAAATGTTCTTTACATTGGAAAAATGCAAGGATTATTAAAATGTTTTTAACACTGAGGGGAAAAAAAATACACTGAAAGGTTCTTTGGAGAACCCAATTTGGTTCTTCTGTTCTTCTATTGGGCATATACTGGACTCTATGTAAAAAAAAAAAAAAAAAAATAGGCATGCAATATACCATATTATTTAGTTGGCCACTTTAAAAAAAATAATAATTAATTAATTTTAATTTTAAAAATAAATGTTAATTTTTTTGGTTGTTACTGGGTATTATTTTTTTTTATTCTCATTTCCTCAATTATTACATGTATACCTTTGCTGTCATCTAATGCTTAATCTTTGAAAAGCCAATTAATTTAATAACACAATCAAAAAATAAATATATCTTATTCATTCAGTGCATTATAATGTTGTGATGCCTAAATTCACTTGTTTTATAGTGTTGATTGGAATGATTGACTTTAGTCGTTTTATTTGAATTTATTTAGACAAAATAGAATATTATTTCAATATAGGTCATTTATCAGTTATCTGCCATATCATGAAAATAGTTATTGGCGTACTGGTACCTTTTTATGCAACTTTATTAAACATTAAATATTGACAGGATTTTGGCCTTGAAATAACAGTTTATGTATGGAAAAATACATATTTGCCTTCTTTCCTTTAGAATTTAAGAGGCAACACTGTGTTGATTATACATTTGGACTGCTAGATTTGCTCTTTCGCACTTCATTAGAAACTGTGAACATTGATTGAATGGTGCAACATCATAAAAAACCAATAAGCCAGAGCGTCGTTATAAAGTTGCCTTGGGAATTCAGAAATAATGGTAAATATAATGGAATTTCATAACAAAATCAGTGTTGTGGTGTCAGCGAGAGTGAAAAGCAGAAAGTGTTGGTGATGTTTTGTATTCTCCAAAGACCTTCTATTGTCCCTCATAGTGTTTTGTCCCTCAGCATGGAGTTTGCCTAGTCTAATTGTATTTCTGTATACATTTCAGGTTGTGGCAAGTCAAAATGATGTTCTCACATCATGGGCAATGATAGCAAAGTAACTACATCTGAAAAAAGTAATCTCTCCTCAAACTACTGCTAAATTTTGACCTCTTCCTGATGGTGTTAAAGGGGATTATGTGTGAGAAGCTTCTGTGGAAAGCAAAAGAAGTTTGAAATGCAAGTGAAAAGGAGAGAGAGAAAGTTGCAGCATTCAGCTCCACATCACTTTCCGCAAACCGTCTTCCAACACCTGCTACTAGCTGTAGATGACACATGAACTGTTCCATTTGATAGCACAACTGGAGCTCTGAAAGCCAAAGCCGCCTAAGTAATGACATCTCTGCAAAGCCTATGTACACATTATCCCAGTGGAAATTAGCTGATTTTATAAATGATTTGAATTCTATCAGTTTGAAGGAAACACGTGGCCCCTTTAGAAAAACCGTATACCCGAAGAGATACTTTGAAGTGCTTGTGATAGACTTTTAGAAAAGGTTTAGAGGCACCATATGCTGAGCAAGCCAGTTTCAAAGTTATTCAATCAGAGATGATTACAATTTTAGCGCACCGTATTGAATCCTAGCCAGGTCGTGTAAGCCTCAGTAAACATTTCAGCTAGAAAAATTATTGCAAAATGCTCATATGTCAGAGTGACCTATTGCTAATCATTTAAATGGCTACTGCTGCTTGTTGAACATTCTTTTTTTATTTTTTTTGCATGAACCATCAAATGCACTGTCTGTTAATGAGAAGTGCATGCCATGCATGCTTCCTTAAGGAATTATAATCGGATTCAGAAGATCAAACATGAGTAAGCATAATTTCAAAAGTGTTTTTAAATACACACGAGAAAATATAAAATTCTCCCTATTCTTAAGAATTCCTGAGAGAATTTATGGAGCTTGGATACTCTAATTGCTCTAGATCTTGGTGACATTTTAATTAATGTACCAGTTCTTTTTTAGCTTAAATAGAACTTCAGAATTTCACAAATTTCTTAGAAATAATTTGATTGATACATTATTGCATCTACAGTGGAACTAAAAATATTGGAATAAAAACTGGAATGTGTAACCATGTTACATGTTATCAGGAAACTGGTATGGTAGAATTGCCAGCCTTGCGAGTTAAAACCATTCTAACTCTGTCATGACCTGGTTTTCCTTTAAACTTTTGCATTAAGAAGAGATGTGATGTAATTACCCTAAAAACACTTAAATGGAGCAAACTCGACCCACAGGAATAATGTCAGTAACACATAACCAACTAGAAGTTCATATAAACAGTTCAATATAAACCAGTTTCCACTGAATTCATGTGAGTGCTTCAACAAAATTATGAGATTAATTTAAATTTGTTTTAAAACCTTTGATCACACTGCTTCTGAAAAGTTTGAGGTCAATAAGATTTTGTTTTAATATTTTTGAAAGTAGTCTTTTTGATTTTTATATATGCATACTTCTGTGATGGCATTACTCTAGTGTTCAGTGAAGACATTTGAATTGAATTGCTCTTTTTATTATTATTTCAATGTTGTAAAGAAGTTGCTTAATGTTTTTGTGAAAACCATTTGATAAATGATTTGAAATGCATTTTTGTCATAATGTAAAAGTTTGTACTCAAGTTTTCTTTCCTGAATGACCCCAAACTTCTGAAAGGTAGTATATAGTGCTGTAAATATGTTTTCTGTTCATTTTTACAGTTAATAGAAAATCTCTTTTAGCTGTAATTCTGTGGATGTCAACAATAGAGGTTCAGTTTTATTTAACCTGAAATATTCTTCTGAAATAACTCTCTGTCAGTTACATTCTTAAAGTTCTACCTTTTCAGCATCTCAGATCTTTTTGTACCATGGAGTCAAAGTTGAATAACAGGGAGTCAGTGTTAAATGTACTGCATGTTTTAAATTTGCTTTGTAGATTTTTGCATACAAGATCAAATACAAAACAGTGCTTTTGAGCTTCAGTTGAAGATACAACATAATTAACAAAGGCAATGTGAGGCATGACATGAGAATAGTCACAGTATGATGTGAAAAGCAGTCTCACAATAAGTGATAGCATCTTCCATGCGTTTCAGCACCAGCATGTTTATTAGCACCTGTTGTGTATGAATTGAAATGGCTGATGATGATGAAACCTCTACACCTTGTAAAAATTGCCACACACTGTCATGGAGATGTCATTTAATGCAGCAATATGGAAAGTGGTCTGCTAACCCAATGTATTTTGCCAACAGCAGCCCTATGGTCAGAAACATCTGAATGACAGATAGGCTACAGTCTATACAATTATACGGCTACAATTTAGACCAGAGCTACCTTGTGGCCCTTGAAGACTTGGGCTCTGCTTAAACTTATTGTACTTTTATAGTGGTTTGGTATGCCTTCAGTGTCGTGTCTTAAAGTTTTCACATATCCTTTCCTCAGTCTTTGTACCCTGTTGGTTAGAAATTGGAATGTTTAAATGGGTTGAAGAAAAAAAAAAAAAATCTTTGTCTCATCTGTCCATAAAACTCAGTTCCAAAACTCTACTGGCTCACTTTTTTTGCTTTTTTGCAAACTCTAATCTTGCCTTTCTGTTTTTGGTGCTGGTTTGCATCTTGCTATAGCCTCTGTAATTCTGTGTCAAAGTCTCCTGAGGACAGTAGATTGTCAGACCATCACTCCAGCTTTCTGGAGGTTGTTGGTGATTTTATAGACACATATTTTAGGGTTCATTTTCACAGCTTTTATGATTTGTCTGTCATCAACTGCTGTTGTTTTTCTCACCCAATCAGGTTGGTTGTTGATGTCACCGGTGGTTTCTCTATGCCCTTTGTTTTTGCTATAGCTCTAATTGACTTCCTCTTTTCTTTTAGCATCTAAATTGCTTGCTTTCCTCTCAAGGTCAGCTCCCTCGTCTTCATCCTGGCTTTTGTGTGTCGTCATCTAATGCAAGACTTAGAATGCAGAAGTAATGGATATAACTGATACGACACATTCCCTGATTTTAATATCTGAACAATTAATGCAACAGGACACAGCTGATCACTTAGAAAGACCTGTGAGCCAACTGTTCCATTACTTATGCTCACATCAGATAGGGGGATGAAACTCCAGAAGTGCTGATCTTCTTAGCTGGTAAAACATCTATGTGTTGAATCAGCCAATAATAAAATGTGAAATTCTGTATTTTGGTCTCATATTCATATTTTAATCATATTTAGAGATATCTTGACTCCACAGCAATTTTGTCTTTACTGTCCCAATACTTATGGAGGGCACTAGCCTATATATACTATATATATCAGAGCATGTGAGCGGAGCTGAGCGGTCAGAATTTCCGCTCCCCGCTCCACCGCTCAAAGTCGCACCAGACCAATCTGCTCAATTGCGCTCACCTACAATTTCATCCCCCTCCGGTGAAATCGCTCAACGCTCGCTCAAATTAAAAATTCCTCTGCATCCCTAACACCTGCCGTTTTTAACCGAAGCCTTACGCTTGGGACACACTGCCTGCGTGGCGGACGTAGAGCGGGTTTGTTGCGTGACTGCTGCGGAAAAAATCCGCTTCACTTCTGTCGCGGGGCCGCGGTTTGCAGTGTGGTTGGACCGCACCTGAATTACGCGCGTTTTCCGCAGGCAGTGTGGCTGCTCTAATCTGTTAACATAGGCGCGGAAAGGAAAATCAACACGCAGCAAACCGCGCAGGTGAATTCTGGGTGGATTTGTGCATGCCCTAGACGTTTTGTTATGTTGCTGCCTTATGTTTAACTGCTTTAAATTACTTTTTTCCCCATATCAAACTAAACTACACTATATTGACAAAGCAAAAACAGAATTTCATAATTTATTAAAAAAAAACAAAAAAAAAACACTGAAATAGGTACATTGCATAAGTATTCATACCCTTAACTAAACATTTAGCTGAAGCACTAAAACAACTTTTTTTTTTTTTTTTTTTTTTTTGATGAGACAAGCATTGCTCATCAACATTTGACAATTATCTGCCATTCTTCTCTTCACCTCTCAAGCTCTGTCAGGTTTGATGGGGGCAGATGCACATTTTCAGGTTTCTCCAGAAATATTTGATTGGGTTCAAGCACAGGCTCTGGCTGGGCCACATTCTCTGAGTTGTCTATAAGCCACTCTTGCTGTGTGCGTAAGGTCATTTTCCTGTTGGAAGGTGAACTTACTGCCCAGTCTGAGGTTCTGAATGCTCTGGCCTGGGTTTTCATTAAGGCTATCTCAATAATTTGGTGCACTGAGCTTTTCTTCTTCTCTGATGTGTCCCTCAGTCCCTGCCACTGAAAAACAGCCCCACAGCATGACTTTTGGCATGGTACTCTGCAGGTGATAAGCAGTGCCTGGTTTCCTTTTAACATGATGCTTAGAATTGTGGTTCATCAGACCAGAAAATCTTGTTTCTCACAGTCTGAGGGTCCTTTAGGTGCTTTTTGCAAATTACAAGTGCGTTTCATGTGTCTTCACTAAAGAGAGGACCATAAAGCCCAGATCGGTTGAGTGTTGCAGTGATGTTTGTCCTTCAGTAAATTTCTCCTATCTCCACATATGATCATGTAGTGACCATCAGGTTCTTGGTCACCACTCTAACCAAAGCCCTTCTCCATCAATTGCTCAGCTTGGCCAGGAGGCCAGCTCTAGGAAGAGTCCTGGTTGATTAGGCTAACTTAAGCTAACTTTCGTAAGGCACTGTATATAATTGTAAAACATTTTTTTTTTAAGTAACAATAATTATTTATTTATTTATTTATTTATTTATTTTTAATTGTTAATGTTAATTCCAAACTCTTGAAATTAAGTGAGTATGGTAAGTTTCCTGCCTACTGCATGTACAGCGCTCCAAATTACAATTATATGAGATTCCGCTACAGGTAGGACGCTACATTAGAAGAAAAACAGCTATATGTAGGCAGTAGGCAGCTCACTAGGTGCTGGAACAGAGCCAGTGTGCTTCAAACCCTGTGCAGACTCTGCACACTTCACAGATGACAGCAGAAGAGCCTTGCATGCTACTTGGTGCATGGTGAGTTTGTCATTGAGATTCCTCATCACATGTTCATAGTCTCAAAACAGGCAGAGTCTAAAAAAATAAATAAATAAATAAATAAGTTGGGGATGCTTAAAAGGGGAAGATTATGCCTCTTCATTCAGTGCTTCTACAGTACATCACTTCTTACCAGTACCACAGGCCACAAGGCACTCCATGCAACACTCTGCCAGCCCAGCTGTGGGAATGAAACATAAAGGCTCAGGTGGTTTTGTCACTTTAGAATTCAGCCTCTTTTGTTGCATTGGGTTCCCTTACCTTAAAGGGGCCATGAAATGGAAAATCAAAATGTACTTGATATTTATGCATATAAGAGATTACTCTACAATAACATACAGTAGACATTGGATGCCTGTTTTCCACAAGTTGGTATGAATCTTTAGGGCCTTCATGAAATGTCTGCAACATACTTTGGTTAAAATGCCTAAACGGTTGTGTGAAACAATACCCATTTACCTTGTCAAAAACAGCTCTGTTCACAGCGATCCGTTTCGTGGGAAGTCTCTTTAAATGATAATGAGCTACTGCTCACCCCACCCCTCTCTTCTGTCAACTGACTGAGGGAGGAAATATGCTAATACGGGACAGTCTGTCAGCGGTCGTGGGCAGATATCGACAGCATACCGTTTCTAGGCATAGGCAAGCTAGGCGGTTGCCTAGAGCACCGGCAGCTGGTGGGGGCACCAATGAGTGCACGTACTGCCACTACATTTTAACAGGGTTGTGATCAAGAGTGGCACGGACACCCTGAAATATTATTGCCACCCCCACTGGATCCCCCAACATCATTGAGCTAGAGTACTGTCAATTGCTGCATGCAAAATTTGGATTTGGAGCGCTCAACAATGCCATTAGATCAATGGGTTCTGTCAGTGTTTTGGCAAGGTAAGACTTTTTTTTGCCATGCAAGTTCAAAGGCCAATTTAAAATATTGGTACATAAAAAGTGCACAAAATCAGTATTTTGTTTACGCAGTATTTGTGGCAGTCGATAAATAATGGGTGGGGGGTCTGATAAAGATCGGTTAAACGTTAAACATGAATTAACTTACAAAATATCTTGTTAACTTACAAATGTTTTGAAGTGCTACTTATACAATGTTTTCAGGAAAATGGCTGGAGAGACTAAGTAGGCTAATACTTATGTGTGACCAACATTCTCCTTAATGCTTTGAAAAACTCAGCCAAGGTCGGACTGAATTGAGCAGTTATACATGAATGGATTTATCTGATGTCAGAATGTTGTGGAAATACAAGCCATATTTGCAGCTACATTTCCCTTTTTTTTTCTTTTGAGATAACTAAAATAGCATCTGCTCTCGCCTGTATAAGGTTACATAGTATAGGCAATGTGAAACTGAAACCAACTGGTGTTTACTCTGGACCTGGTTGAAATTCTGGTCATGAAGAAGCACCTCGGCTGTTTTTTTGAATTCTTGACAAAAGGGAGGTTTGTGAAAAATGCAAAGCCTGAGAAAATAGTTTTTATTTGAAGTTGTTCTGAAAGTGGATTGTTTCCCATTTTAGCCTCTAGCTTTCATTTTTAGAGGGGGAGTGTTATTGTAGGTGACACACAAGCCTGACGTCACATAATCCTAGCAGGTGCTACAGGCAGCTTGCCCGTTCTGTGACTGGCCACAGAGGAGTTCCTGTCAGCCCTGCTTACCAGTCTTTGCCCTGCTTTTGTTTATTTGCAAGGCAGATGAAAGGTCTGTTGCAAAACACGGCTGAGTACTATAGCTGGAAATTGTTCATTCGCCAGGACAACCAGCTATGAGGTGTTATCGCAGATGTTTAAACGAGTTGTTTAACACAGGTGCACTGGCGTCCCCGGCGGTTCTGATGGAGGTTCAGCACTGATATGTGATTATTTCTTTATTCACATCTCAATCAATAGTGCAGCAATGCTAAAAAATGAGTAACTATTTTCCTATGTTATATTAAGAGCCATTAGTTTAATCACAGATGCAGTCCACATTGATATAAATGTTCTTTCCTATTATTAATGGCATGAATAATCTATAGGAGTGCAGCTAATGTAGCATTCTTTTTCTGCTTCAAGACAGTTTGTAAATGGAAATTCGTGGCTGTGAGGGAGCTTAAATGAAGCTTTACAGAGACTTCTGAAATTGCCTCTTCTGTCTTTTTATTTCTTCAGTTGTCACTCTTATGTCATTGCATTCACACAAAGACTCAGAAAAAGGCCAGGGGGCTTTTTAATGCTTCTGCAGACCAGTCTATAACACTGGAGAAAGCTATCCGTTAGCATTTCATTTCAGACCCTCGGAAACTTTTTTTTTTCTTTTCTTTTACTTTTTCTTTCAATTTCCTTAGATGTAAATGCCATGTGACCAATTACTAGAGCTGTGCGATTACTCAAAATAAAACCAAAATTGTGCAAGGTTTAGTGCGCTTATTAAATTCCAAAGGCTGTGATTTAATTAAATTTATGCCCTGTGTGTTTCAGAGTGAAGCATGGCACTGTGTTCTTACAAGTGACCAGCTCATTATCCACCTGTGTTTGCTGCTTTGGGTGCATTGGAAATGCAACATGCACCAAACATCTTCCCATACTTCTGTACTTTTTATTTCACAGTTGAATTTATCAATATATTAATCTTTCGATTTATTTTTATTATTATTATTATTAGTAGTAGTAGTAGTAGTAATTTTTATCCATACATTGTGTAGAAATTTTGTGTAGAAAAAACCCCCCTCAGAAATTGCTAGTAAATTTCATAAATAATGTAAATGTGAAAAATGTAAGTTGAAAGACTTAAATAGTATTGTCTTGTAAAACGTAATCTTTGTTTTATATAAAACTTTGATATTGATATATAATCACAAAATTTAGGCCAAATTGTGCAGTCCTACAAACAAGCACAGCAAACCTGGATTTTTTTTTTTTAATTACGCTTTTTTAAATCGCATTCACAATTTTCATCAGGAAAAAACTAACACACACACACACACACACACACACACACACAAAAACAACAACACAGGTTTGGAACAACAATGGCATGATGACAGAGTTCTCAATTTTGAATGAACTAGCCTACCTCTTTGAAACTTTCTTGATGTTGGCCATAAAAAATTGCATGCTGTTGTTTCTGTTCTAAACAAAGCTTTCTTTTCGTTCAGTCATTAATCTAGTGTGTGTACTTTTTCTGTTATAGTTTAATTTTGTGATGGATCAGTGAGAGCTTTGAAGGATACAGTATGGAGGTGAACTGAAGGGAGACCAAAAAAAAAAAAAAAAATGTGGCTTCAAAACTATTATTATTTTATTTTTTTACACTTCTCCAATCACATGGAAGCTTTGTTCACAGACAACAGCACAGCCAAAAGAACCATTTAACAGATGCTTTTCCCATTTAAAAGCTTGTAAGAAAAAAAAAAAAAAAGGTTCCTCTGTAGTTTTAATTTTACCTTTCAGGTTATCTCAGAATGAAAGATGAAATTTTCAGATGTGCACACATTAAATAAATGCATGTTAAATGGAGGGGCCAAAATTGAATGGAATGAGAGAATGTGCTGGATGAAAGAAAATGGCAAATCATTAACAACAATATTTGAGGAAATAATGGTGTTTTCAAAATCCCTTATGAAAAAAGATTCCATGCGGCTTGCATTAAAAGCTGGCTATTGATGCACCTTGATTACACCTCAAAGTTCAGGCCCGCCATTCAATCCGTAAAACGTTAATTCGCATTACTCTTGTCAGAGGAGCAGGGCTCAGCACAGAGGGGGAACTTACAATATGTTTTCCAATATGGTGTGATGAGTGAAGTGTCATCTGTAAATTGTTCTACATCAAATCTGCCTTATTGATTTCTGTCTGTTGGTCTGAAAATCTTGTCTGGCTCCTCATGCTCTGGAGGAGAATTATTACTTTTTCATCAGCTCATGGATATTTCATCTTTATTCCTCCTGCAAATGCATTGCCAGCTGCTCAGTGAGATGGGTAATGTGCCCTGGTCACGTCGATCATATGAAGCAAATAAAGTCTTGGTGCCAGTGTTAGACATCAAACAGACAAGCTGTGCATGTTGCAGCCTTACTTGGAGCTCGCCACTCTGAGGAACTTGACACCTGTCATGGAAGTGCTTACATCTGTTTCGCTTCTGAGCACGGAAAATAATTAACACTGTATCCAAAGTTGTTAATAATGAAAAATGATCACTGTAATTAATAATATCTGCCACTCCTTATTCTCTCTTTCTCTCTCTCCCCCACCTTTTTGCTGCCATGCTGACAGAACATAAACTGCAAGGAAATTACCTGCACTGTTCATTTTTATGCTCTTATGTTCACAACAATCAGTCAGTTTCTCACATATTTTTATTTATTTATTTTTTATTAATTAGACTTTAGTAGAAGAATATATGTGAAATATGTTGTGAGGTTTTTTTGTGCAAGAAAGGCTTTTCCATACTGTTTATCATATGCATCGCTTGGGGAGTGAGAGAACCACCTGGTGTGCCAGCAGCTTGACTGAAAAATGTTTCTCAGAGAGGAAACTTCTCCCCAGGAAGGACCAGATGAGCACCAGATTTTCCTTTTACACGAGAAATAAGAAAAATGGTTTCCATTCAAGCACTGTGGGGCAAGTTTTTCCTCACCAAACAGTGTATATTATATTATATTATATTATATTATATTATTAAATATACGACCATTATTTATTAAAACACATAAAAAAGTTGATCAATTAATAAAATGAATCAATTCATGCATACACAAAACAGTGTGTATATAAATAATATAAATAATATAATAACAACATATATCATAACATATATAATAACATATTTAATACCATATAATAACATATAATTAAATAAACATTTGAAAACGACCACAGTTTACCATATTGCTTACAAACAAATGAATCGAACAGGAATACAAAAACATACAATAAATCAATCAATAGAGGGGGGAAAGAGATTTTAATGTTTTAAAAACAAAAGATATAATATATTATATTATGAAAACTTAAATATAATACCTGATAGAACTGCACCATAGTGCTTGAATACGAACCATGTTATATCAGATTTAATATTAGAAATTAATAAATACAATGCAAAATATAAATCCTAATCAATCTGAATCTGAACAATAGCTGGATTATTGGCATCTATACGCTTAATATAGATTACTGTAAGAGAAATACCCTTAAAAGAACATTAAATTTTATTCTTTTTTGCAGAATTTATGACATGAAACTCAAGTGTTACATATTT
The DNA here is from genome assembly GCA_036784905.1 of Acrossocheilus fasciatus. Lineage (NCBI taxonomy): Eukaryota > Metazoa > Chordata > Actinopteri > Cypriniformes > Cyprinidae > Acrossocheilus > Acrossocheilus fasciatus. The sequence goes on from CM071943.1 coordinate 21,680,796, forward strand.
CTGATTTCTGATATTGTGTATACATTTTTCCATGTTTTAGCAAAATGTGACTTGCGCCCACTGCCCACACGACCCATTATATTCTTGAATATAACAAGTGTAATTTGCCATTTAACAGGCGCTTTTAATTCAAGGTGAATTTCTGCTTAATTGCAGGAACCCCCTCGAGCCATTTGAGGTTGGATGCCTTGATCAAGGGAACAGTGACAAAAAACGCAGTATAAAAGTCTCATTACCTCTGTAGTTCCTCGGTCACCCCTACTCGGGTTTGAACTTATAGCCTTTGCATTAGCCCAGATCTTTAACCACTGGAGTACCGCTGCCATAAAACGTTGTTCATCATATGTTATCATCACTTGTTATCATATAACTGTCACTGACTGCGGTTTTATTTTATGGGACATATACAATCCCTCTGTCATCTCTGATGGAAAAAAACAAGTGAGATAAGTGATGAGGAGGAGGAGGAGGAGAATCAGCTATCATCCTGAATATGTGCCAAAAGAGTTATATGCTGAAAAAAAAAAAAAAAAGAAAATAAGAAAATGATGCATCTCCTGACTGAGCCAGAACCACAGATGGAGACATTGACAAGTACGAAATAAAGTTTAGTGTGAGAATAAATCATAATATGAAGCAGTGACAAATAACAGACTAGATTAAAAATACAATTTAAAATGTCACTTTTATAATGCAAGTAAAAAAAAATACATGTTTATAAATACACATTGTGTGGATCCACATTCGCATTCGAATTTTATTTACTGCATTCAGGCAAGTGAAGATAGATCCCCATAAAACCATGAAGAAAAAAAAAATACTAATTTACACTGTTTTTCATACAGTGAATATGACAGGCCCTGAAAAGCAAACAAATGGGTTCCTTTTCGATAACATAAAGACACTGTATCTGTCGTAACACACCGTGTCTTTCGTAATAGATTAATCTCAAAACATACAAAATTATGTTTTTCTTATTTGAAGATTGCCATTTGACACACACAGTCTACAGCAGAGTAGTTTAAAGTATTTGCTATGTACGTTTCGGGAGTCCTTTAGGATTTTATCGATCATCTGTGAAATGATTATTTAAATACTGAAGTCAAAAGGATCAGTAAATGCACCGTTTATCTTTCTTTCCTTTTTTTTTTCTTCTCACATTGAAAGCCTGATCTGATGTGACCCCAGGATTGTAACAGGGGAATGTTATTCCCTGAGTTTGTTTAATTCATTTGTGTTGAGGGTCTTTCTGTGTTATTGTCCTTGGATCAGATCACTTTTCAATTGTTAGATGGCAACATAGACCTCTAAAGCATTTAATATTGTATATAAATTGATAAATGACTCTTCTAGTCTCTTGAACCTTAATCCACAGAAACAATTATAAAGACAAAAGCTGTTTGTGCGCTGGGAAAAGGTAGCATTGAACAAATGAGTAAATGTTTCAAAACAAAAGAGAGAGAGAGAGAAACAGCAAGGGCAAAGTGAGTTATTTTTTGTCTCTTTGACTCTGTTCCCATGCCATATATGGTTATTGGAAAAGAAAAGCTCCGGGAATCTAATTTAGGTATATTTAGACATTACTGGACAAGCAAAGTTGATGCGTGTTGCTTTAGATTTTTTTCTTGCAAATGTTGGCAAAATGCAGTGCTGCTGTTGTACATCCTGACACAGGTTTCTGCTTGGGGCAGCCTTCACATATATAAAACGTTTGCAAGCATATGAGTCTTGGCAGGGAGTTACTATAGCAACTCTCTGGCCAGATGTTCCAAAGATAACTGTAAAAGCACCTGGCTGTGTGGATGTGTAAACCACTAATATCAGACAAGCTAGTTTTATGACTAATGTCCAAGAATTTATAGTTAATAGTGATCACTAAAAGAGAAACATGTGTATTGTGAAATATTACAATTTCAAATAAATTTCTATGGTAATGTATTTTAAAAATGTAATTTCTTCCTGTGATTGCAAAGCTGAATTTTCAGCAGCCGTTCATTCTTCATTGTCACATGATACTTCAGAAATCATCTAATGTGCTGATTTGGTGATCACATTTCTTGCCACGGTTGAAAACAGTTGTGCTGTTTAATATACAATATATTATTCTTTAATGTATAGAAATGTGTAATTCCTTGATGAATAGAAAGTTAAAAAAATAATGGTAATATTGTAATATGATATGATAATATATATATATATAAATAATATATATCTATCTATATATCTATCTATATATATATTATTTAGATAATGTTGCTGTCGTATGTTTTTAAACATATTATTTCTTTTATATTTCAATATATATTATATTTTTTATATCTTATTTATATTATACTTATATATCTTATTTACATCCTATTTTAATCGTTTTTCAATAACCATTTGGCTAATAGCTTCATGTAATGCAAACAACACCGTGCAATGCATTATTAATCTATGTGGGGATTATTTTGGTATATTTTAATGCATTTAAAAAAAAAAAAAACTTACCTTTAGATATGTTTGCATGAATCACTTAATTCTGTAAATAAATCCATTAAACAATTAGTGTTAATTTTTTTTAACTTCTTTTATTTCTATTTCTTATTTTCTTTTAGGCATATTTTCATATTGGACATTTTAAAGTTTTGGGTTTATAACAAAAGTTATGTTATTTAAGTGTCCATCACTCATTTGCTTAAAACTACCGCAGATGGCTCTAAATTATGAGTTGAAATTGGCAATAACATAAAAGCATTCCTCATCCCTGTTGCCAAAATAATGAATAGAACCTCCTTTTTACTACTTTCAAAGATGCCCATAACTGTGAACTCATGGATTTACTTGCCAAACTAAGCAGATCTGAACTCATCCACCACTAAGTCTACTAAGCTGATCCACTAGGCAGATATGAAATAAAGATACACACAGGGCTGAAGGCTTTATCCTGTACTACACCTTAATTCCTGCCGGCTCCATGTCATCTTTCAGCTTCTAGAAGCAAGGTGTACCTGCTCTAGTGCATCAAATAACGTCTTTGAGACTGACCTTTTCACAATACACTTCATCTTCCTCTGATACCACAAGACATTTTCTTAACATGCTTTAAAGGGGACACTTTTGCAGCATCAGAGGTGCAGAGTGCACCCAGGACAGCTTGTGATCTGGACTCAATGTCCTGAACTAGGGAAGAAATTTCCAGGGACAGTTTGAGTGCGGTAGCATTTCTGAGTGCCTATCAGAAAGACCTCAAAGAAAATAAATAAATAAATTAAACCGCTCCTAGTGGAGCATTTTACTTTTCACAGCAGAGGCTTGAGCTCGAACTATTGATTGTGCTGCAGTTAGTGCCTGTTAATGTCATTCTGACAACAATTATTAGGTGTTTTTTTGAGCTGTTGTGAGGTTTTATTTTGTTAGAGATTATTACTACCCATTTGCTAAGATTTCATTCATGTAGGATGTATTGGTTTAAATATGATTGCTGTCATCATATAACCATCAAGTCAATTGTTCAATGCTCTCAGGATATGAAATAAAAAGGTAGCATTTTTAGCTAGCATTTCCCAACTAAAACCCACATCACACAATATCAAAACAATATGTTTATAATAATATGTACAGTATTTATTATAAAACAGACCATGTAGCAATACAGAGAAGCTGTATGATTTTAATACCTAATTGCCATGAACTAACAGCTGCTTATCAACAGTAGCAAATCAGTTGGATGTCAAAAACTTGACAGTGCTTGAAAGAGCATCTGTTTTGTTGCAGTTATTCAGTTAGATATTAAAAATAAATAAATAACTATGAGAACAAGCATTGGATCTATTATTTATGAACAATTATACATCAATTCAACTACATTGTTTTAATTTAACTTAATTATAAGACACCTCAACGCTGAACATCTGGCTAACAATTAAGCCATGCATCTTGCTGTTCATTAGTCTGTGATATAAAGGTCCGTTATGCAACCTGATATGCTGTAATATTTTTCCATGTTTGATATAAAAGTGTAAATTATTATTGCAATGAATTTTTTTTAATAATATTAAATGAAACATTGTATTTTCTAATGTATTGCAATGTGTTTTGGTCTATTTGTTTTTGGAAAATTGAAATGAGGTTCAGGCCAGCTTGTTTGGGTCTTGTTTATGACCCAGATTTGTTTTTTTATGCAGATCTTTATTAGGACTTGGCTTTATTGCCATGAAAATGGGATGACTATCCCAAACAATAAACAATCACTGTGATGGTCAGTCATTGGCATTCCATAAGCTTGTTGTGGCTAAATCCTACGGATGAGTGAAGCATGATACTGATATGTCCCAATCGAGGTACAGTATAAAACAAAAGGACCAGTATTAGCAAAAAGAGCAACAGTGCCAATCAGAAATCCATGCTTCTCTCTTTCTCGGAATTGGAACTATGGACTCTCAGGCCTCTCGTCCAACAATGGTTTGGATTGTTTTGTCTTTGGTTTATGTGGCACAGCAGTTTAAGGACCTCTTGATATCAAAACGAGAGTTTTGTGGCATTTAGTCCATGTTTGTTTGCTTTGTAGACATCTATATGCTTGCTAGTACACTCCCAAACATCTCCCACAACATACTCCCACAACATACTCCCAGTCCCAACAGCATGAAACAATCTACCTTGGAGCAATCATAAAGTGACTATAATGGAAGAGCTTGCTGAAATGCATGGGTGAGAGAGTCTGGAAGGGTACCCTAGAGCACGTCAGCCAGAGGACACTCAGGCACGTGAATTTGATTCCTTGTCCTTGTCTTGTCCACACCCACTGGAGTTATTGTCAAGCAGTGGCCTTGTAGAGTGCCTATAGACTCACCAGCAGGCTATCATGGGCTAAGTGTAATGGGATGTCATTGAAGTCCCAAAGTCAATGGTACAGTCCCACTGCTACATTGGCTTTCAGTGGGTAAATGACAGCTTCACCTTTGACGGCACTCCATGCATTTGGTTGAACTAATAGAGCACCTATAAGTGTAGCAATGATCCTTAACCAACTCAATGAACACCCTGCCGGGATCAAATATCTCTTGCTGTATGCTTTATTGCAAAAAGTAGATTGGGTTTTGTGCAGCTGTTTAAACGGCAAACTTACCTTCAAAGCAAAGTAGGGGAAGTTGAGATGGTGTATGAAAAGTCAACGTGATCTCATGATAATTCGTATGTATTTACGTAAAATGTGGTTCTATAAAACGTACATTTACTTATGTTTTTACAGGCATTAAAACGTACAATACTTACGTATTTACAGGCATTAAAACGTACAATACTTACGTATTTTCAGCATCTAAACGTACAAATACTTACATATTTTCAGCATTTAAACGTACAAAACTGACGTATTGACGACATCTAAAAATGAATCCTTATGAATATTGAAGTCGCGACACTAATTTTATTATTAGTTGTCATATCAATTACCTTGTTTTCAATTGCATCATTAAATAGTTTACTCATTTACTTAATACGAAATGATAACATTTCGTTTTGTTGTGTGATTTCTGCTGCCAGCTGGTTTCCAATAATAGGCCTACATAATGAACACAAGACTTAACTTCAAACCTTAAAATAAATAACATTTTAAATCGTTTAACCTTTACTTGCCATGTACTTTGTTTGCCATGGGCCACAAAAGGCGTTTCTCCGACATGCGGTGACTGACAACAGAACTATAAAAAAAACAAACAAAAAAAAACACCAAAACTGCAACATAATTACAAAATGAAACTGTAAATGCGCTGTAATCCAGATCTTCAGAATCCATACGACTGTGAGGAACAGACCCAAATCCAAGCCTTTGTTCGACGATCTTCATCTCCATCCAGAGCAGCGAGTCCAGCAACCACAAACAGCAAAGCCCGCGCTGCCTGACGCGTTCGTTACAAATTCAAATGTTGCCGCTTCAAACTACAGGTTTTACGGCAGGATAATCAAACGCTCATTGGCTCTGGCCTGCATTCATCACAGATTGCGACATGCCGTGTTTCTGGTGAGGTGTGTATTTGAATGATGCTAGCACGTGCGCGCCTTCACGAGTTCAGAGAGAACGAGAGGATCAGGAAAATTTGGATCATATTTTCAGCGATTAACAACATAAATTCTGCTCTGCACCTCATACAAACCTACTGTATTCCGCCAGAGAGGACTGAGGCTGCAACGCATCGTCATTTGGAATACTTTTGGTAGTGCTTTTGACATTTTTGCAATAAATAAATGATTGTAATTGTATTTACCTGTCTGTCGTGTTTTTCTTATACTGTACAGAAATATATATGTTTAGGTTTAGATGCAGGAGTGGGATTAGCGACTATAATTTTTTTTTTAATGCTATATTGTTACTAAAATGGTTATTTTCCTGCATGTAAACGGTCAATTGCGTTTATCCTTTTATATTCGTTTATAAAATGTGTAGGTTAAGGGGTCTAAAATCTAAATTGCGTCTAGATAAAATGATAAAAATACATTGATTCAAATATCTTAATAAAAGATGCAAAAATATTTTTACGTTTTTTAGCTAAAAATACGTATCGATTTGTACGTTTTACACATTGTAATACGTCTAAATTGTACGTTTTAGCATCAATAAAAACATACAAAAATGTACATTTTGTGTTTGTAAATGTTACATATTAATACCTACGTATAAACATGAGACCAGGCTGGAAAAGTATATTGAGGTTGTACTTGCATTGCTTGCTTATAGGTGGGGTAAGTGATTTCTGGTAGCCAATGTTGATATTTGAAATCACCAAAACAAACACGCCCCTACCCCAAAAGGGTCTCGCCCCTATTTTGATAGCTCCGCCCCACACATATGTACGCAATACATATCAGGCAACGATTAGTTCTGTGAAACAAAGCAAAACCAATGTTACTCACTGATCGAGAAGAAACAAAGCAACCTTTGCATCCGATCGCAGGCCTTTCTGCTCCTAGAGTTCTCTCCAGCGCTGGAAAGCTGATCCGATATTTACACGGGTCCTACTTCTTGCCTTATCGTAACGCCATGTCTACACCGGACGCGCATGGTGTGGCGCCACAAAATACTATAGAACTCATTATAATCACTAATAATGCTGTCTACACTGGATCCTGACAGTAAACTGCAGCCGTGTTCATTTCAAATGATTTTCAGTGGTTGCTTTGTCGCTTCCAGCATAGACAGACTTTAGCTGGCGCAACATGACAGCTTTCAGTGTAGACAAGGTGTAAGCCGCCTTTTATTCCACAGACATTTTCCTCTTTTGTTTTTTTTATCTGCCATCTCTATCATTCTGTCGTCACTCGGCTCAGCTAATGTCAGTCCTGTGCACTGAGTGCGCTCTCTCCCCCGCATCATGAGTAGACACGCCCCTTACTGCTGACTGGCTACAAGTTTGTTTTGGTATTAGGCCCCAACTTGTTTTAATAAAGCGTTTTTGAAAAAATACATACTTTAATGTAAAACAGATTGAATGCAATAAGAGCATGAACTTGTGAGAAATGGGCTAAAATTGTCAATGACCAAAGTCGTTTTTCACTAAAAGCGTTCGCTGCTGTAACTTTAGATCTTACAGTGTTTTTCAAACTTGCCAGGTGGGGATTTTTCATGTGGCATTAGAATCAGTAGCATTTATTGTGTAAAATATGGAAAAGTGCTATTTTTTATTTTTGAATTGAACACAAATGCGATTTGAGAACTCCCAAGATTATCAGTGATTAATGAATTAAATTTTGGTCTGTTTCTCACACAAAAGTATTGCATGGCTTCAGAAGACTTATAGCGCACAGGCTGCATAAACTACATTGATAGTTTTTTTTTTTTTTTTGTGGTCCCATTTGGAGCTGGTAGGATACATCACCACCCACTTCCTTTGTATGGAAAAAAGCATCTTGGCCTTACAGCCTAAAATCTGAAAAAACATTTTGTATTTCACAAAGAAAAACAAATATGAAAACAATATAAATTTGCAATTTCCTTTTAAGTACAGCCAGAAAAAGAACAAAGAAACATGTTTCCAATAATACTCTTCAAATGGAAATCTTTTGGGTGAAAGTGAAGCACTCCAAACATGTTGTAAATGTCACAGCTACACTGTTACATTTACATTTATTATTTAGCATGCAGTAAATGTCAAAACGTTATCAACATATGCTTTGTTTCATAATTATTACCAAAAACTAAAACACTTTTTTGTTCACCCAACTGGCTACAACCTCATTTAAAAGAATTGTTCACCCAAAAATTAATTTAAATGGTCTGGATGAATAAACAGAATAGCACATATTGTCAATAGAGCTTACGTTCTGTTTTTAAAAGTTCTCTTTAATTATGTGCTGGATAAAGGGAATCTTCCTGTAAACTGCACATACCGTAATTGCAGTGCCAGAGTCTGAACAAAACAGAAAACTCACACAGAAGCTTGGGATTGCTTCACAGAACAGTTCAACTTAAACTTCTCGTAATTGGCTACCAATACCATCTAACAGCTACAGGAGCATCTGCCCTTCTGCACCTTGTAGACAACAGGAAAGCATACAGTATCAAGAGCAACCCTATATGTCACATCATTATTGATAAAAATCTTTGCGTAAACAAGTTATCACTTTCAGTGCATTCTGGGTAGAGACATCACACCTTTGTGCATTAGTTTCTTCAAAGGGGAAATGTCCTGAGTTGGTCTATCATTTCTGATCTACTTGTTTCTTATCTATTCTCATAATGGTGACGCAGATACCATGAAATTTCAGCTGTTAAAAGTTGTTTTGAAGGTCAGAAGAGGAAAAGAGTTTATTTTACAATGAGAATATGATTACCTAAAGGGCAACCACTGTAGATGCACTTTTGACATTTACTTTTATTTTTTTCAAAGGTTTAATCTTGTGAAAAAACGGGCCTTTGCATAATACTATTCCCAAAATACTTGTGTTGATAAGATGGATTAACAATTGCAAATGCAAAATAATATTTAAAAAAAGTACAGTTTTACATGAAAGACAAAGAAAAAGTCAATAGCATAAAGGCATTGCTCTTTTGACCCACATCTTCTGTTCCTCCGAGTGTCTTTGTATGAATGCCAAACTAAGTATTTAACACAATAAATAATTTTGCATTCTAAAGCACAATAATGTGTGAAAGCTTTCTGCTCTGCTTCCACATAACAACAAACAGATACTTAGCTAAATCATGTAATGGAATTATGTGTCTACTATTAAACATATTAAAGGTGACATTATTGTATTTAAATCATATTTTTAAAATGATGTGACCATCTCCATGGTGGACCTCTATATTTAATTGTGAATATTTGTATACCACTTCCCTGAACCTTTATGACTATGTTTACTCATTTTACACTGACTAATGTATAGCTGCACAATAACAACAATTACACAGTTAAGTTGTAAGCTTACCTTAATGGGTAATAGTGATGTCTATGGTGCTGGAGGCAGGATTACGTTTCCCAGCAAGCACACAGTATGAATTAATCAGGCAAGCTACTGCTGTTTGCTTCAGTGTTGTTCTGTTTGTTTTTCCTTTAAATGATGTTTCATGTGATGTTAACTGCATCTCTTTTCTTAAATAGAGTCTTGCTCATAGTGGGTGTGTGTGGAGGTGCCAAATCACCTACAACACTCATTGTTGAGTGCAGAACTGTTTTTTTTTTATAAAGATATTTGAGCAAAGAAGATATGCTAAAATTTCTGAAAACCAATTTACAACCTTTAGTCATAAAAATACACACTTCATGTGTGAGGGAGTGATAACCATTACTCTAATTCCACTTCTCATCTGTGTAGGTGTTCAATCTTCGGTGGCGTTCAAAGGCGTTCACATATGTCCAAAATTTCTCTTAATATGCAACGAAGGTGCAACTTTTTTGTGAAAATGAGTGTAATTAGCATTTTAAGTGCCTATGCCTAATTAATTCATTAAATATACCACAAAAATTAGAAGTCAGTCACAGTCAATAGAGCATTTCTGTCAACCGCTCAAGTTTTCCTGAAGTCGCAGCCATTACTCTTGAGTTAAATTATCTGAGTGAAAAGCTTATTATGAAGGAGCAAATAACCAAGCTATAGGGAAATCAAAAGACTTTGTACTTATAAGCCTTTACTAACTTTTGTTATTACAAAATTAATAAAGAGGCATTCACTCTGAGAAGTTTATTGTTTATCTATCTATCTATCTATCTATCTATCTATCTATCTATCTATCTATCTATCTATCTATCTATCTATCTATCTATCTATCTATCTATCTATCTATCTATCTATCTATCTATCTATCTATCTATCTATCTATCTATCTATCTACTGTGTAGCTCTTGCATCGTGGCAGCAACTAAATGTAATCTATCTAAAAATTACTTCTTTCAGTTTTCTCTATAATTTCGAGATGGAAAAAAAATCACATTTTTGGACATAAAATTACATCCGTCGTGCGCTCTCTTTCTTCACAGATAGAATGAAATGATTACCTCTTCCTGAAAATGCTGTCACATGCATTTTTGTATATGGTTGCCTAGAAACAAGGGGTGGCTCATCTTACCCTGCAGCTCATTTGACTTCTGTCTCCTCCAGTCATTAATAGATCTTCTCTGTGTATGTGTGTGTGTGTGTGTGTGTGTGTGTGTGTGTGTTGAAATGTTATAATTAGCATTGCACTGCCTTTGCAAATCTTGCACATTTGTGCTTTTACTTATAAGCTATAGCTCAAATTTTTCTTTTAACCTGTGGGTGAAGAGCCCAGTGTTGCACTCACATTATATCACCTTTTCCATGCGTTTATAAATGGAATGCGAGTCAGACCAATGATGTTAGGCATTTAAGCAAAAGTTTAGAAAGAGGGCAGGTGGAAAATAATTAGGAATCCCATGGTTACATAGATGTTTACAACTAATGAAGTGTATCTTTCACAATCTGTCAGCTGTCTCATGACCACTACCTGGTGACAAAATCAATACTGATGTGGTCAAACACTCTGTGGTCCTTGAATAGCTGCTCTCACCTCAATCCCTCTAAGTCATTATCTGTCTTTTGAGGGCATTTCTTTGTGATTGCCTTCTTAAACTACTACCATATTGTCATTGTCTATTTGAGTCTGTAATGGGGGTTGTTTCTTTTGGTTTTCAGTTTTCAAGGCAGTTTGCTGTGGTAGTAGTTCCAGGAGACCTTATTTCAGGCAGTGTTCTTATGAAGCTGAACGCTTCCTTGTGTGCCACTTGAAAGCACTTTTGAAAGGAATATGGAGTTTGGATAAAATGTACAAAAATGGATTTATTCTGCATGTTGCTATGAATGGGCTTCTAAAAATAACTGTAGAAACATTTTCTGTTCATTGCTTATTCCCCTCTGTGTTATTTAGTTGCATGTAAGAGGCTGCAGTGTAAAGCTGAGATAAGCCCTAGATGTTGTAAGGATAGCCATCAAACCTATTTGATATGTCTCGATTGATTTATGGTTCATGATAAGTATCTCTTTTCAGGATGCAAAGGGTGAGGTGACAGGCCTGAATACTAACTCTTGGGAGCAAAATAATGAAAAACAAAACAGCTGTCTGCTCTTTGAAAAGCTTCTTTAAAACACCTTTAAAATTAAACAGAGCGGGGTTATTATAGTTAACTAAAACCATTAAAAAAGTTACTTAAAATAAAAATAAAAATATATGTGCTAACTGAAATAATATTTTGAAAAGTAATCATATTTTAAGCTAATTGCCAAGGCAACATTTCTCACTTTTGAAGTTGAACTTGATGTACTGTACTAAAATAACTAAAGCTATAACTGAAATAAAAATGAATGTACATATACTGAAAACAAGAACAAGAACAAGAACAAAAAACCCTGAAACTTTGAAAATGGAAATGGAAAGTATAAAAGTAAAAAACTAATTTGAGATATTAATAAAAAAACATAATAGTGTATCAATGATAGAAAAATAACACTGATCTCAAGTGACTAGGAGAAATGCAAAGTTACAGTGTATTTACAAATAATAATATATAGAGTGGTTATTTTACTATGAAATTAAAATGAAAATAAGAAAATTGTTTTAAAAAAGTAAAGGATCATTGTAACATTTCTCAATATTTTATGAATCCTTTATCATGTACAATAAACTGAGGCTTTTTTTATCCCAAGTGAAACTTTTGTTTGATAGCAGAATCAAGCAAGATCAACTGAAAAAGACTCAGCATGAAATAAATAATGGGATAAATTTGATATGCAGAAAAGAAATCAATATCCATTTCCTTTTGCTTCTGACACATATAATTATTTCTTTCTTGTCTCTTTCTTTTCAGAGTCTTCTATCACGTCCTTGAGGGAAGGCCTGTTTGAAATTGGCCTGTAATCATTTCAATCATATCAGTAAATTAATAAAATACAAGCAGCAATCTAGCTTCCTTTTAGCAAATATATTGAAATAACCCCACAGTGATAGAAAATGAAATAACATGTGGTGGCTGATGTGAGAGACAGTTTTCATTTTGCACCAACTTGAAAGGGCGGTGGCAGGGAATTAATTCATGACTTCTGTGTCTTCAGGCTCTCTTATCAAATCCAGTCGGAATAAGGCCATTTCACACATATGCATGGAGAATTGAGAATTGTATGTAATTATTACTTCGCACTGGCATACTTTACAGTGCTAAAGATAAATTAAATGATAAGCATTTTGCATATGACCATGGTAATTTCCTTGTCTGCTGAACAAGTTAAAAAACTGAATGTGTATTTTGGTTGCATTACTACAAACTACAAATGTTGACATGAAATTGTTTCTTACTTTATTCTCAGTAGAGAACTAACAACACACAGATGCATCTGCTGTCTTTGCTCTGACATGACTATGTATATTTATACACTGTATATACTTTTATTAAAAAGGGCATTCTAATTATCTGTTGTTCTGACAGTTTGTAACCATGAAAAGTTTCTAAGTATGTCTGTCTAATCATACACTCTACAGAAGGAACACGATGTTGCTTTTTGATAGGTTAAAGGCATTTTTTAAAACCGTAAGTTTCATCAAAGTGAGATGTACTAACATCAGCTTTTGAAATGTCAGTCTACAATCATTTGCCCCTAAGCACAATTTGCTCCATATTAAGCAATCTTTGTGTTTGTAGTTGTTCTTCCTTTCTGTCTGACTCATATGCAGTGCTTTGTTCCACACAGTTAAAAATATAGGCCGTTCCATGTTTGGTTGGGAGCTGTAAGCAAACTCTCTGAACTCAGCTCTGTAAGAAATGTCATTCGGCTCAAAACCCTTTGATGAAGCCATCACTGTCAACTTGTATTTTTTACCTCAGTACTGTATCTTTTCAGGCACGCGTGATATTTGTGAAATGCGCAGCTTCCTGCATCGTCTGCCATTATAAAGCTTGATTAAAGAGCAGCTGTCGAGAGAGATGATTTTTTTGCACTGCCAAACAGGTGTATTCATATGGTGACAGCACAGCAGCATGGAAGTGCTGGCTGAAATGGGCTAGATGGAGACAAATGGAATGATCTTTTTTTCCCCATTCTATCTGTCTGCTGTTCATGTCTGTTTGGCTCGTGGTGTGTCTCTTCTGATTGCTGACCTGATGTCTATTGAACATCACGTGCAAAGACCTTGTAAAAGGGGACAGCCACATGTCAAAGACAAATGAACAGTATATAGAATAGGGGAGAGTGGGGTAAGTTGGGCCACGCCATGTATCTAGAGAACTGTGCACATTATTATGTGACCATATATTTAGAAACAGCTTGTGCATTTTTGTTATTGTCAGTGATTCATTTAATTTAAAGGGATAGTTCACCCAAATATTCACCCAACTACTGTCATTTACGGACCCTTATATCATTCCAAACTTCTATGCATTTCTTTCTTCTGTGGAACATCGATGATATTTTGAGAAACTAAAATAAAATAAATTGCTAAATAAAAATAAATATAATATAATAATAAATATAATAACATGAATCATTATAAAAATATATATATAAAAATATAATATAAAACAAATTAAATGAATTTGTTTTCTTTTTTATTCTTATTTTTTTTCCCTACACAATAAAAGTCAATGGGACTCCAGTGACTTTCATTATATGGATATTTAAAAAAAAAAAACAATCCTTAAAATATTTTCAAAAGTTTTTATTTTATTAAATTTTTTTATCAAATTTGATAAGTATTTTTCTAACATGAAAGAAAATATTTTGTAAAGAAAATAAATTAATAAAAATACCATTTCAGTCCAACTACTTTAAAATGTTATGTTTGATTCAGTGTATTACTCACTGATTCTTTGTATTTATTTGTGAAATTTATTAACAATTTCTGATTTTTTTTTTCTACACCATTATGGAACCGTTTTGGTTTGTATTGATTTGCATGTTTTTTTTTTTTTTTTTTTGGTCCATACTGTGGAACAGTGGTAGTCAACAAGAACCAAAACCGTTTGGTTACCAACATTGTTCAAAATATTTTCGTTTATGTTCAGCAGAAGAAAGAAATGCATAGAGGGTGAGCAAATGATGACAGAATTTTCATTTTTGGGTGGACTATCCCTTTAAGTATGAAGCTCAATTACACTGAATATTATTAGTACAAATAAATACATTTATTTATGAATACAAAACATTTTAGTAACATTATTCACTTGCCTTTTTTCTGTAGCTCTGCATGCTAACTTGACCGGCTTTTTAAATGAGGGGATACAAAAAGAGAGAGGACACCTCTCTCTCTACTCAATCTGTCTCTCTCATACATAAAGCCTCAATTTCCAGCTGTAAATTTTTTCATTACACTGGAATTGAAAGGAAGAGGGGGACTTTTCACTCCTCTCCCTGATGAGTTCATACATTTGAAGTGAGGCTTTGTCAGTTGAGAATTAGCACACTGCACATGCACTCTCTTAATGTTCCAGGAGGCAGGCTTCACATCAGAGTCTTTCAGAGTGAGGGTGAAATAGAAACTTTACACCCAGAGCTGTGCGTGTGTGTGTGTGTGTGTGTGTGTGTGTGTGTGTGTGTGTGTGTGTGTGTGTGTGTGTGTGTATGTGTGAGAGAGAGAGAGAGAGAGAGAGAGAGAGAGAGAGGAAGAAAAAGAGAAGATGTCAGTAGAAGCATATTAGCCACTCTTCCATTATGGCACAGTTTGTGCAGAGAATTGGATTGTAAGATAGAAAACACAGGTCTGAGGTGGAAGTGGTGTAAGAGTTTGTTTAAAATGAAAAGACTTCTTTTTGGAGGTCTTTATATTACATCTAACCTTCCTAGTTACCCATTAGGATGTCCTTTATAATCTGCTAAACATGCAAACATTGCAGTGAATCTCATTCTTAGGCCAATAAAACCTTTTCTTAGAGTCTTGCCCTTGTCGTTTATCTGCTTTTGAGCAAAAGGAACACGTGAAACCTTTAAGTGCACTTGGCTCTAGAGTCCTATGTATTTCTGTTGTTAATACTGATTGATAGTGACAGGGAGCAGGTGAAGGCTTTGTGAATCTGTTTGTTTAATACAAGTTCACAGGCTGACTTTTTTTCTTTTCATTCAATTCACATGGGTTCTGCGCTCGGGTAAACTGCCTCAGGGGTTTGATGAATGCAAGTATCCACTCAGTTTGAAGATACCGGCTATAAGAGCAGTTGACAAAAAGCATGTTGTTGCTGCTCTCATAAATGCACAACTCAAAAGAGGACTGATATAAGCAATAGAATGCATGGGCCTGGTGCAAATAGCTGCTGATGTTGTTCTTCATTGGTTTTAGGTAATGAATGTGACACTGTTTGGATTTAAAGATTTAATTAGCTTTTAACGAGCACTCTTTCGTGCCTGATTAGATGTTCAGCAAAAGTGCTTTGAAAGCAAACTGGCTTTCAGTCTGCAACAGGTAGAAACAGTTCAAACTATTTTATTAAGATTTGGTTTGTCATAAATATAAGACAAATAAAAAAATAAAAAAAGAATCAGAGCACTAACGCATACATGTAGGTGGATAGAGAAGGCCATTATTATAAATTAATATGGCGAACCAATAATATCCATAATATATTAATTTAAAGCATGCATTTATTATATATTTTTTATTGATTGATTTTATTGATTGCAATCCGGACTTTTAGCATACTGCATGGATTGTCTTGCCTAGCATGCTGTATATGCAAAACAACAGTATAACCATAAAGGCCATTTTTAGTGTCTAGAAGAACATAATTCAATAACATGATTTTCAGTGTAGCATTTTTGGCATTTTAGGTTATAATCTGTATGAAACCAGCATAACCAGGGTACCATGAACCTTTGAATTTTTTATTTTCTATTGAATTATTTGGACAAATATGTGCTGAAAAAGAGTGTCTATTTGTCTATTTTGCCAGTTAAGAGGCAACTTAAAGTTGTCTTAAACTAAAACATTTGTAAAACTTGGAAAGTGCAGTAGTGTTCTGAAACGAGGACGCAAAGTCTTCAATGTTTTAATCAAATGTAAATTCATGTTCCAGTTACACTTAATGTTGACACATTTTCTAGGTTAAATAAACATTGCTCAAACTACAAAAAAAAAACAAAACAAAACAAAACAAACAAAAAAACATTAATACAATAATGTAAGCAATGGTCCATTTATTGAAACCAAGCGGGGTTTTTTTTTAAAGCAATTTTACATAATGTTTTACATAATTACTATAATAACACAGTAACTATTTTCAGATTTCATGTATACTTTATTTGTGAACTGATGTTTATTATAGTTCTTTAATAGTCAACTCATTTTCAGATCATCAGTCAAGCTTGGTAAACAATGGTCACAGAATTGGTCTTCTCATTAACACCCTTATTTAGCTATTCATTCAGATCGGTTTGTGAATGTGAAATGAGAGGTGGTATTTATAGCACTAACAGCATAATAGGCCAATCATAGCATGATGCAGACATTGCCTCCTGTAATACATTCTCAGTTACCCCCCACAAAACCCATAGTCCCCCTTTAGGGGGTCTGTTAAAACTGTGAACTCCAGAAAAAGATCACAGGAAAGATCTTCTGCTGCCTCCTGCTGTAACTTTAATCGCTGTTATACAGAGTTGCTGTAGAAAAATTAGCGATTTATACACTATTTAATGCTGTATTTTTTTTGTCAAATTTTCCTTGTTTTACTTTTGTACCGTGAGTTATTTTCTGAAGAGGCACTGCCTCCTTTGACTCCGAGGATAGGCCCCTGATTCTATGTGTAGCACTGAGGGTTAGGGTGATTGAAGTGTTCTTAGTGAAGCCCCAAAAAGCCATGGGGGCTCAATAAGGGCTTACTTCCCTCTCAGACGTGGCAGCACCGCAGTGCATGCTGATAGCAATAATGTGACAAACGAAATGAATGAATGCATAAATAAGGGGGTAAGAGACAGATCCTTAGATGTGAGCAGTTAGACAGGTGTCACACTGAGCCATGTGTCTTTGTAAGCTGTCCTCATTAGCAGGCTTCTTGGTCTACTTTAAATGCGAGTGCTCTCAGAATGAAATGGCTCCCACAGAAGGACCGTGAGTGGTTCTTGCTGAATTTTCAGAAAGTTTCTTACCCTTAGGAAACTTGGCTCAGATAACAATTCTGCAAGGGGACGCCAGAAGCACTCAGATAAGCTCAGGATGAGTCCATTATGTATATATGAACACAGGGTTGGCTAATGTTTTGGTGACAGTGTTTTCCTCAGAGCCACTAAACAGCCCAGAGTCAGTGCACAAGATATTGTAAATGTACACATACATTTGACAGCCTTTTTCCTGTGCTGTAACATTCTAAATGTCCCAATAAAGAAACAGCCGTTATGTTATAGAATGAAATATGAATTCAAAACACTCCTTCTGACAGTGTTTTCACAACAAATCATCTGCAAAGGTTCTCATCACTCTCCGAGGAAAGCATTGTTATTGAATCCTCAGCTACTCTCAGCTGCTCTTCATATGTAAATCATCAAATTTATTTGCTTCTGACTAAATTTGTTACTGTACTCGCATTTCACGGTGTTCAAAAACCTTTCCTAAGAATTTCTATTATTGATATAGCTCTGGCTTACCTAGCGAATGATCAATAAGGCCTCATGAATGCTTCTCTTTGATTTATTTTAATATTTCAATCTGCTGCAGCGGCAATTTCATCTTATGAAGCTATGATTTAATTGTACAGAAGTCTATTAATTATTAAGTTCTTCAGTATTGTTTAAAAATGCTGAGTTGTCTTCCCGGTCTAGTTTGCAGAGACTAATCATGTTACACAATGTTCCAAATCAAGACTGTGTATTTGGTTTTAACATTTTTAGAGACATTTTAGAAATAAATGACGCTGTATTGATGCGCAGTGTTTTCATCTATACAGTGAAATAGCTGATACAGCTGAGCTTACAGTTATTCTTGTTTAGAAAGAGTTCATGTAAAGTACGTTTAAATGCCATTTGATTTCATAAAATTATTTTACATTTTGAGAGCCACCAAAATAAAATAAAAAATAATAGAATTAATATGTGACCCGGCACCACAAAACCAATAGTAAGGGTCAACTTTTGGAAAATGGGATGTATACATCACATTATAGCTGAATAAATAAGCTTTCCATTGATGTATGGTTTGTCAGTATATGACAATATTTGGCTGAGAAACAACTGTTTGAATATCTGGAATTCTGAGGGTGGAAAAAAATCCAAATATTGAGAAAATCGGCTTTAAAGTTGTCCAAATGAAGTTCTTAGTTTATTACTTAGCAATAGAATATTACATATTAAGGCATATTACTAATCAAAAATTAAGTTTTTATATATTTATGGTAGGAAATTTACAAAATATCTTCATGGAACATGATCTTTACTTAATATCCTAATGATTTTTGGCATAAAAGTAAAGTCGATAATTTTGACCCATACAATGTATTGTTGGCTATTGCTACAAATATACCCGTGCAACTTATCATCATCATCATCATCATCATCATCATCATATAGATTTTGTTTTTTTAATCTTCTGTTTTTTAACTCTTTCATTATGATCTATGTATACCCTGAATTCAAGGGCTTGAAAAATAATTTCTTGGGATATACATCAATTATAAAAGTAAACAGTCCACATGTCACCATTACAGTGCACACCATTGATGCTACGAGCATTTCTATTCATCTGCACTTGGTATTATGCTTGTTGAGGCTCTCCAGTGCTTTATCTGTGACTCCCACACAGGCCTCCATTTCTAATTTTCTGATAACAACAAGAGCAAGAACTCCTCCCCTGAATGACACAACTTGAAAAGCCAAATGTGCAATAAGCGTTTGCTTCTTGTTACAGATGAAGAAAAAAAAAAAACTATATTGTATCAGAGAGAATTGAAATGAAACAATGAAAGGGTTTGTTAAACACTGCTAACTGAGCTTGATCGACATAGCATCTGCTTTTGGCAAGGCCATTCTTTCCCATCATCTTCAATGTACCTTTAGATTCAGTTCTTGCTGGAGAGCACAAGCCAGTCCTGCCTCCCTTCCTCTTATCTACATATGCAGGCTATCCTGACAACCAGCCCCATCCACCCAGATTATCCCGACTATGGGTTAAAAAAGGGGCAGCCCTCAAAAGATTCCAATCTGTGTTTTTGCCCACTGCATAAAAATGTACTATACAATGTCATGCGTGAGTAGAAAATGATTAAGTGATCATAATTTAGATTTTAGTATTACAACTATGATTTGTGGAGATTTATGAGGAAAATGTATAAAATTTCGTCCTGCAGTGCTGAATAACGAGAAAACTGTTGACAATGAGTCTGGTCCTTATTTCAAATGCATGAGGCTCGGAGGGGATTTGACTAATTTAGCATTCAGATTGCAAATTACACATTGTTCACTTCAATTAGAGCTTTAAATCCCACTCACAGTAACACACTTGCTGTATAAATTATAGCCTAATATATCATTAGGTCTTTATTACTCTCCCAGGACCCTGCCTGTTTCACTCATTTGGTGTGTAGACTGGGATTCCTTATGTAGTATTCATAAATGTAGGAAGACCCTATGACTGAGGACATAAACACGCTATGTAGCAGTGTAAATTTATTCATATGTGCACAGAATTGTTTCTTAGAATGAACTTTGTGGCAAGTAACATTTTAGCCAGAGTATTGGCAGTTATTTTATCTATTTTGTGAATTTTTTTCTGTTAAACAAAGCCACAACATAATTGACCGCTGTGTGGCTTTGAGCAACAGTAGTTGCGTTCTTGAATGAATAAGTGTTCTTGAACAAATCAATGGAGTGAATGATTCAATGAAGACAGTTCTTTGTTTCCCTCCTGAATGAATCAGCTGGTGTGTTGCGTATCCACAAATCAGTCTGAATGAATAAATAATAGTGTTCATGGGAAGACTAATTTAAAAAGTTAGTAAACAACTCATCCACTTAGATATTATTGTGTTTTCAGACATTCAGGCTTGAAATGAAGACATGATATTTTAGTAAGCAATCCGTTAAATGATAAAATTAAAGAAACATCTCCGTGTCTGTGGCCTTCATGACACCTGCAGCGTTTACAGAGGTTGATGACTGATTTTTTTCAAAATAACTTGCCATAAATTAAAAAAAGGCATAAAATATGAAATTTGTTACTGCTTTCTTGAGAAATGGACTTAAAGAAAAAAAGAAAAAAAAAAACTAATTACTTTGTTAATGTATAAATACAAAATAGAACCGTGTTGTGTGTTTTTGGAGTAAGTAATGTGCAGGTGCTGTATATGTGTTTTATTTAATTAGTTTTTCATTTATTATCATTTCTACTTTGTGTATGTAAAAAGGTTTATGTTGTACATTTCCATAGTGGAGGCAAATTATTAATCTTCTGAGATTTTGGAGTGTGTGGATGTTTTCCAACAAATCTGCAGCATTTGAAATGAATCTTCTTAGCTGTTTTGCCTCCTCACTTTGAAAGTTAATAAATGAGAGAGTTTGGCCATGCTGTAATCACCAACTGTCTTCACTATGATGAAGAGCTGGCAACATCTTCATTTAGCCATTTTTTAAAAGCCGAACGGCTACATTAATTAGAATTATGACTATTCTAATGAGGATTCATGAATAATATGTAGAATACAAAATGAGGCCATAAGTTCTCAATTAGCATAACTTCTCTCTCATTTTCTCTTGTAAATTTGTGAATTAAAACCTTTAAACTAGAGCCTGTGTTGGTATAATGAACACGCCTACTACTAAATATTTTTAATCACTGATAAACGTGTTGCGAACAGTGAGAAAATAATGAAGATGAAGTTGAACAGAATTTAAATTAACCCGCTGAGGGCTGCGAAATGAACATGGCCACAATAATTACCACCACATGAAATGTACTTCAGCCATTAAAAATAATTTATTTTCACAAGTAATAAAATTCCTTCCTACATGCTCCAGGAAATTGTCCTGCTCTTCATATCCTGTTGGCCAGTGGTTAAATATGAAATGGAATGTAAACTAGGGCACTGATTAGTCCAAATATTGACTTCTGGTTGAAAACCCATTGTGTCACGAGTTGACAACAATTCAAGCAACAACCACAAGCGTGCCAGAGCATCAAGCTCCCAAATCCATATTTACTTCAAAGGCAATATTGGACTTGTAGGTTGAAATGACTATAAATAAAACATCTATGGTGCTAAAACAAACATTCCCTCTGCTTTTAAGGAAACATAAGAATCCCTCCAGCCATATGTGAAAAAAAAAACAGGAGGGAGGCTATAGCTCATGCTTTGCCTACCACAGTCAAAGATCATTAATTGAGTCTGTTGAAGTTTGAATACCATGTATTGAAGTCGTCTTTTTCTCTGTGATGAGGTCCTGGAGAAGGTGGAATGGACAATTAAACAACAATATAGACTGGATTTGTTTAAAGTACTTCACTGTCAAGGGGGCAGTAGAAAATTCTGAATAGGCGTTTCCATAGAAATCCAGGGCTATTTTAAACACCTTTGCTAGGTGAAAATGACTGAAGTTCAATAACAGTAAAATTACCAGAGGAAACATTGCACTGCTTGACTCCTTTTTACTCCCTGTTTTATCAATATTCCTCAATTGAAGGCACATCAAAAGCTTTCCAGCAATTTGAATGTATGTGCTTGGGTTCCCCGATCCATCGATTGGACCAGGTAACCTTCTTTGATATGTGTACGTCGCTTTAGAAATGCTAGAAGCTATTTCCAAAGATTTGATCCTGGGGCCACTCAGCAGTAAGGCGGCAAAGTTCCTGCCCTACACATTACACTAAAAGCAAAGCCATGTTTTTGAAGTCGTATAGCTAACCTCTCTACATAAATTGAATAATTTGCCCTCCTTGCTGTCCTACCGCCAGACAGTTGATTATGACACGTGACCCCAAAGTAATAACTTCGAGAGGTATCTAGAGGTGACCTCGGAGAATTGCACGCACATGAACTTGTTTTGTCAGAGCGATCTGTTAATGATATGCACACTTGAATTTTTAATTTGGCCTGCGAGAAAGAACATGACAAATGAGACATGCGCTGGGATGCTCAAGGATAACGTTGCCCGGATGCGAAAGCCAAGAGACATCTCATTGCATTGAATTAATTTCATTTTCACATGTTCATAATAACTTGTGGCTATGCCGTGTCAGCTGTTTTCTAGTTTTAACTTTGAGCTTTGTTTGGAGCAGAGGTACGGTTGACGTTGAGTGACCGAGGGAAGACAGTACTTGGGAAGAAGTCCTTTAAAATTCCATATTAGTCAGCGCCACAAGTCACAATTACTCTGAAGAGATAAAGCGTAAGTGACATTCAGATGGACATGATGTTTCTGTTGATAGCATCTAAGCTTTTGATTGCCACCTTTCAACATGTAACACAGATAAAAGTTATCTCCGACGTGAAGTATAATTAGTTACATGGATATACAGCCAGTATTATGTCTTTTTTGTCTTTGATGTACATTCTGGGTTTAAAGTTAAGCTCAGTCAAAATAATGTAATCGAGATTACATTGAGGCAGAAGCAAGTTGGACCAATTTTTGGATGATTTAAAAGCAGAAATGTGAATTTTTTCTTAACACCGTGTATTATTTGAGCTTTTTTACATTTTAGACGTATTGTGTGGTCATGGTGATGAAGTTGTAAAACTGGATATAACTGTACACAGAAAAAAGTTAGCCAATTATTTTTTTTTCACGCTAAAAACTTTAATAATCATATTGTTTATGTTTTGGGGCAATGTTTTTGAATTGGCCCCAATCACTTCTTTTTTTTTTTTTTAAGAAGGAAATAATATGTAGTGGAATGTTATTGTACACACAATGTAAAGCACTGTTTTATTTTATTTTTTTAGACCTCGATGGAATATTTTGGGTTCAATACAATGGAAATTAAGCTTAATCAATGGTTAAAATTGTTAATTACCACTTTCTTTCTTTATAGTTTGTCCCTTGTTTTCTAAAATAAGCAAAAACCACCATATTGATTATGTGTTGTTGAAATGCTATTTTAAAAATGATTATTTAACACTTTTCAATTGGCCTCAATCACTTTCATTGCAAGCATCTCACTATAACCTAGATTTCTGCCTTTTTAAAAAATAAATGGAGGAACTAAATCATGGTATACTGTTATTGTACACACCATGTACAGTCTGACCAATGTAAAGCACAGTTTTCTTTTCTTTGACAATGTTCCTGCCACATAGCAAAAAGTGAGAACTGGCTTTTGAGAAAAAAATGTGTCTGTTGACTAAGCTGCTATATCAGCTAATGAGCTTTAGCATCTGATATTGTAAAGGTGGGTTGTGAGCAAAATCATCTTGACAAATCTAAAGTAGGATCAAAAATGGCAGTCTGTCTCCAGATCAGGTTGCAACTCCCACTCCAGAAAAGGAACTCTATCCGTACTGTTTATTTCAGGAGTGAGTAAACTATAGACATTAACACCAGCTGAGTCTGAGTGCACCTGGGCCAACTGCAATTTTCCCAACTGATGGAAGGCCCCTTGGCCATCACCCTGAGCTAAGAAGTCTAATTAATGACATGCACAAATAAGTTGCATGACTCATGAATATTAAATAGATCTAAATATATCAAGCATACTGTCTATGCAAGTTAATATCAAATAAAAAGAAGTGGTGCACTGTCTGGACTAAATTCAGCAGGGGAAGGAAATGTTGTTATACAGTGTAAAAGTGAAATTTTAATATGGCGTAAAAGAAAATCTTTTAATCCTAGATGAAGGTGTAATTTGCATGATTGTATTATGTAAGTAGAACAATGAGAAACCCTTTTTCAAATATGCTTAAGTTAAACTGGATGATGTGTGGCCTTTAACAACATGTAGGTTTTATTCGCCTTTTTCTAATTGAAGAATAATTACATTTGGATTTGTGGCAATACACAGAGCTCCTTTTTAGCTGAACAAAAACTAGTAAAACCGTCTAGGTTTTGGGAATAGAATATTTTTAGATGGTCCACTATGTGCAAAAATGAGGCATCTTCAATGTAATAAAGTTCCCTTTCTCTGTCTCTGATGTAACTGAAGACGGCAATAAAGTACAGTCACATTGTCATCTGTTTTTAGCACTTGTCAGCCCCGCTGCTGACAAAAAAAACCTTTTATCTTCATCAAAAAAATGACTGGACTTCACAGAAATTGTCACTTCATATACACAGGACATGTCTTGCAATGATTCCATTTCATGTTAAGAGGACAAATATTCATTCATTTTAAAGCTTTTCGCTTTCACACTCAGTACTGTATGTATCCACATGATTCAATTCACGATTTTCAGAATTACTTAATATCATACTAAATATTTATCCTAACCATTGTCCTACCACATTTACAGGCATTCTTTCAGCTCTGCAAAGACATCGCAACCACATACAATGATGCATCATGCCATATCCATACAGTATTTATCTGCACTCTCTCACACGCACACAGTAGGAAGACAGAGCGATACAAAGTAAGAACATCATGATAACAGCAAGGTTTGCAAGAGCTTTTTCACCTGACTGTCAGTATAACGCAGCGCACAGTCTGTCTGTAGACTCATGGGAGTATAGGCTCTGTGAGATTATGCTCTTTTAGAAGAGTGCTGTGTAGTGGAGCTGAACAGGCTCTCTCACTCTACTACATCCCTCTGTCTTAGGACTGTTTCATCTTCCCATCCCCCCTTACCCCATCACTAGCCTTTTCTCCTGACTTTAATCATCTAATTTTCCAAGGTATAAAAGTTGGTTGTAGGCTAATTTAAATCCCAAGTAATACTAGCGCTGTCTCATATTCAGGTCATAATAAATGGAATTGTTAAAGGTTGATTTTCAGGGTTTTCTTTTTTCAGGTTTAACATTTGTCCTAAATTTGTTCCTTTACAGCAAGATGTGGAACTGTGATCTTATATGAAACTGGTTAACCACAATCTTCAAAGCAAGTGCTCTGTGAAAGAAGGTACCAGACATTTTTGCACCATTACAATAAATTTGCATTTTTCTCCACTTCGAAACAATAAAGGTTATTTTTGGCATTTATGGTTCCATGATTTTTTTTTTTTTTTTTTTTTTTTGAGCCATCTATGAAAGCTTTTAATTACACAAAGGTTCTTTAGTGGAAAAGGTTTCCTTAAATAATTTTTTTAATGTTCTTCACATTACACTTATTTTGGTTGTTTTGGTCCAGACCATAGAAGTAAATGATACATCCTGGTTCGCTTAATGTTCACATTGCCATTTTTAACACAAACCCGAAGATACAAAACAAAAAGCAAAAGGAAATGGTCACAACCTAATTGGACCGTTTTTATGGGTTATATTTTGCAAACTTGCCAAACATCCAAGACTGCTGTGTGCTGGGCTAAATGTGCTTGAGTACATTGATACATTGGTATTTTTACCAGCTGAGAACTCACAAAGAGCTTAGAAATTGTGTAAAGGAGTCAAAACAGTGTCAAGAATTCCTGCGTTGCACACACAAATGAATAGCTACTGTAAGAAGACGGAGGTTTTAAAGCCTGTACTGAACTGTAATGGGCATCACAGCTCCTATGACAAGAGGAACCAGGTATGCTTGAACATTCTGTTCTTTCTTAGGGCCACATTTTGTGATATGACATCCTATTTTTGGTTTGTTTAGATGTCTTTGGTCCACATTGCATTCATATTTCAGTCAAACCGCACCAGAGTATGTTTGAAAGCAGACTCATCTTTTCCGGGGGTGTTTACAGCGCACCAAGGTTCAAATGACAGTGTTCGCACTTGTTTAAATGGATGAACACTAACATAGCAATCACACCAGAGTTCAGTTTAATCAAACCAAACCTGCCAAGTCTAAACATGCCCTAAAAACATGCCCTTTAATGATAAATCTTTTAGTACTGGGTCAGGTTTTGTAGCTTTGTGGCGCATTCACTCTCCAAAAGTACTGAGGGACAGTTGAGGCATAAATTAATGGGTCTATTTCCCTTTGATTGGACAGTTAGCTGTGAAATACAGAGGCAGCCAGTTGTTGTCTCAAGTTTCTTGTCCTGCTGAAAATTGTTCAGTCCAAATATTCTAGCCACTGCCCTTATTAAAAAGCTTATCACAGCACTATACAAATCAGTTGACGTGAAATTTGAACAAGCCCATTGTTACTGTTAGACTTATTCTATGCACATTGCATTTGCATGAATTTACATGTCTTTGTGAATATTTTATAGTATACCATCAGAAAACTCCCACATAGGAATATATCACATCTTTATTGTATGAACAGGAAAACACCTTATAAATTAATAACAAAATATCTGCACACATTTAAAACTATACACATATACAGTCCATATACGGTAAATCAAAACTTTTATGGCAGTATTAGAAATATAAGAGCATTTTTTTAAATATATATACATAACCTTCATCATTTCCGGTCTGCTGTACACTTATGGAAAGGTTTTAAGACTATGCTGTGGTCAGTTCCATCTAACATGTATTTACTCACTTGGAAGATGCTTTTATTCAAAGAGACATACTGTGCATTCAAGGTAAACATTTTCTCTGTTGATTCGTTTCCTGGAATTTTAACACATGACCTTGGTGTTGCCATCACCATGATCTACCAGCTTAGGGGAAGTAGAATGTATACCAAAATGCCTTGTGTCATCCTCATATGAATAATACATCATTTTTTAACTCAACAAGCTCATCTGGATGGCTTGTTCTTTGAGATACTTCAAATTATTACATAAGGAAGAAAAATGTATTCTGTCATTCTCATATATTGAATACGTATACAGTGCTCTACATGAGACATTACTCAGACAGAAGGGTGCATTCAGAAACAATCTGATTGCAGCACAGAGCTATAAAAGAGACACAGGAAGTCCTTTGTTCAGTCAGCCATCGGGTTGTACAGTACATCCTCAGCTAAAAAGATGAACGATCTAATGTTTGTCCATCATTTATATGTTACTATTTTGTCTGTTGATATTGCGTGTGCTTTTTTTTTGTTCTCCCATTTGTAATTATTTATTGTAGTTTGTGTTTATTGCTTTACTTATTTGGTTATTTGATATGGTATGTCTACCTTTGTGATTAATTTGTCTCTGTACATCAATATCTAAATGTTAATATAATTATAATGTATTCTTGCTCTAATAATTTACATGTCAGATTAGTTAATAAATTAACACATTACTGAGAAAGCTGATGATTTATATTTTGTGTATCACTGAGCACACTGATTGCAGCTTGGGAATATTGTTTTATTCTTGCTCAAAATTACATTTATTAACAAATATTTTATTTATTTATTGTTCATGATTTTTGTTGTTGTTGTTTTATTTTTGATTTTGAGGCTGTATGGACTATCAATGAGAATCTCACCCATGTCTTAGCCCAGTCAATTAAAATGCCTTAGATTTGACTTTCTAATAACTGGCTAGTCTTGTCAGGATTCAACCATGCAATTACCAGCAGAAACGCTTCTTGGCATCGCAATTATAAGTTTAATTACACTAGATAGCTATCAAGGAAGTGGCGGCATCAGGGAGAATCTTCCATCATCTGACGTGGCCCCAGTAATGGAGGGGTGACTTAATGAATTCAGTGTTTGTGGTGCCAGCCAATTTTGGGTTGTGACACCAAAATGCCTCATAAGCATTTTTGACCTGTCCTCCAATAGAAATAAAAGGGAGCACAAAGTGGTGAGAAACAGGAAGGGAATTCAGTTAACACTGTTCAATTAACTTGGCATTTTTCCCTGAAGAAACTGCAGCAAGATAGAGGATTAATGTGTTCCATTGTTATTTAATTTCTAAAGTGCTCTTTTTTAGACTAGTCATGTGAAACATTGAGAACTACTATGCTTTTTATTATAAACAATCATAATTCAAATGATTGATTATATATTTTTATGGCCTACACCATCAACAGAGAGTATCAAAAAAACAAAGTATAACAATGTATCATACGAGACTATGTGCTTATTATTCATAAAAGTTTACATAATAAACATACATTGGTGAATATACTTAGGTACGCTGAATATACTTACGTTGTATTGAAACTCAGTTCACTAAGGGTATAATGTAATACCTACATCTACATATATGTCATAATTCATACTACTACTATACTACTAAAATCAATTAAAAACAGTAATTATTATTATTATTCAAAATAACTATTCTATTTTAATATATTTTTAAAAATGTAATGTATTTCTGTAACATTAAAGCTTAATCTTTAATGTCACATAATCTTTCAGAAACATTTCGTATTATTACTAATGTTCGTATTATTACGTGCTGCTTAATATATTTGTGGAAAC
Organism: Acrossocheilus fasciatus; assembly: GCA_036784905.1. Taxonomy (NCBI): domain Eukaryota; kingdom Metazoa; phylum Chordata; class Actinopteri; order Cypriniformes; family Cyprinidae; genus Acrossocheilus; species Acrossocheilus fasciatus. The sequence continues at coordinate 21,709,594 of CM071943.1, forward strand.
CATTATACTTTTTTTTTTTTTTTTCAAGATTCATTGGTGAATAAAAGCCCCTTCGAACAGCTTTTAGTCGATTCTTTATATTTTTTGTAGCAATATAAAGTCTTTATTGAAATACATCCATCCACCCATACATACATACATCAAATTTTGACTAACAACAACGTATAAGAACATCAGTAAACCTGTTTATTCATTTATTCAGTATTTCTGGATGCTTTTCATATACTAGTTTTGTTACAGTCTGCAGTGCATATATGTGTGTATATAGAAAAAAACAAGAAAAGCATGCCAGTGACTTAAAATACACAAATGCAGTGCTTTAACTAAGCAATTTTAGCACTGAATCACACAAAAAAAAACATGCACAAAATTTGCAACTGTTTAGTTTGTTGCATGTTTTTATTTTTTTTATTTTTTTTGTATTAATATGTTTCTATTGACTAGCACAGGCAATGAACTGGCCCTCATTTCCTTGCAGCTGTTGGCCAGTGCCAAGCAGAAGCCTAGAAAGTGCAGAATGCTTGTATTACAGTAGATATGACAGGATCATAAGAGCATGATGGACTTTGCTTCAGGCCAGGAAGCAAATGGCCAGCTGAAGGCTTACATTTCAGTTCAACTGAAAGAGTGTGAAGGCTGTATTCTGCAAACATTAACTTTTTTCTTCACCTAACAGCACTTCAACACATTGTTTGGTCCCTTGCTTCCTCGCCACGGACAGACAATTGCGCACACACCCAGTCCACAGCTCCCACTACCTTCTGTGTGTGTTCCTCTAATGAGCCTTAGCACCTCACCATCACCATGGTTACCAGCATGCATTCCACCCCCCTGCACACAGACACACACATGTACGTGCACACACACACCCTTAAGCTCTAAGTAAGAGCCTGTATCCCCAGCAGGACAAATCTACAGCAGCCTGCCTCAGGAGTCTCTCACAGTCTTGACAATCTACTAACACTTACAGCAGGTGGCAACGGTTGCTGTTATACAGCTAATACTTGCACCTAGGCTATCAGTATAATGAAATAATAATAATAATAATGCTTTTCTTGGATGAATACATACTTTTCTGTGTCCAAGATGAACCGAGTGTGTAGGGGTGTAAACAATACACTTGTGATTCGGTCTACTCATTACGCTATCCAAAATAGAATTAAAATGGAAGGTTTTTTATTTTTATTTTATTACTATTATTTTTAAATTATTAGCTTCTGAGATATATATTATAAACAGTTACTGCTAAATTTGGTGGTCTTGGTCCTACTCCATATGCTTACACTCTGTTTTTGTCTACATACAATGTTTTAAATATTGTATTTTATTAAATAATGTATTTTATTTTTAGTAATTACTAAACATGAACACTCAAATGTGTATCCACCCATGTGTTTGTCATATTTCATGCGCCAATTGATGCTAACCCATATGGAAATACAATATATGACACATACTGTCCTATACCATGAGTGATGAGCCATATGTTACCACAATGGCAATATATCATTTTTACATATGCACATTCTCTGGGTAGATGAAGATATACGTTAAGAACATATAGTATATAAAATCCTCATAGTAACATTTGTAAAGGTACATATGTTAATAAAACCTGTATGATGATTTTTACATGTTATTGTATGTAGCAGTCATGTTCATGCATAATAATTGGTTTCATGCATACTTTTGGACATTTAATATGTGTAACTATTATATTTGCATTTGGGAAATGAAACACTTTAGTATAGGGACCAATTTTCACTATTAACTAGTTGCTTATTAGCATGCCTATTATTAATATATTGGCTGGTTATTAGTACTTAAAGCACATATTCTGCATGACCATATTCTACATCCCTAATCCTACTCAGCAACTACCATACTAACTATTAATAAGCAGCAAATTAGGATTTTATTGAGGCAAAATTTGTATTTAATAGTTTGCGAATAGCGAGAATTGGCTCCTTAAAATAAAGTGCGACCAAAATCTGTCCCAACTTTCGTTTTTCAGTGAGTCAAGTCTGTTCATGCCACGTCAAGTCTGTCTCTGGTCAAGTCTGTTCATGCCATGTCAAGTCTGTTTCAAGTCAAGTGTGTTTCAGGTCAAGTCTTTGTCTGTTTGGATTATGTTTGTATTCTGGATCACTTTGTAAATAAAACTGCACTTGGGTTCTCATTACGCTCGCCTCCAGTGGACTGATCACTTCAAATACTTGAAGTATTTTTGTATCGCGAATTATTGTGACACGATATGTAAGAAACACCCTTGTTTTTGAGAAAACAATGTTTCTTTGTAATATAATGCCTTGTAGCCTTTTGAGGTTACTGCGTGAACTTGAAATTGTACTTGGAAAATGTATGAACATAAATGGAAATCAATTACACTTAGTACAAGGGGTTGATAACAGTGAAGCATGGGGCAATCTCTGCGTTCCTACCACAATTTCCTTTTTTTCCCTCTCACCCTCCAATTTATTCTTTCATGAAGCATATTGATGTAACTGAAGGTCTTATTAAATCAGACAAGTTCATTTGTTTAAGTCGTTTAAGCCCCACAGGTCCCTAATGGCTAATGATTTATAGCAGGAAAGAATTCGGCATTGGGACACTTTCAGACCTGTTCGCCCTGTCGCTCTATGGAGGTGTCACATTACTTAGGAAATTAATGCAGGAGGAAGTCACTGTTTTTGGCTGGAGAATTAATCACTAACGAGACGGATGAGATGGAGAGAATGCTCTAGTTTTTATTCTGCCACGCAGACGCTACACTCCCCTCTGGAACGGTGGCTGGGGTGGAACGCTAGTTCACAAAGGCTACGGCCGAGAAATGTAGCGTTTGTTCTAAACAAAGCGGGTTGTTAATGGGCAAGGTTCTCTTCATGCTGCATGCATATAATACATCATACCTTTCATATCCTGGGGCCACAACACATTCTTTGTAGTATGGAGTGCTCCTGAGAGAATAGCTATGATGGCTTATTGTTCTGGCTTCGTTCAGGAGGTCAAGGTGATGTCAGATATTAGCCTTGATCACACCTTTTCTTACTTCCATTATGCTAAGCAACTAAAATCCAATCTCTCACTCACATGTGCAGTAAGAACCTCAGCGGGAACTGCTTGCTGCTAACCTAACAAACATCTATGCTTTCCTTAGAGACCGAGAGGAGCGCTTGTAATTTAAATTGCCACAGCATGTTGGTTTATCACCGACATCTCTTTGTGAATTCCCATATGCAATATAAAGAGAGAAAAAATTTTAAAAGAAATTTTAATTTCATGTAATAAGCTACTCTATTACTGAGGTTTGCAACCCAGGTTCATTGGGAAAACATGGCTGTGGCGACAATTCTGGAAATTATATTACTGTATGTTGTTTCTTGCACATTTTGCGACACTTTCAAAGTGTGATTAACGTGAATCTTAAATAACGTGATAGTTTATTATGTTGGTTGTTGTATGTATTACAGCACCCTGCTAAAAAAACAAAACAATAGAAGCCCAATAGAAACCATCACAGAAATTCCAATGTTTTCCATTAAAATACCATTATAAACCATTTGCTTTTTCCAGTAAAACCATTATAAAATTCATTTTTGTAGTGTGTTTTGGGCACTTTCCCAATAGGATTTGACATCCCACCAATAGAATCCATCACATACCAGTAGACATCATTATAGTTTCTGTTAAAATCAATATAATTCCCATTATAACCATTAAAACCATTACATTTTCTATTGTGTTTTGGGCGGGGTTCTATTGTTTTTTTCAGCAGGGCAGTTTGGAAATGAACTGTTAGATGAGTGGCGCTACAAGTTTAATCATGCTTTATCACATTTAAAAATATTGAACCACATACACTAAACCTAACCGATAGTGTTAACAAATGCAAATAAGATAAAAACACAAAGCACATTAAAGCAACCATGCCATTTTAGCTTGCTTCTGCAAGTCTTTTTATTTATTTTGATTGACTCTGGGTTATCTTTATTAAACTAAATCTAAAACCATAATACAAACATTTTTTGTTACTTAAATCAAAACACTATAATAATAATAGTTATTATTATTATTTAATATATATAAAACATTTTTTTTTATTACAGCTACAAGTCAATGCAACATTTCTTATTTTTATTTAGTTTACTAAAGTAGTACTAAAATTGTCACAGTCTATGTTGGGAGAGATAACGAAGACGATGATGCAAACGAATAGTCTTTATTATATTCCAGAACTAAGGGGTAATCCACAAGGAAACAGCAGAGACACAAGAGCAAGACGATAGAGATCCGACAAACATAGACTGAACAGAATGTAGCTTAAATGCACAGGATAACAAGCGACAGACAGGTGCAGAGAATCAACTAATAATCTAACTAAATGAGGACAGGAACATGACCAAAAAAGTACAAACAGGAACAGAAACAGGGGCAAAACATGACACTAACAATCCAGAATCCTGACATTACTCCCCCTCCCGGAAGGTGCATTCCCACACCGTAGCTACAACAGAGAGAGGGATGGGTGGGAACTTGGGAGGAGGCTCAGGAGGAGGACAGACACCCGGGAGGGGGCCGGCTGACAGAGACCAGGGAGGTGACGAAGGAAGGAGGAGCCAGGGAGGAGCCAGGAGGGGCCCGGAGCAGGAGGAGCACAGCAGGACCCAGGCCACAGCCATGATGATGGCCCACGGTGGAGCCAACGGTCATGGAGGAGGAATGGCCGCCGACTCCAGGGGGCTGACCAACTGCAGCGGAGCAGGTGGAGCCCGAGGCGGAGCCGGAGAGCTGATGAGCCAGTGTGACAGGGAGGATCCGGAGGTCCTAGGCGGAGCAGATGGCTCTTGCGACCGAAGCGGAGGCGTAGAATCGTGGAGGCCATAGTGGAGCCAGAGCGACAGTTGGAGTTGGTCATCTGCTGCAGTTGATCAACCTTCCAGGAGGAACCGAGTGGATGAAGGAGCCTGACAGAGCCAGTGGGACGAAGGGACAAGGCGAACCCGGAGGAGTGGAGTCCCGAGGCGCAGGATGGCCAACGCCAGACCAAGGACGAGCCGGAGGAACGAGGGAGCCTGGCGGAGCTAGTGGAGGCATACTCCAGCCACCGCGACGCTGGAGGATGGCAGTCCCTCGGAGCACAAACCGCATAGATGGTGGGCTGAGGGCGAGCAGAGGGGCTACGAAATGACAGCGGAGGAGGAGTCAGGAGCGGGTAGGAGGGCGGGCATTTGTGAGCCTCCAGGCTTTCAGGCCTGATCTCAGGAACGGGAGCCCTCTCTGGACTTAACTCTGGAACGGGAGCTCTCACCTCTTCAGTGTGGCACAGTCGCTGTGCCATACACAACTCACCCTCAGCCGCGGTGCAGGGGGTGGAGCTTCTCTTCGCGCTCACACCGCCCGCAGCTTTCTCCCTCGTGGCGGGCGTTGTTGCCTGCTCACACACCTTGACTGACGTCATCAGCAGCTCTGGCTCCGCAGCAGTCTTCATTACTGTCGCTCTGTGTGGCGATGGCTCGTCGGTTGCGGCGGGCTCCGGCTCTCCGTCAGCGGTGGGGAGATGGTGGGCTGGGCACTGGGTCCGGAGTGGCTCTGGCGAGATCCCCCTCGGGACAGACGGTGAACGGGGATCCATGTCCACTCAACAAAGGTGGCGAAATTAGCTCAAGGACGATCTTCGGCGCTCTGCATGCGATGTTCAAACTGGTGTCGTAGAACGCACAGATGTGCGTCGTCCAGGTAGGTGGTGAGGCTTTGTGAGGACCAGGAATAGTTTGGTGTGGCCCTTGAGCAATCTCTCCCCCTGCTACAGCAGGAGGAAGAGGTGGTATTCTGGGCGAAGGAGGGGATCCATGAGGGGAACACACAATAGAAACAAAAACACTGAGGAAAAACTGAAACAAATGGAGGGGAAACAGAGACGACAGAGAAGACGGAGACGAGGATCAAACGAATAGTCTTTATTATATTCCAGAACTAAGGGGTAATCCACAAGGAAACAGCAGAGACACACAAGCAAGACGATAGAGACCCAACAAACACAGACTGAACAGAATGGGTCTTAAATGCACAGGATAATGAGGGACGGACAGGTGCAACTAATAATCAAACTAAATGAGGACAGGAACATGACCAAAAAAGCACAAACAGTCCAGTCCAGAATCCTGACAAAAATAAACTAACAAACTACAATAATGAATAAAAATGAATAAACATGGTTAATAAATGAATAAATAAAATGACAATCAAACAACAAAAGAAAAAACAACTTAAATAAAATAAAATCAAATTAAAAAATAAATTTTAAAATGTATATTAACGTAACCATTTTAAATTTTTTAAATTTTATATCAAATAATCAGAGGGGAAAAAGAGACGACAGAAACGACGGAGACGAGGATCAACTATTTGATATTGCACATATTGTCTTTTTTAAGCGTTTTTAGTTAACTCTGATGTTTTTTAATTAAAGTTTAATTTAAAATATGAAAAGCTATATATATATATATACTATATATATATATATATATATATATATATATATATATATATATATATATATATATATATAGTTTTTCATATTTTAAATTAAACTTTATTTTATTATAGATATAAATGTTATAGTACTAATATAACAGTTGTGACTCATATTTAATAGTACATGTGTATAATGACTGTACAAAATAGCCATACATATGGAGCTGATTATGTGATGTAAACATCAAAGTGTATACAAATGATAAAGGTCATTATGATAAAGGTCATAACATTGAATTGTGCAAAGAACCCTAGAAAAATGTGGCTTTATTAATTGATATAACCTGCCCCTATAATCATAATTTGTGTGAAAAGCAAAACGTTGTCAGTGTTTTAATGCCACTAGTGTTCATTTCAACTGAAAACTGCAGAGATTTGTATGTCTTTCAGTTTTGCAAAAATGTAAGTAGTGGCATGTTTTTCAATGAGCCAGGTTGAGAAGGTTGAGGTCTATTTGCCCTGAGCTGTTTCTTTGAAGGCAGATCCTTCACGTTCCTGTCACAAATCTCTGGTGTTTTAATATGGAAGGTGACATATTAGAAATGAGTGATTCTTGTAATGTGCATACGTGGTGAACGATGGAGTGCAATCAGTCATTGTGAAGTGACGAAGTATGTAGCGGTGCTAATAGTGCAGCAGATGACAAAGCAAGCATTTTGATGGCTTGCGGTGAGGAGTTTATTCTGGAGTAAATATCGTGGGATTTAGAAACGGCCTCATTATGTTGTATTATCTGATATATCACTATTGCTGCCATGGTTTTTTGTTCGTTTTCTCTCAGGGTGCGTTTCAGATGACAGCTATTTCTGCTCAGATGACAGTCATGTTTTCAGCTTGTTCACACTGATGAGAGGTAAATTAACAGTGCTACATTGTGCTTGGTGGGGGATTTGAAGATTACAGTGGGGAAGTGATATTTCAAGGGAGCATATTTCAGGTGAAATTTCGTTATTTTCATACCGCGGCATAGTGAAATTCAATTTATCGACGACACCCTTTCTCCAAATTCAAGCTCATATGCAGGATCACAGATCTATAACTTCCCGTAGTGCTCCATCATCAGAAACCTGAACGACATCTTTTAAATGAGGATTTGTGCAAGTGTGATTTCTTGACATCTCGGCGTCAGAGTCTCTCTGGAACTTGACCAGGGATCTGTGAGTTGGAAGGATATGAAAGTTTGATCAGATTGACTGGTTATGAAAACTGCATGATTCGATAGCGGTAGGAACTCTTTATTTCTTCCCTCCTTCTTTTTAGGTCTCTTTCTTTCTCGTTTGAAAAAGGAAATGTGATTTCGAATGTTCTATTCATGCACTCTGACTTCGACACATTTATATAAATCACACTTGCTCACACATCCAAAAGTCACATTCACGCGGGTGACTTATTCAAGGGGATTGTTTGCCACCTACCGTGTACTGACCCGTGTAACTGTAAGAGCTTGTACAGCTGGCCGAGCTTTACACACAATGCATTTAATACACACAAACACCCATAGGCACTCTAACGTACACATAATTAATACAAACACACTGATTACTAAAGATTGTTTTTTTTTTTTTTTTTTTTTTTTTTTAACAAAGCTCTAATACTTTGTCCCATAGCTGAACAAGGTTGATTATTCAATATAATTACTGTACAACAAATCAATAAATTTAAGGTTTAAATTATGCAGATTTATATATATATATATATATATAAAATGCTGCATTTTACATTTTAAGCAATATATGTAAAATCCATAAAATCTATTTACTCATGTTGAGTATAATATTTTCTGTTACCTTTTATATCCGTAGTTAAAAAAAAAAAAAAAAAAAAAAAAATCCAGATTTCTTGCTACAGTATATCTACTAATTTTCCTTTAAAATTGCAGTAGTTCCTTTTGCATTGGTAAACTGAAAGGCATCTTCCACATGCTAGCATCACAAGTCTCTCTCACACTCCGTCAACTTACACTGTGACTGAACAATCTGAACTACAGTTTGGTGTTTAGTAATGCCATCTGTCCTACTTTGTGGAAACGTGGAAACCAGAGAGAGTGAAGCTACTGTACGAAAGCCGAAACAACAGTGCCACCTTTGGGCTTAAAGTGGAATTTAGGTAGTAGAAGAAATTCCAGTACATTTATTGTACACAGCTTGTTTCTAACAAAACTGCTGCAGTGATCTGTGTTGATTGATGTATTTATTTATTTATTTTGTGACACTGTTGTCCTTGACAACTTCTAAAATGTTTTCATAATCTCCTTAGAAACATTTAAATATAAACCGTTTTTACATAATTGTCTAATTTGTGTAAACCATCATATTAATATGAGAGCAGTAAGTTATTTCGCTTCCAAAAATGTCCTTTAAAATGCTTAAAGTTTTAAATTATAAACTGAAAACACAAATCTGTCCAACTAATAAATCTTGTGACTGGGTATAGGTTAAATATTTACATTTCACACATATTACAGATGATTAGTAATACATATGCATATTTGTACAGTATTTCTGAAGAAACAAACAAACAAAAAAAAACAAGATTTTGGACGTGGTTTACATTTTATAGATTTGGCATACACTTTTGAAACAACCAGTATTCAGGGTGTGTGTGTGTGTGTTTAAAGAATTAAACACATTGATTTTAATGTTGCTAATCAGACTAGATATTGACTAACTAGATATTGTGTATCTGTTTTAAAATCTTCCTTTCCTCTTGTGCTCAATAGATTTATGTTCACTCAATAAATACAGATTTTATTTATTTATTTATTTATTTATTGGTGAACTAAAGATGTCTAATCATCTCACTTTTTTGGTTAATTTGCACATTTTACATAATCATCATTTACTATTATTATATAATAGTTTGAACTATTAATTGTTATATATTGGGTCAACATTTATTTTTTTCCGATTCCTTTTTATTTGCATTGTAATATTTAAAATAATCCATTTGTAATGTCATCTGTTAATCAGGAAAAAGAAGATTCTTTCTCTGTGGACAGTATTTTGAGACTGGAAAGAAAATCTCTCAGTACGATGGGACACTCTGAAGCCCCAGCGCACACGAGAAAGACAGAGACATTAACAGATTGTCGTGGCTGACCTGAGAGCATGAGATGCTTACAGTGATGACACCTGATGACACATAAAGAGAGCAGCCTAGAGCCTCTGACTCTAGAACCACTCTGCCACTCCTGCAGATTGGATGAGGTGAGCTGAGAGGAGGGTCCAATCTTCCATGACCTCAGCAGCGGCCTTACTTTTGTGCCAAGAAATGGAAACTTGATTTACCTGAAGCAATTGATGAACTCCCTTCAATAACACATAGTACACACAGACACAATCACTGCTGAAGTTAGCCGCTAGAGCACACACATTGATTTCTGTGTGTTCTTGAGTGTGTCTGATTAACATTCTGGAAAACTTGGCAGATTTTCTATAACCAAAAGACAGGGCCGACCCATGAGCTTGTGGGGCACTAGGCGAGATTATGGAAATTATCAAATGTTTTTTAAAAAGAAGTCTCTTATATGCTCACTAAGGCAAAACAACTGTTTTGTATTTTAATATATTTTAAAATGCAATTTATTCCTGTGATAGCAAAGCTGAATTTTCAGAAATATTATTCCAGTCTTCAGGTTTGATATTTTTATGGAAGTTGTCATACAGTACCATTCAAAATTGTGGGGTTAGTTGTATATTGAGCTTCTAAAACTGTTTTCAACAATGTATAAAACAATGTATGAATAAAATTATATAAACTGGGCCTATGCTCATGAAAACAGTATACTAATGATTGAATAAATAAATGAATATACAGCACAGACATAAAATTGCATATACAGGCACTACATACAGTGTATATATAATATATATATATATATATATATATGATTTAAATATTGTAAATGACAGCTCTCTTAAGCAGCAGATCTTTGTAGAAAAGTTGCACATTTCTTCTTCTTTTTTTTTTTTTTTTTTTACCTGCTGATGTTTTGGACCATGTCTGAAATTCTTCCTCATTGTTAAGAAAGTATGGCAAGCCATATGCTTCGACAAATGCTGTTTTGACCATGCAAATGTGCTCCAGCATTCACTAAGTGCTAAACGTCTTCATTTTCCTATTATGTAAACTGTAGATCATCTGAGGGATGATCTGGCTGACCACCTACTGTATATCACCTATAGTATGTACTGACCCAGATGCTGAAGATCATAGCTGTGAGGTCCTTCTGATAATGACTGGATCAACTATCATCATTTCATTTCCAAAAAAAAAGGTACATTTTCAAAAGCTGCTTTTCAGTGTAATGAGGGGGAAGATTTTGACATCATTATTAAATGTTCACATTAAAGATTTGTGAGGCCATTTCTGGCGTCTTTAATCTTCACTAGGCTTTATACTACAACAGTTTGTCCTCCATCAGTGTGTAGCGGCATCTGGTTGTTGTCTGTTTTCTTAGTTGCCCACCACGCACCAAAGCTCATAGCTCTTATTGAATAAATCGAAACACAGCCATCCTCTGCCAGATACAGTAACACACACAGACACATTTTGAACACATTCAGCAATTCTTCTGCTGAAGCTCACACACACACACACACACACACACACACACACACACACACACACACACACACACACACATACACATCTTAAATTTCCTTATCTCACACATCCTGAATCTCACAGCTCTCTTGCCGTCAAGTGGCACCAGCTGACATTGTGGAGCATAATCGCATTTCTCTCTCCAAATGTGACACCCAGGCATCTCCAGACGGGGCATCAACGTCATAGCCAGTCAGCAGGTTTGTGAAATATTTACTGCGGATGATGGTTCATGAAGAATACATGAGGACAGTGGAGCAGTGCTTTACGGCCTTGTTGCTGTGCGAACCCCTGCCAGGAAGGACTGCTGCTCGCTCGGCTGACAAAGTTTTCACAGGGATGCCTGGCATGAAGAGGTACGAGACAAATTGTACGATAATTCCAGGGATTTTTATTCAGTTATTCTAAAAGATAAGAAACTTTACTCATATATTTGCATGGGGAAAACATTTTTATTTTTTGTGTGTATACTAAAACATAACTTTGTCAAGATTTCAGATGAATAATGCAAGTTACATACAAACCACCACAGTCACCTCTGACCGTCAAAGCCTTTTTACACCAAGAATGATTACTATAATGATAATTATATTAGCGTCCTCACCAATCCAATATATTGCTCTCTTTATTTTAAATGTGTGCTGCAGTTTTGTCATCTGCCGCTTTAAATGCTCAGGCTTTTTAAAGTCAGGTGGATTCTGAATAATGTTATTATTCATTAACTGAAAAAAAAAAAAAGTTATCATATGGACTTCCCTATATATTCTCATAGAGTTAGAACTATTCAATTTTTTTTTTTTTTTAACTTCATTGTTATAGTTTCAGTTATCATTCTTGGTGTGAATGTACCTTTACCCATAATTGTGTATGGTTGACCCCTTTATATTATTGTATATTTATTATCTTATTATTTAATATGTAGATTGTATTTATTATTGTTTTTTTTTTACATTATCATCCATTGCAATAGACAAATGAATAATAATATATGTAATAAAAATATAATATATACAGACATATATTATATATACACATTATACACACATTACCTAAATGAAATGCAATTATAACATCATTACAATGAAATTAAAATGACTGTGTTCTGTTTCAATTTATTTTTTAAATGTAATTTATTTCTGTGGTGGCAAAGCTGAATTTTTTAGAAGCCATTACTTCAGTCTTCAGTGTCACATGATCCTTCAGAACTCATTCTAATATGCTGATTTGATGCTCAAGAAACATTTTCTTATCAATGTTGAAATCGGTATTGTTGCTTAATATTTTTGTGGAAGCTGTGATACATTTTTCAGGATTCTCTAAATATTTGTAACATTATAAATCTTTGTCACTTTTCATTAATTAAATGTCCTCGCTGGAGTATTATGTTAACTTAAAAAAACAAAAACAAATAGTGGCCACACACATTTGAATGGTGGTGTGTTTATGTGAGCGTGTTTTGCTATACTTGTGAGGACCAGATGTCCCCACAAGGATAGTAAAACTTGACATTTTTGACTTGTGAGGACATTTGGCCGGTCCTCACAAGGGAAATAAATTATTTAAAAATTCTGAATGAAGTTTATCTCAAAATGTAAAAATGCAAAAAGGTTTCTGTAAGGGGTAGGGTTGGTGTAGGGCAATAGAAAATATTGTTAGGTCAGTATAAAAACAATAGAAGTCTATGAAAGTCCTCACAAGTATAGTAAAACCAACATGTGTGTGTGTGTGTGTGTGTGTGTGTGTGTGTGTGTGTGTGTGTGTGTGTGTGTGTGTGTGTGTGTGTGTGTGTATGTGTAGATATACCCATTTAGTATGTATAATCTAAATGGGTTTATTTAGAAGTTACTTGAAAATGAATTTTAATTCTAATTTCTTGTATCAAGTACATTATAATAGCAAAGACTTCTGGCATGGAGAGACACAATAATCAGTTATGGAAACTGAAAACATCTGTTCAGTAAGATGTCAAGTTAACCGCTACGGAGAGATTTTCATTGGTCATGCTGTTGGTGGAACAAAATACATTACAACTTTTTCTACACTGTGCTATCACTTTCACAGGTTCCGTATTTCTCTCTCTCTCTGTCTCAAGGTCTCCAGGGTCGACCTTGTTTTCTATCATACAGAACATCATAGTTTGTTTAATCTTCTCTGAACCTTGCACATCAGAGAGCCCCTACAGGCAGCCTTTTTATTACACATCTAAAGACCTAGAAGGTCAGTGTGCATAAGCAATTAATTACATATGCTATCAATGCTAATAATAAACACCTCAAAACAGCACTGCAGGACTCAGCTGACCTCACCTTATGGTTCGTTCAAGGGCACAGAGAGAGTCAACTGGCATTCCAAGAGATGAATGGGTTGACAAAATGCCTCAGCCAGGCCAAACACGCTACGCATCCTTCAACACATACAGGAAGCAGAATAAAATAAATATATAACTTGCCAACTGTTGCTTGACTCCAGCTTGTCTGGTATTAAGTGTTAGGATAGGAGTCCAAAAGAAGGAAAGATAATGATAGACTTCCCACCTGTAATTAAAGCAGCCGTAAAACTGCATATAGGTGTATTTAATTTTGCCCTTTATCATTTGCCAATCTTGAAGAAAAGTTGTTTTGAAAAATAGACCATTCTATCTCTATTTTTTATGTATTTTGTGTTCATTTTTATTTTTTTCTTTAGTTTAGCTTTTTTATGTGAAGTACTATGTAGATTTTTATTTATTTATCTATTATTATTTATGAAAATCAAAAGGAAGTAATTCATGAATATGTTTGTTTAAAATGGGGGTGTTTTTTTTAAATAAATTACATATATTTAATTTGTCAGATGTAGATAGTAATTTTGATAGCTAAAATTATATATAAAATGATTTTACATTTAAAGATTCCACATTTTTAATAAATGCAACTGTTCATTATATTGCATGCTGGGAACTACCTACATTCTTTCAGTAAGGGTCATTTGTATCTGATATTTGCCAGTATAACTTTCTTGTAGTGTATTATTTGTGATTCAAACTCTTGTGTTGCCTATACTGGTGAATATTTTTCTGTTGCTCTCCTTTGATTTTTTTTGTTTGTGGGTTTCTAACAATTGGAAACTCATTAACTTGTCTAATGGGTGACTGAAAGATAGCTAACAAGCTTTACATTTCCTGCTGTGTCTCAATCAGACGGATCTGCAAAATCAAATGGGGAACTTGACTGTTATTGGGCTTTGATGCACAGAAGCAAAACAAAAGATTAAAAGAGAAACTTTGTGACAGATGTTAGATTCTTAAACTTGGACAAATGCAGTTCTTAGTACTTTTCACACTCTTTCATTCGTTCACATATCAGGAAGAGTTTTACTTAAAAATTTATGACATTTGGGGAGGGAAACATTTATAAGATGGAATGTAAAATTGAGGAAGATTAATAGATTCTGCACAAAGACACTGCAGACCAATCGATAGAGAGGTTTTGTCAAGTGAAAGTTTAGAAGTTGACAGACACTTTTACTTTATCAGTCTCTTTTCTGCATGACCATAATCTCTTTTAATTCATATGTATTATACGTCTATCACAGAGTTTAAATATGTATTTTATTACGCCTAAATTGGACACATTGCATAACTTGATGTCCCTGCCTTAATTATATATTTTATTGTTCCTGTTCATATTAGCATTATGCAGCCAGCATTCAAACTGTGAGAAAAATGTTGTTGTTATTACTCAACAGATGGTGTTTGTCAAACCCCCATGGCTGACTCAAGGGTAGTAGTAGGGAGTTCATTCTTTTTGGTATTAACTGTGAATTTCGGTGTTGCTGGTCAACAAATGATTTCATGGCAAGCGGACAGATCCCACTGCATTCTTCTATTTCCATGGAGCAGAATATGACCAAAGCTATATTAGACTTTAATGTGTGCTGTGTTTTCAGTTGCTGTTAAAAGGCTCCAGCAGACAGAAAGTCAATTGGCTAACAGTTTAACAAGGGGAATATTTGCATGAGTGATTTGTAGATGTGGAATTCACATTTCCAAGCCAAGCACAGTGTAAACCTTTATTCAAGCAACCTAGAGATAAATCATACTCACTATAAAAGAAGTAAATAATATATAATAATAAAAGAGTGGAAATGGGATTCTTTACTGAAAGGGTAAATACATTCATCAGTGCTGTGCAGAGTAGCTCTACCATTTTGTAGAGGGCTCTTTTGCATGACAAATGAAGGGTTTGTGTATTATAGAGCGAGCGTACTACAGCAAAGTTCAACCTCGATTATGAGCACCAGTTTTAACTACATTCCTCATACGCAAGCAGTTTATATGTTGGTGGGCCAATCTGTGAAAACATAATTTATCATGGGAAATATATGTTAATAATTCACACTTGTCAACCATTTTAGTGTCACTTACAACAGAAGTGTCAAGATGTGCAGATGAATAAATGTTTTTGATATGTCGATGACAATGATTGTACTAAAAGTGGAAAAGTTTTTGGTAACACTTTATTTTGATGGTCCCTTTTGAACATTCTGTTGACAGTAAGTAATGTTGCAACTACATGTCAACAAACTCTCATAAGAGTATTAGTAGACTGTCTGCTTCATATCTGCTAACTGCTTATTGTGTTGATCTTCCAACAGATATTCTACTGACTATAAGTAACTTTGCAAGAAGATGTCAACATAATCAAACCCTAACCCTACCAGTCAACTAATACACTACTAACACTCTAATGAGAGTTAGTAGAAATGTAGGTGCAACATTACTCATAGTCAATAGAATGTGTTAAAGGGACCATCAAAATAAAGTGAAACCACGTTTTTTTTTCTCTGTGTTTTTGAAATTTTGTGTAATTTTCTTCAGACATCAACATTGTCAACACGATTCTCGTTCATATGGATCAAACCACTAAAAATGCTGTATTATGCACGTCAGGCCAGTAGTTGGCAATGCCACTTTGTAATGAAACTGTACACAATCGTTTCCTGAACATGTAATATGTATATGCATGATATAACCCTTTTCACCAATGCTCGTTACCATTTACAAAAACCTATATTTTAAAACCCATTTTTAAAAGTCAGCATTTTCAGGCCCCCAAATTGCCATTGTTGTGTAAATAAACAGGCAAAATGCATGAAAATGGTGTCTTATAAACACCCCATGTTTATCAAATGGACCTTTCCTGAACAATTCTCCTCTCTTATTTTGGTCAGACAAATGTGTATTCCCACTCCAATCTCACACCATTGGTTGAGATGTTCAAAAGGTATGTTTTTGAATGAATGGGTTAAATTTCTTTGGTCACGCTACACTTTTCATTCCATTGACTTCTGTTAATCGAATGCTTATGTGAGAGACTGTAAACACAAGAACTTTAAGAAATTTCACATTTTGCTGCGTTCCAAAGTTCAGGTTTGGTGAAATTTAAATCACGTGGAGATGTGTAGCCAATGGAGGACCAATACCTGTTACCTGAATTAAGATAACACAAACCTTAAAGCTGCAGGTTTGCAGTGTTAGAGGGAAATTGCATTGTATATAGGCTCTACAATGCCACTTCCCTCTAACACTTTTTGCATTTTCAATTATTATTTGTTATATATGCAAAAGTTGCCTTTTTATCAATTATGGAGCTAAATGTAATGTGATATCACAACCGTTAAAGTGTCCAAAAAAGATTCACATGCTCAAAGGGACCGCAACTTTAGTGATTCATTGAATCACTCTGTCACTTGTGCTATAGAGCCTACAGAAAAGGTCACTACAAATCCGTCTAGAATGTGCAAACAATATATAAAATGTACATTGAGTCATGATGTCAAAAAAAAGTATATGTAGATCAATTTATTTGCATTTGTTGCTAGCAGCTGATAACAGCAGTTACCATATGAAGCAGATTATAAACAGGTTTTATCAAAGGACAAGGGGCAATGACCTTTGAAACAGCTGTGATAATTTAAACCAGCATCACAACAAATGATTTTATTTATTTCCCTTTCCTCAGACATCTTGTTCTATTAACAGCCGTAATTGTTTTATCATTACTGCATCTTGTTGTTTAATGAACTGATCTAAATGTTAATGACATCCCTCAATAAATATTTAATCTGTCCACAGCATGCTCCTTCACCTTGCCAAGGCTCAAGGCAGGAGTCTTTTAACTTAGCCTGTTTATATCTGCCGTGTTTTCTGCTTGTAATTGATTCTGCTGTATATTAATTAGTCCCATTAGTACAGCGCAAGCATGTTTTTTTGATTACTGTGAGATTGGATATGAAGGGAAGCAATGCATTATCAACCTTAATGAACCGACTTGAAAATTCATAAGTGTTGTTTATTTGAGTATGATACTTGGGCATTATTATGGTCCTGTTTTTGCAAGGTTATGAGATTGGAAAAATGATCATGCTGCTGTTCTTTTGCCTTGTCCTTCCCTTTTATATTTCTGTGCCGTTGGGATATTTTCCAGTGTTACTGGGCTAGACGTTCACATTGTGTCTGTGTGGTCACCCTTGTCTTAATATAGTAACCTCTGATGAAGCTGCCCTATTTTACTGGGATTTACTTGGAGCTTCTCTCTTATTACTCTCCATGTCGTGACACCATGTCACACTCTATTTGGTGAAATCATTACAGTAAGGTTGTGTGATAATGGTTAAAACTCCAGATGTTGTTCCATATTATTGCTTCAAAATAGCTATAGCTGCAGTTTTTAGGTGACAAAGTGATAAAACCTCACACATGGATGGATAGCTACATGAGCATATGCCTTTGAGAGGTGTTATTAGCTTTTTAAGGATAATTGCACCCTAAAGGAGCAGATTTCTAGTTTTTTTAAAATCTCTCTCACTCACTCTGTCGCACCTCTTTCCCTTTCCTTTAATCTGACCGTAATAAAGCAATGTGGTGACATTTATAGAATCTTGAAATGTTATACATGTAAGACAAATGGGTCATTGCACAGCATTATAACCCCGACCCTTGGGTAAGGTTAATTAAAACAACTTTTAATTAACCTATTGTCATGGTTGAGTGCTTTTCTCTGTTATTAGCAATAGGGAAGTGGAAACAGCTAGTTTGTGGAGACATTTGACACCCAGACAAGAACCTGGATGCATATTTGGTTACTAAAGTTGAAAAGAAGCATTTATTAGCAATTAGCAAATCAGATGCGGTGAATATTTCTTAAATTCATAATCAGACCATTACTTTATTACATTGCCATACACTGACACCCAGAATATTAGAATTGATACATTATAATGTTTTTTGGGGAAAAAGTCTGCATTCATTTGATCAAAAAGACTGTAAGAAGAGTAATATTATGAAATATTATTCAAATTTAAAATAGCAGTTACCTATTTTAATACAATTTAAAATGTAATTTTAGAAGATGAATTTTCAGCAGCCATTACTACAGTATTCAGTGTCAGGTGATCCTTAAGAACATATTCTAATATGCTATAAACTGTGAAATATTTGGGATTTGTACGATTTTTAAATGTTTTTGAATGTCTCTTCTGCTCACAAAGGCTGCATTCATTTGATCTAAAATACAGTAAAATTGTAGCATTTCTATATGAATAAATTGTAAAATATAATTTATTTCTATGCTGATTTTGTTTTTTACCATCATTACTCCAGTCTTCAGTGTCACATGATCCTTCAGAAATCATTCTAATTTGCTGCTCAAGAAATATTTCTAATGTTTAAAACACATTTAATGTAATGATATTTCACAATGTTTGCTGTATTTTTGATCAAATAAAAGCCTTGGTGAGCAGAAGAGACATTAAAAAACAAGAAACAAACAAACAAACAAAAATCTTATAAAATAAATCAATTTAAAAATAATCTCACATCATCTCATCAATTTTAAACCTATCCAATCCAATCCAATAAAAATGGTATTTTGGTTCCAAAACCAGTTATGTAATGAAACCGAGGTTCCAAGATTCACTATCATGTAATAGTTTCCATCCTGAGATTAGTGCCACAAGCAAAAATTATTTCCCTTAATTGACTCAATTGACTTAATTGCTAAGTCCTAACATTTGGGTGTTATAGTAAAAACTAAGGTAGATCACAAAGTTAACATATTTGTATTAACACTTTACATTTAAAGAATTAAAGAGTTCTACATTATCAGAAACCCAAGCAATGATTTTTATAATGTACTGTATTTCTGTATTTATTCTGCTTATTCTGGAAACCATGATAATAAAATCATTTTCTGTATGTTTTTTTGAAGGATGAAATTGAGTTGCAAAATGTTTCCACTTGAGAATTTTTCCAGCAAGCTGTATGCATTCGGATTTATGTTGATTTATTGATCTCAGAGCCCTCTGACACTTTCTAGAGTTGCCTGGTCTTCAGATGTAGTCTTATAACTCAGTGACCCCTAATACCCGAACATGCATATTTAGAGACCTACAACACAGTTGCTCTGACCTCCACACACACACACACACACACACACACACACACACACACACACACACACACACACACACACACACACACACACACACACACACACACACACACACACACACACACACACACACACACACACACACACACACACACACACACTCCCTATATCTTATGTCTTATAAAAGTATATATTTTATTTATTTATTTATTTTTCTCCAGTAAGCTGGTGATGGTGTTAGGTCAATGGTGGGAGATGGAAATTGTAAATATTTTTATCATACATTTTAGAGTGTTAGCTACTGTTTTGTAGTAGCTGTATTATTGTTTTGTCTATTAAAAATCTTTTTTTTGTTTGTTTTTTTATTATAATATTTATCTTTTAACAGCAACTTCTTTAACAAACATAACTTTGAACATGCCACTAAACTCATATTAGCGATGCTTTTAATTTTTGAATGACACATAATTACAGAATTGGAAGATGAAACACACTTGGCCATTTCAGATAATCACCATTTGCCACACTCGGTTACATAATTGCTCGTTTATTTTAATGGATTTTGTATGTGTTGTTTCATTCAAATATGAATAATGTGCTTTTAGCAGCTAGTTAATTTAGTAAAATGGAATAATAATAATAAAAAAAGCTTTAATTTCCCTTTCAACTTGATTCAAGGACTGAGGATGACAATCACCGTGAAATTGTTTCTTTTCTAAAGCCATGAAAGGGTGTGATTATAGGACATGAGGGGAAGATTATGTTTTTTTCCAGGTAGGTACTGGCTGCAGTAAGAGTTTTGTAGTCATAGTGGAAGTGGTTCATTCTTTCAAGAAAAAATAAAAATAAAAAAATAAATACGGCATTTCTCTTTCTTTCTTTCTTTCTTTCTTTCTTTCTTTCTTTCTTTCTTTCTTTCTTTCTTTCTTTCTTTATTAGCCAATATTTGGATATCTGACTTCAGTAACCATACAACTTGTCATTAACCTTTATTTTTATTTTCAAGTTTCAAATTGTTAATGAAATAACTGACTCACCCTCAGGCCATTGTTTCTTTATTGTTTCTTAATTTAGCATTACATAATTTGCTCACAAATAGATCATCTGCAGTGAATGGGTGGTCTCATAATGAGAGTCCAAACAGCTAATAAAAGCATCACAATAATCCACATGACTCTAATCCATCAATTAACATGTTGTGAAGTGAAAAGCTGCATGTTTGTCATAAATTTATCATTAAGTATTTTTTCCCCCTTTAAACTGCTGCTAACAGCTAAAATATAAGTCTATCCAAAATTTTGTTTTATCCCAGTAAAAAAGTCATCTTGTCTGAATCAGGAGAGAAATATGCACAGATCAAGCAACTGTGTTTACAAGCAAAATCAGTTCTAAACAAATATGTCTGTGGACAAGTGATTGGACTTTTTCCACTGAAGAAAGTCATTAGAAAGTATATTAGAAAGTTATTAGGCCTATATATTATGGACTTGTTTTGTCCAGAAGCAATAACGTAAAGGTAAATGGACTTGATGGATTCATTTAACACACAGCTTTGATCACACAACAAGAATTGATCAACTGGAGTCGTGTTGTGTATTATGGTGATGTTTCTGTCAGCTGTTTGGACTCTCATTCTGACGGTACCCATTCACTGCAGAGGACCTAATGGAGGGCAAATGATGTAATGCTAAAATTCTCCAAATCTCTTCGGATGATGAAACAAACTCGGTTGAACTATTTCTTTAAGCATCTCATAAATCTCCTCATGCTGTAATTAGATGTAAAATGCTGATTACATTAATTGTGGTCTCCTAAACACCGCCTTTATCATTATTTACTTTATTGAAGACTTGTAGTGCCATTAATATTCTTTGATTTTCAGGAAGTGTATTAATTGCAATGTTTATAATCTCAATTTGTATTCTGTATTAAGAGCTTGTCTAATCAATATTAAATTCAGTCACAGTGAATGTACAAGCACAAAACATTATATTGAACAAGCAAGATAAAAGTTGCAGTTTTACTTCTGAATTATTTTGCAGAACATTATGCATAATGCACAAGGCTGTACTGCATGGCTTCTGTATTGTGTTTGATCAGTATGGCTTAATCTTAACTGTCATGACATAAAGCACAAAGAAGATATTGTCAAGCTTCTTAGTGGACTCCACACTTGTGTTTTGTGCCGTCTACCCAACAAAGGGTACAATTATTTTCATGCTTTCATTGGTGAATGTAGAGAGAGATTCCAGTGAGCTAGGTAATCGAGCGAAGCGGGAATGCTGTCCAATAATCCAATGCAGCAGCAGCGGCGGCAGCCCACACATTTTCCAATTGTTCTTATATCTAACAGTGAGCTATAGAGGTCGTAACAAGTTCTTCATAACAAGAGCCAGAGGACATAACTATGTCACCTCTTAAAGTTTCCTTCCACCACAACAGTACAAAGACAAATTAAGCTGTTGTCAAAAACCCTTTTCTGTGCTACTTATTTATAGCCCTACATATAATTAAAAATAGCACAATTAGAAGCGTATATCATACTGTAGCACCTTAAAAGTTCAGTTCTGAGTATCCGAGTTTACTCTTGAATAGTATCACTTGAATAGATATGCCTAAATTATTAGCACTGCAGGGAAAACCAGCTGATGTAGCAATTAGCCAGTGGCTTCATTAGCACAGTTAGAATTCATGGGTTTAAACAAGCATGAGATACAATGAGCTGCTCTGTTTCTGTAATTAGCTATTTTAAATCATGAAACTAGCCTAAAGACTATATCTAATTGAAGCTATATGCATTACAGCTAAAATACTAATCTTTTTTTCTCTTCGTGTGAGTGATAATAAAGCCAGAGGAAGAGATGTATTTGAAACCCTGAGTGAATCTCTAGAAATTTGCCTAGACATCCTCAGAGCTCCTTCACTGACTGGAGTGGTAGCAATTTAATAACTTTTATAGCCCATTTTTAACAACATTCCCACTAGAAATGGAAGAGTGGATTATTACATTCATACATAGTTTTGCATCTTGACAATGAGACGTTTTCTTAAAGGTCTTTGGAGATCCTGAGAATCATGATGGGTGTGTTTTTCAGTAAGTATATACAATAATCTATAAGTCATGTTGCTGAGTGCTTTATTGACAGAGACTTGAAATAATTAGCTAGGTAGTCCATATGGCATGCCAAAATATTAATAATCCCCCAATATTAGTGATACAAATTCCATGTTTTCCTTCTCACATTGCATTCCTTTGGTGTTTTCAAGGTTTAATGGTGCCTAATGACTTTTTTATTTAAATCTTTTTTCTTCTTCTTCTTCTTTATGATACACGCTCAGAAATAAAGGTATAGCTGTCACTGGGGCGGTACCTTTTCAAAAGCTACACTTTTGTACCTATTAGGTTGATACACACTGATGTGTGTATACAAATCCCACAAAAGACTCCGTAATATACATATGTTTACATGCTCATGCACTACAAATCATCCTGCACTATTCCCCAGCCAGCTGCTGACTGACAATGTTTCTCTTCGCACATGTACAGTATTTATCTGAAGCACTCGTATAGTTTGTATTGTTTGTATTTTTTTAGTTTATGTACAGGTAAAAAAATTATTTTATATATAGCATATTTTATAGTCAAATCTATCAGTAGGATAGTTGTGTATAGGTTTATATTGTTTTACTGCACTGCTGTATTATTGTATTTATGTAGCACCGTGGTCCTGTGAGGCACGACATTTCGTTCCACTGTATGCCCCGCATGTAGCGGAATGACAATAAAGCTCAACTTGACTTGACTTGAGGTTCTAATATGTACACTTTAAGTACTAATATGTACGTTTAAGGTACCAAAATGGACTCTTTAGGTACAGACACCTTTTGAAAAGGTACCGCCCCAGTGACAGCTATTGTACCTTTATTTCTGAGAGTGTATCAGGACAGTCTGAATCACCATGCCATGTTAGACTTTATGGGCAGAAAGTCCCCAAATATATTAAAATGAGTTTTACTTTAGAAATTAAGAAAAAGCTCAGAGTGTACTGTATGTATTTGCATTTTTATGTTTTTGTTAATAATAAATTAAAAGATCTTGCAGGAAAATAAGCACCGCTACTGACCCACTTAGGATAATAATTTTGAAAGCTATGTTTTCTGCCTATAGGCAAGCACTACTACTACTAATAAGAAGAAGAATGTGGTGAGAAGATGAGTGACGAGTGGTAGCAGTATGCTGTTGTTTAATGTGAAGCAAACTCAGAAAGCAGGGCTGTCACTGCTTTGAATGTTGTCACTTGTCTGGACTGCTGCACATTGTCTTTTACTTTGAATAAGAATGACAAGCTTGACTTGTCACAATTTAAAGATTCTGATTATAAGGCTTCATTTAATCTCTTATGACAGAATGTTTTCAAGGGCTCATCACCCTGCAGCAGTGTTCTTAACCTGTCGTAGACTTAGGAGCTTCACAATCACCTCCTTGCCTTCACTCGGGTGTTAAAACGATTCTTCGAACTGCTGTTTAAACAAAGGGAGGGGATGACAGATTTATGAACCAGCTGAGGCCTGGTTGGGAGGAATAACGGACAAAAGGGATATAATGATGAATGCTATGTTGTTACACAAAGTAGATGGAACAATGAAATAGTAATCATTACCTGGGTCAACCTGGGAAACCATTATATACAGTTATGGGCAAAAATACCGGCACCCTTGGTAAATATGAGCAAAGGCGGCTGTGAAAATTAATCTGCATTGTTAATCCTTTTGATCTTTTATTTAAAAAAACTCACAAAAATCTAACCTTTCATTGGATAATAACATTTTTAAATGGGGGGAAATATCATTATGAAATAAATGTTTTTCTCAAATACACGTTGGACACAATTATTGGCACCCCTAGAAATTCTTATGAGTAAAATATCTCTGAAGTATATTCCCATTCATATTCACAATTTTGAGCACTCCAGGGTGATTATGAACATGACATTATACATTATCCAGGCATGGCTTCCTGTTTCACAGAAATATAAATAGGAGGGAAAACAAAGCCCAAATTCACTTAATCATCCATCACAATGAGAAAATATATATATTTATATTTCTGATGTGAAAAAGAGCTACAGCAGTGAAAATTCCCATTTCCACCATCAGGGCAATAATTAAGAATTTCCAATCAACATAAAATGTTACGAAACTGCCTGGAAGAAGAAGTGTGTCTATATCGTCCTAATGCACGTGAGAAGGAGAGTTTGAGTGGCTAAAGACTTTCCAAGGACCACAGCTGGAGAACTGCAAAAAATAGTTGAGTCTCGGGGTCAGGAAACCTTAAAAAAAAATGTTATATTATTTTCTATATTATATTACCGTATTGACCCGAATATAAGATGATATTTTTTTCTAGGAAATACATCTGAAAAAACGCAGTCGTCTTATATGGGGGGTCAATATGACATGTCAATAATACACCCACAACAATAGGTGGCGCCAAAAACGCATAAAACGAGTGTGCCATGAAATAATGTAATGTGTGTTGTAAAGATCGGGAGTGAAAACAAAAGAAAAAGAAAAGCTTACAGCAGCATGAGTCGTGATTGTCATGTTAGCCTGATGGGAACAAACTTCCTCTGTAAGTGATTTTAAAACATAAGACAGTACCCAGATTTGAAGACTACAATACGATTTCACTTCTACTGCTAATACAATTTTGGCAGGCTACTATGAGATGGATAGCCTAAATGTTTATAATGTTATATAGTTTAGATGGGCTACCTGTTATTTTATGGTATATCAAA
Organism: Acrossocheilus fasciatus; assembly: GCA_036784905.1. Classification (NCBI taxonomy): domain Eukaryota; kingdom Metazoa; phylum Chordata; class Actinopteri; order Cypriniformes; family Cyprinidae; genus Acrossocheilus; species Acrossocheilus fasciatus. The sequence continues at coordinate 21,734,963 of CM071943.1, forward strand.
AAGTGTATATTTTTAAATGTCATTGTTGGTACATTTGATCAGTATTTACCATACTTTCAAAACAAAAATTAAAATAGGAAAAATATGCAGTAATTTAAGAAAAAAAAAAGTTTTACAGAGAAAAAAAAACAAAAAAACAACAACAACAAGATTTGGTTTTCAAAAAACCTTTTTCCAGAAGGTACATCTGGAAAAAGGGGGGTCGTCTTATAATCAGGGTCGTCTTATATTCGGGTCAATACGGTATTATTTTTTATATTATGTATATTATTTTCACAGCCTTCTTTGATCATATTTACCAAGGGTGCCGATATTTTTGTCCATGACTGTATATATATATAATATAAAATTAGGTAGTGCAACCTGTAAGTGGCATACACTCTTTTTTTTTTCTTTTTTTCACAATGATGTCATAGAAGAAACATTTTGGCTTCCTAAAAGAACCTTTCTGTGAACATAACTTAAAATAACTATTTTTGTCTTAGTGTTAAGACACTTAGTGTAAAAGAACCCTTTTCTACTATAAAGAACCAATGGAAAGGTTACATGGATGTTAAAGGTAGTACATGGAACCACAGAAGCCAATAAAGGACCTTTATTTAGTGTAATCCAGGTAATATAGGACAGAAGGAGAACCGAGGAGCAGAACAAACAAATTTGAACACTTTTTTTCATTATGACCGTGTTTCCTAAATTGTTTATTGTGCCATTTAGTCTCTGAAGCACAGCTGATTGCAGCTGTTGTTGAAATGGGATCCAAAGATTTTCTGTAAGACTCAACAATGCTCGGACTCAGGATTCCATCTTCATTGAGAAGCATATATTGAGGTCCATGTCTCTAACTTCATATCTGTCTTTCTTAAGCACTTCACTGGTGTTAGAACAAGAAATCGAGAGATAACCGCCACTTATTCCTCTGCAACCTGATAGGATTCATTTGTCATTGCTATCCAACCCATTAAACAATCATCAGAGCTCTATTAACATCCCTCAAATAACTGAATAAGGAAACAGTCCAGAAGTAGCTGCTGCTTTAGAGGAACTACCTTTTCAGAAATAACCCAATATTATGTCTTAAACAAGTAACAGTTTAAAGACTCCGAATTTGTCTGCAGGACATGCAGTGAGAGCACAGAACAAGCACCACAAGGGATGGTTGGATGGTGGAGTTCGGCTTGTAAACCTACTAGTGCAGTGAGGCAGAAAGGTAAGTGCTCGTTTTATGTCTTGCCAGGACGAGATTGGCTAAAACATACCTTTAGGACATGTGAAAAATGGGTTATATGCTTGAAAAGTTTATTTACAAAAGAAACAAAAAATCAGACTACAGTAAAATATCATTCTTTTCCTGAAACTGGCTATTCATCTTATGAATGAGTTGTCATTACAGCATGTTTGAAAGAACAGAATGAATATACCAAATGGTTGCCCGGCTGCATAAATCAGCAATTACCACAGTGCTAATAGTTTTAATACAATTGCAAAAAGCCTGAAACAGATGACAGCGCTTGCTATTTTTTTTAGCTTTTGTTTATACAAAGCTTCTAGACAACAATGACAACATAACATATCTCAAAAAAGATGGGGAAAGCTCTTAACTGTCAATAGTTTAATTGAAGTGTTCAGCTCAAATTTACAACAAACATCTAAACAAAGAAATCACATTTTGCATGAAAAAATGGCGTTACTAAAGACCCTTGAATATTTTGATTTAAAATATCATGGTAGCATTTGTGGTGTTGTGTATTGAATTTAATTAATGCATATAAGAGGCTATTTATTTATTTCAATAATTGCAAAAAAAAATTAAGAAGATGGTACAAAGCATTTAATTTACCTAAAATAATGTCACAATGTGATACATTTTCTTTACGCAAAATATGTTTTATGGTTTTACTATTGATTTTAAGCTGAAATATGACCTGGACATTTCTTTAAAAGTTTTGTAAGATTCACCCTAAGTATAGTTGTCTGTGTGATTTAGGCAGGGTTAGGTTGGTGTCACATCAGTTGCTTTGAATTTTGGCTAAAAAGCTCAATCGTGGTCTAATCTGAAATCACTTCCCTTACACTCTTAGAGAAACACACTCACAGACCACTGGTCTTCCTCACAGGCAAGTTTTTTTTTGCAGAGCTCTCGATATGGTTGAATCATGCTTCATAATCCCTCTCAGCTACTGAACTCTGTTGCCCCCTGAAAGTGACTGTTGGCCTCTCTGAGGCTTTTCACAAGTTTGCTTCTTCAGGGAACTTTTTCTAGGAAACATTCAGGACATCTACTGTGATTTTCTAATATATGGATTTTCTAATATATTTTCTAGCTAGTAATACTAGTAATCTGATAAGTAATTCAATTTCTTGCATATAAAATGACTCACAAGCCAAACCAACCAACGAGAACATGAAACAATAATGATGATTCATAAAAATAGAGCATAGGCACCAAAGCTGTTGTGGGTCTACTTGCCGAATCTCTCTGTAACTGGCATAGATATGCAGAAAATTAAAGTTGTTTGGCAAATAAATTAGCATATTCCCTACATTTTATTATTTAAGCTTTACGTTACACCTCAAATGACAAGGGAATTTATAGTAATGTCAAAATTATTTAGCCAGTTCACAGATTCATTCTCTTAAATTCTTAAATTTAAAATGCAGAGCATTTACAACCCTGCTTAATAATATATGCATAGTTTAGCATATGCATGAGCTGATGAGAAAATTTTGTATTGCCGGCAGTCCAGAAGTGTGCCAGAAATGCATCAGCTTCATAATACTTAAAAAATGTTGCCATTATTCACATCGTCGCCATGCCTGAAGACGGATCATTGTTCATAGTGTGCAACACGCAGATGTCAGAGCGGCTCTGTCGGAGTCCATCAAAGTGAAGGGCGAACATCTTCAAGCTTTCTGATCAGAGAAGACAAGCCTGGCAGGGGATATCCCCTCATACCATCATCCGCACAAAGAGGATGATGGTGAAGTGTGAAAGACAGGATTTTGCTCTTTTTATTTTGAAGAGACTATAAAGGAATCATTTGGTGGAATTGGGTTCGTCGGCATGTTTTCTGTGACAGGTGGAACAAAGAATGGGAGAGAGAAATCATAAAGTGCACTGTTAGACATTTCTGTAATTTCCACAGTTATTTACTGTATATCACCCAGTGTAATACTGCAAATTCCCTGTACAGTAAATAACTGTAATACCCTTCGCATCATGGGAATTTTCTGTGACGTCAGACCCCACATACAGAGACTTGCTGTATTTTTTAAAATTGCTGTATACTACTGTAACCGTCTCTTTGGCGCCATTATACTGAGGTCGTTTTATTTTCCTCATATTGCCCTACACCGTGTCTACAATGCGGCAACAGCTTGGGACTACTGGACGTGTTACATAGCTTCTAATGATTGGACAATCAGTTTGTACTTAGTGTCAGAAACAGCGCGAGCGCTTTGAGTACATCTGTACATCAGAAATATACCGGGGCATCACATTACTGTCCGCATCCACTGTAGATAGTATATATAATGGGTTCTATATTGCTTTTTTATCGAGTCGCGCCTCGCCGCGGAAGACACGGATCCAGCGGGGCAGCGTCGCGGGTTTTTCCCAGGGATGAACCAGTGAGAGTGGGAGAGCTCCGGAGAACATCTACGCTGTGTGTTGATGCACCTTACGAGAGAATAAGACCAGCAAGCAAGGTAAAAATATATGTACGTTTGTCTGTGTCAGATTTTTGCACACCAGTTTAACCTAGTAACATTTACTCGTCAACATGGCGGTTACAGAACTTTACCACGGTAAACTGCACTGTCGTTTCAAACGACTTTTGTCAGCTTATTGATAAGTTACCGAATTAAAATTGTTTTTAACAAGCAACGCTTATCTTATATTAATTAATATGAAATTTAGTTCAGTTGTTAGTAGTTAATGTTGGCCAGTAGCCTGAGAAAATAAAATTGTATGTTAGCTAGGGTAAACAAGTTTTATGGCTACACCTGCCTTTCTAGTTTTAGAATTATTTTTTTTATAGTTTTTAATGGAATTTAAGATTTACTGCATTTTTTTTTGCATTTGTGTTTTAAAGGCAACTGCAATGAAGCATCAAGAAAGACACGAGCAGGCCAGCCACCCCGAGACTGATAATTCATGGTAAGAGAACAACTATGGTTTTGAGAGATTTGTGTATTCTATATGAGGTTTGCCTTTTAAAAGTGTGCTATTTCTTCTATTTGTTTTTCAGAGAAGACATTTCTGTCAAAGTGGTTGCTGAGCAAAGATGGTGGCCACGTTTTGGAGCAGTACCTGGGTTTTGCAGATGGCTATGTATTCTTTGGCTGCTTGTATTTTTTCCCCCATTATGTTTCTGTTGCCTAAAGATTCTTTGTGAGGATGAATCCAGAGGACACAACATAATGCACTGCAAAACGTCCTAAGAGAGGAGAAATGATGAAGATGCACTGTTCCAGCATTGGAAGTCTGTATTTTTAAGTGTTATAAATGCAATGTTTTAAATAAAGAATTTGATATTTTGTAATTATTGTGTCTGTTTTAATTGAATGCAAGTAGTACCTATGTAGAGTAAAAATAAACTGAATTCTATATAAAAATGATCAAATCTAATCTATATTAAAATGAATGAATTTCAGTAGTATACTGATAAATCAAATACAGTTTGCTACTGTAAATCTTAACAGTGTTGCCAGTAAGTTACTGTAAAAAACCTTTGAAATGTGTTAGGCCTTGTTTATCAGTGATTATATGCTACAGCTGACGCAATTCAAACTTTTCAGCATTCAGTTTGCATTCTCCTGCTGTAGTTGGTAAATTAGCAAACTTTAGTCAGAGCTAAACAGTTTTTGAAAGCCATTTGTGATAAATTCTCAAGTTGTCCACTGCTATGGGAAGCCTATGTGATGGCTATTCTGTTTAACAGGGTTTCTCAGCCAGTTGTTTCCAAACCCTTAGAGGCTTGTGATGGAACTGCAGGGGGTTTGTGAGATTCTGATAAGCCATCTGTACACTGTCGAGTCAAAGCAGCTCTGTGCCAGCTCCAAATTCTGCAAACTCTACAAATTATGCAGCTTCAGTAAGTAAAGCTGCACAAAAGGCACTCTAAAATATGCCAACTCATATTTGACAAGCCACTTCCCTGAGTGTCAAAGGTGTCTGTGATGCACCTTTGGCTCTGTAAAAGAAATGCCACATCAGAGCCACTTTGAACTTTGCCATTGTCGTGACAGTCATGCATCTTGTTTTTTTTTTTTTTTTTTGGCTGGATGATAGTGTAATGTCAGTGGCGAATTAAATGAAAACATTTTACTATATATATATATATATATATATATATATATATATATATATATATATATATATATATATATTAAAATAAAATTTAAATTGCATAAGCATACAGTGTTAAATAAAATAATAATCTATATCAATACAAATAAAATACAGTGATCATGCAAGACTGTAAAATGCATTATATTTATTGAACCGTTAACATTACTTACAATCTCAGGAGGCAGTCAAAGTAAGGCATGTGGGTTCAGTTGAGCAAAAATGTTGGGAACCCCTGCTGTAAAAGGTCCTCCGCATGTAATATATCCCCTCTTGTGGTGCTGTTGGCTGAAAAAAAAGCCCATGATAGATTTCATAACCTTCAGATAATGCTCTCACACTGCTATGGGAATAGTGCCATCCTGAGGAGTTAAGAGTAGATGAGAAATGGAGAGAAAAATAAGAAAAATATTTGAATGGACATATAAAGAACTGTCTTAGGGCTTTTCTGTCCTAAAACCAAATACAAAAGTATATGCATGTTTTAAAATGTAAATAATGTGTATAATATATAAACTCTTCTGGGAACTTTAGTCATGGAACTTAAAAAAATGAAATAAAAATAAATAACTAAATACATACATACATACATACATTTTTATTTATTTATTTATTGATGTATTTATTTATTTATTAAGTTCCATGACTAAAGTTCCCAGAAGATTTTCCAGTAGTTTTTTGGAAGATTGCAAGGGATTTTATCAGGGTGAGGTCACACACCAAACACTATACATACTTTTGTAATTGGTTTATAGATCATTGGCAGCTGTATTTACGGCTTTGACTCATATGTTGTGTTTGTGGTCCTGGAGTCTTTTGTGGCCTTTTTAATTGGTTCTGTTTGAAGAAGGAGCATTTTTAATCCCCTTTATTTTTACAACATATCTTTTGATCTTCAAATCATTGTATGATGCATTTCTTCTGAGGCCAAGTAGCTTTAGCTATGTTGCTAACATTTAACTATTAACACATTAACACTCACCCTCACTCACTCACTTTTCCTGTATGCAGAATAACAAAGCAGTCACCACAAACCTGAATAGTTCTAGTTCCCACTGCATGTTTCTTGACCCTGTTTAATTCTATCTCTCTCTATGCTTTCGTGGCCACATGGGACCATCCTTCCTGTGATTATTCAGCAATTAGTTGGCTGTCTTCATCGTCCATGCAGTGCTGAGCTAGAGACAGTTGCCTCATAGCCTATTCTTCATGTTCTCAGTAGGTTTCTGGTAATTATTTTTGAGTCTTCAGTTCGGTAGTGAAAAAAAAGAGGTGCTCTCAAATATGTAGCTTCCAGGATAACACAAGTAGGCTACTAAAAGGAAACTGAGCTTCACATTTAAAAGAGCTGATAACAACAATAGGTAGGCAATTAATCAAATTATTTTTTCATTAATATTAAATATTACATTAATATTAAGTAGTGCAAATTAATTTAATGAGGAACAGGGATTTAAAATTGCGTTTTTCACAGTTGATGGATATTATGTGGCATGTCTAGTGATGCCATATGGCCTGGTTGGATCTTCTCAGCCTCTGTACATTGAGGGCAGTTTGGCAGAACAGGTTTTTATCCTGCTCAATTCTTGATGCAGGGACAGACAGATGTATTACTTTGTGGGCTGTGAAGCATATGGTCCCAAGGAACTATCCTGAGTCACGACAGATAACTTTTGGATCTTTCAGTAATTGCTAACTTCCCATTGTGGTCATCCAAAAAGCTGTGCTTCCATGCTGCAGACCATGATAAACACAAAATACTCTGAACTGACAGAAAACTATTCCCTGTAATGCCATGTACACAAACACATATTATCAAAATGAATTCCTTGGCACTCTAAGTAACCATTGTACCCAAATTAGTTGAATTGCAGTAAACTGTTAAAATAGATGGAATCCAGTGATCTCATGGGATGTGTAAACATATCCATCAAATGAATGAGACAAATTAAACAACAGAGTGCCTTCTCATAGATAAAAGACTTGGCAAAAGCTGGGCTAAACACATCAAATGACATATGAGTGTCATTTCATTTTGTGACAATGCCAAGCATTGTCAACAACACCAAATCCCATTTTATGATGTGCCTAAAAGGTACACACCTGCCCGCACCTAAATGACACAACATCAGGATTTTCAGACCAGAATTATGATCTAGGGACACAAAAATATAACCATAACTTTCTACTCTAAATTAGCCATATTATTGTCCTACGTGAATTAAATGTTTAATTAAAAAATAATTAATTTTGTAAAAGTTATTGCATATGTCCATTACAGCATATGCTTGGCACCATGGACGTTTTTTGTTGTTGTTGTTGTTGTTGTTGTCAAAAATCGCATAAAAAAATTGCTTTAGCAGAATTTAGTCCAGTCATTTGTAATTGGGTTGGCATAAAATGAACAAATAAATAAAAAAGTAAAATATTAATAATAATAATTAGTTCATTTTTTTAATCAAACGCATTAAATTGATTAAAAATGTATACAGGTGCATTTCAATAAATTAGAATATCATGGAAAAAGTCTTTAATTTTTTTGTAATTTAATTAAAAAAGCAAACTTTCTTATATTCTAGATTCATTGCAGACAAACTAAAATGTTTCAAGAGTTTTTTAAATTTATTTATTTTTTTTTTTTTAATTCTGATGGTTACGACTTACAGCTTAGGAAAATGAAAAATTCAGTATCTCAAATTTTTTTAATATTTTCTCAAAGATCAATAAAAAAAAAAAGATTTACAAAACAGAAATGTTCAAGATCTCCAAAGTAGGTTTAATTATGCACTCAATACTTGGTTGGGGCTCCTTTTGCACAAATTACTGCTTCAGTGCTGCGTGGCATAGAAGCAATCGGCCTGTGGCACTGCTGAGGCGTTATTGAAGCCCAGGTTGCCTTGATAGCGGCCTTCAGCTCGTCTGTATTGTTTGGTCGGATGCTACTTATCTTCTTCTTGACAATACCCCATAGATTCCGTTCAGGTCCGGTGAATTGGTTGGCTAATCAAGCACAGTAATATCATGTCAGCAAACCACTTGGAAGTGGTTTTGGCACTGTGGGCAGGTACTAAAGTCCTGCTAGAAAAGGAAATCAGCATCTCCATAAAGCTTTTCAGCAGATGGAAGCATAAAGTGCTCCAAAATCTCCTGGTAGATAGCTGCATTGACTTTGGACTTGATAAAACACAATGGACCAACATCAGCAGACAGCACCCCAAATCATCACTGACTTTGGAAACTACACACTGGACTTCAAGCAGCTTGGATTCTGTGCCCCTCTAGTCTTCCTACAGACTCCAGACCTTTATTTCCAAATGAAATAAATAAATGGATGGTGCCTTTTATCTAAAAAGAGGACTTTGGACAACTGAGCAACAGTCCAGTTCTTTTTCTTCTTAGCCCTAGGTAAGATGCTTCTGACGTTGTTTGTGCTTCAGAAGTGGCTTGGTAGCCCTTTTCCTGAAGACGTCTGATCATGGTGACTCTTGATGCACTGACTCCAGCTTCAGTCCACTCCTTGTGAAGCTCTCTCAAGTGTTTGAATCAGCTTTGCTTGACAGTATTCTCAAGCTTGCGGTCATCCCTGTTGCTTGTGCACCTTTTCCTACCCAATTTCTTCTTTCAACCCAAATTCTGGAAATGTTGCGACGTTTTTTAAATTTGAATAAAATAAAAATGAAAGGAATTTCAAATCACATGAGCCAATATTTTATTCACAATAGAGCATAGATAACATAACAAATGTTTATACTGAAAAAAATTACATTTTTATGCACAAAATGAGCTAATTTCAAATTTGATGCTTGCTACAGGTCTCAAAATAGTTGGGACAGAGGCATGTTTACCATGGTGTAGCATCTCCTCTTCTTTACAAAACAGTTTGAAGACGTCTATGCATCGATTTTATGATTTTCTGGAGTTTTGGTGTTGGAATTTGGTCCCATTCTTGCCTGATATAGGTTTCCAGCTGCTGAAGAGTTTGTGGTCATCTTTGACTTATTGTTTTCATTTAATGATGCGCCAAAGGTTCTCTATAGGTGAAAGATCTGGACTGCAGGCAGGCCAATTCAGCACCCGAACTCTTCTACTATGAAGTCATGCTGTTGTTATAGCTGCAGTATGTGATTTTGCATTGTCCTGCTGAAATACATGTCGTCTGGAGGGGAGCATATGTTGCTTTAAAACCTTTATATACCTTTCAGAATGCATAGTGCCTTCCAAAACATGCAAGCTGCTCATACCGTATGCACTTATGCACCCTCATACCATCAGAGATGCTGGCTTTTGAATTGAATGTTGATGACACGCTGGAAGGTCTCCCTCCTCTTTAGCCCGGAGGACACAGCGTCCGTGATTTCCAACAAGAATGTCAAATTTGGACTCGTCTGACCATAGAACACTTTTCCACTTTGAAACAGTCCATTTTAAATTAGCCTTGCCCCACAGGACACAATTGCGCTTCTGGACCATGTTCACATATGGCTTCCTTTTTGCATGATGCCGCTTTAGTTGGCATCTGTAGATGGCATGGCGGATTGTGTTTACCGACAGTGGTTTCTGAAAGTATTCCAGGGCTCATTTAGTAATGTCAATAACAGAATCATGCCGATGAGTGATGCCGTGTCGTCTGAGGGCCTGAAGACCACGGGCATCCAACAAAGGTCTTCGGCCTTGTCCCTTACGCACAGAGATTTCTTCAGTTTCACTGAATCTTTTGATGATGTTATGCACTGTAGATGATTATATTTGCAAAGCCTTTGCAATTTGATGTTGAGCAACATTGTTTTTAAAGTATTCCACAGTCTTTTTACACACTCTTTCACAGAGTGGAGAGCCTCTGCCCATTTTTACTTCTGAGAGACTCTGCCTCTCTAAGACATCCCTTTTATAGCTAATCATGCTACAGACCTGATGTCAATTAACTTAATTAGTTGCTAGACGTTCTCCCAGCTGAATCTTTTCAAAATGTCTTGCTTTTTCAGCCCTTTGTTGTCCCCATGCCAACATTTTTAAGACATGTAGCAGGCATCAAATTTGAAATGAGCTCATTTAGTGTATAAAAGTGTACAATTTCTCAGTTTAAACATTTTTTATGTTCTCTATGTTCTATTGTGAATAAAATATTGGCTCATGTGATTTTAAAGTCTTTTAGTTTTCATTTTATTCAAATAAATAAAAAATAAAAAACGTCCCAACATTTACAGAATTCGGGTTGTAATATGCTTTGATACAGCACTCTGTGAACAGCCACCCCTTTCAGTAATGACCTTCTGTGTCTTACCCTCTTTGTGGAGGGTGTCAATGATTGTCTTCTGGACCATCACCAAGTCAGCAGTCTTCCTCCTGCAATTGGCATGCTGACTGCAGGAATGTCCACCAGAGCTGTTCCCCTTGAATTGAATATTCATTTCTCTACCATAAGCCATCTCCAAAGGCGTTTCAGAGAATTTGGCAGTACATCCAACCGGCCTCACAACCGCACATCACGTGTAACCACACCAGCCCAGGACCTCCACATCCAGCATATTCACCTCCACGATCGTCTGAGACCAGCCACCCAGACAGCTGCTGCAACAATCGGTTTGCATAACCAAAGAATTTCTGCACAAACCGTCTCAAGGAAGCTCATCTGCATGCTCGTCGTCCTCATCGGGGTCTCGACCTGACTGCAGTTGTCGTAACCGACTTGAGTGGGCAAATGCTCACATTCGATGGCGTCTGGTACTTTAGAGAGGTGTTCTCTTCACGGATGAATCCCGGTTTTCACTGTACAGAACAGATGGCAGACAACATGTATGGCGTCGTGTGGGTGAGCGGTTTGCTGATGTCAATGTTGTGGATCGAGTGGCCCATGGTGGCAGTGGGGTTATTGTATGGGCAGGCGTATGTTATGGACAACAAACACAGGCATTTATTGATGGCATTTTGAATGCACAGAGATACCGTAACGAGATCCTGAGGCCCATTGTTGTGTCATTCATCCACGACCATCCACGACCATCATCAACATGGGGTCGTTGCAGCATGATAATGCACGACCCCATGTTGCAAGGATCTGTACAAAATTCCTGGAAGCTGAAAACATCCCAGTTCTTGCATGGCCAGCATACTCACCGGACATGTCACCCATTGAGCATGTTTGGGATGCTCTGGATCGGCGTATACGACAGTGTGTTCCAGTTCCTGCCAATATTCAGCAACTTCGCACAGCCATTGAAGAGGAGTGGACCAACATTCCACAGGCCACAATCAACAACCTGATCAACTCTATGCGAAGGAGATGTGTTGCACTGCGTGAGGCAAATGGTGGTCACACCAGATACTGACTGGTTTTCGGACCCCCCAATACAGTAAAACTGCACATTTTAGAGTGGCCTTTTATTGTGGCCAGCCTAAGGCACACCTGTGCAATAATCATGCTGTCTAATCAGCATCTTGATATGCCACACCTGTGAGGTGGATGGAGTATCTCGGCAAAGGAGAAGTGCTCACTAACACAGATTTAGACAGATTTGTGAACAATATTTGAGAGAAATAGGCCTTTTGTGTACATAGAAAAATGGGGGCAAAAACAAAAGTGTTACATTTATAATTTTGTTCAGTGTATATTAAGAAATAAAAATACAATATGAAATATAAGAGAAAAATGTTCATGGGGACACAAAATGGTAACACTTTATATTAGGTGGCCTTAACTACTATGCACTTACATCAAGAAATAAGTACAATGTACTTATTGTATTCATATTGTATTTCAAAACACTTTTGCTACTATTAAGGTGGTATATGGGTAAGGTTTGGGACAGATTAATTGGTTTGGGTAGGTTTAAGAGTGGGTTTAGGTGTGAGGGATGGGTCAACAGTGTAATTATAAATGTAATTATAGAAATTAATTACAGATCTAATAACATAAAGGTATTATTAACAATATAAGTACAATGTAAGAACATGTATGTACACAATAAGTGCATTGTACCAAATTATTAATTTAAATGTAAGTACATAGTAGTTAAGGCCACCTAATATAAAGTGGGACCTTAGTTATATTATTTTAAACATCTTAGTTATATTATTTTAAAGGAATGTATTCAACAGTGTCATGTTTGTGGATGTGTGGATGTATATCTGTAAAACATCCACAAATCTATGATTTTCAGACTTCCTAGTAAAGCCAGAGCCTAATCTCTTTGTGCAGTGTGTGGCCTTCAAATGCTGTGTGTACAGAACCAGAGTGGGCTCATCTTAAAGAGATTATGGTGGCTGGATTGTAATTTCACTCTAATACTATTGGTTGACTCTCCAGTTCCCCTTTTAAAGCAGTGTGAAGTTGACTTGAGACATTCTGGATGGCAACCTTATTGGAATATCAACCGTTGTGGAAGACGTGGAAGAGAAATCTCAGGATCCTGAAAGAGAAAATCTCTCTGAGTGAAATGGTTCCTACCTATACCATTTACTTCTCTGTCTGAAGTGGCAGTCTTGCTCCAAATCAACTGTGAAATTGTATTTGAAAGACATTAAACTGGTACTGTTACACTATAGGAGTTTGCTCACAGAGCCAAATCTTATTTCCAGCTGTATCCCACTACTTCAATAAGAACCGGTGTAACACTGAAGACTCCAAGCAGCCCACACATATAACAAAATGTTGAGCATAATTAACTCAACATAATTAACTCTACTGTACTAGATGAAAGCCTTTGCCTACTTCGCCTATACTATGCTATACTAAACTATAAGCAACATTCAATAGGATTAGAGGGCTGAAACAAACTACTACACTTTTTGCATTATCTCCTGTGATAAAGGACATGCTAACCTTTAAAATCAATCCTGACTCATCAGGCTTATGCATTTCCTGGGAGAAGAGCAAAAAAAAAAACCCAAAAATAAATAAAACATCAGCAGCTAAATTTGTCTTTGAAATGAAACATCAAATGCATTAAGAAGTTCCCTGGCAAAGGCCAGTTGCGATGACTCAAATTAAATTGAATTGCCAAGGCAGTTGTACGGATGAAAGTTGAGATAAGGCAGTCGATTAAGAGCTTTAATAATGAGCTTGCTATTGATGATATTGGGAGCTAAGAACATCAATTGGGATGAGTATCGTTTTTAGTCTTGAGTCGTAGATCTTACGCTGTACAAGCCGTTTTAAAGCAGCTCTAACAAAATCACGCAAGAGTACACAGTTTTCACTAAGTAAATATATTGTAGCCTCTCTTTTCTTTCCTTGTACCTTTTCTAACAGTGATATGCTACATCTTTTCATTTTGTATGCACACTATATGCCAACCATTTTCAGCATGAGACTCACAGAAGAGATTAATTTAATTCTGGTATTCTCTTTCAAAACTTTGCAGCATGTACGTGGTTAAGTTGATTTCAGTTCTCAGTTCGCTGAAACAAGCATCCTTTGTGCCAAACACAAAATTCTCATCTGCAAAAGTGTCAAATAGCAGCCCCAGGCGCTTAACAGTGGTCAAAAAAGATTTCCAACACGACTTACAGGCCAATTCTGCTTTTGTAAACTCAGATGACAATTCAGACAGGAATTAAATTACCACTAGGTCATTCGCCTGGAAATTTTCTCCACATTTCGGAATCAGACAGCAATCAAATCACAGACTATTGCATGCAAGTGTTGAAATTACATTATGTGCACATATAAAACAATTACTGTCTGAATAAGGCATTTGATCTATGTCTATAATGTATGTGCATTGTGCACAATAATATCACTTAGATCTTGCTAACAGTTTCCATATTCATTATATTACAATTACACTACAGCGATGGACTGACACAGACATGCCAACAGAGGTCAAGTCCTGTTTTACATCCTATGTATCAATATTTATTGCAGTTTTAGTGCTTTTTAGTGTTTTTTATATATACATATTTGTAGAGCACACATGGACACTACTGTATTAGTACAGACAGACAGTCCATCAGATTCTGTTTTAGTGCGATTTGGAGAAGCTTAGCTTCTCTTCTAGAAACCTGACAGAATGGCACCTTCATTTTTATGTTACAAATCCTCTTCCATCCTCAATCTAAAGGACACAGAAATATATCAGTGCAAGCCATACACTGTATTTGGCAAATCATTTATTTATCTGTCATCAGATAGACTACATGTTTCTGACAGCTTTACTGTCAGGGTGTACAATACACATCTGATCAGTTCACTGCTCCTGAGTTATGTGGATGAAAAGCAGGTGGATCATGTATAGATTTATTTAGAAATGAAATAAAACTCTGAAGAGCAAATTCATTAAACTGAGCACCACTTTTAAATGCAGTGTTTCAGAGCAAATAACAGTATCTCATTCACAAACCACCAACAATCTAAATGCTGAAACTATTGCTAAATTTGCACTGTGAGTATTTAAATGCAAAATTATATTATGTGACAATTTCAGAGTGAGATGTCAAGTCAGTGGTGCTAAAAGGGTGTTCAGTTTTATCCAAAACAGTGTTGAAAAAAGGTTAATGCTTTATTGTGTTTGAAAATAACATACCACCTACACTAAACCCTTCCCTAAACCTAAATTATTATTTTAACAAAATGAAACATGAGATAAAAACACATTTTTTTTTAGGCAACCATGTCATCTCAGCTAGCTTTTATGATCTTTTTTTATAGTGACTCATGTTTCAAGAGCGATGCTGTACCAGGTGAGCCAACAAGCAAGTGTACCTGGTCAGAAAAGTCATACATATGGAGTAGATAATGTGTTCAGAATATTTTTATATTTGACATGCGTCAGAAATAATGTATTAACACATGCACTATAGTAAAAGTGTTTTGAGGTCAATGGTATTATGCAAGGAACCGTGTGAAATTAAGTCTTTATTAATTGATAATCTGCCCCTGTAGTCATAATTTGTGTGAAAAGGACTAAAAGTTGTTGTTGTTTTACATTTACATTACATTACATTT
Source organism: Acrossocheilus fasciatus (assembly GCA_036784905.1). Classification (NCBI taxonomy): domain Eukaryota; kingdom Metazoa; phylum Chordata; class Actinopteri; order Cypriniformes; family Cyprinidae; genus Acrossocheilus; species Acrossocheilus fasciatus. Next base: position 21,750,253 of record CM071943.1, read on the forward strand.
ACATTTAGTCATTTAGCAGAGGCTTTTATCCAAAGCGACTTACAAATGAGGTCAATAGAAGCAATCAAAACCAACAAAAGAGCAACAACATGTAAGTACTATGACAAGTCTTGGTTAGCCTAATGCAGTACACGTAGCAAGGTTTTTTTTTTTTTTTTTTTTTTTTTTAAAGAAATATGTAGATAGAATAGAAAAAAGAAAGCTAGTGTTAGTTTTTCAAGAAAAGCTAGCAGTTAGAGAATAAATATGCAATTGATAGAGGGTCAAGTGTGTTTTCTTTTTCTTTCTTTTTTAATAAAAAGAAGACAGATAAAATAGAATAAGAATAGAGAGTGCTAGATTTAGGGTCAACTACAGATGGAAGAGATGTGTTTTTAGCTGTTTCTTGAAGATGGCTAAGGATTCAGCTGCTCGGATTGAGTTGGGCAGGTCATTCCACCAGGAGGGAACAGTTAATGAAAAAGTCTGTGAAAGTAATTCTGTGCCTCTTTGGGATGGCACAATAATGTGTCATTCACTTGCAGAACGCAAGCTTCTAGAGGGCACATAGGTCTGAAGTACTGAATTTACATAAAGGGGTGCAGAGCCAGAGGTGGTTTTGTAGGCAAACATTAATGCCTTGTTAATTAATTAATATTTTACTGTCACTAGTGTTCATTTCAGCTGGAAACTGCACTGAACTGTATATGTTTAAGTAAGTAATTTTTTTTTTTATTTTGCAAAAATGTACGTAAAGGCACATTTTTTTCCTACTCATTTTTCGCCAGACAAGAAAAGTGTCCATGAGTGTCCATGTGGTGGCTTCCTTGTGACTAGATCATTGTCTTTTGGCTATGTCACATCTGCACCTCAAAGACCCCCCATAGGAGAAAAAAAAATATTGCTCAGTAGTTGCTTTTCCTAAGCTCAGGAGACTTAGATGAGATTCTCATATATCTCTCATTTTAGTATCAAATCTCCATCAACACTCCATTATATGAATATTTTATTGCTCAGTGGTAGCTCTTTCTAACCTTTAGAAGAGATCTCAACAACATCACACACTGGGTTCAGTTCAGTTCAGTTCAGTTCATCTTTATTCATTTCCTGAAGGCAATTTGGTTGAAGCACACAAACATTCCACATAAACGACAAAAACACAATACAAAAAAAAAAAAAAAAAAAACACAATCCATTTCCTTCCTAAAAAGTTCTTACCTTAAATTTAAAAACTTTACAGCTGAGGGGATAAATGAATGTCTAAACCGATTTGTTTTGCTAATAGGGGTTCTATAACGAATGCCAGAAGGGAGTAGGTGGAACTCGTGATACATGGGGTGGGAATCATCTAACAAAATGCTCTGGGCTTTACCCAAAACCTTTCTATGATATAACTGGGCCATAGTCATCTGCTTCCTCCCCGTTATTTTACTTCCTTGGTTTACAATCCTCTCAAAACAATTCTTGTTTTTCACATTTAGAGAATTAAACCAGCACGACAGTGAAAAGCATAACAGTGACTCAATATAAGATCTGTAGAACATGCACATCAATGTTTTGTCCACATTAAATGACCTTAGTTTCAGCAAGCAATACAATCTTTGCTGCCCCCTCTTACACAAAACATCAGTATTGGGAGAAAAGGACAATTTGTTATCCAAAACAGTACCCAAATACGTGTACTGTTCAACACTCTCAATACCTACTCCTTTAATGCTTGTTTGCTTATACTGAATAAATTTCCTCCTAGAGTTAAAATCAATAGTCATTTCCTTAGTTTAAGAAACGTTAAGTTTTAAGAAAGCATTCTGACACCACATAATAAAATCATCAACCACAGGCCCATACATGGAGTCCTCCTCACTCATTAAGCTAACAATTACAGAATCATCAGCAAATTTTATGATATGCTTATTTCTATAACTACTCTTACATTCATTTGTGTGCCAAATAAATAATAAAGGAGAGAGGGCACATCCTTGAGGTGACCCAGTAGAGGACACCAGCCATTCAGAAAAAACAGTCATTTACTTTAACTCTCTGTATTCTCTGCACAAGGAAATGTAAAATCCATCCTACGAGACTAAAATCCAACCCAAATTCATTAATGAGCTTCTCGACTAAGATATGTGGCTGAATGGTATTGAAAGCAGATGAAAAATCAATAAAAAGTAATTTAACAAATGTTTTCAGCTTGTCCAGATGCTGAAGTACTAAGTGTAAGAGAGTCGCTACTGCATCCTCTACCCCTCTCTTAGACCTATAAGCAAATTGTAGGGGGTCTAGAGAACTCTGTGTCCTTTGCATAATTACTTTCTTAACTAATTTTTCTAAACATTTTTGTAGGGTTTAATATGTAAATAATTGAATTTAGCTCAAAGGGAATCATTTATGATTTTATAGGGAATTTGAACAGAATCACTGTTTTGCGGCTGATCACTGAGTTGGTTGGCGATTCACTGAACGAGCCGTATAACATTAATTCTGCACTTGATATTAAAATCCAAAATATAGTGAAAACACTATTAATAAGCACAGTTACAAGATCGCCAGATTAAGACATTAACTTGTAAGCACAAAACACAAGATACTTCTCTTTTCAATATAAATAAGACTTTATTTATATAAACCTAAGACATAAACTAATCTAACACATGAACACACGCATTCACATGTTGCAGAAAGAGAGAAAGGATTAGTTTAGAGAATGAGAATGTGAAATCCCAAGTTTATAGCAATATGTGCCATTGCATAGACCTGAATAACCATCAATCACTTGAGTTTCTCAATGAGGCTAAAATTTATATTAAACGCACCAGCTCAGTTAGAATCTGGGAGGTTCTTGCATGCGTTGCCTTTGTGTTACAGCGATTCCCTTTTGTTGTCATCGTCGTTGCAGGAAAAGGAGTTTCCCAAGTGCTGATTGGCTGGAAGTTCAGTAGTCATTGAAGTGATGTCTTGGCCGTTGGCTGAGGATGCGGAGTTGGTCTGGTTGAAGTTTTGAGGTCGTCACAGGCTCGAGTTGAACTCGGAGACTAGGCGTGGCGGCAAAACTTAAACTGAGAACACGAAACTCAAAACGGAAAAGAAACTAAAATAAAAGAAAGAAAGGGTGTAACGAGACTAGGTGTTTTTTTCTTCTCATCGTAGTGTTAAGTAGCAACTAGCCTTTAAGCCAGAGCACGCTCAAAGAGCGCTAAAATGCAGCGTCAAAACACGGTGACAAAAAGAAGAAGGAAGAGAGAAGGGCAAGAAGGGAGATTTGATGGTATCCTGAGTTTTTAAACTCGGCTTCTGGACACATCCCATCTGGTGTCTTGACCAATTAGATAGGCTATTATCTTAGCTGGGGTTGTTCCTTCCATCATAAATCAGCATGTTATCAGTCACATGGTCTGAATTTTACACACTCTTGCAAAGTATACTTTTGGATGTGATTTCTATAACCAGAATATGATACATTTGACAAAGAATCAATTGGAAGAAATGTTTCAAGCTAGAATTGTCAAGCTCATACATACCAAACGCAAATAAACCTTAAAGTCATTCAATAGTTATTAAAAAAGACATACATAATATGTGCTTAAAACATGATAGTCTAATGTGTGGGTTACATACATAATATAGTGTTATGCCTAGCAATGTCCTTTTAGGATGGTTTTATGTGCATATGAAAAAGAAAGTCTCTGTGTAGTTCTGTGGAGACCAAAAGACATGTTCCTTGGACAGAGGAATTTCAGTCTGGTTCTTTGTTGTCTATGTGTAGGGGAGAAGTCAATCTAAAGAAAGTCATGATTTCTCTTGTGGAACACCATGTGATGGCCATCTCTTTGACCATTAATCTTGATTATTTGCCCCAAATTTGACTATCTCCTTCCTGTGTTGGACTTATCAATAGGGTTGTTCCGATTCCGATACTAGTATCGGAAATTCCACCGATACCACAAAAAATTCTGGCATCGGTATCGGCAAGCACTTGAACTCATGTACCGATCCGATACCATTTTTAAACAAGACCTATAGTTATGCACGCTAGCTTTGCTTAACGCTGCAAATCGGAAATCAATTCTTCTTCGCTGCTCAGAATGCAAACACAGGAAGTTGTGCTGTGTTGCCACACAAGCAACCACTATTTAGAGCAGCGAAGAAGAAATACAAACGTGCTGGCACATTGCCAGTAAGTTAAATCACTCGCATATGCGACTAAATCTTCACCCTGGGCGACTAAATGATGTCTAATATTAGCCACTGGCTAATAAATGATCATATTTTACTGGGAGGCTATGTATAAGTTTAGCACAGATATATTGTCACCCGCTGAACACTCTGAGCGCTTCAGAGTTTCTCTCTCCGCCAAGCGATCTATTTTTCAGATCATCTGAATGAATGCGCAGCGCACCTGTATTTGACGTACCGTAAGCTCTAGTGTGAAGCGCACGCCTCGCCGTCGCTTTGCTTTTTTCCTCGCACGGAGAGGGAGAGGGAGAGGGAGCGAGAGAGTCTTACGTGTAGTGCATCAATTCTGCATTTAAACGTTATTCTTTCTTGTATTTTCCTGTCAAAATAACGGAGTTCCTTTGGAATTCTTCAGCTTTTAAGAACTGCCGGGTTCTCCGGTAGTAGGCGGAGCTAATGCGCAAACGACAATCTCATTGGCCGGCGCTCACCTATTATCATCCCTATTTTGATTTCAGCAAATAAGTTTGAGCCAATGCAGACAACCTGATTAATATTCATGAATCCAGCAGCTCGTTAATCCTTAGTGCGTTTTTATATTGTTCTTAGCAGGATTCATAGTATGATTATTATCTTATCAGTATTATTGATAGTTTTTCCCCATTTTTACAGAAACACTGAATGACCAAAAAAAGCACCACCACCGGTCCTAAATTCAGTTAAAATTACTTGCCAGACTATCTATCTATCTATCTATTGTGAAGCACACCATAAAATAACTGTATCAATTCATATGGCTAGTAGTACATACAGCTGTATAACCAGATACACACCCAGGTATCGGATCAGTACTTGGTATCGGCCGATACCCTGAGCCCAGGTATCGGAATCGGTATCGGGAAGGGAAAAAGGGTATCGGAACATCTCTACTTATCAATAAGTGTTCTTTTGTCTTAATGTTGCAAGCTGTTCTGGAAGAGGCTCGTTGGTTAGGCTTCCTTCAGAGGTCGGAGCTAGGAATCTGATTTATGACGTTGTCCTGTTTTCTTGAGGCCTCTCTGGAATTTCGGCTCCTCATGTTTCGATGTTCTGATCAAATCTTAGTTTGTCTGACTCGCTCTGACCCTACAATTTCATAACTATGTAAGTGCCACATGTCTGAAATCATCCAATACCTGTAAATTGTGTTTTTTTGGCACTGGAACCACTGTAGACTACTTCCACATTGCAGGTACTTTTTGTTGTTGAAGGGACAGAGCAAAAATTTCATAAAATACTGTTGTGTTCAGATTTTTCTCCTAAGCTAGAGACTCTTATATTTGTCTCCTCTAAATTTCAGAAGTGATCTCAATAACTTTACAAAGTGTGCACCAAGTCAAATTCCTCAATATGAGCTCAAACATTTCTACCATATATGTATTAATAATCAAATTAGTCAATTAATAATCAAGACTGATTCATAAACCATTTATGTGCCTTTCAGCAAAGAAAGATCCAGGCGTTTTGATTAAGGCATCTGGTATATTACTATTTCCAACATAGTTGCATATTATGTGTCTAAGTACATAAACATTGTCCTATAAAAAGTAACATTGTCCTTATTTCTGCATAATTTCTCTCTCAATATATCCTTTAACTCTGAATTTATGATCCCCTCTCCTTTTAACTAGTGCTCAAGTTGTTGAGATCTCTTTTAAAGCTTTACGGTAGACAAATATAAGACCCCCAGATTATTTAGCTAAAGATAAAAATCTAAGCACAGTGTGTGATGTTATTGAGATCTCTAGTCTAAACTTTTGAAGAGACAAATGTGAGATATCCAGAGTCTCTATCTAAGGAGAAAAATCTGAGCACAGTGTGATGTTGTTGAGATCTCTTCTAGAGACCTGCGCGGGATGGAATTTTCATGAAGAAATTTATATGAAATGGTTCTGTAACATCTCCTAAGCTCCACAACATCCCAGCATAAACGCTCCTGATAAAAATGTTTTATTTAGGCTAAGCATCAACATTCACAAACCACTGTTATTTTTAACAAAAAAGCAAGCATGGGCTGCTGAGTGCATGGTTTGGCATGGCAAAATACGACCAGTGCTTCTTTTATTACCACTAAAAGCTGACATCTCAGTTCATTGTGATCTCATAAAGCTCTGTTGTAACACAATGAACATATGAATCTTTCACAATGTCTACACTTCGTGTGTTAAAATGAGATGATTCGTGAGCACGCAATTTCAATACTGTGGTAAGCGAATTCTAACTTAATCACCTCTGATTGACCATTGCGTTCCAGAAATCAACAGCTGAGTCAGTGATTGGCTACATTGCGCAACCCTTTAAACATGTGTTATAAATAAAAACTCTGCCTAGCTTGTGCATGTTGATCATTTTAATGTTAATATTAGTTGTTCTTTTTGCTTTTGTGCAACAGATAAATAACAATTTATATATTTTAGTCATTTTATGTCGAGATAATTTCTCTTTTGCGGGAGTCCGGCGAATAATTTTATTGTCCCCCATCCAGCACACACACAAGTCTCTTCACGCCCGCACCCGTACTCGCCTATCAAGAGTTGTCCCGTGCCGCACCCTGTTGCATTGGGTCGCAGTGTGTGATGTTGTTGAGATCTATTATAAAGCTTCAAAAAAAGATAAATGTGAGAGATCCGGTGTCTGTAGCTAAGGAGAAAAATCTGAGCAGAATGTGTGATGTTGTTTAGATCTCTTCTGAAACTTTAAAAGAGACAAATATGAGACCGCCAGAGTCTTTAGACTAGGAGAAATATCTGTGCACAATCTGGGATGTTGTTGAGATCTCTTAAAGGAGACAAATGTGAGACCACCAGGGTCTTTATACTAGGAGAAATATCTGAGCATGGTGTATGATATTGTTGAGATCTCTTTTAAAGCTTCAAAGGAGACCATTGTGAGAGTGTTAGAGTTTTTGTCTCAGGAGACAAGTTTGAGAAGCAGGAGACTCAAGCAAAAATCTCCATTCGATCTTAAAGTAACCTCATTTCTGTCTAGGAGAAATATTTGAGATGTTAAAGAGATCTCACTTTTGATTTTTCTTTCCTATGGGCAAGCACAGAAGTAGACAATAAGTATTGGATTCTCCTCATCATGAGCTCCCAGCAGGGTTATGTTGTCTCACCCCTCTTGGTCTGAGCAGCAGTAAGATGACAGTGAAGATCTAAGGGCGCTCTGATTCTCTGTCACATGGATGAAAGGTTCAACAAGTCACCAAAACAGAGGAGTCAGAAGCTACCATCTCATTAACACATCACAAAACTAAATCAAAACTGTTTAATTCAAATGCTTGAAAACACAAGCAGCTTTGCATTTGCACTCAGTATAGTTGTAATAATGGAAGAAACCTATAATTGTTTTGCATGGAGTGATGCAAATGGATTTTAAGTGCATCATTAATTGTCTGTGTGGATGAGAACATGCAAAGAGAATAGGAGAGATGACAGGGTTCCTCTGTTCAGATGACCTTGGAATTCAATTTAGTCTTCTTCCACATCAAAAATCCCTAGCACACCAATGAGATTCAAATTACTGTATTCAAAATGAGTGGCATAGAGTAAATGCGGTCAGACCAAGGGAGAGCAAATCAAGAGGAATGGATAACATTTTTTTTAATTTATTTCATCTTCCTCTGAAAAGTTTTTTTTTTTTTTTTTTTTTTTTTTTTTTTTTGAAGCAGCGATTGAGTTGCAAAAGCCATCCACTCTATATAACCGCCCAAAGTTAGCAATTACAAATGAAGCTTTTCCAGCAGACCTGTATGATTTGATCAAAGGAGTGATGTTTACATGCTTAAATGACTCATATCTGCTTTGAGCCCAATCATGCACCTTACTAAATGCATCCTCTTAATGCATTTGCTGTAAAAATCAAGAGCACTTTTTGTCATCCTCAAAGAGAATTAATCCACTGAGGTTTGCACAGGTGAGTTAATAAGATGGGAGCACCTCAAAGAAAGCTAGAGTGTCACAGTGAGTTAGGGAAGCAATATTTTTTTAGGCAACTGGGACAGGCATATTAATTGTCTCCAATATATGTTTGCCAGCTGCAATTAGGAGTTGGTGAACATTAAGGAACAAATTCATACCTTTGCTCAGCACAGTAACACCCTCCGTCCCATTCCTACTTCAGGTTCCTGCTATGGGCTCACAGAGAGAAGACTTGGTTATTTTTTACCCATTCTTTTGTTACACCAAACCTGTTAAGCTTATATATATATATATATATATATATATAAAGCAATTCAGTTAAAATGGTATAGTGTGGTGCAAGCAACAACAGGGTAATTTGATTCCCAAGTAGTGCATGAGCTGATGAAATACCTTGAATGCAGTGGAAGTCATTTAGGATAAAAGCGTTTGCCTAATGTATAAATGTAAATGCAAATTTTTCACTGAAAATCCACTCCTTTGAGTTGGATCTTATCAAATGAACCTGTTGATCCAGTTCACAAAAGAGTGAATGATTTGTTAAAAACCAGACTGGTCCAGTTCTCAAATTCAACTAATCTGGTTGCAGCAGTTAACAGCTTACTGGAGTTAAATTTAGGTCTGTTTTTTACTCAAAGGTTCTTATCTTACGGTTTCAGAAGACTTGAAATATAGTGCATGAGTTGTATGGGGCATTTTCATCATGCTTTTAGGGTGTTTGTTTGTCCTTTTTGAAGCTCAAATCAAAAATTCACCTTTTATGTTCTACAGAGGGACAAAAATGGTGTGTGAATGATAAAATTTGCATTTTTTGTGTGAGCTATTTCTTGCAATCTCTGTCTAAATCATGCAACACATTTGCAACTGTTTCCTCTTGATAAGAAACATTTTGAAACTCAGTTTTGTATTTGTGAGACCAAAAAGAGTATGATTTCAAACAGTAAAATGCATAGAGCATAAAGAGCAGTTGCGAGTTCAGGTTTTTGTCATGCACCTAGGACTCTCTCTGGACAGCTAGTCACACCGTGAAGAAGATTAAAATGCCTAGGAAATGAGGCTCAACTCTTGGCATGATTAATGTCCATGAAGTGTAATTAAAGACTTTTAGTTAATTCCCTTGTCTTCTGACACTTTAACCAGTTTTAATCATCCCCACTGACTGGTCATGCATAATTGCGGAACCTCTACAGACCGACAAACTATTAACTCCATAAAATATTAACTGCCGTATCTAAGAGGTATATTTGGGAATGTGTTATAGAACTGAAGTGCTTCCGGTTTGTGAGGTATGACGTCCTTTTTTCTTCTTCATCCAGTATCTGATTGTTAGTGCTGGTTTGTGTTGCTCTTAGTTATTTATATTGCTTTCAATGTCTTTTCTGTGTTGAAATATGCCATTATTTTTTTTTAGTGCAGCTAAAGTGCAGTTGTTTCATGCATTTTTAAAAAATGTTTTGAAAGCATCAAGGACCAACTTTATCATTATAAATTATGTCCATCAGCATCATTTTTTTCTTATACTTTCACTTAAAGAAATAATTTCCTATAGAACCTATAACTATTGCAATGAAAGCAACTGGATGTATGACGCATGCTGTGAAATAAAGAGAACAATCAACACTGCTTCACTACTCCAGCTGGGAGATATGATCACTTAAAAAGTGTTAAGGTAATTTAAACGCATTCTGCTCACTGCTCTAAGGCTTTCAATGACCCCCTTCAGAGACCTGTATAATGTTAAAGGACTGTCTATTCTGTTCCTGATGACGCTCTCTGCTTGAATTACACAACGTATGTTCTCCCAGCTCCTCACATTTCTCAGAAGTTCTCATTATTGGTGTCAGAAAGTTAAATGCATTTGTAATAATCTTGGCTGAAGGGCCCATTCAGAGTTCATTGTACAAATGAGAAATTACTTATAATCATTTTTTCCCCCTCTTATCACTGGAATGGCAAAGTTAAACTTTGGCAGGTTTGCTTATTATGTGGCTAAACTGATAGTTTGAGAAAAGGATGCGGAAATTGTAAATGTCATATTTGTAAGGCTCAGCAAATAATGTTGTGTACCAAATGTCAATATTGTTGTAAATAAAACAAAGTTTATAGGAGTATGTTTTAAAGGAGAGTACCATTTTACTATTTTATAATTTCACATCTACTTCAGTGTGTTACATGCTGATTCTTACTAGTAGCAATTACTGAGTGAAAATTGTTTTTACACCAGTTTGTGGCCCATATGTAAAACTACACAGCTGTTTATCAGAAAGATGATGAATGGAAACATATTTGTATAATTAGACAATAATTTACTTTCATTTTATGCTCCACTAAAATTTAAGTCCAGACATTCTGGCAGAGATGTAAAAACATATTTATGCCAAAGTGATAAACTCTCAATATTTCAGAAAGAAATTTCAATTAAAAGGATATGTGCTTAAAATAAACTAAACTTTAACTAACTAAATAAATAAATAAATACATATTTAATAGCATTATTATTTAATTGCTCTTTCACAATGCTGAGATACAAAGACTGCAAAGAAGAAAAATGAAAAGACTTTTTGCTTAATTAAAGTTTTTCTTTTCAGGTGTATAATCCACCTACATTATTTTTATTCACCATGGACAGGCTGATTAACCTCTCACCTCACATTTATTTAGAAAATTTCACAACAGAAAAATGCAGTAAGTTTTCTTTGGTGATAAAATTAGTAGCAAATTATGAAAAATGGCTTTGATTGGTATGTACTAGTACTGTGAAAGTAATATATAATTTTTCACAGCAGTCAAGCAACATGTTCAGATCATAGTCATGCATTCAGATCATATCCCTTAGGTATTCTTCTAACCTCCCCTTCAACATTTTACCCACTAACCACCTCAAAACCTCTTAATACATTTGTTTTCTACATACTCTGGATTCTGGATTCCTTTGTGATTAGCAAAGACCTGTCTTTAATCTTTCATTCTTTCTAAAATAATTGAAAATTAGCCTAAACAGCTCAATAACCATTTAGCATTAATAATACCAATAAGACAAAAAAATTAAAGAGACGTTCAGACAAGTGAGTAAACACCAAACTGCAACCTTCTGGTCTCTCTCTTGAAACCAACGCGGAAGTGATTTAAACTGCAATTCATCGACTGGCAACTAGAGACTGGCTCCAAAAGACAGACCCCCCCCCCCCTGTTAAAATGCCCAACTTTACATGCAGAAAAAAGAAAAAAAAAAGAATTATATAGCTAGTTTAAATTATAGCTAATTTTGCCTTTCATGAAAACTGTGAGGGTGGATTTTTTATATATATAACTCATCCGTTTAAATTATATTAAGCCTTAAAGTTCTGCATAAATAAGGGCGTGGCTACTTGAGTGACAGGTGGATTGCTGCTGCTGTCACCACCGTCAAGCTAGGTGGGCGTGGTTTCAGCAACAAGCTCCACCCACGGCCCGCCTCTTTGCCCATTTTCGATTATCTGGGAGTGACAAGATGGCGAAGATGGCCAAGATGGCGAAGGCCGGCTCCGCCAACTTTGAGCTTTAAAAGTGCTCCTCAGAATCCTACGAGTGACATCACGGATACCACATACATGTTTTTATACAGTCTATGGTAAACACTAAAGTAGATACATTTTTGCACTTGCCCAGAAATGTACAGGTGCTGGTCATATATTTAGAATATCATCAAAAATTTGATTTATTTCACTAATTCCATTCAAAAAGTGAAACTTGTATATTATATTCATTCATTACACACAGACTGATATATTTCAAATGTTTATTTATTTTAATTTTGATGATTATAACTGACAACTAAGGAAAATCCCAAATTCAGTATCTCAGAAAATTAGAATATTTACATTTGAGTTTCAATTAATGACCATCCCTACAGTATAAATTCTGGGTATCTCTTGTTCTTTGAAACCATAATAATGGAGAAGACTGCTACCTCGGCAATGATCCAGAAGACGAACATTGACGACCTCCACAAAGAGGGTAAGTCACAGAGGGTCATTACTGAAAGGTGTGGCTGTTTACAGAGTGCTGTATCAAAGCATGTTAAATGCAAAGTTGACTGGAAGGAAGAATTTGGGTAGCAAAAGGTGCACAAGCAACAGCGATGACCGCAAGCTTGAGAATACTGTCAAGCAAAGCTGATTCAAGCACTTGTGAGAGCTTCACAAGGAGTGGACTGAAGCTAGAGTCACCACGCTCAGACGTCTTCAGGAAAAGGGCTACCAAGCCACTTCTGAACCAGAGACAACGTCAGAAGCGTCTTACCTGGGCTGTGGAGAAAAAGATCTGACTGTTTCTCAGTGGTCCAAAGTCCTCTTTTCAAATGAAAGTAAATTTTGCATTTCATTTGAAAATCAAGGTCCCAGAGTCTGGAGGAAGAGTGGAGAGGCACATAATCCATGTTGCTTGAAGTCCAGTGTGAAGTTTCCACAGTCTGTAATGATTTGGGCTGCCATGCCATCTGCTGGTGTTGGTTCACTGTATTTTCTGAAGTCCACAGTCAACACAGCCATCTACCAGGAAATTTTAGAGTACTTCATGCTTCCTTCTGCTGACTGTCACGCCCCTGGACTGTTTTGTGTTTTGCTCTTCATGTGTTTTCCTTCCCCATGTGTGACCTAGTTTCTGCCAATTGAGTTAATCACCTTCATTGTGTTCACCTGTCTGCCTCTCGTTATCCCCACTATATTAGTTGCTGTCCATTTAGTTCCTGTTGTCGGTTATTGTTTAATGTTACCCTATGTGTGTACCTCCTGCTCTTGAAGTTCCATTAAATCTCTCATTCCCGTTGAAACCTTCGTCTCCGTTCATCTTGTGTGTTCCCCGTACACGCAACCGTGACAGAATAACCGACCAAACAGAAAAAGTGAAGTATAGCGGCGTGTTTCCCCTCGTTTTTGTTTCTGTTTTTTCTCTCAGTTTTTATTTTTCCCTTTTGTCATGAATGACCCTGCCTGCCTTCTCCTCATGCTGGAGCAGAGGAGCCGTACCCTCGAGGACCATACAAGACTATTCTTGGAAATCTCCCATTCCACCCACTACCCGGACTACTGCCTCTGCACATTCTACAAGATGAGCCTTAACGATGGGTACAGAGCGCGGTTGTCCGGGGATGGTCCTCGAGGAGATTTTGCCACCTATGTGGAGTGGGTGCTGGTGTCCTGTGGATCCCCGCTGACCGTGACCTACGAGGAGAATGACACCAGTACCACTCCGGACCCAGAGCCCAGCCTGCCATCACCCCGAGCCGCAGAGCGTAAGCCCGAGCCCACCGCGGACGGAGAGCCAGAGCCCAGAGCAACCCAAGAGCCATCGCAAAGAGGAGCGACTGAGAAGGAAAATGCCCCGGAGCCAGTGCCTCAGAGATCGTCCGATCAGGTGCGAGAGCCGGCTACAGCGCACGCGACGGTGGAAGTAACAGTGGAGTTTGAGGGTGCTGAAGGAAGTCCCGCCCACTGCACCACCGCTGAGGGTGAGCACTCACAGGACTCTGAGGACTCAAGAAATGGGGAAATCAAAGCAGACATGCCTGCCATGCTCACGCCGTCATTGGAGGTTTCTGACAGACCATTTAGGCCTCCGCTGGTCCCGTCCAGCTCTCCTGTGTCTCCGCTGGTCCCGTCCAGCTCTCCTGTGTCTCCGCTGGTCCCGTCCAGCTCTCCTGTGTCTCCGCTGGTCCCATCCAGCTCCGCGCTGCAAGAGCGCCGCCCAGTGCCTGCACCAAGAAGGCATCCCCCTGTCTCCGCGCTGCAAGAGCGCCCCCTTGAATCCGCGCTGCAAGAGCGCCGCTCAGTGCCTGCACCAAGAAGGCACCTCCCTGTCTCCGCGCTGCAAGAGCGCCCCCTTGAATCCGCGCTGCAAGAGCGCCGCCTAGAGTATGTACCTGCAAAGCTCCCTCCAGTGCCGGCTCCTCGGAAGTTCCCCATAAGGATTAGCCCAGAGGCTCAAAAATGCCCACCCTCCCACCCACTCTTGCACCCTCCACCGCTGTCGTCGGACAGCCCCGCTGCTCACTCTCAGCCCACCATCTGTGCGGTGGGATCGCCGCGGGTCTGCCTGTCTCCATCGGCGTCGTGGCTGGGGGATTCCTCGTCTTCACCTCCAGCCTCTGAATCCTGGACTCCACCTCGGCCCTCCGACCCGTCGGCTCCACCTCAGCTCCTAGCTCCCTCATCTCCACCGTCGCCCGTCGGCCCACCAGCTCCACCGGGCTCCTTCGTCCCTCCGGCTCCGCCTTGGTCGGTCGTCATCCCGCCATCGCCTCAGGACTCCGCTCCTCCGGCTGTGCCTCGTCGCTCCGTCCCACCGGCTCCGTTGGGCTCCTCCCTCCCTCCAGCTCCACCTTGGTCCTCAGTCGCTCCGGCTCCGCCGCGTGCCTCCGGATCTCCGCCTCGGTCGCCGGAGCTCTCGGCTCCGCCTTGGCCCTCCGGATCCTCGGCTCCGCCCGTACTCTTCAGCTCTCCGGCTCCGGCTCGGGCTCCTCCTCCATGGCTCCTCCCTCCGTCGGCTCCACCCTGGATCGTCTTCACGGCTGTGGCCTGGGTCCTGCCGGGCTCCTCCTGCTCCAAGTCCCTCCTGTCTCCTCCCTGGCTCCTCCCTCCTTCGTCACCTCCCTGGTCTCCGTCAGCCGGCCCTCTCCCAGTGGTCCGTCCTCCTCCTGAGCCTCCGCCTTTTTGTCCCCACCCGTTTCCCTCCCCTTTGTTGTTATTCGGTGCGAGGACGCACCGTTCGGGAGGGGGGGGTAGTGTCACGCCCCTGGACTGTTTTGTGTTTTGCTCTTCATGTGTTTTCCTTCCCCATGTGTGACCTAGTTTCTGCCAATTGAGTTAATCACCTTCATTGTGTTCACCTGTCTGCCTCTCGTTATCCCCACTATATTAGTTGCTGTCCATTTAGTTCCTGTTGTCGGTTATTGTTTAATGTTACCCTATGTGTGTACCTCCTGCTCTTGAAGTTCCATTAAATCTCTCATTCCCGTTGAAACCTTCGTCTCCGTTCATCTTGTGTGTTCCCCGTACACGCAACCGTGACACTGACACGCTTTATGTAGATGCTGATTTCAATTTCCAGCAGGACTTGGCACCTGCCCACACTGCCAAAGGTACCAAAACCTGGTTTAATGACCATGGTGTTACTGTGCTTGATTGGCCAGCCAACTCGCCTGAACTTAACCCCATAGAAAATCTATGGGGTATTGTGACGGGGAAGATGCGATATGCCAGACAATCCAGAAGAGCTGAAGGCCACTATCAGAGCAACCTGGGCTCTCATAACACCTGAGCAGTGCCACAGACTGATCGACTCCATGCCACGCCGCATTGCTGCAGTAATTCAGACAAAAGGAGCCCCAACTTTTCATGTTCATACTTTTCAGTTGGCCAAGATTTCTAAAAATCCTTTCTTTGTACTGGTCTTAAGTAATATTCTAATTTTCTGAGATACTGAATTTGGGATTTTCCTTAGTTGTCAGTTATAATCATCAAAATTAAAAGAAATAAACATTTGAAATATATCAGTCTGTGAGTAATGAATGAATATAATATACAAGTTTCACTTTTTGAATGGAATTAGTGAAATAAATCAACTTTTTGATGATATTCTAATTATATGACCAGCACCTGTATATTCCCTGGGGAGAGAGAGAGAGAGAGAGAGAGAGAGAGAGAGAGAGAGAGAGCGAGAGAGAGAAAGTGGTGTACTTTGAAACTATTTTCACTCAGAAATTAATAGTACATTTCACAAATTACAAAGAAGCTACAAGTAACCATGATGGGAATAACGGCGTTATAAATAAACGGCGTTACTAACAGCCTTATTTTTTTCAGTAACGAGTAATCAAACGAATTACTGTTTCCCCCGTTACAACGCCGTTACCGTTACTGACAATAAAATGTGGCGCTACTATATTATATTATTAGAATTTAATTTTTCAGTTCATCTGAATGGATGCGCAGTGTTGACGTGCCGTAAACTCTAGTGTGAAGGCGCACAACTCGCAGTCGCTTTCTCTCACATACACGCACGCAAAGAAAGATACAGAGCAAGAGAGTCTTTCATAACATGCAGAATTGACGCGCTACATGTAAACGATATTCTTTGTGGTATTTTCCTGTCAAAATAACGGAGTTCCTTTGGAATTCTTCAGCTTTTAAGAACTGCCGCTTTCTCTGGTTGTGAGCGGAACTAATGCGCAAACGACAATCTCATTGGCTGGCGCTCACCTATTATTTTGATTTCAGCAAATCAATTCGAGCGAACTCAGACAACGTGATTAATATTCATGAACCCAGCAGCTCATTAATCCTTACTGCGTTTTATATTGATGACAAATATGCATTCATACTTGGTTGTTCTAATTACTAAAGTTCTATCATCATATAATATAAAATTATCATAATATTATATTATAATGCTTGACTGACTGATAATAATTGTCAGTAGATCAAAAGTGTAGATTAATGTACAATGTTTTATAATAATAATTTATTCTTTTTAGTGTCTATTTCATTAATTTAACATATTTAATATTGGGGGCATCCAAAGTTATTTGACATTTGAACATTTTGTAAAAAGTAACGCAATAATTACTTTCCCTGCAATTAGTTACTTTTATAATGATGTAACACAATTACTAACTCAGTTACTATTTGTGAGAAGTAACTAGTAACTATAACTAATTACTTTTTTAAAGTAACGTGCCCAACACTGCAAGTAACGCGTGACCATACTGTAAGGAGAAAGAATGAACAACTTTGAAAAATCGGTTATTCACAGTATTGCTTTAAAATGTTAATTTTAATATCATACATGAACATGACTTTCATGAAATTGTCTGTTCAAAATAATTCCTGTAAAACACACACACACCATATATAAATCCACCTCCATAATTTAGGACAATGTGCTTTTTTCAATGGTCAATGGCTTTTTCAATCAAGATCTTTCCAGGATGCGTGACTTCTTAGCCTCATACTGTATTTTTGTAGAGGATCAGAGTTGGATCACATATGCTAGCTTTGTGACAGGAACAGACAGAAAACCATTATTCACTTCCCATTAGTCACATCTTTCCCTCCACCAGAGCTTACAAATCTCATTCTCACTTGTATTCAATTCAAACATGACACATTTAGATGTGTCACATCAGGTCAAAACTTTGTCTATACCATAGGACAACAGAAAAAGGGAAAAACAGGGAAAAGGCTATATATATATTATAGGTAATATTAGGTACACTATCTGAGAAAAAAAAATGTACACTGTCTGGGAACATAGTGGTCTTTTTTGATATGGTTATGATTGCATTTATCAAAAACTGGCATTATGGTGAGTCAGAGCAATACGCCTGTCTTGTATTATTTGAGATGTGGATTTAATTGCTAAGTCTGACCGAGGAAACAAACAAGCTTGCTAACAAAGTGTCAGGAATGAAGAATACAACACAAGCTTGGCTCAGCACCCTCTTATCCTGCTGTTGGAAACAGGCTAAGAGCAGCAAGGCTGGCTATTATCTGGCTGAAAAATGAGAACTCATTGACCAGAACTACAGGCAGTGGATCTGCCATTTCTGTCACACAGTAAGGGTGCTGGGCAGGGCAATGGGCAATATTTGTATTCCGAAAGGTACAATGCACAGAGACTGTAACAAGCGGTTATTTGCTCCAGGATTGGTAAATAAACATTTTTATTATGGTTTAGACAGCAGACTACTGGAAATATGGGCATAAAAATGCATGCCTCAGCCCTGCATCCCCAGGAGCACCATGAACTGTTCTAGGGTCAATGGATATCTGAGACTTTGCCCAGATCTGTGTCTGAGCCCATCCTTTGAAGTTGTATTGGAATAAGATGCACTTTAAAATGAATCTTGATATGTTACATCTGCAAGGAGTCATTTTATCAAGTAAATCTCAATATTATTGGAGCTAAACCTAAAAAGCTCCCTCTAACGTTCATCTCAGCTTTAAGCATACTCAAAGGTCAGAAATTGTATGTATGTATGTATATATATATATATATATATATATAGAGAGAGAGAGAGAGAGAGAGAGAAATCAGTGTTATGTTATTAATTGCTAATATATATATATATATATATATATATATATATATCACTTTTACAAAATATACACTGCCTTTCAAAAATCTTTGGTCAAAAAGATTACTTTTTTTTTTTTTTTTTTTTTGCTGGACAGTTATTCATAATAATAATGAAAAAAAAATTAAATTAATAATATTTTGTAAACATTCTAGTCATCAAAGACTCCTGAAAAATATTTATCAACATCGTTTCCACAAAATTAACAATAATAATAATAATAACAATAATAAAATAAAGCAAAATTAATAAGCACAATTGTTTTCAACATTGATAATATTAAGAACCAAATCAGCATATTAATATGATTTCTGAAGGATCATGTTATACTGAAATTTGGAGTAATGACTACTGATAATTTAGCTTTGCCAATTTTAAAATTTATTAAAACTACTTTTTTCAATTATAAATGGCATTAAAATATTTTAAATTGTAAAAATATTTCAAAATATTACTGGTTGTCACTGTAGTTTTGATTAAATAAATGCAGCCACATCTTCCAAAAACGTAAAAAAAAAAAAAAAAAATATATCAACCTTCTGTGAAAATGCTTTCACCCTTCTGTGAGTTGCCATGATTGATATTACAAATGTATTTGTGGTGTGTTGTTTGTATGTTGTAGCTGCAGAATGAGAAGAAATACACCTGTGAATTGTGCTTGTGTGTGCAAAACCTTCCAGTGCTGTATGATTTTCTGGTGCCTATTTATAGCCCCATGAGTTCAGTTTTTTTTTTTTTTTTTCCTTTTACTAATTTTACTGTCTGCTAAACAAAAATCTAATCAGAAGTTTAATCACTTAGCAAAGCAATAGCACATTGCTCCTCAATAAGCTCCCTTATTTAAAGGTATCATTCACGTAATGGTGCGGGACGAGTTGTGTTTCCAGTGGAAAAACAAGAAAAATAAGCAGAAGCAATAACAATAGCAATGCTTGCCTTAGCAAACACTGCTAATTAACATATCCAAGCTGAGAACAAGCCTCAGCTGTGATAAGTAGGCTGTATCTGTTTATACCGTGTTGTGCATATAAATTCATTTTTGTGTATACTAAGATACCATTACATTTAGAACACAAACAATCCAGCATCTGTTTTCTCCAGCATGCATCCAGAACAAAAATGTGTTTATGCAGACATATTTGGTGCAGTAGCGTGTTAAAAGAATAGCTCACCCAAAAATGAAAATTTGCTGAAAATGTACTAACACCCAGGCCATCTAAAATGAATAGATGGATTTGTTTCTTCATCAGATTTGGTGAAATTTAGTTGTGTCAATTACCTGTAGACATGCTGTGTTTTTATCAGTTGTTTGAACTCTCATTCTGACGGCACCCATTCACTGCAAACGATCCATTGGTGACTAAGTGATGTAATGCTAAATTTCTCTTCTGGCCTGAGGGCCTGAGTACATTTTCAGCAAATTTTCATTTTTTGGGTGAACTATTCCTTTAAAATACTGCCACTAGCATAACTGCTATTTTATAGAAACAGTTCAAATTAAAGGGGACGATTGTTCTACTGAACACCATTAGGATTAGACATGTTTTTGAGACCTTGACCTACAATATTATTCTGGGATCTCATATCACTTTAAGTGATGTTTTGTCAATAGTTGCTTGCTAGGGTGTATTAGGCGTCTGACGTTTCTTACAGTTTGTCACAAGCTTTCACTCCACCATATGGACTGGTATCTGCACACCAAACTCTGTAGGTCAAAGAAATCTCAGTTTATATAAGGGCACAAGAGTTTCTCAGCCACTGGCTTATTAATGAGAATACTTTCCACTCCTCCACTAGATTTAGTCTACTCTCAGAGGAAATAACTCATGTGGCTAGGGATTTTTTTTCAATGATTTATATACTAGGGAGAGCCAATTAGCAGAAAACAAAGCATGGCATTATGGTCTACATGACAAAAGGAGGGCAAAGGTGTTCGGTGGCCAGCTTGACTGTTAGTGTAACTGATGGTTCCATCGATCAAGAGTGGATCTTTATGTTTGACTGATTCGTACTGTCATGGTAGCTGCCACCAGCTCTGAGGCAGGAACTGGGTCATGAGAACTCTTTAATAGTCAAAGCTGCGGTGGGTCTCATTTAAATTTGCCTTGGGCAGGAACTAATTGAGCATGTTTTTTTCTTGTGCATTTCCATTTAAATCTCACCCTTAGAAAATTAGAAGATTTAGATAAACGCACAAACAATGATTAACTCGCAAACATACTAATGCTAATGCAACTCGTACGCATGGCAACCGAGACAAACCCTGGCTTTTTGTTTCTGAATTAATCAGTAAGATTCACCGTCCACCATCGTTAGACATCAACGCCAAGATGCTGATTATTCTGATTTTGCTTTCATTACAAACGTCTGGGAAAGCCTTAACACTTTAGGATGAGTACAGATAGAACTATTTCACCTAAAATAGGCAAATGTTTTTTTGTCATAATGTTTAAAAAGTTATATGAATTTTTTTTTTCTGGAATGCAAAAAGAGGAATTATAAAGTCATGCTTTTCAATTCTGTCTGATTCGTAAATTAATTATTCACACTATGTTTGCGGACGGTATCAACCAATTCATTGAAAAGAAACAGACAATGCTTTAAGATCAGACTTCTTAATTGTCAAAGAATCTGTTTTTACAGAGCTATATGACTGTTTCCACAAACATCAAGCAGCACTGCAACTGTTTTCAACTGTGACAATAAGGAAAGTTTCTTGATTTTCAAATCAACATATGTGACCCTGGACCACAAAACCAGTCATAAGGGTAATTTTTTTTCTAAATTGAGATTTATACATCACCTGAAAGCTGAATAAATAAGCTTTCCATTGACGTATGGTTTGTTAGGATCGGACAATATTTGGCCAAGATACAACTATTTGAAAATCTGTAATCTGAGGGTGCAAAAAAATTTAAATATTGAGAAAATCACCTTTTAAATTTGTCCAAATGAAGTTCTTAGCAATGCATTACATATCAAAAATTAAGTTTTGATATATTTACAGTAGGAAATTTACAAAATATCTTCATGGAACATGATCTTTACTTAATGTCCTAAAGATTTTTGGCATAAAAGAAAAATCGATAATTTTGACCCATGTAATGTACTGTATTTTTGGCTACTGCTACAAATATACCCATGCTATGACTGGTTTTGTGGTCCAGGGTCACATATTAGAATCATTTAGGAGGTTCATGTGACACTGAAAATTGGAATAATGGCTGCTGAAAATTCACGCCAGTTTTGCAAACTCTATCAACCATTTCATTAAAAAAGAAATTGCAATGTCACAAATTGGACATTACTTTAAAATCAGACTTTTCTTCCCTCGTTCATTCAATAAAGTAATACTAACTTGAAACAACATTAAGAGTGCATAAATCAAAGAAATTAATTATTCTTTTAACAAACAATTCAGCAAACTAGAAGAAAATGTCATACTGACCGTCATGAAGGCAAAAATCATTTATGCTTATTGCCACAGAGCAAGCGTTCGTTGCTCTTTTTGCTGCTCAGCTTGATTTTCGTGAGTCTTAATGTGGATTCTTATTTGTCCTTTGGTGCATATTTAAGGGTCTTTCCCCTGTCGCTGACATGGAGCATTGTCTTTTTGGGAGCAATTAATGCTCAAGTGTTGTTCGCTGAACACCCCCCCCCCCCCCCCCCCCCCGCTTGTGTACGAATGCAGAAAGGTCAGCAGAGCCATTTATGAGCTTGTTCTTCCATTACTCATTTGAATGCTGCTGTTTGACACTGCATGTCCCCCAGAGCCCATGGGAGCTCCATATACTACACAGAGACTCACAGATGGAGGTCTGTGGTGAAATGAGATATTCTAGGAACATGTGTTGCTTGTAAAAGCGAATTGCCGGTACGTGTAAGTGACTTTTGATTATTTTCAGCGGATGCACTCATGCATCATCTGTCTTGAGCACTTTGATCGGATAGCTGTTAAAGGTATAAACAGTTCCTCTTCCAAATAGATATGGAAATGGTTTCCCTGCATGTGGAACAATGCAAGGCTTGAAAATATAATCTGTTTTTACTCACTCTATATGAAACTGCAAATTGGAAAAACGGTTGGATGCCGACCCATTACTGAGGTTAGCCTACTGTACTCGTCTCATTGACTTGTTTCCAGGGCATTTGAATCATGGTATGTGTCGATTTTTCCTCATTATCACTTTATCAGTCTAATTTACACCTTAACAGCAGTCCTCTGCCTGCACAACAGCTGGAGACAAGCATGCAGTTAATGTCTAAAATGTTGGGAATTTGTTTTACAGAGAATTTAATTGTCACAGACACAGCATAATGCTAGTTATGCTATGTTTTCATGCTTTGTTTTCTAGAACTGTACCAAACACCACTGATAAAAATAACAATATCAAAAATAGTGTTGGGTCCAAGTCTACCTTGTTAAGTCCGAGTCGAGTTTGAGTGGGCGACATTTATTAATGTCTTATCTTATTTTTATGTTGTTATACTTATTATTATTATTTTTTAATCTTTAATGTTATACATGATGTTGATTCGTCTGTTTTTAAGTCTGTATCAAGATTTCTACCTGGCATTTACGTACCTGGGTGCACTTTTTAGCGTGCCATGAAATACGTACCAATAAGTACATATCACTACAGTTTCCAAAATAAATGAACACTTTCACACAAATTTACAGAGTTGCGATTAATAAAGTGTAATTTGCGCACAATTACTTGAAGAACATCATGCTATGACTTCAAAACAATATTAATATGCTGGGAGATTTGAAAACTGATGCTTTTGAACGTTAGCATTGCAATTTGTTCGGTAGCTCACGGAGTACGGAGACGGACTTAGGAGACGAGAAGCACCGGTTCGAATACCGTGTAACTACGGTTCGACAAAGCAGTTAAAATCTGCGTAAAAGGAAGTTCAAATGGCACAGTTGCATCAGCTGATACGTTTTTATATCAGTTTTGCATTTGTTAACACTATCGGGTAGGTTTAGGGCTGGATTTGGTGTAGGGCACATTTCCAACACGATAGAGCATTAACTTTTAGCGACAGTCCCCGGATATTTGAATTCTGAACCACCGCAATAAGTATCTGAAGCAACGTAATAAAAAAAAAACAGCAATAAGTACCAATATCTACGTAATAAAAATGTGCCAGGGTTCACATATTGAACCTGTCTTTTAGCGCCACTCAGTGGACATTTCTATTTCAATCTGTGGCGAAACGTGCAGCAAGGTACGTACAACGGTGTCGCACAAAAAGTGCGCAGAGGTTCCTATTTTTATGAGACCAGGTTGAAGATTTAGTGCATCCAAGTCCAAGAAAAAAAAAAAAAAAAAAAAAAAAACAGTTTTTGGTTCATATGTCTCTTCTATTATGAGATTACTTGGAAATGATATTCTTAAAATATCATGAAATAGAACATTTGAACAAAAATGCTTTATTAATTATAAATTAATTAATTAAAAAAAAAAAAAAACGGGAACTGATATCATAGACTGATAAGTATATTTAAAAACATTTTTGAAAATGTACCTCTATGTATGTTGCATTTTTAGAGTCGACAGAACATTTTTATTTAAAATGGTAGTTTTTCAAAATCAAATGAATCCACAATCCAACATAAATGCAAGTACCACAATTCTAAGAATCTGGCAAATGTGTTTCAAAAGGATTTTTCCATTATGTCACCTGAGCGGTTTTGAGATACTGAGCTTCAAAGCTTTTGCATTCCATATACTTTATAGATAGAACCTACGGTGGCCGAGAGAGCTCAACGTGCTGCAAATAGAAAAAAAAAAAAACACCTGCAAATTAAGAAAAAAACTTCATCAGTCAAATTGATGAAGTTTTTTTCTTAATTTGCAGGTGTTTTTTTCTCTTTGCAGCATGTTGAGCTCTCTCGGCCAACACAGGCGCTGCAAATGCTCACAACACAACCAAAGAAATGCAATGCAAATAGAAAAAAAGAAAAAAAAAAAAAACACCTGCAAATTAAGAAAACAACTTCATCAATTTGACAACACATGCACTGAAAATGCTCACAACACAACCAAACAAAGAAACGCGCTGCAAATAAAATTCTTTATTTGATTGTGTTGTGAGCATTTGCACCACCTGCTGTCAAACTGATGATGTTTTCTTTATTTGCTGGTGCTTTTTCTATTTGCATGTGTTTTCTGAAGTTGCAGCGCGTTGAGTTCTCTCGGCCACCATATAGAACCCTTTTTCTGTTTTCTAAATAAAAAGTCCCAATTGTGCACAACTTTATACTTCAAATGTACACAACCTCATAATTCCAAGGTGATGATTTATCATGGACAATTTGAAAACACTGCACTAAAGCATGATAAAATAGATATAGGCAAACCGTCATCTCCGAATCACTTGTTGTCTACTTCAAAACTAAATATTATTTAGTTCAAAACTAAATATTATTTTAGTGTTGGGTGTGATTCAATCTCTGGTTGTTGCCCCCCCACCCCCACCCCACATAAAAGGCTAGATGAAATCATTTCAGTGTAATAGAGCCTCTCGTGAACTCACATACATGTATACACATACACACTCATCATCCACTTGAGAGGTGCCCTTAGGTGATTGAGGGCGGCAGACAGTTAACACAAGGACCATGAAAACAGCACTTCTACTCATATCTGTTTATTTGTGAAAGCACTCAGCATACAAACAACCAATAAAACACTTGCTTATTGGAGTCCTTCTGTTGCTACTCCGCAGGGTTTTGACCCTTAAGGTTACAGGTCTGTAAAGAGAACTATGTGAAGGAAAAAATCTATTAAACGGGTCTATAAATTTTAAACCTCAACCAATCGTGTCTCCACTCTGGAGACAAAAGTCTGTGTCCATACAAGTGGTTATATGCCATTACTTAGAAAATACCCAAAGTAATATAATCTCCGTTGTTATGTTAGAGACATAATTAAATAAATAAAAATATATCATGTAATAAGTGATTGAATAATGAATAGTATTGCAAAAAAATGCATTTCGCCAGCAAAACTACAAATTCAGCTGATTTACGAGGGGCATATTCAGAGTGAAGTGTCAGTCAGACACCATATGGCTATACTCCTTGACTTTAATTATGATAAACTGTTGGCTAAACAATGTGCTAAACCATGTGTGTTCCATTAGGACCAGGATGTAAACACTCTAGCGTGGAGGGAGAGACAGGCCACATCAGTGATTATCCTCTCAGCCAGAGTCATCACAGACCATCAGGAGGCCAGCTCACTCGCTCTGTCCAAAGCCAATGTTAGATGGCATGTTCAGAATTGCATCTGCGTTATTAAGATGAATGCATTTGTGGGTAATTTGAGGATATCTGTCTGTTTTTGGGGGGAAATATACAGTTCACATACTGAAACCGTAAGTCCTAGACATTAAATATATAAATCTCACTTATCTACTAAATGCTGTCAGCCGTGAGAAACGATGAATAATGAAATAAAATAGTTCATGATGATAAACTGGAATTCAAGTAAATTTCTAAATTAAATTGAACTTACACTGACACAGTATAATCACTTCTAATCAATCTTAATATCATGAAAATATTACGAAAGGCAAATCTTGACACAAGTAGATTGTTCCCTGTGCTACATACTGTATACACTTTTTAAAATAGAGGTTTGAAAAGGGGATTTTTGAAGTAATGATAAAGAAGAAACATTTTGTGTTGCCAAAAGAACCTTTTAGTGAACACTTCTTAAAAAAATAAATAAATAAAAATAAAAATCTTTGTGGAACCATATTTATTTTTAAAGGAATAATCTACTCAAAATGAAAATTGACTGAAAATGTATTCACCCTCAGACTATCCAAGATGTAGATTGGTTTGTTTCTTCATCAGAAAGGATATAAAGCATTGCATCACTTAGTCACCAATGGATCCTTTGCAGTGAATGCGTGCCGTCAGACTGAGAGTCTAAACAGCTGATGAAAACATCACTATAATCCACACGTACGAAATCAACAAGCTGCATGTTTATAATAAATCCATCAAGATGTTTTTTTTTTTTTTTTTTTTTAACTCTTAACCATTGCTTCAGGCTAAAATATGAGTCCTCTATCTATAATATTTCTCCAGTGAAAAAGGCATTCATGTAATTACTCAATAATCAATTTAAAGAAAACTGTTAACTGTTTAACTTTAGCATTTTTAACTTAAGAGAAACTGGCTGTTCCTGATTTTGTATTGTGACTGACAGCCACAAAAGAGCAAGTACTGACATATTGAAAGTTCCACAGTAGTATTTTATGGGTTTTCCTACATAAAAGGCAATGCAGTTCTGTCTGCCTGCCTAACTTTTCTGAGCACAACTTCAGTAAGTTTCTGCCCTGTGCCTTTTTCTCTGACAATTACGCTTTCACTTCAGACAGACAAAAGGTTAGTTGTGACTTCCTTCATGATGGTCACCACTTCAGCAATTAGCTGGTGTTCCAGCAGTGGGGCCGGGTTTGCCAGAGCCTGTGAAAATGCCATCTGTCATTGGGACACACTTCATGAAATGCTCTTCTCCGCCTCAGTGTGACTATTTCCTTCAGGGAGTCGCAAGGATCGTTCAAGTCGAATGGCGCTCCGAGAAAACAATAAATTGTTTGCTGTGAAAAATAATTTGGCAGGGGCTGTGGGTACCATGTGCTCTGAAGTGTGGCGGTGCTCTTTCTCACACAGCTACCCTGAATAGCAGACTGAATTAGAGCAGCACCGTGTGCCTGAGTTTAGGTCACTTTGTGTAATGTACAGTATTTTTAGCTCATCATTGTATGGCTGTGTCATATTTTAGGCTGAACCAGTGAGGGTCATTAGTTGTCTGACATGTTCTGCATATTTTATTGCACTGTAAAAAAAAAAAAAAAAAAAAATATATATATATATATATATATATATTCTGACCTTGATAGCTTCTAAATATTTGATTAATATAAACTTTTTTGATTGTCATCCACACAAATTCTTGAACTAAAAATGTTTGCTTTTCAGTTATGTTTTCACTAAAAGGATCTAAGTGTGTTAATTATAAAAAAAAATGTTTGAATATTTAAAATGACTGACAGCTCTATTTGTAGTCTTAATGTACATGAACGATCTTTTAAGCATTACACAATTTAACAGTATTTTTAACGTCAAAATGTTTAAACATTTTTACTTAGTGTTACCATGACTACAAATGAAATAGACATAAGTTGTCCTTGCACATTTTCAAGAATTTCTGAGAATTACAGCGCACACTCACAGAAAACTGACGCACCGCAGCACAGTGCCGAAGAACTTTGATGTTTACCTCCACCACACACAGTGACTGTCCAAGCTGTCAATCCAACAATTTTCACTGTGTGTGTCCATGAGCACTTCCACGTTCGAGTGCTTTCCGCCACTGCGAGTATGTGTCTGTCAATGCATGTTATATAATTAGTGCCATCTCCTGAACCTCACAGCCTGCTCTTAACAAGGTCAGATGGTCTGAGTCAGTGCTGTCAACTCTCCCTCAGTCAGACCAGATGGTGCCTGCAGCATGTGATACTCTCCACTGGTCCCTCTCTCAAGGTGAGAACACCAACAATGACATTGTGACCCCAATGACATTCAGTTCCAGAACTGCTATTTGTCCACAATACAAAAACAATGGGGTGCCCACAATGGGAGCAGGATAAAAGTCAAGCATAACTAATTACCCAGACAATTTATCCATCCTTCACAGCCATTTTAATATAGGAATAAAGAGGACCAATAGTTGGCTGTTGACATGCATATAACACAAAGACTCACTCTGCAGATTACTAATGTTGCTTGCAAATAGCATGGGCACATGAAGGATAAGTATTTTGTATGATGGACTGTTACAAAAAGGGTTTCCGTAGAATACAAAGAGAAGTCGGCCTCCATTTTGTCTAAAGTGCTTTTCTGCAGTGGCAATTATCTGGTCTCGAACAGCTGTAAATGTAAATCTTTCTTCTTTGCCTTTGTTGAATGAATCACAATCTGATGTCAAGAATGTCTAAATCATAATGGACTATTCATACCCAGTGTAAACAGCACCAGCCAGCTATATAATAATTGCTATAGACCTATAATGCATCTATGGAGATAGATGGATGGATGGATGTGTGAAGGTACACAAAAATGACTTTCTTTTTTATTAGACAGTAGTTTACTGACTTTTAAAAAAAGTCAACTGGTAGCAACACAAACTGCAGTTTAGATGCACTTTTGGATCCAAATATGTTAGCAAATATTTTAGGCAGAATTACTGTACTTATTCTGATCCACTCTATCTATTTAATGCGTATCAACATCCATCCACTGCTTGCTTGCTGTTAGGATGAGCCTTTATGGAAAATGGAAATACTTGCACGAATTCATTTACAGGTAAGAATACAACATAAGATGCTTGACAAGTGTTGCCAAGTCTGCGGTTTTCCTGTGGAATTGAGCTACTTTAACAATGTTGCTGTGGGTTGATTTTCATGTCTGTGTGTTGAAGCAACCACAATAATGTGATATTTAGCCCCTGGAATGCTAATTGTACCATGGAACCCCACCAAAAAGTGTATTTTACCTAACTGGGGGACACCTTCGAAATGCGCTTGGGCTAGTTTTGGGTAGAAATTGGGCGGATTTTGTTGCGTAAACCTGGCATCCCTGGCCTTGACAAAAACGCACATCAAACACACATCTGACAGTACGGCAAGTCGCGTAGATTTATGATTTACTTTGAGGCGCGTTATCCAGCAGTAACTCACTTTATTCCCTTTGTTATTTTTAAGATAAGTTCGCAACACCAAAGTATTCGGAGTTCAGAGTACGTTCTATACACACATGTATGGAAACGAAAGACTCATACTGAAGATTTTCGGGGTGAAAATATGTGTACCGTTACACAATAATTATATATACACACATAAGTATGTATATATTCTGTTTTCTCCAATAAAAATATCGAAGCTCAACTCTAAACACTTTCTTTACATTTGAACAGTTCTTGTTATGTTGATGTTGTTATTCCACTTCCTGTCTCTGAGCCTGTTTAACCTGCCAACAATTGTGACATCTGGAAGAGTTGCATACCCATGCTCAAGTAAAAGACTTCAAAGCAAGCATGAAGACACACTTACGTGAGGTGGCATCCCTGCACCTGCCCCGGTGGGAAATGTGATATTTAATGCCCGTTTCCCCTGACTCCCACAAACATACCCTGCACACATAAAATATGAGCGCCAGGCATCACTGTTTGTTTAAGTAGTATAACAAGCAGCAAAACAGCCACAAGTTCACTATGTTTATCCATATATGAAAGGTAGAAAGTTTAGATGGGTGTTTACAGCTAGTGTGAAATGTGTCTGCATCTATTAGTGTGGCAGGCAGCCAAGTACTGTCATAATCCAGCAATGTGTACTTGCCTTAACTTTACCAGACATGTTAGCATTTTAATGACTTGAAAATGATAAACATTATGCAACTATTATTGGTACAACTATGAGTGCTATTTTACTGATATCCTGAGTGTTTGGTTGATATAAGTAAGATTGTCTGCCATGAGCAGTTTTATAGATGCCTTAGATTTAATTAAAAAAAAAAAAGTCCTTATGCAATATAGGGTTGAGGACACGGGCAATATACTCCAAAGTCATTTTCATAACAGCCTTCAGCTGAAATGTAGATGTTACAGTCTGAATGACCACCAAAATACTCACCTTGCATTTGACCTTTGCTGTACTTTCACTGCTTTTTTTGCACTTGTACTCAAATTGAAGATCTAAACATCTTCCAATCCTGGAATTACTACACAATTAGCTATCCTTTAATCTAGGCAAAAAAATAAATAACCAGCAATCATTTTTCATAGTGGTCATTGCTAAGCTCAGACTGTCTGAGGAGGTATGAGTCTTTCAAAGAGTCTTTGAAATGTCTATAATTTCAGGCAAATTATCAGTCTCTTTACATTAGGTTATCCTTTGTGAAGTATGACCGAAAGGGTAGAATGGTTAATTGGGCAAAAGGGTTTAACATTTGTAAAGGGACAATGCGTTATATTTGACATTGTGCAAATCTAATTGGTGTGGACAAAGACAAAAAGAAGCTGTTAACATATGTAGATACAAGCGTCTCTATTTCGGTCTTATAATTTGCTGATATAGCTAGACCTTTGGTTTTGGCTCTGAAAAAACAAAAGAGACACCAGCTTTTTGGAATTTAGATTCCCAGCAATGGTAAAATACTGTGCATATGTGCATGGGATAGTGTGTGTGTGAGTGCTTCTAAGAGACCAGTACAGAGAAAGATAGGAAAGAGAGAGTCTGCCTGCCTGTAAAGTGAGATAAACCGACAGGAGGTGACAAATTCATAACAGCTTTGTGCAACCACAATTCTGAGGGATTCGGAGGTTGGCCTCAAATAAGGTGACATGTGTGACAGGGATTTCATCTTCTTGAACTTGCCATGCTGCTGCAAAAGAGACTGCTTCTGATAAGATGCCTCCTGGAAAGTCACAACATAAAGGGATGTGTTGTCATCTGTTTGCCGAAACACCCTCAGAAGGGAATTTGAGGAAGGCATTAAGTTGATTTAAAACAATTATACAGCTTAAAGGGGTTATTAGTGGTTTCGTAAACAGACTTATCCACGCCGGCTCCATTTTCTACATGCTAACATAATCAAATGGATTTTCTTTTTACTGGCAATTAAACATGAAATTACATTCCTCTTTTGGGGCATTGTCTGTTCATGTTTGAAAATCCTGTCACTGAGTAAAGCACCTTATAAGACATAATCGCGATCTGTGTGCATTTCTGTTGATATTTAAGAATCAATAAAATCAAAGGAGATAATTCAGAAAGAATGAATTGCACTCGGTTGTTTGTGACCGTTTTGCTTTAGTAGCAGATTCACTAAATAATCTTTTGCATAAAATTGCGGAGCAAATGTGCAAACAAAATGTACGCTGAATGCAATGTTCATGGCACAAATGCAATCTTACGGGTTGGATATGAGCATTAGGATGTGAGAGATGAATTTTAAAGACCCCTTTGCAAAGGACGTGTTACTAAAATATAACGGAAGCTGTATTGTGTGAGAAAAATATTAGGGGGGATTTTACTGTATAAAGTCAACATGCAAGTTAATTAAATACATATATTTATTTAAAATATGAAAATATATTTTTACCTTTTTTATTTTCACCAAAATGTAAAATTTTCAGTTTTCCTTCTGTTAAAAACTAGTTAAAAAAAAAAGAAAAGAAAAAAAGCTATTAATCTCATGGTTTCTGACCAGTCTTTTGAAAGGTACAGTTTTTAGTTTTGAACTAGTTTTGAACTAATATTATCAAATTTAGTCAAAGGAATAAATAAATAAATGTGACAGCCCTAATTTATTTATTATTATTTTTTTAATCCATCAAATTTTCTGCAGATCCTATAGCACCCCCTTGTGCCCCCCTGCCCTTGGTTCAGAGGTCTTGTTCCAGAGGTCAGTTTCAAATCCCCTGCAGTATACTGTAATCTGATATATTAGTTTACTGGTACTTTACAACATTGCTTCACTATTGCAATCCAAATGCAAATAAAATGTGGAATGTGTCCTCACATGGTTATGTGCCTAGTTATAATGCTCTTCTGCATAATTTGATCATCATTTCACAAATAACTGGTGCTATGATCAATAGAACAATACACACAAACTGTATAAATAAAATTCTATTTACCACCGGCTAACCACGGGCGGTAATAGCAGGATGGTAAATGTGGCATGAAAAGAGTTTGGGGCACAGTCCTAATTTAGAAAGGAGACATGTTTGCAGTGAAAGTAATAAAAATGGCTTAAAGGAATAGTTCAACTAAAAATTATGTTTACTTACACTCAGGTCATCTAAGATGTAGATGAGTTTGATTATTCATCAGAATAGATATGGAGAAATCTAGCATTATATCACTTGCTCACCAGGTGATCCTCTGCAGTGAATGGGTGCCGTCAGAATGAGAGTCCAAACAGCGGATAAAAACACAATAATCCACAAGTAATCCACACAACTCCAATAAAACTGAAAATCGGTGTCGGTAAAAAACAAATCCATCATTAAAATATTTTTAACTTCAAACGAGTCTTCTCTCCAAAATATTGCTTTCTCCAGAGAAAAAGTGCTGCTGTCTGAATCAAGAGACATATATGCACAGATCAAGCACTGCGTACAAGTGGAAACAGTCCGAAACAGTCAATATTTTGGTAGATTTTGATGTGAAAGGCCAACAGGGGATAGACTTTTTTTAATGGTGGAAGCATTATTATGGACTCACATTTGTTTTATAGCATTTGGATTATGGTAACTTGGCCAGAAACAATGGTTTAAAGTTAAAACACCTTAATGATAAAACACACAGCTTTTTGCTTCACAAGGTGTTAATTGATGGACTGGATTTGTGTTGATTACTAGTGGATTTCTGTGATGTTTTTATCAGCTTTTTGAACTCTCATTCTGACGGCACCCATTCACTGCAGAGGATCCATTGGTGAACAAGTAATGTAATGCAACATTTCTCCAAACCTGTACACCTTAGATGGCCTGAGGGTGAGCAAATTAAAATTTTTGGATGAACTATTCTTTTATTTAAAATATATAAGGGCAATTAAACTGGATTGTCATTGGCTGGTGAATAAATCTGTGCCTAAAAGTGTATACCAGGCTTAAAATTGCTTAGTGAAATTGGATGTTAAGTAATATCATGAATTTATGTTGCACAATATCAATATCAAATTATTTTTCTTTTAAAAGGGATGACCACCTGTTGTGTCTCAAAACAGCTTTCTTCAAAGTCAGACTACTGCATTCCTATTGAAAAGGTCATTACTGGATGCTCTCTCTCTCTCGCTTCCTCGCTCTCTCATAATTAGTGCATTAGAGATTTTCAATCTGGCACAGCAGGCAACTCCTGGCTGATAAGCCTGACAAGCACTTTTGTGAGGCTATTCTAAGCAAAGAAAAAAGAAACAGCGAAGGGGAAAAAAAGAGAGAGGCTAATCAATTCTCAATCTATGTCATAAAGAACATTGTTCCCAAATTTTCTTCAAATCACTGTTCCTCTCATTCGTCTGTGATTGTCACATTTCCCCAAGCTTCTGATTGCATTATGAACTGGACTGAACTCAAGATTTCATTTTATAAGCAGTTCCAAACTCCCTACGCTGAGGCAGTTAGAACCATCATCAGGTTTTCTTTATGGCTGAACAGTTACATTGCTGACACAACTTCAGTGTATTGTATTGTATTTATGCATAACTAATATTTCTCAAGGTAATGTCTGTCTTTTTATTCTCTCACAAATACCATGAGATGAATGCACTCTGTCAATGTCAAAAGCCACTTAAAGTACAAAAAGCATACAACTGATAATGTATAATCTCATTTATTTATTCCTTTTTTCTTTTTTTTACAGTTTAAATAAATAAATACAGTTTCTAATTGAACCATTTTCCCTCAATGACAGTGACAGAGGCTGACAGTTGAGAAATCTTCACTCTTTAGTGTTAAGTAACAGTGTGTTATACTCACCTAACAGCTTTAATGCAAAAATAGTGTCACATTGCTCCAGCAGTGGTGCATGACAAATCAGACCAGTATAAATGATGATACAAATATGTAAGAGGGACACAAACATAAATGGAAACAAATAACTTCTATATGTTCTTCGAAATGGTGTGAAAATTATGGTCAGTGGTATTATGGGCCCATTAATGGCTGTCACTAATTTGCTTGGGTTCATTTCTGCGGATACTCTCACAAGAACAAACCTGCCTGGAGTAGCTGGTTTAATTGGGACATTTGCATCGTAATGACCCATGAGTCAATTTCCTGCTATTTCCCACTTTTATAGTCTTGAAACTCGACCAAAGGCTCAAAGTTAATGAACACATGAAATCAAGTCTCAAGCAAAAACAAGGTGTAATAAAATATGACATTGTAACTAGTACTGTGTCTATTCTGGTTAGACACAGAATTAAACATTTCTTCTACTTTTTTGATGGTGATCTGTTTTCTTTCTTTCTTTCTCTTTCTTTCTTTCTTTCTTTCTTTCTTTCTTTCTTCACTTACTGCTAAAACTACTATGAAAAAACCTTCTGATAAGCTGTGTCATATCTATGCAAAAGTATTCTGTTTTCATACAAATAAGCGTGTACAAGTTTTGATTCCAGAAGACAACACATTTCATACAAATACATCTAAAAAAAAATGTAATAAAGCAGTATGTGCCATTGTTTTTATTTGTGTTCTCATTCTGCATATTTAATATCACTTTTCTGTTTTTTTATTTTTATTATTATTATTATTATTATTATTATTATTATTATCAGTTCTTGTATAATTTGTCTTTAAAATGTATTATTATTATTATTATTACTACATTGGCTTATTTTCCCCCAGTTATTATATCCCCCCAGTTATTATATCAAAAACAACCAGCACAGCATGAAAAAAAACAAACACTGAATCTAGAGAATCTAAAACAAATGGTAGTTTCCACCCAGAATCCATCAAGTATTCTTGAAGATATTCAAATGAAACTGGAACATGAATTTACTCTAAACTAAAAATTCCCAATAGCACAAATCCACCCCACACCACTGGTGCACATATAAGTATGAACAAGAAATGAGAACAGGCTAGCTGAACATGCTTGTGAAATCTGCAGTACTGGAGTCTATTAATCCATATGTCATGCTGTGTTCAACAACAGGCGAAGAGAACTTGTCACCCTCTGTTCCCGACACACCTTTTGCCTTTGATACATCAGGCACCTCCATAGATTGAGCCTTGGAATGGAACTGTCATGGAATGTTTCAGACCAACTGTGATTATTATTTTGCTGTTCTGGGCAAGCTGACGCTTGCCGATCCATCTGTCATTATGCAAAGATTTCCTGTTCTGTCCGCTTATTATTTCCATCCAAGAAGGGAAGTGATTTATTTCGTATTGAAAAGCATTATTCATGTGGGAACCCTGGTTACATTACATTTCCTTTTTTTTTCTTCTTCTTCTTCTTCTTTTTCGTTTTCCTTTTTTGGCTGAATACGGAGCTGTTTGACAGTCTTCATAGAGTTGGGATTTGTTACTAAAGTAAAATGATTCAGCTGCATATGACAAGGGAGGCAACTTTTATACTATGGCATAAATAATATTGTACGCATTGCAGTCAACATGAAATAACATTCAAAAACAAGGAGGTCTATACAATACATATTATATCACATTCTCATTAATTCCCAATGTGCTCTTCAAAAAAAGAATTGGGCACTTGTGAAACATCTTTTATAAAGTAAAATTTCATAAAATGTTACATGCAAACACTTTTATTTAATCAAAACACACAACTATTTTTTAAATGGCCATGGAGAAAGAAGTTCTTTGCAGCCAGATGGTGCAGTAATGGCATAACAGCAGGGACTAACTAGGAAACTTTGTCGTTTGCAAGCAAACCAGTTTATTAGTGTAATGTGACTGAACAATTTTCAACCAGAAACAACATGAATATTCAACAAGAGCTTAAATGCATCTTTGTTTTGGTCATTTGTTTTTGGAATGATGAGTTATACGCAATAATTCCAGGACTGTGTATTGATTTCATCAGGGTTTCTATGGATCTTAAAAAGGTCTTAAAAAGTCTTCATTCACCCTTCCATAAATTGATGCCTATAAAGGTCTTAAATTGGAGCAGAAAGCCTTACACTCATAAAGTCATGGCATTAAATTAAAGTTACATGAAAAAAAAAAAATGTGTTTTTCTTTCCCATACAAATATCTAAGCATCCATAAATCAAGATACATTTATTTGAAATGTCTTGTTTTCTAAGAAATTAAAGAAACAAGACCAAACATCTGTATCTGGGGTATGCAAGTATTTTCCCGTTTTAATTAAGTTGATTTCTCTGAGCCCATTGGCAGATATTTGTTGTTGTATAATCATAAACTTACTTCATTATGATCAACTTCTCAGAAAACAAGACTTCTTATTTTATTTAATTTTACTTCTCAAGCAAATGTACATTGATTTAAGAATCTTTAGAAATTTGCGCTGGAAAACAAGACAAAAATACTCACAAGGTACAGCAAAAGTTATTTCCATATTGTAGAGGTTGGCAGGAGAGATGTTCAAGCCATAAGGGTTCTTTCTTTTTTTGTTAGCTGAATTAAAAAAATAATCTTTTGGAAGTTGTATTTTTTAAACTTTGAAGTTTTGCTTCGAGACATTTAGATCTAGAGACCATATACTGACGTATTGTGTTCCATTCAATTCATTCCTTTAATTTTGTTTACTTGGTTTTAAAAAGGACTTTAAAAGTCTTTAAAAATCTACAGAAACCTTGTTCATGCTGACTTTAAAAGCTGAAATTACAACATTAATCACTTAGGATTCAATTTCTAAATATCCAGCCACTGCAACTAAAATGGAGAATACGGAAATAGCAATGTGTCTTTAACCTGCAAGATGTTGGTTAACCTCTGTAATGGACATGCTTCTGCTGAATTTTAATGAGATAGGTATGTAAATGATAAATGAAAGCTTTTCATTTTGAGACTGTGAAAAGGCTCTTGAAACATTATGTTCCATTAGCTGAGCCTGCCATTATTTAACAATTTATCAAAATGATTGAGCAGTAATTTAACACGGCTGTCTTGCGAGGCT
This sequence comes from Acrossocheilus fasciatus, assembly GCA_036784905.1. NCBI lineage: Eukaryota > Metazoa > Chordata > Actinopteri > Cypriniformes > Cyprinidae > Acrossocheilus > Acrossocheilus fasciatus. The sequence continues at coordinate 21,787,180 of CM071943.1, forward strand.
TGACCTCTTGATGATATAAGATATGCAGGCAGGGCATCTGCAAAGTGCCACTGCTCACAATTACGGAGGAATAACATCAATGCACTTTATGCGGTGTGCGGGTTTGAAATTCCAGTTCGGTTGTGTGCTCAATATATATCGAACTGAAAGATCTTCGATAAAGGCCCAGTGCATTTAGACCTATTGAGAGCCCATATCTGATACAGCTAATCAAATGTAATTAATCTTCATTGTGGGGATGCATCACAACAGTAATTTGCTGTAAAGCCCAAAGCATCATTACACACTAGGGTGCCCGCAGGTCTTTAAAGGGTGTTAGGTGCTCTATTTGTGTATTAGAGCGTGCAGTGAACGAGCAAGGCCAGGAACATTACCCTTGCTTTGTATTGTGACACCCACCTCATCAAGATAACACAGTTGGAGGTGTTTCATGCAGTGATAATCTTCATTTTAATTCCCATGGCATGTCTCAAGGAGCATGGCTGTTGTGGAAGCTACAAAAAAATAAAAAATGATATATATATATATATATATATATATATAAAATATATATCATTTTTTATTTTTTATATATATATATAAATAATTATTTGGAGCAAGCATTGAAAATTTGAACCATTTTGCCTCAAAATGTAATATCACAAGAATAAAAAGGCACAGTGATTGTATCTGGTAGATGCTGACATTAGCATATTGCATGAAGCAGTACATACTGAGTGCTGCTCATGCATGTAATTGTAATAGCATGTTGACACTGATCTAATTTCTTGAGTCAGGTGCATAATATTACAAATAATAATAAAAACAAAATATCGTACACACTGATCACCCTGGCATGCAAAAGGAAGACGAATAACTTTTGTTTTTGTTTGGGGTTTTTTCATGTTTTTTTTTTTTTTTTTTAACCCTAATGTTCCAGTGATGATTTTCTTTTTCTTGAAATGCTAGTTAATGTTATCACTTTGGACTAAAACATACTGACTTTGCCTACACAGAACATAAAAAAAAAAAAAAAAATCTGAAAGTTACCTGTGAAACACTTGTAGTGTTCCTAGGCAAAAATGACCGACCTAATAATAATATTACCAAAAATTATTACCAAATTATTACCAAAAACTGAATTTGATTATTTATTATTATTATTATTATTTTAATCACTGTGTTTACTTTGAATTAGCTCAGGTTTTGTATTTCTTTTAGTAACTGATTGAATGTAGGCCTCTTGTGTTTTTGCCAAAAATAAGGATTTTTTTTTTTTTTTTCACTCAGAAACTGAGGCATATACGCTCAGATCATTGAGGTCTACAAACCGTCTGTTCCAAAAAGAAATACAAAACCTGTGCTAATCAAAAGAAAACAAGTTTACAAAAAGATTGAATCCAAGATTAGGTGATAATGGTGAGAGATTTGCAATCACTTTTTAGAAGTCTGGTAATTTTTAACCAGGAAAACCAAATTAGGTGGATTTTCAGCACAGCACAAGGGTTAAAATATATACAATATTGTTCAATACAATGACCTAATGTTATTTAGCAAATCAGCAGTCTGCAAGGAACACACCTTCTAAGTCACCATGGATCATGTATTATCATTTTGTGCACGCATGAATGGGTTCAAGGCTAATAGCGTTTTTGTAATGTAATGCAAATGAATCTGCTCATCTGCAAAATCAGATAGGGATTAAGAAAATGCTGAAATAAATATTTTCCTTTACGAAAGATTAACCTCTCACATATTCGTGTCGCAGTAAAAAACCTGCAGCCTGCGGCCAGTGTGGGTGAAAGGAAGCAGTCAGGGCTGGTAAACACGGCAGGTCGACTGGCGAGATAATGGAAAGGTACAGGCATAGATGACAGAAGGAAAATTTCTCTTCTGTCATTTGAGAAGGGCTAGATCAAAGCTCCATTAATCAGAGAGTGCTAGGGGTTCAGGTGATAGAATGAAAGTAGTAGAAAGGAGGTTTGCTTTGGGGGGAGAAAGCACCGCTGCAGGGAATGGATGGGGTGAGGTGGAGGGCAGGGAGATGGAGGGATCATGGGATGGGTAGGGAAGGGGAGAGCAGGAAGGACTGAGCTCTTGGGAAATGTAATGATGAAAAGAGTTGGATAAGGGTGAAAGGTCACAGTGGAGACTGGAGGTTGAGGGGTTGACCTTGCTTACATGTGTTTCCTCAGAGTACTGAGGATCATTACAGGGTCGTGGAATGGTAGAGCAGGTGCTGAAAGAGTACGCTAGCCATTCCTTTTCACCTCACAGATTCAGATGTTGATGTCAGAGGAGCATAGTGTAAATGATGGTGAAATATATGCAGTTATTTCAGGGACAGGAGTTAAGGTTTTTTTGTTTGTTTGTTTGTCTGAAACCTTAGCCTATGTTCACATTTGTTTTTGGAATCTGATTTCATTCATATTTCATTATATTTAATTTCATATGTATGTCAATAAAATAAAATAGTGCCGATATACAGTACATCATCATTGACACTTTTCACTGTTCGCTCACTTTGTTCGGTGTGTTACATAGTTAAGCCAGGATAGGTGGTGACAAGTGACTGCAATATAAGTGAGTCATTGATCATTTACTGAACCTGATTCTTCATAACATTGATTCATTTGGGAACGAAGTGACTGTCTGTCTTCATGAGTGAGTCATTGAATAATTCACTCAACCGATAAGCAAAATATTGCACTATTGCATTTCCTCGACTTTCCAAAAAAGGGGGAAAAGGTAGAAAGATGCACGGTGGCAGTCTGGAGAGATTTGTTCCATTTGTTAACATAAACTAACAATGATAAATAATTCTAAAGCATTACTTCAGCATTTAGTAATACATTATTAAAATCAAAAGTTGTATCTGTTAATGTTATTTAATGGACCTGCACAGTTATATTTTAATAACTAATGTTAAATGAATAAATACTGTATCCAATGAATTGTTAATTGTAAGTACATTTTAGATGCATTCACTAATGTTAACTAATGGGACTGTACTGTAATGTGCAGAGATGTCTTCTTTACAGTCACTCTCATCAGCTGTATTGGAAACTCAACGTAATATTACATAAATTGTGGTGTTATAAAACTACATTCTTCTTCTTCTTCAAGAATATATTACATTTTAATTTATGTTTAATCCTTCCATAAATGTGTTATCACAGTCTCTAAAATGTGTCCATTCTGCTGTGCCTTTGTTTGGAACTATTTTTGTTGGTGAAACAAAAATAGATAAAGTAACTAGCAATACTGTATCTAAAATTAGTCACTTTAATCTGAATGTGACATGTTTTAAAGGGCTTCATCGTGCAACAATTAATAATTGTTTTCTTTCAAGACAAACTATTCTGTCAAATGGACACACGGCAAGAAAAGCTTCAATAAATGACACCTTTACTCCACAAAGATGCTGTTTTGGCCATTATTTTGTCTCTGACCCAAGTCTCCACCTTTTCCTCTTGGTTTGATGAAACCAATTCCCAAAGCATAAGATTGCCAGACAAATGTTTGCCTGAAGATCACACCCTCTCGCTTCAAAAGGTGCATTTTGTATGTAGACAACTTTCAGATGATTTCCCTAGACAGAACAGCTGAACACACTAGACTGTGTAAAATGACAGGCGAGAAGGGGATTTTGGTCCCTTCTGAACAGCTTACAACCGGAATCATGATAAAAACTAATTTTGCCCAGAGCAGACTTCACTTGGACAAACAGGTGCAATAAATTAGCAAATACCTTCAATACTCGCAGTTTCCAAAACCTGCAATAAATCTATGACCTTGGGAGTTGCCACATTCTACAAGGTCCCCTGAAAAATATTGGTGAGATTCTCTGTTTGCCCTATAATAACAATTAAAAATGTCAAGCAAGAAAAATCATGAGCAACATTAAGCCCTCAGGGACTTTTTAGGGTGACATTGTGAGAACAGTGTGCATATTTAATATTTTCTTTATTTCAATGTTACTGCTTTGCTATTAATGATTTCATTTGAACAGCATCAGTAATAAGAGATTTGAATCTTCAGGTGTTGCAATTAAGGGAATGATACGAAATTTAACGATCCCTCCTAATGGTCTTGGTTCTTTAACAGTTTCATTAAGGATTGTCTATATTTTTGAAGAAGAAATATGTTGGCAGAAAAAGGAAAATCTCATTGATTGATTGATTGATTCATTCATTTTTATACTGATTACAACAAAATTCATAATGTGAATCTTTAAATACTCATTTTCATATGAACAACTAACATGAACAGTTTGTGGTTCATTTTGAGTCGAAAATGAAAATAACTAAAGTGAGTCTGATTCATTGATGTTTCTTAATCAAAGATCTGGCTCATAAGAGTTGTTAGTTGATGAATAACTATGTGCTGTAGTTGCGCAGCTAAATAGTAATACAGGAAACACTGTCCTAGTAGAATGTGTTGTATACTAGAGGCACGGTTGTGAACCAGTAATGGTTCACGAAAGCCTTTTTGCCTCTAATTATCCTTGATAGTGAACCATTTCTCCTACTTGTAATACAATTCACACAACAGCAGCGAATGGTAATTTGTACACTGCATTCGTAAGTAGATGATTTTATAGATGAGGTTCGTTACATTTACGTCATTCTGATACATTTCAGACTTCAGAGGAGTGATATGTGGAGTCAGAGGGAATTGGAGAAGTCAGAGGTTGGACACTTTTGGAACAGTCCCTCGAAAACTTAGGTCAGCAGGGATTAATTAGCTTTCTGAGACCCACACAGCAGATGTCAAGGTAATCTTGGGTTGCAGACTGCAGAGGTCAATGCAATATCTCAACTCTGGAGATGAAAAGTGATCTCCCAGAATCCACTGGGTGGACGCACGGTGCTTCATCAGTCACAAACACGTCTACATCACTCAATGCAAATGCAGAGACACACCACTCGGCAATGGCCTCATTACTCAGTTCAGGATACATATTGAGGTCACTCACTGTGGATGGTAGAATTCTAAAACGTCTAAAAATGCCAAAAGACAAATGTCTTGCTAATATACTACAGCATAAGGAAATTTAAACATGTCCAAACATCCTAAATCAAATGCCATGTCATCTTTCCCAGCTAACAAAAAATGTTCTCATTAGGTTTTAGCAATGTTATTTCTGAATGTTGAGAGAATGTTAAGAATGTGCAGTTTTATACATTTTTTTTTTAAAGGTATTTTTTGGTTATGTGAATGTTTAGAACATTAAGGGCAACATTCCATTTTAATATTTTTTTTTTTTTATGGGAGTTTATTTTTGAATGTTCCCTAAACCATCTTAGATGAACGTCCAACTAAAATATTTGAGGAAAAAAAAAATTCATATACAATGTAGAAATGTAGAAACATTTTGAGAATGTTAGTAAAGACCAGACAGCTTTGAATGAACATTCTATTAGTGTTACGGGAATAACGTTTGTTCATAACTTTAGTCCAAAAAGTTCTCAGAACGTTTCCTGTTAGCTGGGTTAGAACAGGTCTTTTATTCATCAGCTAATATAAAAGAAAGAAATGCCATATCTCACTAGCTCCACAACACAGAATTCAATACATGTGTCACACAGAACCCCAGTCTCTATTCTTTTTCCCTTTGCAGGAAAATCCATTGTACCCTTTTCTCATCTTGATCCTCTCGAGTGAGAGTTCACAGCTCTGCAGTGGTGTGCAACTAATGAGTCCTAAAATGTAGCCAGACACTCTCCTACCACAGGAGGCCTGGAATGACCACTCTCAGCATTCACTCCGTTATGGGTTATGAGCAGCACTACCACTTCAAATGCAACCATGAAATCTGCCAATTAATATGTTTAGTACAACCTTGATGGGATGCATTTATTTTAATAAATGCCCTTGGTTGAAAGGAAATAAATGATAGACTCCTTTCTGCGGCTGGAATTGTAGTACTAACAGTTTATATAAAAATGTTCAAATTTTTTAACTCTACCAAAACCTAAGTGATGGGATTATACACTGTTAGATATTTCTGTAATTTCTGCAGTTATTTACTGTATATCACCCAGTATAATACTGCAAATTCCCTTTACAGTAAATAACTGTAATACCCTTTGCATCATGGGAATTTTCTGTGACGTCAGACCCCACATACAGAGACTTACTGTATTTTTTTTAAATTGCTGTATACTACTGTATTTGCTGTAATGGCTTCTTTGGCGCCATTCTATTGAGGTTGTTCTATTTTCCTCATTTCTTACATTTGAATTGACACAATTTGCCTTGCACCATGTCTATAATGCTGCAACAGCTTGGGACTGACTACACTGGATGTGTTACATCGCTTGTAATGATTGGAAAATCCGTTTGTACAACAGCGTGAGTGCTTTAATCTGTACGTCAGAAATATACCGGGGCATCACTTTACTGTCCACATCCACTGTAGATAGTATATATAATGGGTTCTATATTGTTTTTTTATAGAACAACTCACATCTGAGGAAGACACGGAAGCAGCGGGGCAGCGCCGCGGGTTTTTCCCAAGGATGTGGAAGAGCTCCGGAGAACATCTACGCCGTGTGTCAATGCACCTTACGAGAGAATAACACCAGCAAGCAAGGTAAAAATATATGTATGTTTGTCTGTGTGTTTGTGTCAGATTTTTGCACACAAGTTTAACCTAGTAACATGGCAGTAACAAACTTTACTATGGTAAACTGTGCTGTCATTTCAAACGATTTTTTCAGCTTATTGAATTAAGTTACTGAATTAAAATTATTTTTAACGAGCAACGCTTATCTTATATTAACATTAGGTTAACTAATGTGAAATTTTGTTCAGGTGTTAAGTTAAATAAGTTTTATGGCTAGCTGCCTTTTCTAGTTTTGGGATTAGTTTGTAATAGTTTTTAATGGAATTCAAGATTTACTACATTTTTTTTGTATTTGTGTTTTAAAGGCAACTGCAATGACGCATCAAGAAAAGACATGAGCAGGCCAGCCACCCTGAGACAGATAATTCATGGTAAGAGAACAACTATGGTTTTGAGAGGTTTGTGTATTCTACAGTGCCCTCCAAAAGTATTGGAACAGTAAGGACAAAATTGCTCTGTTGGCTGTGGAGCCAAGACATTTACAAATATGATGAAACGGTGAATATGAGACAAAACTACAGAATGTCACATTTTATTATTAGCTGTTTCAGCACATACATGTTTTGCCAAATAAAAAGGACAGCACTTTTAGAGTTCATCCCACCATTTGATGCGAGCATAAGTATTGGGACAGATGAACTTAACCTCTTAACTGTCACCGTCCACCCTGTGGGACGCCTACGTTTACTTCAATATTTTACAATTAAATCCTAATCTAATCATGACAAACTATATATCGTTGGAAAGGTCTAAGACTCCTAAATAGGTATTTTACCACTTTTGCACCTGAAAAATCTACATCATAACAGCAGTTCTGACCTTTGTCACAGAAAGTCTTCTTTTTTTCTTTTTTCTCTATCACGCTTTAGAAATCATAAGAAATTATATATCAGTTGAAAACTTAAAATCTCAAAATTCATCCTTTGAAACCCATTTTAAAATCAGACATTGCATTACCATGGAAATGGTACATCAAAATTCATTCATGAATTATAAAAATTTAAGTTTGAATAGTGCACTATAATGTCTGTGTTCAAAACTGTGAGTGACAGTTAAGGGGTTAAGGCAGATGTAAAAGATTAAAAACTATTATTTTGTTGCAGATCCCTTGCGTACAATCACAGCAGCGAGTCTGCATCTCATAGACATCACCAGACTCTTGGTCTTATCCTTTGAAATGCTTTTCCCAGCCTTTAATGCAGCCAATTCCAACTGTTGCTTGTTTGGGGGAGTTTCTGCCTTTAATCTCCTCTTCTTCTGGTGAAATTCATGTTCAATCGGATTTAAATATGGAGATTGATTTGGGCAATCTAAGACTTTACATTGTTTTGCCTTGATAAACTCCTTGAGTGAACTGGCAGGGTGTTTTGGGTCATTGTCCTGATGCAATATGAAGCACTTCCCAATGAATCTGGTGGCATTTTCTTGAATATTGGTAGGCAAGATGGTTTTGTACCCTTCCAAATTCATTCTTGCTTTTGTCATCATACATGAAGTCATCAGTAAAGTTGAGAGGGCCTGTTCCAGAGGCAGCCATGCATGCCCATGCCATGACACCACCTCCACCTTGTTTTACAGATGAGGCTGTATGCTTGGGATCATTGCAGTTCCCTTTTTTTCTCCACATTTTTGCTTTCCCATCACTTAGATAAATGTTCATCGGTAACACTTTACAATAAGGTTCATTAGTTTACATCAGTTACCAACATTAGTAAACATGATCTAAGAATGAACAATACTTCTACAGCATTTATTAATCTTAGTTAATGTTAATTTCAGCATTTACTAAAATCACAAGTCGTGTTTGCTAACATTAGTTAATGCACTGTGAACTAACATGAACAAACAATGAACAACTGTATTTTCATTAACTAACATTAACAAAGATTAATAAATAGTGTAATAAATGCATTGTTCATTGTTTGTTCATGTTAGTTAATACATTAATGAATGTTAATAAATGACACCTTATTGTAAAGTGTTACCAATTCATCTTTGTCTCATTGGTCCATAAACACAGTTCCAAAACTCTTCTGGCTCACCTTTGTGCTTTTTTGCAAACTCTAATCTTGCCTTTCTATTTTTGGAGCTGGTCAGAGGTTTGCATCTTGCTGTGTAGCATCTGTAATGCTGTGTCAAAGTCTCCTGAGGACAGTAAATCGTCAGAGCACCACCCCAGCTTTCTGGAAGTTGTTGGTGATTTTACAGACACATCTTTTAGGATTCATTTTCACAGCTTTTATTATTTGTCTGTCATCAACTACTGTTGTTTTCTCAGCCGATCAGGTCATTGTTGGTTGCTGGTGTCGCTGGTGGTTTCCAAACTCTTGATTTCTCCATGCCCTTTGTTTTTGCTAGAGCTCTAACTGACTTCCTCTTTTCTTTTAGCATCCAAATTGCTTGCTTTTCTCTCAAAGTCAGCTCCCTCGTCTTCATCCTGTTTTGTGTGTCTTCATCAAATTCAAGATTCAGAATGCAGAAGTAATGGATATAACTGATACGACACATTTCCTGCTTTTAATATCTGAAGAATTAATGCAACAGGACACAGCTGATCACTTAGAAAGACCTGTGAGGCAACTGTTCCAATACTTATGCTCACATCAGATAGAGGGATGAAACTCCAGAAGTGCTGATCTTCTTAGCTGGTAAAACATCTATGTGTTGAATCACCCAATAATAACATTCTGTAGTTTTGTCTAATATTCATCTTTTCATCATATATGCAAATGTCTTGACTCCACAGCCAACAGAGCAATTTTCTCTTCAATCTTCCAATACTTATGGAGGGCACTGTATATGGGTTTTGCCTTTTAAAACTGTGTCATTTCTACTTCTTGTTTTTCAGAGAAGACATTTCTGTCACTAACAAAGTGGAGGGTGAGCAAAGGTGGTGGCCATGATTTGGGGCAGTACCTGGGTTTTGCAGATGGCTATGTATTCTTTGGCTGTTTGTATTTTTCCCCATTACGTTTCTGTTGCCTAAAGATTCTTTGTGAGAATGAATCCAGAGGACACAACATAATGCACTGCAAAACATCCTAAGAGAGGAGAAATGGTGAAGTTGCACTGTTCCAGCATTGGAAGACTGTATTTTTAAGTGTTATACATGCAATTTATATTTTGTAATTATTGTGTCTGTTTTAATTGAATGCCAGTAGTACCTATGTAGAGTAAAAATAAAATTAATTCTATATAAAAAAATATATATTCAAATGAATGAATTACAGTAGTATACTGATGAATTTGATTTTTTTCAGTAATTTACTGTAAAACAGTACAGTTTTCAACTGTAAATCAAATACAGTTTGATACTGTAAATCTTAATTACAGTAACTTACCGGGTTACTGTAAAAACCCTTTGAAATGTCTAACAGTGTACCACCACTTGAATGTACTTGATAAATCAGGAGAAAAGGAAAGGTTTTCAACAGCAGTGAAAACCAGTGCTGTGTGCTTAAAAGGTAGTAAGTGTTTTTTTTTTTTTTTTTTTTTTAAATGGCATGTCGTTTTTAGCTCACCTCAGAAATGTCATATCCATCTTCCTCCTGTCTTAAGAGTTCCTAACACCCCAACACTTCCGCTGCGAGTTGGCCTGTCAGCCTAAAAGCTTCCTCCCTCATTGTGATAACACAATCGATAAAATGGAAGCAACAATTCCTCCTCTTTTTCTTCTTAGCCACATTGAACTGCTTTATATAAGATACACTTGAGTAGATATATAGATTGTAGGGTGCAGCTATTAACATTTGAAAAGGGGGATGGGGGAGGGTGGTTTATTCTGAAATGAGTCAGAAAGGTTCATCCAGGTCTGAAAAAACAGCTCCACAACCTTGTTATACAAGAGTTTTGCCACAGAGAGGTGCTGTAATGATAAACCCAGCTGGATTCTATGCATTGTTTGAAAACCACCTGCTGTTCAATCTATTAAGCAAAAGTAAGACTGCATGTGTCTTTTTCCTTTTTATTTTGTGTCAGATTTCTGTCAAAGAACATGAAGTGACTCATTAGACTTGCAACATTAACACAGATGTTTTATTACATACAGAATCACAGTATCAAAAGCTGAAGATAAATGAGGTATAAAATAAAACATCAGGGCTTCTGCCCTTCGGGTGATTCTTCAGTCAAATATGGCATATATGATATACATATTTAAGTAAAAAAATGCACATTAATTTCAAGAATTTCAAAATGTGCATTTAAACATGAAAATCCTTACTTTAATTATATTCTGAGTGCAGGGTTTTGATGTAAGCCTTTGAATGTGTTCAGAAAAGCAGACACCAAGGCCTTTGGCAGTGATAAATGCCTGATACCATCAGGGTCTTTATACCTTTAATCCCTTTGGTCTCTTGTACCAAAAAGGATCAGTGCATGAAGAAGAATACCTCTTAAATACAGAGATTATCCATTTAAAGGCAATGTTAACAGTCTTAAAGGTCAAGTGGCTTACATTTGACTTACTGCTTACAAGCCTTTTCAAAAACTTTAATCAAAGGTGATAAAGGTGTTAATAGCGACTAAAATGGACTTGTCCTTGAAAAAATCTATAACTTCAAACCACGACTCCAACATCTCTTCAGTGTGAAGTGTTAAGCATTCTGCATTAAGCTCAACTTCACGAGAGAGAAAAAAACCCAGTTTAACAATGCAAAAAATGTTTTGTGAAAACTGCTTTGCCACACCAATCAAAGGAAGCCTGGAAAAGAAAGCCTGCTTAAATTTCACATTCAAAACAACCTTGTTCATGCTTAGGGCTGAGTTAATTATGGACAAAGTAATGCTTGGGCCTAAGCCAAAAGTTTGCCCTACTGAAATCAAAAATTAATTGGCTGTCTAAAAAGGCATTTGTGCACTTTTTGAATGTGTCACACACAATCCTACTCCTAAATTGCATCAGGGACAAAGACACTAAATTAAAATAAATCTTATTGCGTCATTCATATTTAGTTTTTAAATTGACTCCAGCAATAAATCTATTTAAGCAAAAGCAGATGAAAGTGAAGTGATACATATGCAGACTTGCCATAAAGAAGATTTCACTCCTCCAGGTGATCTTCATTCAAAGAATATGCATACTGCATCCTGATTATCCTATCCTGCGTTTCAGATGCAAACTGCTTTCTGCAGGTATCTAAAGTTCCTATAAACAGATGGCATTTTTGTTCTTCGAACATAAAAACAGAAGGGTTGTTACGCTCCTCACATGCTAAATATGAGAGGAGAAGGATAATGACTACATTGCTGATTATTTTCTTCCTTTAATAGACCTATAATTAATGCTTGCAGGTTACCGATGGCTCTGACCGTACACAAAGGATAGCCGCCAAAGAATTCTGGACCATTTTAAATCAGAGTAGAGGTTAAAGTAATGATAATTAGGGGTCTTTTTGAGTCACAGGCCGCTGGCTGCTATACTTCTGCAGTGGAAACCTCATATTCTTCAGCTCAGCTGAGAGCATCATTTGTCTTCAGTGTCACAAGCACTTGACATTAAAGACAATTGTGTATGCATCACTATGTTTGAAGCCAATGAAAATCAGCCAACCCTCTCGCACTGAATAACCCCCTTTCAGTCCTTTAGAGTCAGTATATATTTAAAGTTCCTTTTAGATGACTTTGTGAAACCTGACTCTGGACCCAGATCATGCACACAGGAAGTATCTATCCTCCAGTGATGAAAGTCAAGCAGTTTCTTATAGCACACAGGCGTTGATCACCCAGGTAAGCACTTCAAAGACCTTTTTTTTTTCTTTTGGGCACCAAGTCTGAAGTATTCCACTTGCCAATCAATCATCATACTGGATGATTTAGCTGGGCATTTCTTTGTTGTTGTATACCTGCAGCTTCACTGTTTTGTTAAGGTGCATTCATTTTCATTCAGATTAAATTTGATGTCTGTAATTTTGCCGATGCTAAAGTAATTTCTTCAGCTTCAGCTTAATTTGCAGAGACAACTAAACCATTCGAAGGTTGAATTAACCACTGAAGATGTTTTTCTGCTGTGTGACTGAATCAACACAGAAACCATAAAAAATGCTAATACACAGATACAGTGTTTATATATAAAATCTAAACAGTGATTAAAATAATGATTATATTAAAAAGCCTATTTGAATGATGGAGGTGTTGAAACATTTTGTCCTTGTCTTAGTTAAAGTCACAGTTTCTTTCACTTTTGGTTAGTGGGAGCCTGTGAAGTGGATGATCTGTCTGGAACATGTTGTTATCAGCACCATCACAATGGTTTGCTCTCTCTGAGCCAGCAAATCAGGCAGCTGTACTGAGTTCCTCTTGATTATTTTCAAGGCACTCTTTTGTACCCTCTTAAAAGCATCTTCATGTGGTGTTTTTTTTTTTTTTTTTTCTGAAATCCACTAACAGCACATTTCAAGACATTGTGCCCTATCATACACCTGGCGCAGTTCGGCGTGGAGCAAGTGTTTTTGCTAGTTTAAGCCCGACGCAGTTCTCATTTTCCCATCCTGCGCCACGTTGGTTAAATTATAGCAAATGCATTTGCGCCCATTTGTGCGCCCATGGGCGTGCTGGTCTGAAAACGAGGTGTGTGCAGGTGCATCATTGGTGCATTACTATTTTGAGGAACTGAAAATAGACTGCGCCATAGACCAACTCAAACCTGGTCTAAAGTCAATGGCACAATATTTTTTTGTCATTTAAAGAGCGAGTCAGTAGAAAATGCTCCTCTGGGCGGGTCCAAAATGCGCGTTCACTTTGCTTATTACACACAGGGATGTGCATCAGCAAACAAACATACCAAATTATTAAAAAATAAAGGATTACAGTGCATAAGAATTAGCCTACCTATTTGCTCGTGCATGAGCAGATCCGTTTTCTCTCTGGAGGCGCCTTCAGTCGCGCCTTAAATTTCCGCCATTTAAATAGCGAATCCGCCATGGCACAAGCGCAACTCGCTCTTAAAGGGAATAGGAGATGAGACTCTCGCTGCATCCCAATGTGCCTACTTATACTACGCCCTTAAAGTATGTACTCTTTTGGTGAAGAAAAAGTACACACTTTTGAGTGTGAAGTAGAAGAGTAGGCAAGCTTTGGGACAAACTATCACGTCACACAACTGCTTGTTTAATGGACCGCTCTGTCCCATCTGTTTCACGTACCCTGTCACTGTAAACTGGCCTGTCAATCATCTCGTCAGAGTTAACATCCTCCACATTTAATACCATTTAACTTCCTACCATATTAGAGAGAAAAGAAGTAGCTCGTTGATCTGCCAGTAGCGGGCCTTTCATGCTGAGAACTCTGCTCATATTTTCTGCATAATGATGCATTTAAAAGTAACGACCAAATGGATGTTTATAAAAGTTCACATTTCTGTTGCAGATGAAATATAACACGGATAACAATATATATATCTTTTTTTTACCAGGTTAAATGCTGATTATTAGTAACTCTCAAACCCCTTTTTGCAAACCTCTCTACCTAACGGTTGATCGTGCGCATCCGGCACGTTTGTATTTTTTCTAACGCATTTTATACATGTTTGTAGTTCTGAACTGAATCCTTCACCAAAGCGCAATGGATTGTGGGCAATTTTAAGCCGCCTTTCCACTGCACACGGCATTCGTACACGACTGTCGCATTTCTCCCTATAGTGGCAGTCACACAGTACTTTCAAACTGGTCGTGCAGCAACCATCACCTTGGCTTATTCACCATGGTAAAATTAATGATTTTGAATAATTAATGTATGAATGTATAATCACAAATGACCCCCAAAATAAAAACATAGTAGGTTTTATGGGGCTAATCGTTGTAAATAATGATTTAATAATTATAAAATAATGCCATAATTATTTTAAAGCGCCATTTTACAGGAATAGTGTTTTAAAGAATAATGTTAAAGTGAACTAAATATTGTTAATTCCGACCTTAAGCTCATGTTTTTAATAGAATACATCACATCTGGTCAGGGGGTCGCATACGGTCTAGCCGCAGAATATTTAAATGGATAAATAATAATAAACGCATAAACAAATATTTAAACTGCAAATATTTCAAGGCATCCGAAGCTCAAATCGGACTCAAATTTTCTGCATACGCATATGATCGGAACTCCACGCAGCTCCCGCACTACTCTCCATTGGAAATGAATGACTTCCGGTCTGTCGCTTGTCGTTCGTTGGAGATAGTGGAAAGGCGGCTTTAGAGTGTGCACGGATCCACACTTCAAAAATCGAAATAGTAGACCATCCGGGGACTTTTGTGATACTCTTTTCAACATACTATGCTTTGGGACACACTTATTGTTATCTCACATACTATTTAGGATGGATAGTATGAACATTGGGACGCAGGGTCTGATTGGTTTATTGCACGTTACGGCCAACAAACACCCATTACTCATTAAGTGAATAGGGACAACCGGTTTAGACCGGGTGCGCTGACCGTTTTCCCATCGTTAAACTAGCAAAAGTGGATTTGGACACGCCCTGAGTGTATTTACGCCGTGTGCTTTAGATCATGCGCTTGGGTCGTTAAAGTAGGGCCCATGGTCTCATCAGAGAGTAATATCAAAGTTTCTTTAAGGCAAGTCATGTCACTCGGCGGCCATCTTTGAAATACCTCTTGGGCATCCAAGTGCAGCTCCTATCTCTTTGAATGGGGAAACATCAAATTCTTCAAAACTGTTGATTAAGCTTACGATTAAATTTCATATTTGAAATCACCTAAGAAATCTGTCAACAACTGTCTCATAAATGTTGTTTTTTTTGCTCAAATAGCGTTATAAAAAGCTTATTTTTTTTTCAGGCTAGATCAGCCAGTGCGCATGCGCAGTCCTCAGCGCACATCTCAGAACGCTGACTGTTTCTATAGCAACCGGGACTTTTAACTGCAGCTGCAGTGATGCGCTGACTTTACCGATTAGCGATTGGCTCTTTCATTCAGAAGGCGGGGCTTCCTGCATTTGAGTGGTCATATTGAGCGTTGCATTTTTCCCCATTCAAAACTATACAAGTGACATGTCTTGGGTATTCTATAGTCTTTGGTAATATGAACTGGTGAGGTTGCCCATGTAGGCTCCAATTTTTTTATTAATTAATTAATTAGTATTATTATTATTTTATTTTATTTTTTAACACTGCCAAACACTCCCAGCACTGCTTGTTTGTTTGAGTCCCAAATGGCAACTTTTTTTCTGCAACCAATAGTGTAAATTCAGGGATGGGAGTATTTGTTTGGCTTAAAGAAAATATAATGGAAGCTAAAGTGGTATACACCCTCAGGAATAATAATAATAAAAAAAAAAAGGTACAAAACTGTCACTGGGGCAAAACTCTTTTAAAATGTACTACTATAGGCCTATATACTTTAGGTACTAATATGTACTTTTAAAGCACTAATATGTATTTTTAAGTGCTAATATGATACTAACACATACCATTTAGGGGTAAATACTGCAAGTCACAAAGCTGAACCTTTTAGCTTTTTCTTTTTTTATTTATTGATTTTTTTCCCCCTGAGAGTGTATGAATGAATTAAGTTTAAAATGTTCATTTGCAGGTGTATACATCTAACCGTACACTCTTAGTGTAGAAAATGGCATTAGTGCAATGCATATATAATTATAAATAAGGTAATTCAAATAAATGTAATGACTTCAATATTGGAAATTTGTAATATCACACTTTATCACAGTATTTTTCTGACACACTATAAATGGGTCTTTATACATGAACACATGAATACTGCCTTAATATTTTATATTTTGAGTTCATTGTTCATCATTATAATATTTTTGGATCCATTGCATCAAAAAAAAAAAAAAAAAAAAAAAAAATCAAATTCAAAACATTCCATCGAAATACACAGCAAATTTTGAATGCCCATCACAAGAGAAAGATGGATTTCTTAATACTACATGGTGCAGTTACCAGCAGAACTAAAAGGGCTATGCTTTTAGTCAATATGGCAGAGAGTCTAGCAAAAATTCTATTTGGTTTTCACAAGCTTTAAATCCCTCTCATTATTTTTATATCTTTGGCCCTTGCTGTAATGAATGCTTGTCTTGTGTCTTTTAGCAGATTTATATCAGCCTATTTTCCCACTGAAATGAGATTTGTCAGACTATGTCGCTTCTACAAATATAACATAACAAATTTCAACACTTTTGACAGGCTCTTTTAATAATTTGTTATTGTTGACTATTAAAGAGAGAAAAATATGGGTACACCTACAATAAGTATTCTCGTTGGCATAATTTAGTGCCAGACTCTGCATATACTACTGAGTTTCACTGCTTTAATTTATTGTGTAAAGTCCTTAGTATTCTCCTACATATTGAGATGTCATATTGCTGAACCCACCAGGGTCTATCATGCCATCTCTTCCATTTGGACTCAGCAACTATTGCAATGCTCTCAAGAGAGACTAAATATGTCACACACACATAGAGACATACAAAGAGAATGTTAAATCAGAACCCAGATGATGAATGTTTGCGCATTGCATTCAAGGAAAACTGAATCATATTCTGTCTCTTCCAAAAAAAAAAAAAAGCTCCATTTCCATATTCAGCACAGACTGCAGAACATCAACAGGAAATGTGGGCTGTGACAGCAAGAACAAAAACAAAGCCATTAAAATTTGACATTTTATGAAGCAGTCTCAACTTATAATTGTGGATGTATACATGAAGACATACTAATTGTCACACTTCCATTTACAAAATGAAGGTATGCTTTGAACAATCTAAAAAGCCTGTAAAGCCTCAAGCCTTTTTGTTCTCTACATGAACACTTTCCTCATGTAGTTTTCTAATGTAATCAATGTCATGCAGAGATATTTGTGTTGTTTAATTAATCAAAGTGAGCCAACTGGTAGGATCATAATGTAAACAGTGAGGTTTGAGAATTTTGAAAGACTGAAAACAAACAAATGTTACGAATAAGCGTTTTTGATGCTGCACTATTTCTAGGTCACTAACCAAATAAGCATATTTATGACACGGAGCTTGTTAACTTTTTTGTACAGATGTGAGATGCTCTCGCCTCCACTGAAGCTCAAAATGCTCTGCAGATTCTCAAATCATGATGGATAACATGATCATTGGGTTTATACTGTACAAAGAGTTCATGCAGCTTGAGTTCTACTGTCATTAAAGCAAAATAAACACATGTTTATTTGTTATGTTGTTAACATGGAGAAAAAAATTGAAAAAGAGCATTTTCTCTAATGGTGTAAAACTTTAGGTATGAAGGATAACCAGAAACATCAACGTCAGGAGAATGAACACTCTCTTGCCACCTGGCAAGCCTGTAGATTTAATGTTGACATTCCCTAAATATACACATACGCGCAGGTCGAGAGTGAGAGCTGCTGATGATTCATCACATGGGAACATTTTAACACCATTCAGCAGACCGCTGGCACCACTTTACAGCATGACTTGTAAATTTAATGAGAGCTTTATACATTGCAACACAAACAGTATTCTAAGTAGAGCTGTCAATTGATTTAATTATGATCAAACTATTAAGAATAAGGTATGCTTTTAGAACATGTTAAATTAAAACCTTTTAAAATACTTGAATACTTCAGATGCAAAAAACTCTGTCTATCTGACATTTTGATGTCTTTTAAATTGACTTTATAATAATAATAATAATAATTATTATTATTATTATTATCAGGCTCCTATGTTTAGGACTTAGGACTAGTTTTGGCAAAAACTCTTTGGACAAGACATACGTAGTAAACAGCTGCAAAATCACTAAAATAAATAACAACAACAAAAATAAATAAATTAATAAATTAATTTAAAAAATAAATAATTATTATTTTAATTTTAGTTTTGAGGTTACTTATCCCTCTAATGTTTTTTTAATTAATTTAATTTTATTTTACTGTACACTGGCCAAAGACCAATATTAGGGGTAACACATTACAAGTAACCCAAGTTATGTAATCAGATTACTTTTTTTTTTTTTTTAAAGTAAAGTAACGCACTACTTTTTAATTTAGACGGAAATTAAACGGATAAATTTAGATGGAGTTCAAATAAGCATTGCCAGTTACTTTGTTTCCCATGTCTTGACTGACAGATCTTGTGTTGCCATGTTGAGAAAAAAATCTTCTGATTGGTTCTGTGCACTTAGAGGCTGTTACTAGAAAAGGGAAGTGGCATTTTGAGGTTCAATGTTATTGTCTCATTTTTGATAGGGGTGGCGTTTAGCGGCTTTTGCATCTGAAGTCTTCATATCTTGTTTAAAATGCATGTTCAGTATTATTCAGGCATGATAATAGTAACAATCAATGGCTTATTTTTTGCATTAAATGAATCATTCTGAGTAAAAACTGAAAACCAGACATTGCAAAACAAGTTCCCAATCTTTGATAAAACAAAAATAAAATAAATAAAAAAAATAAAAAAACAACAGTGCAAATAACACTAATTTATCATTCATGTGCTGTTGTGTGGTAGGAACACCTGCATTTTACTGTTGAAAAATTGCTCAAATTTGTGGATAAATTGTTGTGTTTTCTACCTTGGGATCAAACTCTTAGCAGCCCTTCAGGTAACTAATTGAATGCAACAATGCAGCAAAGTTCTTGAACATTTATTGTGTGCGATTCAGTTAAATTTGTTAAACAGAAGTTGGGACTGGATTATTTTAGTTTCTATGAACTGAACCTGAGCAGGAGATTTATAGTTCCCAGCATGCTTTTCACAGAACTGGATGAGGAAAGGAATTGTTAAAATTAGGTGTTCTTTGTGATTTGAGCAAGTTGAAACGGCAGGAAACCTGGTAGTGTTCTATTATTTTTGGCATTTGGGTGGGTTACCATCATTCTAAACATCGCCAGCTGTGCCTCGGTTTAGTTGTTTTACCCAGTGATTTGTTAGTTTGTGAAAATATTCAGTAAGATTATTTTGCTTTCTGTCAATGCCATGCATTATTTATTATTTTACGTGTTTGCTATAACTAATAGTGAACTGGTTAAGAAATGTTATATTTAGCGATTGGAGGAACAGATCTTTTGGAATCCTTTAATCTGCAACACTTGCTTCACAAAATGTGATGGAAACTTCACATTCTGCCAACACCTGCTGGTCAAAACAGTATGAAGCAGTAAAATCTCTGACAAAACATACAAACTTTTACAAACCAATTTATAAATGTATTCCAGAAAGTCTTTTCAGCAATCAGGAATTCATCAAATACCATTAAATATTAAAAGTCTGTATATTATGTTCCTTTAATGTCTGTTTTTCGGACATTTAAAACCATATTGGTTCAACAGATAAATGTCCTTTGATGGACAGCCATCTGAATTTCAAAACCAAGGTTTGAAACAGTGTTTGCTGAAATCATCTGACATGGCAATTTCAATTTATACTTTGGAACAGTGATTTGAAAGATTTTAAAGAGACATGCAGCAGTCATGTCCAACATGAGAAATCACTGTCTACAATTCAAAAGTTTGAAAAATAAATGATAGTACTGATAAATGTATTCTCATCTAGGGACTTTTGTGTGTGTTTGTGAACATGGAGCATGGATCAGTCACACAGAACAGAATAAAACATTCATAATGTTAAATTAAACAAATTCATTGATGGTGTCTACAAAAAAAAAAAAAAAAAAGGAAAATAAGGAAATTGATTGCATTTGTTAACATTAATGCTAATATTAACTTTGATGAAACTTAGATTTGTATCTCTGTTAAACATGCTCTGTTTATTGTCTGTTTAGTTTTGCATGTCAAAATAAATCACAGCCACCACGGTTGAGTCAGCATGGTTGATCTGTCAGCAATAGATGTACGTGATTGGTGGTATCTTTGAAACAACATCAGTAATATCAGTAATTTAAACAGTCTTTCAAATGCCTTTTGGTTCATTCTTTTATAATTTATTCTGTTCATACCGCATTAAATCTGGAGTTATCTTTTCACGAAACATCATCCTTTACTTGATTTTAAATGCCTGCAGCAGCCCATGAAAAGCTGAATGTAAGACAATGTGCTTCTTGTATCCTGTTGAGTGTAACAACAAATGAACAAATGTCTTTTTGAAATGTCATTCAGCCTGTAGCCTGAATATCAGTGAAATAAACAATGTTCTTTTTGTGCCAAAGTGCCTGTGGTGTCATCACCAAATGATGTTACATTTGGAAACACAATCAGTTATCAATTTAGACCTTTTGCATTTCTTTCTGTGGTGAGTGTAAGTCACAGAAATTCAAGAAGAACGTATAGTATTTACATGTCTATTCATTTGTAGTGTTCTCACAGACTCTGCAGATATTCCACTGAATTTATAAAGTCATCAACATATTGCGTTTACGCATTTCCAACCTACCATTAAAATATGCACAAATATAGTACGCTCGGAGAGGCTAATAGGTTTGCCTTTTAAAGTCAATTTTCTTTCACGGCTCAACCAAAGTTCTTCATTGAATCACATTTTCACACCCTAATGCACATGCACAATGACACAGAAGTCTCAAACAGGCACCCTGATAAAAAAGACTTTTGTACAATGTGCCTTTAGTCCTGTTATAGGTCATAAATGACTCCCGCTCTGACCACTAAAAATCCCGGATGAGTATTTGCTGTGCAAGGGGATTATCTAATAAGAGACGCATTTACAACCCAGCTAAGGGATCCCCAAAAGCAATTCGTTGGCAATTTAAAATTGGTTCTTGTGAGCTGGGACTGATTGGGTCCTATTTGTTTCTGTCAGGTTGAACTTGTCTTATAATCATCTCCACAGATACCAGAACCAGGAGATCAAAACTCACTGAGATCAACACAATGGATCAGACATCAATCTCCTGTGCTTTTGCACTCTCAAATTTGTCTGGTTCTACTAGGTGAGATCTCCTAATCATAGTGCCAGAACTCACATAAATGAAAACGCAAATAAATTGGCGTATTTCTATAAACAATTCAATGAACATGATGCCTGAAGTTGAAATGCAAATTGCTTTAAAACAACTTGAATAAATCCATAAAGCAACTTGTTATTGAGTGCATTAATATACGTTAAGTATAAGTAGTCTGCCTGGCTCTGTAGGTCACACTTAATTCATTTGTGGAGTAGTTGCATTCTGGGAACTGGATGCAAATTTTTGAATTCCTCTGACTCTTCATTACAGCAAAGCTCATCAAACAGTTCAGTTTGAAGCAGGTGTAGGCCCTCCCCTAAGGGAATGCTTCCACTTGTTGTGATCAAGAGGGATAATGTAGGACTACATAATCCTTCAGGAGTGGAACGTTTTAGCTTTCTGTAGAGGAACTAGTGAGGATGTAGTTTAAAGAGAAAATTGTGCAAGTTGGGAATAGTTATATTATATATATTTATATGTATATATATATATATATATATATATATATATATATATATATATATATATTTGGACCTGAAAGGGTGCCGCGTATGAAACAGGACTTTAAAGTTGATAGCTGGAAGGTTGTCAAAGTCACTTATTTTCTCAAGTCCAACGGACCACATGCAGCTTTTAGCACAGCAGTGTCCTCTTTTATTTTTTTGAACTTGTTTATGTCAGCCAGCAGAGTGCCCTGGATTCCCAAAAGGGCTGTTTTTGGAGGAAATACATTTCTGCAGTGTATCTAAGATCAGTGACCTTTATAATTTATTTCCCTAACCTTATGTGCTTATAAGCTTATACTTAGTTTTTCTCTGTCCTTGGACTCTTGAGAATATCTTGTTTATTCACTGTTAGATATTTTGCATTTGATATTTGAATTAGTCATGTTTACCTATTTAAATTTTTGGTGTGTGTGAAAATGTAAATATTGCTATGGTAACACGCTTCAGAGATGTAACTAGACAGCATCAGATACTAATATTTTAGTATCTCAAATCTACTGTAAGTTGGAATTTGTTGCTACTCATAAAAGTTGACTAAACTTTAACAGAGATACACATTTAAAAGTCTTAACTATTTCATTCACAGATGTTAATTCATTCAGAACTGGAACACTAGTTTTGCTCAGAAAATGTAAATTTGCTCACCCTTAGGCCATTCAAGATGTAGATCAATTTGTTTCTTCATCAGAACAAATTTGGAGAAATTTAGCATTACATCACTTGCTCACCAATGGATCCTCTGCAGTGAATGGGTGCCGTCAGAATGAAAGACCAAACAACTGATAGAAACATCACAATGTGACTCCATCAATTCATGTTCTCTAAAGTGTAAAGTAGGGCTGTCACAATATTAGATTTTTCATAAAACTGTTATTGTGGCCATAAGAATTCCCGATATCGATATATATCACGATATCTATAGAAACCTGGGGGGGGGGGGGGGGGGGATATCAGTCAAATTATTTTTTACTTTGTTTATTGAGTTTTTCTTTTTCACCCAACGAACATAAGGATACTGATAAACACAGGGTACAAGACTCTGGCTTTCTTTGGAGCTCCAATGAAATAACAAGAGAAAAAATACTGTCAATTTCAACAGTATGATGAATAAATATTAATGGTAACACGTTACAATGAGATGTAATTTGATATCATTAATGTATTAACTAACAATATATTACACAATTTGTTATTCTTTGTTAATGTTAATAAAAATACAGTCGTTCATTCTTCATGTTAGGTCACAGTGCATTAAAGTTTACAAACACAACTTGTGATTTTAATAATGCATTCATTAGTAAATGCTGAAATTAACATGAACTAAGATTAATAAATGCTGTGCAAGTATTGTTCATTCTCATTTCATGTTAACTAATGTTAACTAATGAATCTTATTGTAAAGTGTTGCCATATTAACATCTAAACTGATACTTTAACCTGTTAACTTGTATATACCTGTATTTTAAGCTCTTTAACCTATAGTTGCGCCGGCGCCACTGAAGTCTTGCAGTAAGAGCGCTGCTAATTCAGTTTTAATGTGCATCTAGAATGACTGCAGATTTGACAGAGTTTAATGTAGCAATGTGGTCGCTCAGTTTTTCAAGATCAGTTTTAATCGTGTAACTGTCAATAATAGATTTGAACAAAGAAATGAAGTTTTACTAGGCACAGGCCGTATTGATTGCAAATCCAAAAATAAGATGAGTAAAGAAAACACGGTACTTATTAAAATAATCCCCCTTTACTTAAATATATGAACACAGAAAACCTCTGTTAACAGGTTAATGTAACATTTCCCATTCTAATGACTAGTAAAATAATGGCAACTTACTCTGATGAACACAGTTCTTCTCGAATAGCTGCGAGCGCTGTTTCTTCTTCTTGTTTGACAGGTGTTAGGGTTAAGGCGAAATACTGCCACCTGGAGGTCAACCAGGTACTAGCGCTGGAGTATTTACATGTGGTGTTATCAGTCCTGTTCATTTTAAATGTTGCGCTTATCGCCAATACCGGTATATCTTCACACACTAAATTAACACGATATGGATAATTGTTGCTTTGAATATCACGGTTATCGTCAATACCGGTATATCGCGACACCCCTAGTGTAAAGCTGTGTGTTTGTGAGAAACGAATCCATCATTAAGGCATTTGAACTTTTTTTGAAGGCTTGATGGATTAGTTGATTACAAACTTTTCACTTCATAAGACTTTAATTGAAGGAATCTTGTTGATAATTGTGATGTTTTTAAGAACTGTTCAAACTCAGAATCTAGTGATGAGCAAGTGACGTGATGCAACATATTTGTCATCTACACTTGGATGGCCTGAGGATGAGTCAGTTTTCAGAAAATGTTATTTTTTGGCTGAACTATTCCTTTAATTCACACAGGAGTGAAACAACAATATTGTTGCTGGGAGACTGTTGGAACTATTTATATTATTGGAGCAAAAATAGACCAAATAATTGGTATTGTGTTTCTAAAATGCAAGTTACTCAATATTAACTGTTCTGGTGTTGCTTATGATACAATTCCTAATTAAACATCATGTTTAGCGTGTGCATATAAAATAGTGCAACAATGGCAGCAAAGGGAGTACAATGGTGTGATTCAACGGTAAATTCTAATTGGATGTAAAATCGTGATTGATTTGTGCTCATACAAACTACATCAAGTGGAAAGGACAGTGTGAGTAATAAATTGATGTTGATACGGTCCTGGCCCTGGACAACAAAATGCCACTGGTTTGTGAGTCGGTGGTTCTTGATGGCATTGATCTCCCTGCGGATCCTTTTGTTCTCTCAGGTAATAAAGCTGCACATTGATTTATTGGCAGCAGACAGCTACCTTTTGCCTGCCTCCTGTTCACTGCAGTATCTAGCCCTCCAGAAACCTACAGTGAAGCCCAAGATAAAGTTAGTGTCAAGTTAGCAATGCATCTTCATCGTGAATCACAAGAACATTACAATGTTTACATTGAGGAGATCAAAGAGGCAACACGGCCACTATTGATCTAGCGTTGGCGCACTGCCTCCGAGTGCTTAGTGAATAAAGGGCTAACCTACTAAGCTGATGTATGCTCTTTCTTTAATCTCTGTCTGTGTTGGTGAGTTTTCCATCTTCATCAGAGGAGCTGCACAGTAAATATAATGCAATGCTCACTTTTTTCTTTTCCATGGCTCTTTCTGTACAATTACAGCAGAATGATAAATTGTTTGTCAGGCTGCGAGAAAGACCGATTGCCTATGTAATGTTTTGCCATTTCTTATTGTCATATTTGTCATTACAACAACGTGTCAGCTCATTTCAGCGCAACTGACAAGCTCTCATTTTACAGGCTCTCCATGCAGCGCGCAGGTGATTTGTGTATGCATTCTGGCAGTAACTGCTCCCTTGGTCATTTGTGTTCGCAGAGTAATTGCTACAGCGTGGGGTGTTTCACATGTGAAAATGTTGCAGTAGGTGCAATGCGGGTAGATGCTCCAAGAAGACATAAAAGTAGTGATCTTCCCTCTAAGAAGCTTCTTTCCCAGGGAAGCACAAATGGAGAGATTTTTAGGATTTGAAAGGTGTCTCTAATATCTTATTATGTGCAACTTTTCTTCAAACATGTACAATTTCCTTTGGCGTACAACCCTTTGACCTTTACATTATGCAATTTGTGTAAATCGCAGGTAGATTTTCTACAGATGTAAAATAGCCTTGTTGAAAATATGCCTTGAATGAGAAAACCAGCCTGGAAAAGCATCATCCTTTTACTTGCAATTCACAGTTTCAAATTTAAAAAGTTAAAATCTCTCGGATGAAAACTCGGTCACACTTTATTTTAAGGTTCAATTCTCGCCATTAGCGAACCATTAACTATGACTTTTGCCTCAATAAAATCCTAATTTGCTACTTATTAATAGTTAATAAGGTAATTGTTAAATTCAGGTATTGGGATTAGGGGTGTAGAATATGGTCATGCAGAATATGTGCTTTATAAGTAGTAATAAATAGCCAATATGTTAATAATAGGCAAGCTAATAAACAACTAGTAAAGGGTGAGCATTATTGTTCCCTATACTAAAGTGCTACCGAGAACTCTCCTAGCCATTGGCACAAATCTTTCTTTTTTCTTATAAAAGTTATAAAAAAATATTGTTTGCAGTTTATATTCTGTGGGATTTTTGCAGCGTAAAATGCTTATTATACTGCAAAGACAGTATGTAAACTTTGACAGAGAATGTAGGTAAGTGAGTTAGGTAAGGCTCATTTTATTTATTGTGCTAGTTCTAGGTAAAAGGTGCAAACACAGATTATGAAGAGGCGATTGACACTTTTTTGTTGGCATAAACGCAATCTGTCATCATGTGTTGATTCTAACTAATTAGCATTCACAGTGTCTAAATTAATGTACTGTAATGCAAGAAAAAAGTGAGAAATAGCTGGGGGGAAAAAATCAATTTCTGACAAGCATGAACAGCAAAAAATATGCATTATATACTGATATGCACAAAATAAGTAAAGCAAAACTGTATGCTGTGTTTTCACAAAGGCACACTGGATTCCACAATCTTTGTCCCATTTTGGCATCACTGTTACATTCTCGTATAAGGCTCATTTGTAATCATATATATTTTATGGATCAGAGAAACTGCTGTGTTCTAATGTAACAAAGTGTGTGGATAAAATAAACCAATGTTCAAAGGAAATATGTGAATGGAAAAATAAATAAATAAATAATAAAAACATGATTAGACAAATATAAACCCTGAATTCCAAATACTGAAAATAAACAATGTTTAGATGAATCCAGAATATCAATAGAAAACATTCAGCTCAAATCATTGCATATATGTGGCTCCATTCAACTTTTTTCAATATTATATTCACAGACCCCTTTACATTATTAAATCATGCCTTGTGCCTTCAGTTATGACTGGAGAGAGAAAAAAACTTTGGTTTGGCTTATAAACCTAGAATAACTGTGCCAATGTGGTTCAGAATGATCATTAATAGAGGGGACACATGTAACATCAGCAGAGAAATATAAGTAAATCATAATACTCCAATGCACTGATAATGTACAGGACTTTGTAATGCTTTTAGTAATGAAAAAAATAAAAATACACTCTCTCTTCCAATGAGATGTGAATAAAAATAAATTAACATGAACCTAACAAGCATATCATATAATTATGTCAATAAAAACTGTTTCATTATTATTTTATCAAAGATGTAAGTCAAAGTTCAATGTATTTAATTCCTCATTAAGTGCACTCAATTGTAAATATAAAATGAGTTTCATTTTCCAATAAACTAAACTGTCACATAGCAATAAAAATATGTTGATAAATAATGCAACCATTACTCCATTACAACCATGATGTTTTAATAACAATTTATCTACAAAATTGACTGACATCACTGTATTCTTTCCAAGGAAAGTGCACTGTCACTGAAGCAAAAGCAAAAAAAAAAAAAAAAACATATAAAAATTACAAACAAACACTCCGTATATTTTTAAAATCTCTTTCTTCTTTGAACTCAGTGTACTATACAATAAAAATGAGTCTGTTTTGAGCAAGATGATCTACTAGTGAAAGTAAAGTCACAAAAAAAAAACTTGTCATCAGTGTCCAAAAGTGTCTATATCACGGAAAGTCACTGCAGCCTTGACCTTAACAGTCTACTCTGCATTTTTACAGTTGTTCTATTGCTGTCTGCTGTGATGCTTTAGCCGTTAGCTACAGAGTTTAGTGGTCTCATAATCCAGAGAATTGGGGAGACGGGCATTGAAGGACTGGAGCGAGGCGTGAATGCGCAACACCTCATTAGCTGTCAGTTTGAGACGGTGCCGTAATAAGCAGGAGAACAGGTCCAGAGGTTGTTGGCCCGGTGGAGAGAGTCGGTTGACCCGGTCCCGGATCTCCAGCAGCTGGAGCAAGGCCGAGTCCTGCGAGCCCTGCGTGTACGGGTAATCCAGCTGCAGGATCAAGTCCCGGATTGCTTCCGGGTCGAAATGCATACTGTAACCGAACACTTGAATGCTGTTGATCTTCATATACCCCAGATTTCTAGTAGGGTCGGCCATTTCCAAAGGCTCCAGGTAAACGCTGTCATTGGCCCCGGTGCCTGGAGTTTTGATGCGGCTCCTAAGGTAAATGTGGATGGTCTCAAAGAAGGTCTTCCACTTGTTGCCCAAAGTCAAGGTCCAGTTAAAGCATTCTAGTGGAAGGTCCAGCTTAGCAGACTTCCAGTCTGGAAAACTGTTCTCGTTCACAGGAATTAACCAGCTTTCTGAGTGGCTCCCTCCGAAGGGATTGATGAAGAGTGTGAGCGCAGGTTCCAGAGTGCTGTTTTTTGTAAGGCAAATTTGAAGGGAGATGCCTAAGAGCATATGGACCAGGTTGGATTTGTATTTGTTACTCTTTAGTGTAAGCAGCATCCTCTTCCTCCATGAAGGATCGAACCAGCTATTCAGCCGCATATCGTTGCTGATGAAGATAGCGTGGACTTCCAAACGTCGATCAGCTCTCTGTAGGAGGTAGCGTAGCTCCAGATCTTGAAGATCAGTCTCAAAGCCCAGGTAGTTCTCGGTAGAATCTGCCACCATTGGTCGACAGGTCCCTTGACTTAACATGTAGCCGATGTTGCAACTGCCGCAGCGAGTGTGGTTGTCGTTAGCACAAGCAGCGCAGGAGGCACCTTCACCCACAGAGCATGGTGTGGGTACCTGGCAGGAGCTGTGGTCATATGCACAAATGCAGGTGTGCAGTTCTTCTGAGAAGGATCCTAGCTGGTTGTTCTCTGAGCAGTATAATAAAGACTGGAAGTAGTTCAGCCAATACGACTGTGGCCTAAGATAAGATAAACATCAATATCAGTTAGTCTGCCTAAACGATGATTGTTGAGATTAAATTGTCATTTATCCAAAGCCAGTACAGCAGCAGATGGCAAGATTAAAACTAGCACAAACATAATTCTGTTCCACAAAAAGTCATCTAAAAAAGTACAGGCATATATTGTACCCTTCTTCTGTTTGAAATATGGCAAAACTGTCACTTAGCATCTCTCTCTAAGAGTAACTGCTTCATGTTTTATTTTCGCACACCTTTAAATGTTCTGATACTGAAGGAGATTTGAAAACTGCTGGTTCTCAACTGGTGGGTTATGGCCATAAAATGGGTTGCAGGTCTGTTTTGAAAAATCATTAAATTAGGGCTGTGAAAAATAATGTGTTAATTTTTCTGATTAATATGGACTATGTAACATGTTAAAAATACAATTAATAAAATTTAATGCAGCATCCATTTTTCCCATTTCCTGTGCATAATGTGCTCACATTTACAAATGTATGTTTCATTTATTTATTCATAATTATCTCCTTTATGTTCCTTTTGGGTATTCAATGTGCTAATCACACATTTATAATTTATTGATTTTAATCTTTGGTGCAATCTGTGATTTTTATTGAATGAATAAACTTTTTTTTTTTTTTTTTTTTTTCATTTAATTAACCATATAATTGTCTATAGTTAGGATAACACAATAATTAGTGTAAAAACAAAGGATGCTGAAATGGACAGGCTGCTCTCAAACTTCCACACCATGGAGAAAACTATACATTGTAGAAGAAAATATGATCTAGATAAAACTTCACTTACATATTGTTCAAAAATGTTTCATTTTAAGGGCATTTTTATTTACTTTTGTACAATAAACTGTAGGGATGTAACATATTATCAATATCACGATAGCAAAACTGTCTCCATATTGTCATGGTCACATTGCCATCAGGGTAAAAAGTGTAGTCTTGGGAGTGGAGTTTTCCTTCAAAATAAAAGCTCTACTGCCATTTCCGTCAAAATAAATGCTTAAAAGTGTAGTATGATTTGCTGACAGCTAGCAGTTTAAATGTGTAATGTTACTGCGGTCCAAACTCAAAATATCTCTTTCAAGTGTAGAAATAAGGAAAGAAGTATTGTAATTTCCCTACTGTATATATATATTTATATTTCTATGAAATATTCATTTTCACAAACACCAGTGTGAATATAATTTAGACTTGAGACAGTATGTCACAAATAAAAAGAGGGTTGAGTCCCCTTTAAAGTTCAGGTACAAGTCAATCCACTGACTTTTTTCTGACGTAAGATTTCTCTTAATTTTGAACTCTCAAAGTACATTAGATAGAATAATTTAACTTTAAAAGTTCTTTGTTATGTCCATAAATGTCCTTGTGGAATTGCCTGTTTTTTTTTTCTTTTTTCTTCTCTCTCTCTCTCTCTCTCTCTCTCTCTCTCTCTCTCCATTCCCTGTTGATCTCTTAGGCTGCCTCTCTTGACTGCTGACTGGCTCATGAAGCTGTAGTCATCATTAAGCGACATGACACCGACCTATCCGCTGCCAGTAAAGTTTCCGCTGGCAGATAAAAGGACGCTGAAAGGAGAGAATGGAGACCTATTTTGCTCCCTGTTTTTGCTGTCATTTTACTCGTTTTGACTTGCCTTATTTGTTATTCGTTTATGTCAAAATCCTTTTTGTTTTGTTCTGACATTCTTGATCCTTACCACTTTTTGATTTGCCATTTCCTTTGGTTATTTTGTTACTTTGTTACTCGGATGGCGTTGCTCTTTGAGCTTTGATGAGCTTATGCTCTATAACATTTACTCTTTCAACACTTAGGTAACTCAATGTTTAGACACCCTAGGTAAGAGGTGAACACCACCCCTTGTATGTTTAATTTTTATTAGTTGAGAGCAGGGAAGTATACGGCGCTTGGTGCTGAAGATTTGATTTCTTTTTTTCTCTTCTTTAGTTAGGTTAGATGTTTAAAATAAGCTAGAAGTGTTTTTTGTTGTGTTTCTTTCTCTCTTTTTTTTTTTGGCGTCACTAGCATCCCATTTCTCTTAGGTTGATTTGTTTAGTTTTTCTTTTTCTTTTTTCTGAGTTGTACATATGGGTGTCTCTTTAGTGATTTATATTTTTGTAAATATACTTAGTTACATGGATTTTTTTCACTTTGTATAATCAGAGGTGGACAGTAACGAAGTAAATTTACTTGAGTATTGTACTTAAGTACACTTTTTGAGTATCTGTACTTTACTCGAGTATTATTTTTTCCGGAAACTTGCGACTTTAACTTCACTACATTTGAAAGACAAATATCGTACTTTTTACTCAACTACATTTATATCAAGGTCCCCAAGTAGAAAGTCGTTATATGTAGCAGCTTTTACATTGTGTGCGTTTCAGATTCACTGAACCCTTTTTTTCTGCGAAAATCCGGCCTGCGATCTGCCAGGACCTTCCTGTGTTGCCAAGTTTTACAGTATTTCTAACCCTGCAGTTTTCCGCCCAGCTGTGAAAGGACATTTGGCTGATATTTTTTACGCAAATCTGGCAACCTCGGGATGTTCCCCACTAATCTAATGTAAACGTCCGCGCTACTGCACAGCTAAAAGCGCTCTAAAAAGGCATGTGTTAACTCATTAAAGCCCTTTGGAAAATTAACCATGTTTTTACTATAGTAACCATAACTATGATATTTGCAGTAAAATCACAGTATCCACAAATTTACTATTATCTCACTATAGAAACCTATAGTTTGTTTTCTTTTCAATGTTTGATTTGTTTACCTAAAACCATATCCATATCATAGACTTCAATATCTCTTTGAAAAAGAACTTTGGAACTTTTAAACAAGTATTAAAATGAGTTCAGTGTAGCTGTAGGAGTGTTAGATAAAAATAAAGATGATTATCTTCATTCAGTTGTTCCCTTTTAATATGTTTTGTAACATAAAAGCTCTTAATTCTAAAGATAATACAAGCTAATCAGTGTATTCAGTAGGTTGCATTAGTGGCATATGGTATTGTAAATATACAACAATATGACAATGCATTTACTTTTTACTTTTGATACTTAAGTACTTTTAAAAACATGTACTTCCGTACTTTCACTTAAGTGAAAATTTGTGTTTACAACTTTCACTTGTAGTGGAGTAGTATTTGACCAGTAGTATCTGTACTTTCACTCAAGTAAGGAAGTTGTGTACTTTGTCCGCCTCTGTGTATAATAAATCACTTTCGTTGGCATTCTGTGTCCTTGCAATGTGTCTTGCTGTTTCCATCATTTTACAGATTTGCCACAATCTCAGTGTTACTCCTTTTCGCCCTAGACAACCTTAAACATTTGTCGTAACATTTGTCTTTTTTTTTTTTTTTTTTAAATATTGCAATAAATATCGTATCGTGGACTTCATACCGCAATGATTTTAATATTGTTACGTCCCTAATAAACTGTGTTGGTGCTTGGTAGCCAATGTAAAATCTAGAGCCTGAAGCAAAGCCAGTTGAGAACCACTATACCGACTTTAGTCTTATTGATTGTGGATAAACACAAAGTTGTCTCCCCGGAGACAAGAGCACTAGTGCTCCCTTTCACTCTGAAGCACGCTGACAAACATTCCTCTCGACAGCCCGTGGAGTCTGAAATGCGGGCCACTCATGAACACAAGTAATAATGATGATAAACACTATGTGAAGAGTTTCCTCTCTGGATACAGTAATTGGGGGCATTATTTCATTTCGGAATTAAGTATCAGTGCATTTATCACCACAACAATGAGGAGATAATGAGTCTGTTGTGCTCACCTTTCACGCGGTAAGTTGATGTGGGGCTGCTTTTGGCACCTCTTGCTGAGGCTGAAGAGCTTGTAAACCACTCGCTGGGCTCGCTTGAAGAGACTTTTCATGCTGCTTTCCAGCTGCTCATAGCGCCGCTGAAATACACCATCCAGCGACCACAAATGTTGGATCATCGAGGAGTTGAGGAAGAAATTCTGTGGCAGCCTCATCAGAAATGTTTTGAATTCATCTGTTGAAGAAAGAGTACGTTCTCTCAGATATAGGACCCTGCTGAAAAAAACTATAGAACCCTGCCCAAAACACAATAGAAAATGTAATGGTTTAAATGGGAATTGTATTGGTTTTAATGGAAGCTATAATGGTGTCTACTGGTATGTGATGAATTCTATTGGTGGGATGTTAAATCCTATTGGAAAAATGGCCAAAACACACTTCAAAAAGGAATTTTGTATAAAATGGTTTATAATGGTATTTTAATGGAAACCATTGGAATTTCTGTGATGGTTTCTATTGGGCTTCTATTGTTTTGTTTTTTTTGCAGGGGAGTTTTGTCATGTAAACTTGATTGAACATTGGATAAATGCCTGAACGCATTGCCTTTATACGTCACTCTCCTTGACAATAAGAAGGAATCATTTCAGTGACGAGACATTTTTTCAAGCGGTTCCTACAGAGTATTTCATTTTAGCTGATGGGGCAGAACGCTGAATGCCTTTGATGCTCCTATCTGAAGGACACATTTACGATACCTGAGAAAGTATGTATATCTGGCACTTCCTGATAGCTCTAATAACATAAACTTTGAAAGTAATTGAACTCGGGGATATTTTGGGAAGAGGGGAAAAGGATGACAGTGTGGAAGAAAAAAAAATCCATGCGTTTTAATTTTGCTCAAGCATTAATGGTCACTGTGGGGTGACCTCGACAGGCAGTAATACAGTACCTAAACATTATGCTAAGTGCTCTCATTCATATGCTTGATGAAAGATGCTGGATGGGCAATAAAGCATTTTATGGGTGATTAATTCTGCTCAACATACTGTAAGGCAATATGTTGAGCAGGATCTTTTTTCTTATCCCACACTGTCTCTGAAGGACATTGTGTGGGGAATGTCAGTTATTCATATTTATTTAGACCAGTGTGAAAAAGTAGAGAAATTATACTAGATAAGACACCTCAGGTCAACAGGGTGAAAGGTTTAACTAATAGTTATTGCCATAATTCCTAAAGCTTTAAGATGATGTACAAATCTCAATTTCGAAAAATTGACACTTAAGACTGGTTTTGTGGTCCAGGGTCACATATGAACAATCCTTCTGTAAAAACTTTCAAAAGATAGATAGAAATGAAACTGTAAAGTTTGGTGAGTGTGTAAGTGCTGAAGTGGAGGTTTCTGGCTCAATGCAGGAGAAAAAAATAATTTAGAGGAAACAGCCTTTAAAGAAATGTACTGTAATTTAAATCTGCAGTCACAAATAGATAAGGTTTAATAAAATTAATGTGTATTTTTTATTTATTTTTTCCACTAGTATGCCAAAAAAAGATTATGTTATGAAAGCAAAATAGCCTAAAATCTCAAAGACTGACTGGTATGTGAAAAAAAAAAAAAATGGTTTTGCCTGTAGTGTTAGTGTTAGTGTAGTGAAAGTTAAATGATTGTTTGTCCATCTTCAGCAATGAATGAACAATAGTAAATTACATAATTTTCTAA
This sequence comes from Acrossocheilus fasciatus, assembly GCA_036784905.1. Lineage (NCBI taxonomy): Eukaryota > Metazoa > Chordata > Actinopteri > Cypriniformes > Cyprinidae > Acrossocheilus > Acrossocheilus fasciatus. The sequence goes on from CM071943.1 coordinate 21,821,519, forward strand.
ACTACTATAATAACTAATAATAATTATACAATACAATTCCAAAATAGGCTCTAAATTAATTGTTGTGGTGATTGAGATGTTTCTTCAGAATAACAAAATTTATTCAGTTGAAACATACTTGAATTCAGTCTCCTACCTGAATCTTCAAACTCTTTGTAGGTAAGAGCCCATGATTCAGAGATCCGCAAAAGGCTTTCCTCCATGGCCTGAATATCCATGTAGGGGCAGTTGCACTCTGGGAACTTGGGGTCACATTTGCACCAGCAGTCATTGTCTCGACAGACAAAAGTTCCCTCTCCATTGCAGGCAATGTAACTAAGAGCTGCTTGGACGAAAGTGTCTCTGAGATAATCAGGCAAAATGACCTGCAAGCCTTCAGTTACAGAGAAAAGAAAGATTGTTATAAGAATACTGGGCTACCTGATTAAAGTGGTGTGATAAAGGCAGTCATACGGTCACAAAGCGCACACATACTTGGTAGACATGCGGTGCCTGCAGTTATCATATTTTCTGTTCAGCCATTGAAAATATAGCACATGCTAAAATTTCTTAACAAGTGCTTTTGCCGTTGCAGTGATTTTCACTCTTTTCCAAAACCTAGTGAGTATGCATACTGTGCACAGTAATCAGAACAAATTACAACCAAACTCAATTCTCTTATGATTTATCCTGTGACAGATAGGTTTGACTCAACTATGCATATAAATGCGAAGACGAAGAAATGTGCAATTTGAGACTATATTTACTGTATGTCTTTTAATAATCAAGTATCATGGTTTCCACAAAAAAAGAATATTAAGCAGTGGAATTGTTTTCAATATTGATAATAATAACAAAATCAAAACCAAATCAGCATATTAGAATGATTCCTGAAGAATCATGTGACACTGAAGATTAGAGTAATGGCTGCTAAAAATTCAGCGTTTGCCATCAAATGAATAAATTATATATTACATTAAATTAGAAAACAGTTATTAATAATATTTCACAATATTACTATGTTTAATATATTTTTAATCAAATATATGATGATGCATATAAATTAATAAATTAACATTTTTTTCCTCATGGAAAACTTACATTTCAGTATTGAATGAATAATTTTATAATCTGCCTTTAATTTAAATCATCTGTCATCTTAGATTTGAAGTTATCACTTCTATCATTTATTTCTGAAATTGTCTTCTCCACAAGTCATCTTGAGAAGCCACATAATTAAGCTGCCAACCTTTCGGAACAACCTTCATGTCAAGAACGTGACTATGATGCCTTAAAACGCTCCGTCGAGCAGAGCTCTCAAGCTTTCGGAAAAGAGCCTTTTGTGTTTCACATAAAAAAAAGCCCATCACAGTATAAAAACTTGACATACTAAATTTGAACAACATTTTTTACCTTGCAAATGGACTTTGTTCTCGGGACTCTGAACCAGCACAGAACTGACAGAATCAAGGTTGTCATAGTTACTACAGCCGAGAGGGCCAGTCCTTGTTTCAGTTACCTGGGAAACAAAATTCAGACGACAAAATTATCAGTTTCACCATAAGGTTACTGCTGTACCATAGTATTTTACATGGAAAATAGTGTAATAAACTCCTTTCCCATGTTTTCCTTGTTAAAAGGCATAATAAGCAGCCTGGCTGTGAACAGATGCATTATAAGAACTTCCTGTGCTTGGTGAGTCACTTGTCCCAGACTTGGTGCTAATGCGCATGCAGTGGTGGTCCTCTCAGAGATAATCACTTACTGTTCTTCTCATCTTATTGAGAGAGCTGAGCAGGCTGTTGCACAATGTTTTATTCCCCCGCTATGTTATGAAATGTATTTAATTGATTAGCTTCCTTATTCAGAGATTCTTTCACACCCACAAGGAAAACAGAAGTCCAATTCTCTCTACAATGCAGAATGTTATCTAACCTTAGCAGAGGGTACTTAATGATGGTCAGACTCTGTGTAGCCATATTGATTTAGGCATCTCAATTGACCTTTACTGCAAGCTAGACCCACTATTATCTGCATTTGCAATAAGAGATCACACTCGATTTTTTCCTTCTCTTTTCTAGTCATCCCTCTCTGCTCATGACACGGAGAAGCACGCATAATTGATTCACACTTTTCTCTCTTATGGTGCCAGTGAACCTTCATCAATTCAGTGATCTCTTTCGATTCGGCCTGTCAGACAATATCTTTTCCAGGCTGACAGTTAGATAAGGTAAGACAAGGTTGTCTTCTGCCACTCCATCACAAACCCACTGAAGAGTCCAGTGTTGGTAACAGGGAACTCTGCAGCATGCAGGTTTGCACTATATGGGTGTTTTTTTTTTTTTTTTTTTTTTAATATCAGTCTTAACCTTTAATTTTGCACAGAGTTATTCCTACAAATATACACTAGAGTTTATTTATTTATTTATTTTTTAATGCTGGATAAAATCTTTTTATTCAACAGGGACATATTAAATTGGTCAATTTTATTTGAAATAAATGCTGCTCTTTTGAGCTTTCTATTCATCAAAGAAGTCTGAAAAGAGAAGGCATCATGGTTTCCACAAAATTATCAAATAGCGCAGCTGTTTTCAACTGTGATAATAATAAGAACTGTTTCTTGAGCACATGATCTGCATATTAGGATGATTTCTGAAAGATCATGTGACACTAAAGACTGGAGTAATGGCTGCTGAAAATTCAGCTTTACATGCACATGAATAAATAAATAACATTTCAAAATAATATATTAAAATAGAAAAGGGTTATTTTAAATTATAATATTATTACATAGTATTACTGATTTTAATTAGTATTTTTGGATCAAATAAATAGCCTTGGTGAGCATAAATTTACCAACCCAAAACGTTTGAATGACAGTGTTTTATTCTATTTATTTTTTTTCCTCCACAAGATGCATTTTTTAAGCAATCAAATAAATAAATAAGCAAGCAAGCGAGTGTGAGGAAAGAAATATACAGACAACTAGTCTTCTATCCTGACCCAACCCTAGTTACTACAGAACATATGGTCTGAATCCCTGGCTTGAGCAAAAGCTTGAACTGCAATAAAACACAAAGCTTAGCTCAGCAGCAATTGATTTTTTTATAACGACCATACCTGATGCAATCAGATGACACATCTATATGCTTTATTATTTAATGCACCATATGATGTGCCATATGGTAAAGGGCTACTGATTGATGAACAAGTGAAGCATGATATTAGATTTCTTTTACAGATAACAGCTGTTATTCAAAGCAAATACTTTGCATGTCACAAAATACCTTGTAATGGCAAATTATAGGCCACCTGGACTTGTGTGATCCTCTGCTGTTCAGGCTTAATGTGAAACATCAACAGTCTGCTGTTGATTCCCACTCTGCATAGTGAGCAGCTATTATGGATCACTCAAATATCTCAATTATAGCCAGAAAACAATATTCTGTGCGGAGATATTAGCCACCAAGTTTGGCTGATAGAAAGCTTTTCTCCAATTTCACAGCTGGACAAATACCACAGCTTCAGCATTTCTTTTTGAAAGCGCCACTAGACAAAACTAAATATCCAGATTTTCCATGGATGGTCTCGCACAGCCAGAGTTTTGACCTGCGGCACAATTTTGGTGCTCAGTGCAGTTTACTTTGGTTATGAACAGCTCACTAAGTCAGGAAGAGACCACCAATATGCTGCTCAAACAAACAGAAACAGACCAGAAAAATGAATCAAATAGTGGTGCGGGAGTCTCAATGAACTGGACAGAACAGGGCATGTCAGCTGAGACCAGCATGGTGGGTTTTGCTTGAAAAATGCTACTTATAACAGAACACAACAGTCAATTCTCTGCAAAAGGGTTGGCGTTGTCTCCCTGCGGTTACAATTCTGACACGGTGTGTCTTTCCGAAGGTATTGTGGCTGTAAATTCAATTCTGGCTTGGCTTAAAGCTGATCTGGTATGAAGAAATTGTCAAATCATGAGCAAAATGATCCCCGCCGATTGCAGAATGGCTCGGGTTTTCACGCATTAGACAAACAACCTGAGCAAAACCACAAAGGTGGGATAAAGCCCGACTTTGTAAAGAGCTTCGCTCCAGTGTTTTCCTCTCACAGTCCCAGCACACCGCCACACTAATAGGCTTTTCCAATGAAAGGAAATAGCAAAATTTCCCCTCCACGGTGCCCAGTGGGGGGAGCTAGAAACCTCATTCTGTACTCCAGCTCTCTTTAATCTGGAATTCATATGGAGGAACGTTTGCCTCAGTCTGTCCCGTGAAATGTAGACATGGGTCAACGCCCTGTGGAAATGATGCGTGTGTCAGAGGCCCCTGCTGCTTCTGCGATTCATTCTCTTGCGCTGTTGGAGCTGCACCGTCCTGCCTGGCAGGCTGCTTCCGTCACTCACAGGCTCTTTTGCTTTTCTCACCAGCAATAGACAAACACAGCCTTGACACCTGAGATCTGCCCTTCCAACTGTAATAAAACCGTCTAAGCACTGCAGCAGTTGTGTGCCGAGGGAAAGCGCTGTTGTATATAATGGGATGGGGAGGGATCATCAAAGTGTGGACTGGAATATATGTGTCAAACTGTGCGTTGCTGTGACAGTAAATGTCTGTTTGGGGGATTTGTACAGCTTTGTGTGACCAATTTTAATGGCTGTCAGCAAAAGTGTAAGAGCTACTTCAAATAGCGCATTGACTGAATCCCTAATTGTGACAAATATGAAGCACCAAGCTTTCTTCAGGCTTTTCAAATTAGTTTGTGTTGATCTGTGAGGATTAAAGCTAAATTTTGAGAAAGTAAGGCATGGCATATGGCAAGCATGATATCAAGACATTATAAAGACAAAATATTTAAAATGGGCTAATTATTAAAGTTGTTTTGTTCTGTGTTTACTTTTTGATGAGCCCTTTCCAGGAATATGAGACATTTTTTTCCTTCTTTTTTTCTTTAGGTGTTCCCAAATAGTGTTTTCTGTATTTTTCTTCCATCTAGAGCTGGTTATTGCAGATACAGAATTCCATTATTGTTTCTATACAGAAAAAAATCAGGCAAAAATACCGCTATGCATAGACAAAATGCAGTAACTAGACTGGGCAATGAATTAATAATGTAATTTGGCTAGGTATTATTTATATATATATATATATATATATATATATATATATATATATATATATATATACAGTGCCGTGAAAACTCTTCTTGTTTTTAATTTTTTGGCATATTTGTCACACTTAAAATATTCACACAAAGATAATGCAAGTAAATACAAAATGCAGTTTTTAAATGATGATTTATCTCATTTATTAAGGGAAAAAAGCTGTCCAAACCTGCCTGGCACTATGTGAAAAAATAATTGCCCCCTCCTGTTAAATCATGAAAGAACTGTGTAACCACATTATTTTAGAAAGCAGAGTCAAATTTCACTAGCCAAACCCAGACCTGATTACTGCCAGACCTGTTGAATCAAGAAATCACTTAAATAGAACCTGTCTGACAAAGTAAAGCATGCTTAAAGAGCAACACATCATGCTGCGATCTAAAGAAATTCAAGAACAGATGAGAATCAAAATAACTGACGTGACAATAAATGACAAAATAAGACTTTGGGACTCCAGCGAACCATGGTCAGAGCCATTATCAACAAATGGAGAAAACTTGGAACAGTTGTGAACCTTCCCAAGAGTGCAATGACGACTCATCCAGGAGGTCATAAAAGAACCCAGAACAACATCTAAAGAACTGCAGGCCTCACTTTCCTCAATTATGGTCAGTGTTCATGATTCAACAATAAGAAAGAGACTGGGCAAAAATGGCATCCACGGGAGTTCCAAGGTAAATCCATTGCTGACCAAAAAGAACACAAAGGCTCGTCTCACATTTGCCAAAAATATCTTGATTATTCCCAAGACTTTTGAGCAAATATTATGTGGACCGATAAGACAAAAGTTGAACTTTTTGGAAGGTGTGTGTCCCGTTACATCTGTCATAAAACCAACACAGGATTTCATAAAAAGGACATCATACCAGCAGTCAAACATGGTGGTGGTAGTGTGATGGTCTGGGGCTGCTTTGCAATTTCAGGACCTGAACAACTTGCCATAATTGATGGAACCATGAATTCTGCACTCAATCAGAAAATCCTGAAGGAGAATGTTCGGCCGTCAGTTTGTGACCTCAAGCTCAAGCGCACTTGGGTTATGCAGCAGGACAATGATCCCAAACACACCAGCAAGTCCACCTCTGAATGGCTCAAGAAAAACAAAATTAAGGTTTTGGAGTGGCCAAGTCAAAGTCCGAACTTAAATCTGATTATCATGAGAGGGGTTTCGTAAAAAAGGTGACTAAAAGTGATCGAGGATGGATAATTTCTACGAACTTGATGAGCCTGTGATATCTTCTTCAGAGTGAAAAAGGAAAATAAAAGCTGAAGTGTTTTCACGGAGCCTTGCAAAAGCAGTGCGTTACAATGGTGAGGGAAAAGCTCCGTGTATTGCGTGTAATCACATCCATACAGTTTATGATCACAACAGCGTTTGTCAGGCATCTACGTCATCCCCTTACAAAAACGAAGTTTATTCAAGTGTGCTATTAGTATACTTTTAAACTAAAAAAAAAATAAGAAAGTATACTTTTAGTTTATCCTTTATGTACTTCTCAGAAAAGGGCTTTTTGTACTTCCCAGAAATATACTTAAAATTACATTTAAGTAGGCCTACTTGGCTTATATTTAGAAAAAGTCTAAATATTTTTGAGCTATACTTCTGCTCCTAGAGTCCGTGTTTTCACTGGTATATGGTAGCAGGCGCTAGTACACATCTTCTTTACAGAATTTCCAAAAAACACAAGTGAAGAAGAAAAAGAAACAACAGATACTTCCACATGTAATCTAACATGATCATCTGACATAAAACAGCATCAAAACTGTGTAACATTATGGAATAAAATTTCGACCAATGAAGAGGTAATAATGACTGTCAAGTTTTGGGGTGCTGATTGACTCCATCTACGTTTTTCTTATCATACTGAATCTGATTCATAGTCTTTTTTCAGCTTTTTGTTCAAAATGTTGTTTATTTCTTATGAAACTTACCCACATTCAAGTGATTCAAAAAAAGAATGAATGAAGCTAGAATAAAATGATTTTGTTTACAAGCAGATACCCTGTTCTTTCTTTGGATGTTTTGTATGTTCAGATATTCATATAACAAAATATATACTAATTAATACCTAAATAGGGACATAGTAGTATACTTAAAGTATGATGTAAAGTTCACTTAAAGAAAACATGAATATACTTGCAGAATAAAACTACTAAACTAGTAGTTTACTGAGGCTATACTTCAAAGTGTACTAAAAATGCTACTACAAGTATTTAATTAGTAAACTATCAGTATACCTATACGTTCACTTTTAGTATAGTTGCAGTACAAGCTAAAAACATTGATGTAAACTAGTGTACTCAAAGTTTACTACTGTTATACTTAAAGTATACTTTTATCAGAGGTGGGTAGAGTACCCAAAAGGTGTACTCAAGTAAAAGTAAAAGTACTTATAGAAATATTTACTCAAGTAAAAGTAAAAGTAATAGTCTGAATAGTTACTTGAGTAAGAGTAAAAAAGTATCAGATAAAAAAAAAAAAAAACTACTCAAGTAGTTAGTTAATTACTTTGGATCATATAATGTATATATATATAGTCTATTTTTATTTTAGATGTATAGATCAAATTTATGTAATCAATTGTAATCTACAGTTTGTGTGTATATAGCACAAACACACACACACACACACACACACACACACACACACACACACACACACAGCCGTTCAAAAGATTTTTAATGTTTTTTTTTTTGTTTGTTTGTTTTTTATGTAATTTATTTCAGTGATGCAAATCAGAATTTTCATCAGCCTTTACGCAGTCTTCGGTGTCACATAATCCTTTATAAATAATTCCAATTTGTTGATTTATTACCTATGCTGTTCTTTTTAGCTTTCTATTCATCAAAGAATCCTGAACAAAATGCCACAGGTTCCAAAAAATATTAAGCAGCAAAACTGTTTCCAACACTGGTAATAAATCAATATATTAGAATGATTTCTGAAGGATCTAGACTTTGAAAACTGGAGTAACAGCTGATTTGCATCACTGAATTAAATTATATTTTAAAATATATTAATTACGTATTATATATGTATATATATATAACATCTGACACGGAGAAGAGTGAAAAGACTGCTATCGAAAATCTGAACATAACGAAACAAACATTGACGGATTTTCTTCCGTCTGTTCTGCAAAATGTAAACAAATGTATATTTCTACAAGCTTAAATATTGTGAAAATATCACTATTAATTGTGTCTAGGCAAAGGCATTCCTCCTGGAACAGGTCGTGTGCCGGTGGGCAGAGCTAACGTGGGTTTGGCGGGTGTTCATTTCATACGCTGTGACAGCTTATTTAAAGTATAAATTGTACTTTGTATTTAATGTATAAGGTACATGTACAACAAACTGGTAATGTCATAGTGGCATCGTGTACTGTAATCGAATGTAGCCTATCTATACCCGTGGAACCGTAGACAGCACATGCGGTGTTCATCTAATAAAGATCTTCATAGCTAGCAAACAATAGCCTTTGGAGATTTGCTTTCAATTGACTGTAGATCCAAAGCCACGTCTTCAATGCTCTTGATGTTCTTAAACTTTTTGGTAAGGGTCTGAGGAGATTACAATTATTAAACAAGTGTCTAACACATGAAATGTGGAGTTATCAGCTTTTGCCAAAAAAACTACTGCTTTTGCTATAAAACAAACTTTTAATATGTAAAAAAAAAAATACTTTCAATGAACTTTAATTTAGTAAATTATCTGTATTTGTTTAAGTTATTATTACTTAATAAAAACAACTCAACTGCAGTTTGATTGATATTACTTGGAATAAGCAATAAAAAAAAATAGTTATCAGTTTTTGCAAATGAACTCTTCATATATAAACAACCCCATATTTTAATTACTCAGCATCATAGGCCATTCATAAATCTCATTCTTAAACAACATGTACAACCAGAGCTACTTTTCTTTTCTCACAATGCAGAACTTGTTATATTCAGTGGTGAATGGATATCTCTAGATACCCACTCATAGCATATGACACTTTTCATAGCAGGATCATGGCAACAGGGATAGTGAAAAAAAATGCACTTTGTTATACTGAACATGATTATTCTTGAGGAGTTGAAAGAAGGAAGCTGTGGGCTCTGAGTTGACTAATGACATACCTTGATGGCAGTGGAAGCAATCTGGATGTGATGCAGTTTTCGCAGAGTACTCTCCCTGTCTATGAAATAGGAGGCAGCCAGCTGGTGCAGGGCCTCCAGAGTCACAGCCGTGCTGTTACTGGTGTAGTCGCTCGCCTCTGCTTTCTTACTCAACTTCCTCTTGTCCACAAATATAGTCAGAGCCTCCTCTCCTAGCAGAAACAGAACAGACCATGCTTATTGATATAGAAATCTTTTACAGTAAGAATTGATCTATTCTATGCTCCTGCAGAATGTATTAAGGATTCTGATGCAAGTTGTAGTTTTATGTAAGCTGTTTGATTACTACTACAGGGCAAAGTAAAAATACTGCTTAACACTTTAGTATAGAGACCAACTATGAACTATTTGCTTATTTGTCTATCATTAACACATTGGCTGTTTATTAGTACTGTTTATTAGTACATACTCTGCATTTCCATATTCTACATCCCAATACCTAAACCTAACAACTACCTTAACAAAATATTAATAAGCAGCCAATTAGGAGTTTATCGAGGCAAAAGTCATAGTCAATGTTTTGGTAATAGTGTGATTTGAACAATCCTTTATTAGTTCATTGTGCTGATTCTTAAAATCCCAAGATCAATCTTTTACCCTAACTATTTTCGGTGGCTGTGTAATGTCGGTGGCTGTATCAGTGTTTCCAGAACCGGTTTTCAAGAATGAAGACTCCAATGAAATCTTCAGCATAAGAACTTGTATTTGATCTGAGATAGAAATATGACTTTGCAGTCTGCACTGAATGCAATGCAAAGTTTGAACGAACAAATGACTCTTAGTGAATCAAAAACATACCGTTTGTCTAGTGCATCCTGATTCTCAAAACAAATTACTATAATCAACTGTTTTTTATTTTATTTTTATGAATAGTTCAAAAAGACACCGGTTACCGGTTTAACATAAAACACTGACCTTCATAATTTACAGCACTGGCAGATAGTGTTAGCAGAATCAAAATTATAACTATAATAAATAAATTGGAATCGAATCGAGAGATTCAATTCTCAAGCAGAATTTAATCAGGAAACCTGTATCCAGGCCTATAATATAAAGCAGATTAGTGTGACTTTACAGTTAATGCTTATACTGTATATGCTCTGTAACACTCTCTGGCAGTTTGTATTCCAAGCAGATCTGCTGCAAAGCCAAGACTTGCATCTCCATTTTCATGCTCTAACCTTACACAATATTGCTTGTTTTCCAAAGCAGCGAAGGCCACATCAGTCGTGTACAGCCAATACTTTTGCATTACGTGAAGTAACTTTTAAGCACAGACTGCTCTGAGTTTGAGAACTGAGTGAAATAATGTGTGCGGATTTCTGAAAGGTAACCCATTCTGGACATGTTGCCATCTGTTTACACCTGCCTACCCCTTCCAAACACACAGTGGAAGAAGTAATACATTATGCGGCAAAGCATGTCACAAGTGATTTTGCTTGGCTTGATAGAGTTGAAATTGAGATGTAAATATGCATGAGATATATCTGTGTTTCTTCTGCATGAAAACCACTAGTTGGTTTTCAAGTTCGTTCACAGTAGGTATTATGACCTTTGTGCAAAACCACCATGAGGATGTTTCACAGGAATATGTTTTTCTACCTCCTAGTGTAGCTGACAGTAGAAAATGGGTCCCATATTTCTTGATCAGGTTGTCAGTAATTAGCTGGGCAGTGGGTCTGCGTCCCAGGAGTCGAATGTTTCTTATAAACTCCGGGGTGAGAGGCAATGGGGAGTTCAGGAAATCCCGTCGCTCTACAGCCAAGTTATTCACTTTCCACCGGCCAAATTCCCTGCATGAGAAAAACAGAGACAGTAAACAGGCCTGTCCCTAATGATCTGTTTTCATTAACATTTCTTGACTGTTTTGGACATGATAGAAGGAGGCCTGCAGGGCAACCAGCGCTCCTGCCAAGCTGCATCTCTAGCCTCAGGTTCTCAGAGTATGTTTCATTTGGGGGATGAATACCATGCGTAGGGCGCCGCCTCCGAATGTGCAGCTGACAGGTGCTATGCTCAATAAACACTTCGTGACAGAAATCTGCCCTGACAGAAAGACTCATAGAAGTCTGCCCTGTGGTGACAACCAATACCTTTCATAAAAGTGGAGAGGAGAAAGAAAAGCTAAATGAAAAAAAATACCACCACAAAGCTCTGAAATCCTTCCAGGCAAAAAAAACAAGAGAAACAATGCTCCAGGCTTTGGTGACTCATGCATTTTTGCAATTTTTTTCCGCTCCTAGGCTTCCTCCATAGCACCACATGACACATAGTTGACAATATATCATACATATGAACAAAAACTAAATGTTCCTAAATCTATTGGAATGATATTGAGTTAATGCAATACAAATTAACTGCTGACATACTGTATTAAAGCCTAAATGCACTTTCAGAGAAAAGAAAAAAAAAAAGGTACAAAACTGTCACTGGGCCAGTTCACTAATAACACTTTAGGTATGAATATGTATTTTTAGGGTGTGTTTACACTTCTAATTCAGGTTTCTTGGTTATTTTAGTCTGGTCCAAAAAAGAAAATTATACATTTAGTCCTGGTTCACTTTTTGTTCACAGTCATTTTTAACACTGAACCCAACAATACAAAATAAAACACAAAAGAATATGGTCAAATCCTGATTGGACAGCTTTTATGACATATTTTTTTGCGAACTTACCGAACTTCCAAAACTGATGCTTAAATGTGCTTGTTATATGTATATGCATAAGGTGGAATTTTTACCAGCTGCTAACTCGCAAAGAGCTTATAAAATGTGTCAAAATGTGTCGAAATGGGTCAAAACAGTGCCTGAAATCTTATTTGCTTATTTGCTTATTGATTGTTTGTTCTGCACTAAAGTTTGGATGGCAGTGTTCGAATGAACTGCCACTAACAAAGCAATTGAAAAAAGAGTTTGTTTTAATCAAACCAAAACTGCCAAGTGTAAACACACTCTTAATGTACTAATATATTCTTTAAAGTCCCTATAATAAACTATGGTTAATTTTTGTAAGGGAAGTACTAATATATACCATTTACGGGTAACCAAGGTGCAAGCTTTTGTACCTCTGTACCAGTGACAGCTTTGTACCTTTGTTTTGAGTGTACAAATCCAATTAAGTCATATTTGTTCAAAGTCTATCAAAACTGTTTATATGATTAAAAGGTATTTTAATGGAAAGTATGAAAAAATACAGCAAGCTTGGCTTGTTTTTAGAACATTTCACCTTGTTCTGTGCACCAACACCATTTCAGATGCTAAATTGGTTCTTAGCACAGTTTTATTTAAGCTGATTGATGCAATCCAAACTGCTTACAATGAAAAGAAACATGTATTTAGCTGGGTATTGTTAATGCAAAAACATTCATTAGAACAGCAAGTCGCTTTTTAAAGTAGAAAAAATGCATGTGGGCTAATAAACTAGATCTGGGTAGTTGACATAAACACAGCCTAGTAGACACATGCATCTTCCTTAGAGCAAAATACTAAAAGAATTTGTGCCAACTTATTGCAGGATGAGTAGCTGATGAAGCAATTATAAAACTTGTTTTTAATTAGCCCTGACAGAAACTATTTTGTTTCTTAAGCGAAGGTCAAGACTAATGCTCCTCTTTGTCTCACCAGCAGCGACTCACAATGCATACAAAAATAACAAATTTAATTCATGCAGTTACAGGCAATTAAGTATTCAAGCCTTTTCTCTATAATTCTTTCAACCCCCAGTCCTTATTTTAAGCTCTGCGTTATGCAATTATGCATACGCTAAAATAGGCACATGCCTCTACAAAAGGCATTGGCACAATCTCACACTCGATACATCTCAAAACACCCTCCAATCGCGGCGCGCCTCTCTTCTATAAGAGCCTGTCCTCTCAGTTAGCCGAGAAATAGTGAGTAACCTCATGCACAGGTGATGGATGGAGCTGGGGTGGCCTTCTGAAAGGGGATCTATCACATTAAATCAGGAGTAATGACAGAGGCCTCCCGACCCAGATGTTTGATTGATTCATTCCAGCAAACGCCCTTAATTCCATCTGCTGTTTTGCAATTCATAAGGGGCAAAAGTGATAGAATTATGTCGAAATTATGTCACAAAAACACACATTATTAATGTATGGTTGAAGTTGTTGTTGGATTTATGTCAGAATACAATTTTGGGTAATTTCATAAGCTACGCCCTCAGCTGCTGTAAATAACGGTAATATTGCATTTGGCATGTGCTATGCCGACAATTGGGACGGTGACTGCTTGCTTGAATTTAGATGATCTGTCTCAATTTCACATGGCTCCATGATAAGCCACTTTTTAGACTGGACAGTTCTTTGGGAGCTGTGATGAGCTAGCCTTCAGGAGTTCAAAGGTTCCCCACAAAGAGGAAAGTAAAGACGGAAAATCCTCCCTGTCATTCTCTTTCCCGTCACAGCTGAGCACGATAAGCTTGGATTGTCTTATCAGGTGAGGCTTTGTGTGAGAGCAGTTTAAAGGCTTCTCTAGGAAGCACTCTATGGGACTTCTGCTGTGCTATATGAAATGCTCATTACGACCGTAGTCATCATCAGTCTTCACAACAGCACTGAAACCGATTCTGCTTTCTGTGCTTTGTTTCTCAGCTTTTTGTTGCAGAACAAAAAGTCCTCGAGGCTTATGTCACAAGCTTTTATCTCTGCCTTTAAGATACGTATTAAAAAGATGATTTGAATATCATACAGAAGGAAGTGGCCCTAAAAAGAGAAAACTTTAAATAAGGGCAGCTGTCATCATGAAAAGAAATAGCATTTTATGAAATGACCTTTTACAAGCAATTTCAAACTGATTTTCCCACTTACGTTATTAAGATTGTGAAAGAGAGAATTGCCTTAGTCTGTGCGCACATCAGCCCCTCTGGAAACTATCCCGTGGCAGTGAATCAGTAAAGCAGGTGGTATATTTGGACCCCATCTTTGAATGTTATGACATGGCATTTTCCCAATATTCTACAAAGTGAAATCTCCCAAATAAAAAAGAACTATTTCCAACAAAGAGCTCATTAAAATTCTTTCAAATTCAATCAAGAAGAATGTGGAGAATTGAAGGAGGGATGAGATGGTGCACTTTCATTACCCAGATGACAGTGTTACACACCACTGTAAGTAGGAGAACCACTTCTGGTAATTCATCTTCTACCTGTCATTGTGGATTATTTGAATTGAGCAATGTAACAAAGCTGTGCTTGAAGGAGAAAAAGCTATCCCCAATATCACATTGCCACTTTTAATCTCTCTAGGTCTGCTACATGCATGCGTTGTTATCGGCAAGGAAATACACTGAAAAAGAGATTGCTTAAGTAAAAGGCTCCAGGCTGTGCAACATATTACAGAGAATCTGCATTAGCATTAAAATATGCGATCTGATCTAAGAATGTCACAAACACAGTATGAGACACCAAGATGAATTTATCATCCTTTCCATGCATTATCTGTACACATATATTGCACTGAAAAGAACAAGCAATTGATATCCAAAACAACTATTAGATACTTTCTATAAAAATGTATAAAACATCTGTGTTTGCATTGTGTTTGTTTACTTTTAAGTATATTTGGTACATCAGGCTTTTATTGCTCATAGTATAATAATGGAGTTCATACCCAAGGAGGAAAAAAACCTAAATTTTATTAAGAAGCCCAAACCGTTGGAAAAAAAAAAGAAAAAAAAAAGAAGCAATTTGGTGCAATAATCTGCGACAGCTTATATAAAATGCATATGCATATCAGTTGTCACTCTATTTCTCCCAGTAATGTCATAAAATTTGTTATAAAAATGATGTATGCATAATCAAGTAAACCGAAGTTGCTTAGGCCAGTTAATGTTCATATTGAAATATCACTAACAATATAAAAGTTGTTCTTATGTTTACTTTATAAAAATAAAAAAATCAGTTAAGATTTCACGACAAAAATGCACACGTAACATGACTGGAAGAGGGGTGCTTTTATAATTACTGTATACTAAAAGAGCTTTTATACAGGTGCATCTCAATAAATTAGAATGTCGTGGAAAAGTTCATTTATTTCAGTAATTCAACTCAAATTGTGAAACTCGTGTATTAAATAAATTCATTGCACACAGACTGAAGTAGTTTAAGTCTTTGGTTCTTTTAATTGTGATGATTTTGGCTCACATTTAACAAAAACCCACCAATTCACCATCTCAACAAATTAGAGTATGGTGACATGCCAGTCAGCTAATCAACTCAAAACACCTGCAAAGGTTTCCTGAACCTTCAAAATGGTCTCTCAGTTTGGTTCACTAGGCTACACAATCATGGGGAAGACTTCTGATCTGACAGTTGTCCAGAAGACAATCATTGACACCCTTCACAACACTGTAAAAAAAAAAAAGTTGAGCCAACTTAAAATTTTAAGGCAACAAACTTCTGAGTTTTCTCAACTTGTCGTTTTAAGTTTATACAACAAAAATTTGAGAATCTCCCACAAAAACAAGTTGAGCAAACTCAAAAAAAAAAAAACATTTTTACCAGCTTCAGCAGATTTTTAAGTTCGCTCAACTTTTTTTTTTTTTTACAGTGAAGGAGGGTAAGCCACAAACATTTATTGCCAAAGAAGCTGGCTGTTCACAGAGTGCTGTATCCAAGCATGTTAACAGAAAGTTGAGTGGAAGGAAAAAGTGTGGAAGAAAAAGATGCACAACCAACCGAGAGAACCGCAGCCTTAGGAGGATTGTCAAGCAAAATCGATTCAAGAATTTGGGTGAACTTCACAAGGAATGGACTGATGGTCAAGGCATTAAGAGCCACCACACACAGACGTGTCAAGGAATTTGGCTACAGTTGTCGTATTCCTCTTGTTAAGCCACTCCTGAACCACGGACAACATCAGAGGCATCTTACCTGGGCTAGGGAGAAGAAGAACTGGACTGTTGCCCAGTGATCCAAAGTCCTCTTTTCAGATGAGAGCAAGTTTTGTATTTCATTTGGAAACCAAGGTCCTGGAGTCTGGATGAAGGGTGGAGAAGCTCATAGCCCAAGTTGCTTGAAGTCCAGTGTTAAGTTTCCACAGTCTGTGATGATTTGGGGTGCAATGTCATCTGCTGGTGTTGGTCCATTGTGTTTTTTGAAAACCAAAGTCACTGCACCCGTTTACCAAGAAATTTTGGAGCACTTCATGCTTCCTTCTTTTGACCAGCTTTTTAAAGATGCTGATTTCATTTTCCAGCAGGTTTTGGCACTTGCCCACACTGCCAAAAGCACCAAAAGTTGGTTAAATGACCACGATGGTGTGCTTGACTGGCCAGGAAACTCACCAGACCTGAACCCCATAGAGAATCTATGGGGTATTGTCAAGAGGAAAATGAGAAACAAGAGACCAAAAAATGCAGATGGGCTGAAGGCCACTGTCAAAGAAACCTGGGCTTCCATACCACCTCAGCAGTGCCACAAACTGATCACCTCCATGCCACGCCGAATTGAGTCAGTAATTAAAGCAAAATGAGCCCCTACCAAGTACTGAGTACATATACAGTAAAAATGTTTTTTTTTTTTTTTTTTTTTATGTTTTTTTTTTTTTTTTATTGGTCTTATGAAGTATTATAATTTGTTGAGATAGTGAATTGGTGGGTTTTTGTTAGATGTGAACCAAAATCATCACAATTAAAATAACCAAAGACTTAAACTACTTCAGTCTATGTGCATTGAATATATTTAATACACGAGTTTCACAATTTGAGTTGAATTACTGAAATAAATGAATTTATTGAGATGCACCTGTATATGTAAGGGATAATCAATGGCTAGCTGTGCATTAAACAATTTGAATGCACGACATGGAGGTGAAGAACAAATCGTTTAATGCACAGCTAGCCGTTGATTATCCCGTTTATGCCATGGTCATTTGCCAGCAATCACATATTAAAGATGTTAATAATATTTGCGCTGCAATATTTGACCGGAACGATAAAAATGACGGTTATTTTCATCTGTATTAATATTCAACTGTAACTGTATGTTACTATGGTTACCAATGTTTATAGGAAGCGCATTAATATAGAATGTGATTAATCTGACCTGGAACTAACTGTGCAGTTAAACGAATTTAATCAACACCTGCCAGCCAATCAGAATTGAGTATTCAGACAGACCATGGTATATATATATATATATATATATATATATATATATATATATATATTCTGTTAGAAATATAGAGCAAAATGCTTTTTCTTCTTCTAAATCACAAAACAAGATTAAATGAACATTGAAGCCCACATAAAACACGTCTAGAGTAATTATCAGCAAAGCAATCTTTTTTAGCAAACGAACAAACTAATCTCGACATCACAAGACAACAAATAACTAAACGTGACAGCTGACAACAATATCAACAACAACTGTGTAAATACAAGTGGCAAACTGTCAAACAATGCAATTGTTCAGTTATTCCCAGCAACTGTTCAGTTAAGGCCCAGTGCATATTGAGATTGAGGTCAGGTGAATGGGTCTGAACTGGAAAATAATTTTTAGGCTAGACCCTAGTATAGTACTAAGTACAGTATATCATAACAGAAAATCTACATTTAAATGCATATAATATAATATAATATAATATAATATAATATAATATAATATAATATAATATAATATAATATAATATAATATAATATAATATAATAAATGGCTGAAACTTAAACATTTAGGAGCTTAATCAGTCTGTCTATTTAATAAGAAATTGCTATATTTAAATGTTTTACCTAAACTCTGGCATCCATGTGAAAGCTGCTCCTTTTCAATTAGTATTTTGATACAACACACTTATTTAATCATGGAGTGGTTGTAATCTTCCCCCAACACAGCGTTGCTGCTGACAGTAGCCATCTCGAGGGAACAGGTGATAATGCCGAGTAATAAGAATTAAGAGCCCACTAATCAGTTGGCCACATGATAAGACTATTAATCTTGTAGAGGGAGCGCTGAGCCTCTGATGCACCAGGTTTAGCCAACAGACTAAAAAGAAATCTCCAATGTTTTGATGAAGGGCCAATCAGAGCAACCAAGAAGTAGCTCCTACAAATTAGAAGATGTCAACTGTGGCCTCTGAGAACAGATGAATATTCGATAACTGTCCCTGCAATGATGGAAATGATGTATGAGAAATCACCAGTAATTTAAAAGCTGGAATTCAACAAAAAAAAAAAGTGTATTATGTTACTTCTGGCAAGTTCACTTCAGCAAAAAGAAGGCCTTTAGAATACACTACCTTTCAAAAGTTTGGAACAGGTAAGATTGTAAGACGTTTTTGAAATAAGCCTTTTACGCTCATCAAGGCTACATTTAGTCAAATATACACAGTACAATTGTTATTTATTTTTTTTTTTTTAAATATTATTACAATTAAATAACTTATTTCCTATTTTAATAGGATCATCAATCATTTTAACATGCTAATCTGGTGCTCAAAAATGTTTCTTTTATTAGCAATGTTGAAAATATTTGTGCTGCTTAATATTTTTTGTGGAAACTGCTATACTTTTTTTGTAACAATGTAAATGTCTTAACTGTCACTTTTGATTAATTAAATCAACCTTACCGGGAAAAAAGTATTTTCCTTTCTTTCTTTCTTTCTTTATTTCTTTCATAAAACCTTACTGACCCCAAACTTTTGAACAGCATGTATTGACTAAATATTTTACTGCAAGCCAGTTCATTTATTATTCATAAATTCAGTTGATACAAAGAAATAATTAATATGTTGACTCATCAGGTATATAGCAACAAACAATACATAGAACTGTAATTATACTATATGGCAAAATATGTCACACTCCTGGTGATAATGTATGTATTTTTTCTATATTTAGACATGATATGTCTAATTACTTGATATAGATAATTCTGATGATTTCAACTCTTGTCAGTCAACTCTTCAGAGACAGTTTAAGTTCTGTTCTGATTTCTGTTGATTATAACAGAATTGTTTTATAAAGACAACAAAACAGCAACAGGGTTAAGCAAAATTCAGAATTCAAGAATAGCCTCCCTTCTAATTCATGAGTTGGAATTTTAATTGGCGTGACATAATGGAAGAGGAATTACTGGATTGTTAGGATTCAAAGAAATTCAACACAGATAATGCATTTTGGGAAACAAAGTTCTATCTAAATCATATGAATTCATTCTAGTAATGCAGAAGGTTTCTAAATGTGGCTAAAGTATTTAAATATACTGTAACTGGATCACGACCCGCTGACCTTCTGACCCAATATAAAGCACATAAACCATGGCAAGCCTCAGTTCAATTACAACTAACCTGTAGATCTTGTATCTCGTGGAAAATCCCTGACGGTTTCTCTCCACGAATTCAGTGTACTCTTGTGAGTGGTGAAACGGGCCCTTGTCAGAAAGAAGCCAGTCCAGGGGGCCTGCAGGGCCTTCTTCAGCTAAACTGGCAGAGCTTGTCAGCCAGCAGCGAAGGCTGAAAGTCAGCAACAGCAGCTCCCATAGAGCCATGGGGGAGCAGCACAAGGCTTCAGCAGCACAGGCTCTGGTGCAAGACCACACTCCACCATCCGGCACTGAAGATCAGCATGGCTTCGGCCCCACAAACGCTCGCCTAAACACACAGATTCACACAGAAAGAACAAAGATGCATTAGTAAACACTCAGTCACCTTCACCTCCACTCAGACACACTCACCAAAACAACTGTTCCTTTAAGTGAAAAGTGCACACGCACACAGACACAAAGACAGGCAATTAACAGGAAATTCAGTTTCCTTGAGGCCATGAAAACTATTTAGGACTCCGGAGAGATCTTGTCAACATAGAGAGGGGAGAAAAGTACGATGATTCTTTGTGGGAATAATCTACTAATTGTCTGTAAGTGAGAAGTGTAATGTATTCACATAAAAATGTTCTCTGCATGGTAATGAGTCTTTTAGTACTTTGGAGGAACAAAGTATCACCAAATTAACAATAAAAGAATGTAAGTGAAATAATAAGAACCTCCTGTGCACATGCTTCCAATTTTAGCATCTGCTGTGCAACTGCGCCGGTTCCTGAAATGGAGAAGTTCTCCCTAAAACTACTTATATTAATCCAAATTATTTCTAACTTTAAACAAGCTTTTTTTTTTTTTCCGCTTCAAGTACAAACTGTATAAAAAGGCAAACATGCCAGATACGGTTTAAATCCAAGCACTGTAATTCAGTCCCATGGTAAACAGATGCCATGAGCACATTTTCGACATCTCTTTCAGTAGTTAGTTCTCAGCGTCTCCCGCAGTCCAGCCCCTTGTTCTAACCCTGTTATTATTTCCATATTTCCACCAAGTGCTGTCAATCATTCTTCACGGCCGTGACCAAACCAGATGTTGGAATAGAGTCTCATTACTGTTTCTGATGACAGTCCGTCAAGTCGTGTGCCATGTGACCATACGTGGGCGACTTTCAAAAATCATCATACTTTTGTGGAACAGTGTGAAAGGAGATGCAAATACAGATTAAAATACAGACCTTATGAAATAAATGCACCACATTGACTTGTGCATCATTGCTTAGTACAACCTCTAATTACACTGCAGTACATTTATTTGCAGCGGGATAAAAATTAAATAACTGTTGGTCACCATATCATTTCATTAATTATGTTTAAGCTTAACGTTTCAAATCGCAATCATAGGTTGTCCACTTTTGGCATTTATTCC
The DNA here is from genome assembly GCA_036784905.1 of Acrossocheilus fasciatus. Taxonomy (NCBI): domain Eukaryota; kingdom Metazoa; phylum Chordata; class Actinopteri; order Cypriniformes; family Cyprinidae; genus Acrossocheilus; species Acrossocheilus fasciatus. The sequence goes on from CM071943.1 coordinate 21,842,514, forward strand.
TATGGAAGGCCTTTCTTGGATGATGAATCTACACCCTCATCTCACACAGAACCATAATGTATGTAGCACGCTGATAAGCACATCCATAACGGTGTGAATACAGCCCCGATCTGGGCTACAATGCTTTCTGCTGTGATTACAGCAGATTTAAAAGCAAGGCTTTTGCTGCATGACATCTAATTCTTCAACGCAGACATCCGTACTTCTCTATGCATATTGATGAGGAAGCCTCGGTGGAACACAGTAACCACTCAGTAGGGATCCTACAATGCGCTGCACTTCAGCGCCACAGTGCACCACAAAAAAGGCCCTTTCAAATGCCGCAATCTCAACGTTTCCATCAGCAATTCTTTTGACTTGCTATTTTTCCTCCTTGAGTAACAAGCGTTTTGCTTTTGTGTAAAATCACTGTTTACATTTCTCTGGAGAGCAAAGCATTGTAATATGTGTTCCAGTTCTTTTCCCCCCTCTTTTTTTGGGGGGGATGGTAGCTCTGCTTGGCAGGTGGCAATGTGGGAAAAAAAGAGACGATTAAAAGATGTGTAATGTAAGTCACAAGGGCAGAGGAAAGCTTTGAGATGCATGGTGCTTCTGGCTCGTGTTCTCTTCTGAACATACTGTTGAGTTATTTCAGATTTACTCTTTATAACAAAGCAAAATACTCTCATTTTAGTCAGCAACTTGTCGTTAAGTACTTTATTCAAGAGCAGAATGCCAATGAGAGCAGGGTTGTGATCTCTGCAACTCTCCAGTCCTTTGAGATAAAACCTGCAACCTTGAGTCAACAGCTCAGAACTGTACCTGCATCCTATCTTCATACACCAAACGTGTAAACATGTATTCATTGAGAGCACAGTTCATTTCAAAGCAATATGCTGCTATAATCACATTATCTCCCCCACCCAGTGCAGTAACAGGATTTTGGTTATTATCTGCAGGAATAATATCAGGTATGTGTCATTCCCTGTTTACAGGGGCATCATCAGACAATATCTGTGGTTACAAAAACAATACACTTCATCAAATGCTGCTGAACCGGTCCACCCTGAAAGAGGAGCCGAGGTGTACTTTTAGACCACAAATAAAACATCTGGCCTGAGAGAGAAATGTATTTTTTTTTTTTTAATCATCAACGGCGGACGCATGAAAAGCACCAATGGTGCCACTTAAATATAATTGAACACCAAACAGGCTTGAAATATCCTCAGGCTGGTCTGAAATGACATAAAAGTGACAATTCTTTTGGTTCCTATACAACTTTATGTTGATTAAACCACGACTTTCTATAAAAAGGCTCTGAAATAATACGTTCTGGGAAAAGTGCTTTCACCAATATAACTGACTTGACTTGACTTGACAAGTGTGACGTGTGGAGGACTAAAAGAAAATTGATGTATAAAATGTGTGGGATGAACAGAGAAATAAATGATGGAGGAGAAAGTGTAAACATAAATGAGGATAATTAAGAAATGAAATAAGTATCTGCATGAGCCAAATTAAGCAAAGGTCTGGTGGGAGAGAAGATCAAAACATTAGCTAGTTTTCTGGGAAACAAGGAGAAAATAATTATTCAGAGTTATGTTGGGTTAAAAATTGTGTTATATCGTCGTAGAACTCATAAAGAGGTGTTTTAAGCTTTTTATGGGGAGAAAATTATGTATACAGTTTTGCACGATCATCTTAGCCTTGCTACATGACATGCAATTTTTCATTTAAACTAGATGTTGCAAGAGTATTTGTATCGTAACCTGCAGGGTCTGCAATAGCAATACAAACACTCGTATTGTAATTTGTCATGTAAATGGTGACTATGACAAGGTCCTGTGTATTCACCTAGAGGGACGAATCATTTTAAAACTACAGCCATGCCTGGTAATAAGAGAGAAGCAGACTAGACAAATAGCTGTCTGAATGACAAAAAGCCAATCTGTTTTAAACGGTATACCATTTTGCTCAAGCACATTGAGTTATATTCATTAAACAGCATTGCGACACTGTCATTTTAGATTATGCTCATGTTATTGTGGACAGATTATTAATAAATAACTGAATAAAACCAAACAGATAATACAAAGAATATCCATTTAGCAAGAAATAAATAGAGAAATTCTTCTTTTAGGTATAAAAAAGGCTATTTCCTTTCCTTTGTTGTCTACAGTGAAGATGAACATCTCTGCAAGGTCGCTGAAATGGGAATCTTAATAATGAAATGACTACAGGAGTTCAGAACTAACCGAACAAACATCCTTCACGATTTGTTGGAAAATGCATCTAACGATGAGGTACTTCATGAAATTCTACAGGTGCGTTCATTATATAAATAGAAATAAATAAAAATCTGCATTTACGTTAAATGCATTTACATACAATGAAAGTGACCTTTTAATCTTTTTTTATTTATTTTTTGTACAAATCAACAGTACGCCACACATGATGTTGACTAACTTAACTTCTGAAGCTAGTATCGAACCCTGAATCCTTTAATAAAAAGATATTCCATTAATTCTCCACTCTGTGCACATAACCTTAAATTACAACAAGAACTAAAGTAAAAACCAAGCTCAAAGTGAAGTGTTATCAAAGTACTTTTGAAAGGTTGAGATGATGAGATCTGGGATCTCTCAAACTTGAGTTCTCAATGGCATTTGCGTCAACCATGTTCAGAGGATAGACTCAAGTGTGCACTTTGGACTCAGGGCATCTGTTCAGTTCTTTCATTTACAACCTGTGCAATTGCAATGAGTTTTGGCTGTCTCTGCTGGAAGCATGCAAATGAAGATATGTTCTCTGAGATATTTCCTGCTCTAAATTTGTGTCCGCAGGGTGGATGGAGGGTTGTCTGACTGTTTGAAAAAGTGTGTATCTTAGGTGAGAGTTGATTACAGGGTTGTATTACAATTTCTACAGTAGGATCCCACTATTTGTAATTCTGGTTCTTTCAGGCTTGACTTCAAGTCATCCCTGAAACCACCTTCAAAGTCTGAGCAGGAACCGATAAACCTCACATCCTCCTCTCTCTGCTGACTAATGAGCTTTTACTCTTAATTAGCAATGTTATTCTCTAACCCATGACAATCAACAGTGTCTTTCATTGTGTGCCTGAGGGTAAAAAGGTTTCTTAGCGAAATAATGTGTCTGGAAGTCATAATTATTTATCCGTGTTTCGTTTGAGAACAAAAGGATGTGTACAAAGAGATTTGCAGTGTGTAATGTATCAAAGAGAATATCCCAGCAGATAGGCAATAAAAGAAATATGAAATACTAGCTTATATCAGTGCATGGGACCAAAAGGAGGAAAAGGAATGACAGCCATTGTGTTGAGTGTTAAATGCAAATCAAATATTCCCTCTAATCTTGCTGTCACTTTGAGAAATGGACCTCTAGGAGCAGACAAGCCATGAAACTAAAATAATTGTCAGATTCTAGATGAAACACTGAGCATCAGACAAAATAATATCAATTTGCAGTGAATGTTCAGGTACATTTTAGCATACTGCTGATACAACTGACGACCTTGTGTGTCCATATGCAAAGAAAAAATACCCATAATATACTACAGCAAGTGTATATTTCATATGCTATCTTTGTTGCATCATCCAGATCCATAAATGACAATCTTATAAATACGCATGTCTTTGCACATTAGTCAGAGCATTACTCAAAAGGACAATGGAGGACCCAAAATCTTGTGGAAAAAGCAAACAAAGGGATAAAGAATACAAAGAATGGAAAGAAAATAATAAATGTAGTGTTGTTTGTTCACCAGCACTCTGGAAGCCACATTTAATATCACATGTTCCTGAGAGCATAATGTCTCTATGGACATGGCACACATTTTAATATGAGGGTTTGAAAATGCTCAGTTCATGTCTCTAGGGTGCAATGACTGCTCTTTTTATATAAAAAGACTAATTGTAATACAAATCTATATTAATAAAGCCTTTGATCTTTGAGGAAGCATGAACAACAAGGTAGCCATTCTTTTGATCATGGATACAATCATTTGTTTGGATGATCCGTGATTTAAAAGGCCATAGCTTATGGTTTTGATGAGTCATCCAGTTAAGTGATATTCAGGTCAGGACATGTATGCACAGAGTAAAGGTTTATAATCAGTTAACCATGACTAATAAACAGGGGGCTGAATTGCATTAAAATGTCTGTTGGTAAAGATAAAACCCAACAAAGAATTGATTACAGGTTAGAAATAAAAGTCACAGTAATAGAGCATAGAGCCAGTGGTAATGTACAAGATGCTGATTTAATTGCTGCTTTTCTTATTGCCTTTTTGATCGTAAAGTTCTCACTTTTACATTTTTATTTGGCCACATATCAGTGAAAGGCTCAGCGCAATACAGGGGGGGGGGGGAAGCAGCAATTAATCTCAGAAAACAACCCATGGTCTTCTTTTCTAAATTCAGCCAGACATAGAGTCTCCTCTTCAAACACAGACCATTACGGGTTGGCCCTCACATGATATAAATATATCTAACAAATTCCTTCCGAAATACTTTACATTTAAACTTAGAGCCATAACTTAAGTAAAACATGTATGAAAATCTGTAGGACTGAAATGATCTGAATGGTGCTTCAGATACAGTATGAAATTGTGTTACCATCTTGTGAGTTATGATAAATCAATGTCCTAATTGTACGTTGTCTGTACACACTGAATAACTGAGCCGAGCTGAGGATTTTGGACCAAAGAAATCTCATCATGGATGAAGCAGAAATTGAAACAGATCAACAAAATGTCCCTTCGCTGGTTAGAATAAAAACTTAGGATTTCCACGGAGGTGTCTGCTTGTTGTTTTATTGTGTCACTTTTGGTTAGGACACAATGTGACATTGAGGTTTAAAAGGCACACAGTTTTGTAAAAATCGAACAAATTCTACATGTCAAGGAATTCGCAATGACACCCGAAACCTTTTAGCAGCATCGCTTTCATGCATCTCTCTTATTGCTTGTCATTTCGTACACGCATCAAGGTTTTTGTTTGCCTAGTTGAAAGGTGTCATGTCACATCTTTACCTTCTTTTCAACTGCGTACTCCCAAGGCTCTCTTTGTTTTCAAGCTCTAATCAAGGAGCCAATGTTCCTGCGCCTGTCTTTTCACACGTTTGTCTCGCAGAAATCTCAGCATCAGGATGGATTCGGTGATCCAGCTCATTATCATAAAATAATGGGCTACGGCTCACCATCATAAAGCTCCGCTCCTGCTCGGGCCTGTCTGCTTGCTGCATGTTCAACCAATCAGTCGTCGCTGTGAAATTTCTGATGTGCTGGAATTGCTGCAGAAGGGCCTTCACGCATGAGTCATTCATTAATTTGAGGACTTGTTAGGGAGCCACTTTACCTGCAGACAGCCATTTGAAGAAAAAAAGGCCCCATTGAGGCAAATTCACAAGACTAGGAAAGGTATTTCGCTGGCTCTCTCAGGCTCTCATCCATGGCTATATCGCACATCAGTATAGGATGAATGAGCCATTGAGCTAGAACACTACTGGATGCTGAGGTTTGCACGTATTTGTGTAATTGTCTGTGTGTGCTTGCGCTAAAAGGTCTTTTTGTCTTTTATGTGGCCGCCAAAAGCTCTAAATGGTGTTTTTGGAAAATGGCAAAAACTGTGCCAGCAGATAGCAATGATGAGAGACAGCTGGGATACAAAGGCACACACACACACTTAGTTAGACCCTTCACACACGGAAATGTGAATGCAGCATTCAGATTGTCAGTGTTGTGGTGCCAGTGACTCTTTTGCAAAGACATCCACTGTGCAGGGGTAACAGCACTCACACAGAGAGAATAAACTCTGCAGTAAGTAACACATAAGGTTTCTGTGCCTCCATCAACGACAATAAGAAATCTAGTTTCCAAACGTACGGTTACCAGGTCTACTGCCTGACCCAAATAAATACAAAAAGACTGAAAAGAAAGCAATTCTCATTGGTGCCACTAGTGGCACTGTAATTAGACAGTTAAGTTCAAATAGTTAATGAATTTAATAATCTTACATATTAATAATGGTATGCATAAATATCTTAAACTTTAAGTTTACCCAAAAATGAGAATTTTGTCATCATTTTGTGCTAATGTCATTCTAAACCTGTGATTTGGTTATCAACTTTTTTCATGCAAATATCATCTTTTGTGTTCCAGAGAAGAAAGAAAATCATTAGAATGAATACGAGTGAGAAAAGGATAAAACATAATAATAATAATAATCATTTTTGCGTAAACTATCCAATTAAGACCAGAGCACTGAATGTTTGCTATGCATGCTGTATCAGAAATATGATTCACAGCACATTTGTAATGAAGAGTCATGTAACACTCTTCTGCTACAATCATTGGCTTTTTCTGTGCTCTCTCCATTGGCCAGATACAGTATTTCTTCATCAGAACCCTCACTACCTCACTGGTGTTGTGTAAGGAGCTGAATCAGTCCCCCCACCCCACCTTCACATTAAGGTACTAGATTTTCCTATAATTAATGTCATTTAGTTTTAAAGCAATTCCAAGTAAGTTATAAACTATTTTACTAACAGATGGTACAGCTGATATAGTGACACCAATTATAGCAAAAATATATTAGCAGCTGATTCACTGGGCAGCAAACTCCGATGCCTCATTTGATAGATTTTCTGTAAGCATACAGCTGTGTAGCATATATTAAGCTTGTTTGGCTTTCACACACTGACATTAGAATCCCACACTATAATTGTTGACTGTTCGAGAGAAAAAAAAAAATGGTTAATGGATATTGTATGCATCACTGGTAGTTACAAAATCAGCTCAAGACTCATTCATGTGAACAAGATTAATTGTGAAGTTAGTAACCCTTATAACCTGTAACTTGCATCACAGGTCAAATGCAAATGCGAAATAATCTTCCGCTTCATAATCATATTTTTTTCCCCCAGTATTTTTTCCATCATACTTTGAACACCTCATACTACTGAATACCTCTAAAACAAGATAAATTTACTTGAGAAGCAAAGCTGCATAAAATATTAAGGCTTGTTTTCAGAGAATACATTGTGAATTAGATCTATTTTTATTGATTTATGCATAAATGTCAAAAAAATAGCAGGGTTTATGTTTAAAACATGAAAAACAAAACTTAATGTCAGATATATTCTCTAAAAAAGTCCATTAAAGTCTTTGCCTCTGGAATATATTTATCTTGTTTTGAGAATTTTTTTAAGATGCTTAGAAAAACACTGATTAAGAAAATGGTTTTAGCAATATTGAAACTTGGTGTGTGTGTGTGTGTGTGTGTGTGTGTGTGTGAGAGAGAGAGAGAGAGAGAGAGAGAGAGAGAGAGAGAGAGAGAGAGAGAGAGAGAGAGAGAGAGAGATGTCTCTCTGTATCAAACACCACATGGCATAAATACATGAATGGTCTTGAGGGATCACAGTTGTAACTCATGTAAGAAGCTGTGTAGTCTTGATGGGTTGCTGTATGCTCATCATTCATGAGAACGATGTGACGATCAGGTAGCATTTGTTCAAAGTTGTCCCGCTGCAGCAAGAGGCAAGGATTATATTTGCAGCGCACAGTCAACGGACAACAACTTAGAGCATGTCAAAACGAACACGATTGAAAAATACAACTCACCACAACGTAGCTCAATGTTGAAACTTCATCCGATAAGGTCCCATTCTTCGCTGAATCAGTTTTTTTTTCTTCTTCTTCTTCACAAGAGTATTTAACGGGCACCAGCTTAAAACCCACGGAAGTAATGAAAACTGTTTGGCGTAAAGACAAAATGGACGAAAGGTCGCACAGGCAGCACCTAAATATTTAAATTGGTGCTACTTCACTATAGTCCAACTTCGGAAACAAAGCGCTCCCATTATAATGCGAAGGTAAGGTCATCCGTGTAGTGCTCTGAATTGTTCCTTGAAGAAGAAATAACCGCATTTAGTCAAACAATGTCGAATAGATAAATCCACTAGCAGTACAGACAGTTAGAAACAGACCGCAGCTATCAGTTAAAGCGCGTGGTTCAGTTTAACATCCGCCAACGGACTGCGACACCGAGGCTGTTCGGTCTCTATTGAAAGTGCCTGTAGATATTCCTCTATAAAGTCAGCCCCATCACATAGCTCTGCTTGACCCTCCTACTCTGCATCGTTGTCCGTGTGTATGTGTGTGTGTGGTTGAGAGAGAGACAGAGCCAAATTTCAATGGATAGACGCTGGCAGACGCTGGCGCGCGCCCTCTCTCACCCAAGTCACATGTTTAAAACACAAGTAGCCCTCTGTAATGGCTTTTCGGAGGATATGCATAAAACCCGAGACGAGGGTGGAATGATAAGCAGGCTATGTTACCAAATCTAGAGATCTGTGTAAGTAAGTGGTTAAAGAAAATGATTTCCTCCTTTTTTTCTGAACAAGTTTAGAATACTGTAAGCTATTAATAAATACAACAGTTCTACTGGTCAGCAGGTAAGAACCCAATGTTATCTATGTGCAAGCAGTGGTTGTGTGTTTCTACCACTTCATTTTTTTCTGAATTATTAATAGTATGGAATTATTCTTATAAGAGTTTTTATGCAAACATTATAAATTCTAATTCACTGTAAAATGTTGTAAAGTTGACAGCTAAAAAAACTGCCAAGTGTGGTTGCCATTCCCATAAAAAAAATACAGTGACAATGTTACAAGCATTATGAGATGGCATGTTGGTGACTGTATATTTTATTGCAATTAGCTATTAAATCATATAATGTTAAAATAATAGCATATTTAAGCTATTAAAATGTGTTTGTTATTTTAAATTGTACTTTTATAACACAGCTGGTCCAAAAGAAAGCCACATGATAACATATAGGAAATTGTCCTCTCCTAAATAAAAGAGCTAAACTAAATGTAATAAAGTGCATCATGAAACATTCTAAGGTACAAACTGTCGTTGATATTTAAAATAAATAAATAAATAAATAATATATCTGATGCTTTGCATGGGGAATTCTGGAATTACTTCATACATTTTAGCTCAATCTATATTTTTTAGATAAAAAAATATTTTATATGTAAATTAAATATATTGTCTTGATAACATAATATCATTATTTACCATATATGGTAAGGTAACTGTCAAGCAATTAACAGATTTTTGCTGTAACATTTACATTGCATTATTTTTCCAACATTTTTACAGTGTGGCATTTAAATTTATCACCTGACTCATTTGAGGTTATTCCGAAATGCGAGCAGCGTGTGTGGGTGCTGAAGTCTCTATCCCTGGCCCGAAGCCTCTGTACATCTGTGCAGTAGGAGTGATTCAGACAGCAGTGGCAGCTAATAAAAATCATACCTCTGATTTCAGTCCGTTGCATCAATGTCCAAATTTTACTATCAGTATAAATCAGAAAAAGACGAGACATTTAAGCAGCAGGAGTTCACTACAGCCATACTTTTTATTTTTTATTTTTGTTTTAATCAACAAAACAACATCCACACAAACAAACAACAGGGAGGGGGGAACTACAGCCATACTTTGATGTGTAGCCGATAGAATTTCAGACCAGGAATAACTTATTTTTCATTGGCGTTAAAGTATTGGTTAAACCCAATTCTGACTACAATCAAAATGGCTCTCCGACCATGGACAAATTCAGCACAAATCCATTACAGAGGTTGGCAAAGTGAGATTGTTTGTCTTCTGGCAATCTGCTGGAACACGCATCAGTCCTGTGTGTGTTATCAGGGAACTGATTGTGATGGATTAGATACATGGGCAACGTCCAGAATGGACATTCTCTGAACGCAACGCTGCACTGGAACTGTCCGTGGTGCTGAACTGCTACAGAGCATTGGACTGTATAGTGTAACTTTTGCCATATCCATTCATTGTATTGTGTATAGGTGTATTAGATAATAGGTAATTAGCCTAGATAATTAACCAAAAGTAAAATTGCTGCTGCCCCAATCATTGATTATGCATGTACAGTACATAAAGACATGTGTGGACTTCAAGGATTAGAGTCATAGCTCTTGGGAAGGCATGTAACAGATGGCCTGTAGTATGTCTGCCAAACTATCATTCGAAGGCCAAACTCTTAGTGGTGTTCTTACATTTTCAAGCATAATCAAGTGCAAATGGTTTATCAAGAATGTTTGAACTATTGTACCAACTATGATCTATCCTAATGTGCAAATTAATAAAAGTAGCGTCACAAGTGGCTGAAATATATGTCTACTTGGCTGAGTCTCAGTCAAACTAGTGGACATGCACTTATGTTTGTTGGCATTTGGTTTGGTATGTTGGTATATTAAAAATAAACTTTGTTTGTGCACACAGGTTTGGAATAACATGAAAATTTACTTAAAGTTTACTCACCTCTGGCCATCCATGGTGTAAAAGAGTTTGTTTCTTCATCGAAACAGATATGGAGAAATTTAGCATTACATTACTTGCTCACCAATGGATTCTCTGCAGTGAATGGGTGCCATCAGAGTGGGAGTCCAAACAGCTAATAAAAACATCACATTAATCCACAAGTAATGTCTTGTGAAGTTTAAAGCTTTGTGTTTTTAAGTAACATATCTATCATTAAGGCTTCTGGCAAAAAAAAAAAAAAAAAAAAAAATCCATATTGTTGTCCTCTCATATCAAAATCCACCACCATATTTGCTTAGAACTGTTTTGAACTGTTTTTGCTTGCTTGATCTGTGCATATTTCTGTTCTGATTCAGATGAGACACCTTTTTTACTGGCGAAAGCAATATTATGGATAAAGGATTCATATTTTTGCCCGAGGCAATGGTTTGAAGTTTAAACATGCATTAATGATGGACTTCTTTAGACAGCTTTTTGTTTGGCTGTTTGGACTCTCATTCTGATGGTACACACTTTACTCCATTGGTGAGAAAGTGATGTAAGGCTAAATGTCTCAAAATCTGTTCAAATGAAGAAAAAAAACCTCATCTACATTCTGCATGGCCTGCAGGTGAGGACATATTCAGCAAATTTTCATTTTTGGGTAAATTATTCCTTTAAGAGCATGGCACATTAGTATTGCATAAGTCATGTCACTTTATGCAGTGTAAAATGTTTTGTCAGTTAACCTAAAAAAGGTCTTTGTGTGGTGACATCAAAATGAACTGGTTTTATTCAAGTCAACATATTATTTAATATGACTGAATCAAGCTCAAAATAAGGTGGGAGTAACTTCCTTAGATAAACAGCAGATGTTCTGTAGATGTTTAATTTACAGTGTTTATAGACCCTAAACAATACAGACAGCCATGGCATTGAATTTTAAAAGCAAATTATTCAAAGCTCTCATTGAACCCATTGGATTCTATGGTTAATCAAATCATCGGTTTTCTTGCCTACAGCACCATTTTTACGTGGTCTGAGGATCCTATCAGTTCTTAAGCTTTTTAGTCCCTGCTGAGCGCAGTTGGAGATTGAGATTATCTCTGACTGAGTTGGAAAACTTTCTCTGGCATTGGAGTCTAATGCTCTCAGATTCTGATGTAATTTGACCTTGGCCTTCCTCAATATCCTGTAGTGAATATAGAGGACAGTTGATTCAGATAACTCCATTTCGTGAGCTAGCAAAATGAATTTGGCTCTGTTGGACTAAGCGCTGTTTCACCCCAGGTCTGTTCGTTCTGGTTTATCACTTTCCAGAATACCACCATCCAGAGCTGTTATCTACTTTACATTTAAACAGGCGGAATTATTCCGTACCCTCTGAGCTGATGAGAAACACACAATAACTCCTACTGATTAACACATGCTATTTTTTTTTATGATAGACTCATCTGCTCTACTGGGTAGAATGTTGAAATGAAAACCACATCCTGGTCATTATGATATCATAGGGTGAATTACAGCACAATCTTATCGGTTCTTATCACTTCAGAGGGTTTTGGTATTTATTTATTTATTTTTTAGCATTATAAGTCTCCCTACTTTTATGTACTCATACTGTTTTTATTATTACCTCAGAGGAGATGTTCCTATTGATTTTGGCATTGAGTTGCCCTTGCTGAGAAAAATCTGCAGACACTTTAGTTGTAAAGGATTTTTTCTTTCGTTCTTTAACATCATAAAAGCTCATCTCCTTGTACAGTGACTTACTGCTTTCAGACCCCTGCTTATGACTGTAAAATGTCCCCATGGATGTTTGTTCAATAATATACAAAATGTGAGAAAATGAAACTGAGAAAGATTTCAACACAAGCAAAATGTCTAAGATATTAATCTCAGTGTTCTGTAGTGCAGCAACTTATTTCAATGTATTTGAAAAAGGTAAGCTGTCATTTTTTTTACCTCACGATTGTATCCAATAAAGATAATACTGTTTATTTCATAATAAATTATAGTACTCTGGGCAGAAAATTAGTCTGTAAAATCTGCATATTTATTTAACTATAATTGATTATTTAAATCAAGTAGCAATTTATTTATTTTATTTTATTTTTACATTTGTTTAACATTATAGATTTTAATATCTAATTGTCCTGTATGCAGTGGCTGAAATACATGCAGGAGATATAATGGTAAAGGTAGAGCAAAAATGCTTAAGGGGCACAAGAAAGTCTGATGCATATACAGGTTGAGAATATGATCTGATAGGCAAGTGATGCACTATACCTTGGTCAGAAGGATTTTTTCTGTTCAATTTTGAAACCCGGCAGGCTACAGCAGTCCTAATCTGGAGGCGAATAGTCTTTGAGTTAGAGAGAAAAAAACATAACACAGTTCACTACCTTCTCTCAAACACACACACAATCAATAGTCTGAGTGGTAGCCTGACAACTGAACAAACAAATGTTATTCTAGATTTATACAGTCAAAACACACCCTAACTAATGGCGCCCAGAAATGCATTGGTTCTGGCCAGATAACAATAAACACAAAATTATTTGCTAAATTAAAACTTAATCCACACATTGCACACGGAAATCGACTGCTGTGCGCTTCAGAGGTTGTTTGGATAAATCTTTGAAGACTGCGATGACGGGTATAATTCAGGGTCATAAGAATGACTGCTTTGTGACAACGTTGAGAAGAGAGCTGGCAAAAAAGTGCATGGCTCAGCATATTATATGGTGCCATTAAAATTCAATTTACAGCCAGTTTCAGACATTGCCTGTACTTTCAAGCAATATGAAGGCAGCTCACCTTCCAAGTTGAAGATGTGGCAGACATAGCAAATTGACATGGCATTTCAGTGCTGTGGAGCTATTTATTAACCTTATCACTGCTTGAACTTTCTTAACAATGCCCTTCCTGTGTGGAGACCTGGTCAGCATTGTCAGCAGCTGAAATTAAAGTGAAATTCTTAGAAAATAGCTTGGCTGCATCTTCAAATTCAAAAGTATGCATGTCTCTAAGAAAAGGTGAGCTGTGCCTTTGACAGGCAAACCTGCCAGGACTAGTCAAGTATGTATTTGCAGCAGCAATAATAGATCGGGAAATGCAGCGTGCTGAAAAGATGAAATACATTTATTAATTATTATTACCTGAATGTTCAAGATGTTCTTGACTGGTTAGGAATTTTAGGGCGTTTTCTCTGGTTGAAGTATTATTATGGATTATGGACAGGTATTTTGGCCAGAAGTGAAGTTTAAATGTCTTGATGGATTTGTTTGTTTTTACAAACAAGCAGCTTTTCACTTAACAAGACATTAATTGATGGACTGGAGTTGTTTTGATTACATGTGGATTGTTGTGATGGTTTATCAGATGTTTGAACTCTCATTCTGACGGCACCCATTCACTGTGAGAATCCATTGTTGAGAAAGTGATATAATGCTAAATTTCTCAAAATCTGTTTTGATGAAGAAACAAACTCATTTACATCTTGGATGACCTGAGTGTGAGTACATTTTCAGAAGAATCTCATTTTTAGGTGAACCATTCCTTTAAAATTGTTTAGCCCGGGATGGGTCATTCTAAAACCTGGGTTAAAAGAATCCCGTGCAATCTTTTTCTATGGTAAAACTGTCATCAGTTGGGCTAGTACTCCTGATGCAGTTTGTCCTGAATAGACTTTTCTTTTGAGTGAATTGCAACTCAATTTCATGACAATTTGTAACGATCTTACATTTTGATGAATTTGTGGCTAATTCTTATGGATTCTTATGAATCTCATTCTTGCATTTTCATACTGTCTGCTTACTTCACAGTAACAGATGTGTTTAGGGTAAGGCTTACATCATGCTTACTTTAAAAAAAAATGTAATTAAAAAAATACTTGTATGTTTTCATGCAATGCATGTCATACAAATTATTAATATGAAATCACCATCTTGTAAAACAGCTACTCTTTCCAGTGAGACTGGTCCATCAGTCTCTTCTAAACTTCAATTAACACATTTCTGTCACTGTTTTAAATATTTATCTTTTCCCCTCAAGCGCTGAAACAAAATATTGTGCATTACATTTTCTGTCACTATATAAAACACATGAATATTTAATGAAACAAGCACTGTTCAGATTGGTTATTTATTTGTTGCTAAACAACTGGCCTTTCACATCTCTGTATCAATTATTTAATATGTCATTTTTAACATACATAGTTTTGTTTGGGAACTGTAATATAGAAACACAGATTCCAGACATGTTTTCATAATCAACATAAACACTCTAAAAGAGTTTTTAATATGTTGCTGCTTAAAATACCACATCAGGACACAATTGCAGTCCATCCAATTCGTTAGTAATTTGTTGGCATTAGGAGGCAGACACCTGTTCTGCTATTGGGAAATGTGAGCAATGGCCATTGTTTCCCCTTCACCATCTCTGTTATTCTCTTTTCCTGTTACTGCAGAGAGATGGAGGGACTTTGAGCAAACCTTGATTGACAGCACAGTTAAATTACTGCGAAATTCCAGGAGAGCCTAAGCCACTTGGGAGGACTGACTGCATTCTCCTCAAATCAGGCATGGGCATCCCCATGTTCCTCAGGCCTAAATTAACAGTTCTAAAACAGACCCATGAGCCTGGTGCTAAACAAAATGAACGTGGATAATGCCAAGTTAATTAACACAGACCCAGATGCTCAGCCTTATGAATACTTGGTCTGCCAAAGAGGGAATATTCTGAGCTAGATATGTTTATTTTGACGTCAGTGCCTCTGTGTCAGTGGGCAGGGGCGTCGGACTGGGGGTAAAACCAGTACTGATTACCGGGGCCCCAAGGGGAGAGAGGGCCCTTAAAAAAGTCTGGAATATATTTTATTTTACCTGGATATTTAAAACATTTCCTAATTAAATTTCATAATGAATGTCAGATGAAATGTCAAGTTAGTGTATTGGCTCATTTTGTATAAGTAAAAACTATCTAAAGTCTCGCGGTCCCACCCCTTGCTTTTGCGCCAAATGGTTTAGTCCATCTGCACGCGCATTTTGTTTATGTTAGTTGACTCAACTAAGTTGAGCGTCTGGTGGAGCGCAAACTTCTGCGGTGCCGGTGCGTGCGGTTGAAATGTCTTTCTCAAAGAAAGCTAAATCAGGCCACCAAAAAAGAAAGGAAAGACAGGAGAAGGAAAAAAAACAAAACGAGGGGAAACGATTTGTGACTGACTTCTTTTCAAAGAAAGGTGAGCACAAACTAGAACACAAAATGTATAGTGCTAAACTGTTTGAATATCCCCGCGATTGTTAGTGCTAAAAATGAACTGATGTTGTTTGCATACAAAACACCGTTATAATAGCCTAATTTGAAACATGTTTAATTTGAAATGAATAGGCTATAATATCTAAAATTAGCAATAATAGGTTAATCAGTGTCATAGGTAGCTTGGTAGCTCATCGGTAGCTTAGCTACATGATGTCAACATTATATTTATGTCAGGTTCAGTAGAAGCAGATCTTAACATTGTGAAACACATGGCCCTCAGTTTCAGAAACTGTCACATCAGGGAGTGGAGTAGCAACAGACCCTTCATCTTCCTCTTCGGATTTGAGACAAGGTGAGCTAATATTTTAAAATTAAAGCAAACCATGTTTAGCCATTTTAACTGAAAGTTAAGTAACACCAACATCATAGTGTGTTTTATTATATTAGGATATAATTAGGAAAAAAAGTTTAATATCAAATGTATCCTTAATGTAGAGAAAGATGATAGAGAAGATGTGATAGAGGATGATGGTGAAAGTGAAGAGAGCAGGGACCATGAGTTTTGCTCTGAACACAGTATGGAAATGAGAGATGAGGAACTGGAAAGTAGGCAGAGCTATTCAGACCAGTTTTTGCCAGAGGATCCAGGACTATGGCCAGATAAATTAACGAATGATCAGAGAGACACCATAGTACGCAGGCTGGCAAGTAAAGGTACAGAGAAAACAAACAAAATGCCACCTAAAGATATGGAAGGGAAACCATTTCCCATTTATCTTGAATTTGTAAAGTCAGCAAACGGCCGTGAAAAAATCAGAAGAGACTGGCTTATTCATAGTGAGAGTGCAGAGGCTCTATATTGCATCCCATGCCTTCTGTTCTCTCATGAGCTGACAAAGCCATCAAGAAGTGCTCTGAACAGCAAGGATGGAGTTAAATTAGCACACATTAAATGGCAAAGAATGTACAACAAATTGCCAGAACATGAGACAAACATGCCTCATAAGCGGTGCTATGTGAAATGGAAAAGCCTTCAGCACTCATTACTGGCAGCAACTGGAGTTGATGGTCACCTTCAGAGACAACTACTGGCAGAAATAGAGAAGAATAGGCAGATTCTGCAGAGGCTTTTGCATGTGACCCTTCATTTGGCATCACGAAACCTTGCATTCAGAGGCAAAAATTCAAATTTAGATGATGTCCACAATGGGCATTTTCTTGGCACTTTAGAGTTGTTGGCACATTATGATCCCATATTACACGAGCACTTGGAAAAAGTAAGGGAAAAAAAGAAAGAGGGGTCAAGGTTAACACACTATCTGAGTCCTGAGACGCAGAATGTATTCATTGAGCTCTGTGGCAAAAGAGTGTTGAACACTATCCTGGCAGAAAGAGAAGCTGCAATTTACTTCTCAGTGATATGTGACGTTTTGCCTTTTTTCTCCGTTTTGCCTTTTTTCTCTGTTTTGCCTTTTTTCTCCAGATAAAAACTAGTGACACAAGTTTTGTTTGTCTTGAATGGAGAAATTGCATATTTAAAATTTAATTTATGCCTTGAAGTAATAAAGCATAATTCAAATAAATGTTCTAACTAATGTAATATGTAATGTCTTGTTCATTCAGCAAAATAAAATTTGACTGAATCAAGTCTTGTTTGGTTATCATACAGTTTGTTCATGTATTGATTAGAAAACTAAAATGAAAATGGAAATGTGGGTTGTCGGGGGGCCCATCAGGACTGCCTATGCATAGGGCCCGGGAACTTGTGCTACGCCCCTGTCAGTGGGACAGGCTGTGTTAGCCCCTCTCGCTGCTTTGCTAATTTAGTTTTACTCAATTGTTTTTTCGTGAGTTGTTTGATTAATTCCAGCGTCCTGGCATGTGAGGACACTGATGGAGGCTTGAAGCTTTTAATGGAAGAGCTGTTGTCAGGAGTGAAATTAAAGCCACAACTTTGGCTGATGATAGTGGGAATGGAATTGGAGTCATCTTTTTAAAGTTATAACTGTGATACATGATCTAGTGGGGGAAAGCACTCTGTATTCATTGATTTTATTATAGCATTTGTACTTCTTAGTCAGACGCAACCTGTCAGACTCTGCAACAACAGGGACAATGCAACAGAGATCATTAGTCTCAAGCAAAAATTAGATCACACAGCATGATTCACCTTTAAAGATGCCTTCACCAATGAATGATTCATATGCATAGTCATTAGTCTCTCATCTAAAAACCAAGCACTCTAATTTTAATAACCCTTGCAGCTTATATAAATCAGAATTGAATACCTTAGAAATGTGTCATTCAGACAAATGCAATTTACAAAGAAGCTATTGTGGCTCTATGAAAGTGGCCCTAATGGTGCACAGTTTTAAACAGTTTTCCTCTAATTTAATTGGCTGAGAGTGCTGATATTTTGTCCAACGGCACTGGAACTTTTCACTGTCAGTCTGTGTATAAATGGTGTATTACTTTTCACTGACTCTGTCTGCATTTTACATTGTTAGCCCAGTAGGTAGCAACAAGTGACTGTCTGTGCGTTGTTCATTTAACCGATTCCTTCAAAAACACTGAAACTAAACAGGTGACTGTCTATATAAGTGAGTCATTGAAGCAATCACTAAACCAGTTCATTCAAAAACACTCAGGAATGAAATAAGTCACTGT
Source organism: Acrossocheilus fasciatus (assembly GCA_036784905.1). Classification (NCBI taxonomy): domain Eukaryota; kingdom Metazoa; phylum Chordata; class Actinopteri; order Cypriniformes; family Cyprinidae; genus Acrossocheilus; species Acrossocheilus fasciatus. The sequence continues at coordinate 21,860,773 of CM071943.1, forward strand.
TTTTATGAGCAAGTCACTGCTCATTCACTCAACCACAATTCGTTAAAAAAGAACACCACTATTGTATGTTGCTCTCCAACACACAGCCTAGATAATACTCTGGGGCCAGATTCACAAAACATTCTTAAGAATAAAATCTTCTAAATTACAATTTTCTTATCACAGAGCTTTAAAAAACACAACACTGAGTGCTGAACTCCTGTCTAAGCAGTTGTGACAGAAATAGTTTGCGTGCTTAATTTTACAGTCATCTGCAGGCACAGCAAAAATCCAAAGAAGTGTTTTTCATTGAGTAGATCAGCAACTCTTCCACAAGAACTGCCATAGAATCAGGAACTAGATTTACAAAACAGTTTAAGAATAAAAGAACAGCACTTAGGAACATTTTCTTATAATTTATCTTAAGAAATTGATTAACTCTAAACTATTGCTTATTTGTACACTTGTGGCTGATTATATTTTGTAGCCCGCTGTATGTTATAGCTACAATGTTTACTACTTATAATCAAAGTAAGACAAAATACATGAGTAATGATACTTTCTTGAAGAAAAGAAAGCAACTCTTATCAAGACTCTCTTTGCCCCTCATCAAATGATCAGGGTAATTGAAAGGAGAGATAGCAGTGTGTGTTTATTGGTCAGTGCCTTTATCAGTGCTGGTTTTAAGAAAAGATAATTAGAGGACAAATGAGTGACCAAAGCAACAGGGATGTAAGGAAACAGGGATATTTTAGGAATCCTACCAGTTTGACTGATAACCACCCCCTAAACCCAATCATTTAATTGACTTCACTTCGAACGCCATATCTCCTAAATTGCAATGGAGAACAAGAGACGCACACAGTGAAGGTCATCAATCATTCGATAACTCACAAACAACCTTTAAACTGTTTTAAAAGACCTGGTTCGATTTTCTCCCTCCATTTTTTCTTTTGATGTGAAATAGTTGCAAGCTGTATGGTAATAGTGTATGTTGAACATTCTTGAAATCAGCTATGGAAGTCATCAGGGATGTGCTGATGTATTCTCAAGATGAATTTGTTCTTCATGCCGTTGCACATCAGAGGCCTGTGCAATATATTGTGCAGACTCTGTAGTACATAAAAACATTTTCTCCAGTATGTCTGGTTATATGTCGGTACCTGTGGCTACGTAATAAAACTGAAAAATGTCCACATTTTCTCTTACTGTGGACTGCACAATATTGATTTCTCTGAGGCATAATCAATCCCGCTCGTAAGTTTGAAATTACATATGTTTTTGAGAGTCATCCTTCAGATATCACATAGAGCATATTCAATATGAGCTAAACTATTTGCATGCTACCTGCATGTGCTTACCAGAGGCCAATATTTATTTTATAAACCAAACAATTTGGTCGAATTAGCTTTTAAAGAGAACTGTTATTGCTCAGGTTTAAACAAAAGCTTATTTTACTCCACAAAAATCCATGTTTTTTTGTTGTTGTTTTTTTTTGTTTTTTTTGTGGGAAAACATAGAAGAAAAATAAGTATGGCGTATTGTATTTTCTATTGTCAAAATAAGATCAGAAATGGGGGAAAAGACTTCAATGCATGTCTTTAAGCCATATGCTATTTGGACGCACTTAGAAGCAGAAGCATTTATGCATGCACCATTAAATAATTATAAAGGGCACTTTGAAGAATACCTAGACGTCAACACGAGTCCTAAGGGACTCAACTGTGCCCAGATAGATTAAGGACTAGAGTCTAGAGTGGCAGTCATAGCAGGGTAAAGTAGACCTATTATCTTTTCAGGACACACAATTACATCAAACTGAGACAATATTCTTCCTGAGACTCAATGGATGGAATGTTTATTATGAAAAATAGAAGGTTGTTACATTACTAGGATGTAAGCCAGATTTTGAATGGCATTTTGTTAACATGATACAACATGCTTTATGAATAAAATATTTTTTTTTAGAAAGATGGTGCTATCATATTGACCTTGTCCCACTTTTAAAACACCTTTATACACAGATTTTAATGCTGTCAATTCAGGAATCAGTAAGCAACTCCATTTCATCTTCATGCAATGCTAATTTATTAACAAATAAATCAATTAATTAAAAACTACACAAGAGTTTTGCAGCCTTTTCCAAATTATTTATTGCCAGCTGTTGAAATTAGATTCATACAAAATACTTTTGATGCCCTTCGTTTAGATATTTTTAAAAGGATTGGAGTGTTGTGTCTCAGGCGAGAGCTTAGAAAGCCGAGGTTCCATCTCCTGTTGCTCCCACTTAAAGTAAACAAACATCTATTAAACTGGAGCACCTGTCTTTTTCATTAATGTCACCGCAATACTCATCTGGAGTCATATGAAAAATTCATGTAGAGGTTCAAGACCACAACCAAAGACATATTATGAGTGATATGAGAGTATTGTACAGAGTAAGTGCCTTATTTATGTCCTGACTGGTTTTACAAAAAATAAAGCCTTCAAGTGTCACAGCTCTGTTTTTCCTCTCTTAAATGATAGAAAAGGTGTAATATGTCACATTTAAAAACTGTCACCCATGTAACTGCCTCAGCTGCTCAAATTGTACTTCTTAGCATTCAACAGGCTTTTAAAAACTTCATCGTACAGTGCCATTATGGAGTGCTAAGGAGAACGCTTAACCTTTTTACACTCTTTGTGAAATGTTAATTGGTTCCTTTTTTGGTAAGCTCAGTTCTTGCTGGGGGTAATAGGGTTTAATAGAATTCATTTCTTTAGCGTAAACAAATTGTTTAGTGACATGGGTATTTGCCATTTCATTGGGTACAATAAAGTCGGATAGACATGGGCATCTACGAAGCACACAAGCGTTTAATTCAAAGAGTCCCTACAGGTCCCTCATTTATCACTCAAGCAGAAGTAAAACAAATAAAGATTTGAATTTAAAATACACTCTGACGGGAAATCCTCTAACCTTGACAGTGGAGCTAAACTCATGTGAATAAGTGTTTTGAATTGCAGGGAAATGTGACTGGGACATACTGACCTTGATTCCATGAAGATTAAAGGCAAAATACTAAAACAGCATAATTGAAGTGTTGGGGGGATAAAGACTAAAATGCCTTTGAGTCTGAGAAGGTTGGCTCTTTGGTTTTCCTCTATAAGGCTGCCAATTCTGAGCTGTCATCTGTTATCAGGTGATAGCCTTCTTTAAAGTTGTTTGGTTGGCATTGGCTGGAGAGATGCCTCTGACACTGATTCTGTGAAAAGCAGACAGTGATGTCTCACTGCGGCGGCCAGAAAGACAGACTTGCCAAGATTACGCAATCATCTTCATCATCGGGATTGAAGCATGAAATTCTCCTCTTCCAGAATTTGTCAAGATTTTCTATAGAGGTGACAGAGGGTTGTGTTAATTTAGATTCATTTGACTTTAAACCTGATTTGACCATCATCATGGTAAGCTGTGCAAAGCTGAATATTAAACAATATTAATAGCAAAATTAGATAAAGCGGAAGAATCAAGCAACCGAAATGCAAATTGAATTAGAACCCATCACTAGATACATCTTTCAAAATTCTGAAAAAAGTGCACAAAAATGATTACAGAGTGCACAACTAATATGGTAAATAATCTAGCAAGATTAATTTTTTTCAATTGCTAACATCTTTTTGTCTAATCTGTAGTCACATTTTCAAAACACGATTAGCACAACATCCGTCTGTTGTGACCGTACCATTAGCACAATTTGTGTTGTTTTCACACAGCATGCAGTCAATTACCATGTTTCTAAAATGCTTAAATTTTCTTTTCATACAAGCTTACCCAAAACCAAAATCATGGATCTTTTTAGTCATATTTACAAATCCTTAAACACAGCACATCAGAATTGAAGACCTAATGTTCCAAACCTTAAATATAGTATAATGTTTCTACTTCTGCTACAACAGCAGCTCAAAAGTATTGAAAAAAAATCTCTCTATATAAAATATTTAAACAATTGATAAGCACTTTTAAGTAACAGATCACTGAAATATTTAGAAATAGCTGATTCCAGTCCATAGTCAGGTGTTGAAGCTCTTTCCATTACACCAACAACAAGTAAAAAAGACCTCTTTGAATGGGTTTTGTGGATGCAGAACAACACAAAGAATCAGAAAGAGGAAAAATAATGCCTGGAAGAGGGAGAGGAATAGTTGTAGAAGATAGAGTAGTTGGATCAGAAAAAGGGAGACGAGTGAGAATGTGTGTTAGACTGTGCATTTTTTGTATGTTTGTTTGTTAGTTTTTTTCCTCTTACACATGTGGAACCTATGAAAGCTTATTTCTGCCATGGAATATAAAGGGTAATGGGTAATTTTGACTTTTTCTCAGAATTCTTTTTCTTGCAATTGTGAAATTATAGTATCTCACAATTCTGATAAAGTCTGAATTGCAAGATGTAAACTCACAATTCCAAAATAGGTCTGAATTGTGAGATAAAAAGGTCACAATTACTGTTTTTACTTTTTTTATTCTGTGACGGAAACAAGCTTGCATAGTAACCAAAGGCCATGTATGTTGGAATTTTTGTTGATCACTGGCATCAGCTCCATGGGGGCACCATCACAACACTCCAACACTCACCCACTGGAAAGTTCAAGGTTCCAATTGAATTTCTGCATAGGGGACCGTATTTTTAATGCCTACAAAAATGACTCATATGGGACTACAACGAAATACTTCCCGGGTTGCATACGTAACAAACCCATACATTTGCATCAACCCCTCCCTCCGGAACATGCAAAAAAAGGGGCAAGGCCATGTTCTGCGGCTTTGTCGAAGAGGAAGAGTTATAGTGGAGAGTTGTAGCTATGCCGTCGAAACAGTGTTATTTTCACCCAGCTGTCAGGTCTTCTGTGTTCAGGCTTTCTATGGATGCTGTAGCTCGTCAACAATGGTTAAAATTTATGTTTGATTATGTTCCTGACAATTATAATCCCAATTTAGCTCTCTGTGCTGCACATTTTACGGAAGACAGCTTCCAGAATCTACACGAGTTCAATGCCGGATTCACACAGAAACTATTACTAAAACATGGAGCAGTTCCAAGTTTAAAACCAGAGGCAGCAGCTGTTGGGCCACAACCTGTAAGTAAGATTTCATCATTTTAAATGTATTTGCATGTATAATTTCAGATGTAATTTTTTAGTTTTATTAAGGACGTAAACAAATGCCAACGCTGGCTTTAGTAGCCAGTAAGTTAAATGCTATTTTGTGTGTCTATGACAAATGCGTACAAACATTTTGTAATTATGTACTAATTTTGTAAATGTATTTTCCATGTATACTTTATGACGTAGTTTTTCGATTTGATCAAGAACGTAAACACAAGCCAACGCGGTTTGGTTAGTAGCCAGTTAGTTCGATGCTATTTTGTGTGTATAAGACAAACGTGTACAAACTTCAAAAAATGATATGTAATCACAACAGCAAACTTCCATTCAGAAACGTTTGTAAGAGCCGTGCTTGCGGAAGTTCTGCTTGACTCTCTTCATTACCGCTTTCTGGGTCTGATTCTGGCTCAAACTGATACTGCAATATTGGCACCATTATTTACATTTGACCGGAGCGCATGCAGCTGTCACCCGTGAAGGGAATTGGCGTGACGTTTCCACGCAACGTGCAGTACGCAGTTTAGCCAATCACAACACACCGGCCCAGCTGACCAATCTGAGCCCATCGTCTGCTTCTGAGGGAGTGGTTTCATAGAATCAGGAAGTCAACCGGTCGTTCAAATGACAGAGGAGAAAGCGGCTTACACTAAAGGTGAAATACATGAAAAATAAGGCATTTTTTAACAAACAAAACACGAAGACATGTTATATTGCACCCCATAAACACAATCAAGCAAAGAAAAAAAGCAGTAAACCACCCCTTTAAGTATTGGTAAACGCTTGTTAGCAATTGAAAAAAACTGTGAAATATAAGTAACACTACACTCTAAAAAATGCTGGGTTAAATACAACCCAGAGCTGGGTAAAATATGGACAAACAAACAACGGCAATTGTGTTGTTTTGACCCAGCGGTTGGGTTTTGACCCAACTGTTGGTTGAAAACAACCCAGCATGTGTTCTGTCCAATATTTACCCAGCACTGGGTTGTATTTAACCCATCATTTTTTAGAGTATACAATAACTGAACGGTAATAAGTTTCTAACAATTATTTTACTGCATTTAAGATTGTGAACGAGGAGAGAGAAATGTTGATGTATAAATTAAAGTAAATTTCTGTCGATACTGAAAGTATACGTGTCATTAAAAATACATTACTTCAATATTTGTGGGTTACTTTTCCACTATTTTAGGCTTGGAGTATTGCACTGTAAAAAAAAAAAAAAGTTGTAAAGAAAGATTGTTCTATTTCAGTTTTTCTACTTCAAAATTTCTCATTTACAGTTTTTTACAATCGCTAAGACACATTTCTCAATACTAAAGTCACTTTTTCAAAACACTTCACACACGTCTCCTAACCAACTTTCAGCTTGACACAGCAGTTCATTTTACATTCAAAATGCACAACAATATTCAAAACACTTCATACATGTCTCAGACCATTCTTTACAGTTTTTCTCAATTGCTAACACACTGTAACTGATTCATTTGGCAAATTTTTTCCAAAGCATTCATATAGTTCTCAAAACAAAGACACGTTTCTCAAAACATTTAACACATTTCACCTGTTTGCACACACGTTCCAATTTGCTGAGTGTTTTCTGCAAAACTCTACACAAAAATGCCATCATTTTGCACAAGTTTAACCATGTTCTCATTTAGAAAACTCAAACACGCAATATAATTAATTCAAGCATCAAAAAGTGAACTCAAACAGCACACATTTATCCATGTGTGAACATTCAGTAGCAAAACTGATGGCACACAGGTCAGAATCTCAGGATGATAAGCACAGGAGCACAAGTGGTTATGTGTTTTGGAAAATGAATCCTGGTAGTGGGAGACAAAGAGGAATAGGAGGAGAAAAGTAAAAATTAAGGGGATGAGGTCAAAGGTCGTTTGTTCCTGATGAAATACAAAGCACTATAGTTGACCACGTTCTTCTGCATGGACTGACCGTGAGGGAAGATGGCCTACTGACTCATCTACAAGGTTTCAATACTACTGACACATACAATATAATTACAGTACATAGCAGCAGTACTTCAGATGAGACAACTTTCATTATTCTATGTACAGTAAATAATGTAGCACATGTTGTACACCCTCAAACTCATTACTGTTGAAATGCTTTGTAGCCAAGTAGTCCTTACATCTACTCTATTTTTGCAGAACTGAGAGACGACTGTCCAGGGGAGGCAGAGAAGTCTTTTTTCAGAAGACTAAGAAACCGCTATAACAAATAAGGATATTACGAATACTGTAATACAATTTGGCTGAGGATGCTGAATGAATGAATGAATGAATGAATGAATGAATGAATGAATTTATTCATTCATTCATTCATTCACAGTAAACTGACAGTATAGTCCAGTGTGTGTTTACTGTATATTCTGTTGTTTGGTCTTTGAACTTTTCTCTTCTAGTGTTTTTCATCTACTGTAAGATCTCTTTACAGTCATGTAATAAAAGTAAACTTTTCTTAAAGTTTATCGCTGAATTTTACTGTATCTGCACTCCTTTATTTATGCTGTATACTGTAACAGACATTGACTAGCAAAAGGATTCCTGTTTCCCAAAAGGAGGTTTTTGTAACAGTGTTTTGAATTGATCTCACTGGTGTTCTCTAGACAGGAAAGTAGTCTGAGTATTTGACAGGTTTGTGTATCATCCGAGGCCAAAGTTTGAGTCTGACAAAAGAGAATATGTTTTTGACTAAACTATTTGATTTTGACCTGGAAGTTTGAAGTTTGCACAAGTTGCTGTGTAATTTTGAGATTGTGTTTATAGTTGTGAGAAAATTGTGAATTGTTTCATGAATTGTGTGTTAGCAATCAAGAAAAACTGTAATAACACTAGCAAGGGTTGTCAGTTAACAAACACACTTGGTCATCTATAAAAGTAAGACCCTAAAAAAACACTAGCAACAGGTGACATTAAACAATGTATTCTTCTGTAAAAGAAGGACACCTACTTAGGACTAATGTTTACAGCAACATATATGTTACAGGAATGAATTAGACATGATGCTATATGTTTCAATATATATATATATTTACTTTTCAAAGTTATTCCAAAATGCAAGAATTTGTATATACATTTGTATATGCAGTATTGTATTGTAGAAATCCTAATCAACTTTATGTACTGCATTTGGCCACAGATTCTCATCCACATCACATCGTGTGTCATCTAGGGCAATACATAGGAAAGAATCTTTTGGCATGCCTGATCCATCCCTGGCAATCTTCTGCTGATACACTATATTGCCAAAAGTACTGGGTCACCCCCTTCTAATGAACAGGTTTGACTACTTTAGTAATTTCCATGAGTACAAATCTTAATTTTTAAGCATATAATGATATTCTAGGGAATTTTTTGCTTCTAATTTTATAGCAACAGTTTGGACAGGACCCTTTTCTATTCTAACATGTCAGCGTCTCTGTGTATAAGGCAAGGTTCAAAAAGAAATGATTGATTGAGTCAGTGTGGAAGAACTTGACTGGTCTGCAGAAAGCCAAGACCTAATCCAAGCTGAACTCCTCTGGTGTGACTTTAAATGCAGATCTTGAGCCTAAAACTCATCACTAAACACCAATGACTTGTACATACACTATATGGACAAAAGTATTGGGACACCCCCTTCTTTAGAACAGAAAAAGGCACTTTCAAAACTGTGGCAACGAAGATGGAAACAGAATTCATTTATTTAAAAATTGTATTTCCATCTCTGTTGCAACAGTTTTGGAAGTGTCTACAGCTCTTGATCTTCCTCTTCCTCTTATTCTTCTTCCACCGTCGCCCTCTTGCTCTTTCAGCCACTTCTCTATGTCCGGCATGGTCCATGTTTACATCACAATGCAAATTATTCAATGCAAATACTTTTTATAGATGATAATGAAATTATGTAAAGGAATAACACATGTAGGTCTTCAGCTACAAAAAGGAATCACCTGTAGTTGGTCCAACAGTTTTGATAGCATTTCATTTTCTTTTTCTAAATATATTTTAATGAAATATTATTGTAGAAATGCAGAAAATTGCTGTTTTATTCAGTTTTGTATTATGTTATTGTTTGAACTCAAGTTTAACAATTTTGAAAAGAGTATGTGAACGTGTGCAAACTGGGCTGTAGGTACACAGAGTTTTGACAGTTGTTGTGTCAAAATGAGAAAATAATTCATGGAATTTGAAAGAAGTAGTCAATGAAAGCATGTTGTGCCAAAGCAATGAAAAATGATCCATAGTTTAGTTCACACAGACTGCTGTTGTGCTCACTGTGTGAAGAGTTTTGAAAAAGTGACTTTAGTATTGAGAAATGTGTCTTAACGATTGTAAAAAAAAAAAAAAAAACTGTAATCTACATTACTTGGCATTTCTCTAAACTTTATTAGCAAATTTTGAGTGGAAACTGTTTTCACCTCTCTCTCTCTCTCTCTCTCTCTCTCTGCAGTTAACTTGGCAACATACATCAATCTCTATTGAAATCAATATGTATGTGGTGTTCAGAGTTGCTGCCTATGAAACACATTCCATATCTGACACTTAAAAGGTTTCATAGAAGTTAGGATGCTTCTTAAAAATCCAGCTGCTTTTGTAGGCAATATGCATCAAGACAGCTCACTAGGTTTTGGAGGAAAGCTATTGATTCAAAATTGGCTCTAAAGGCATGTGAACCTCTAACATGTGGCACCTGCTGGAGCTGAAGGCATGAATCCAACCAGATGTTCCTGTTCCTGTTCATTCTAAAACTGTTTCAGGTCATAGGTATTTTTGGACTGTCTTGTATCAGTTGCTCACTTCAGGTCATGGCACAACATTTCAGATGTGTTTAGGTCTGGACTCTGCCTTTCCAAAATGTGAAAATCCATCTGCTTCTTCAGCTGCTCCGTTGTAGAATTACTTGTCTGTTTAGAGCCATTGCCAAACTTTGACCCACATTCTGGCTCCAACTGACAATTAATTCTAAGCTTCAGCTCAGAATGAATTGTTCCCTCAAAGATTTCAAGCTGTCTGGGTCCTGAGATATGCCGCAATGTTCTCCCTCATTACATCCTTCTGTGTATACATCTCTTCTGTTTTCCTCCTGGTGCTTTCATGAACATTTCAAGGTGCACCATGGAGGGATTCTCGTTTAATTTTTTTGGTGGAAATGAATTATTGAGCCAGTGCATGAATATCCATGTTCAAGTTTTTGTCTCTACAGTCACTACAGAAATCAGTCCTGCCAACAGAAATCACATTTATACAGAAATCAAATACTCCTGGTGGCCTTTTTAGTTATTTAATTTAAGACATATTGTTTGTTTGTGTGTGTGTGTGTGTGTGTGTGTGTGTGTGTGTGTGTGTGTGTGTGTGTGTGTGTGTGTGTGTGTGTGTGTGTAGAATAATGTCGTGCACATAATGTTGCACAATATTATTGTTAATTATTAGAAATGAAATAAAATTATTAATTGAAAGTGATTCTACAAAGGTATCCATTAATTGCTGACTAAAAAGAAACAAAATTGCATGATAAAACGCAATGCAAAATGGTGTATTTGCAGCTTGGCAAACGAGAGGTCCAAAAATGTGAATTTAATATAGCTATTTATTGCATTTTAATGTTTATTGCTTAACTTGAAAATCACACTGTGAATGCTCTCATGCAAAAGAGAGTCTGAGAAAGCAAGAGAGAGAGAGTGTGGAAACACTAATATGGACATGCTTTGGACATTTTTAATGCAAATTTGTAGCTCCATGCTTGTGCACTACCTCATTTAGAATTTGTCAATGTTAAAAAGAGGGTAAGTCGCAAACTGATGTCCGAACCCATGATTCCTGCTGATGTTTTAACTTAGAACTTTTTCTATGCACATAAAATCACAAACTGAATGACATTATTAGCTACTGAGGCCCGAATGGACTTGACATGTAATGTTTTGAATGCTGTATGTGGATTGCTCAGTTTTTCATGAAATGTCTATCATCCTCTTGAAGCATTGTACAACCCGTCCTTGTACTGTTTTTTTTGCTGGACGCTGATCTGAGTAGGAGTGGTGTTGAAAATCTTCTCGTACTTTTGACTGAAGATTAATGAATGTCTTCGTCTTAGTCTTTTTAGTAGCAATTGTTTTGTAACTCTTTCCAACCTCATTAGCGCTGACAACCATTTTCCCGAGCTTTTCAGAAATATCTTTTGATCATGGAAGGATTCATTCATGAGCCATGCCATTAGAAGTCACATACTACATCATCAACAAAGACAGTCAATGTCAGATCAGCATGTTAAATGCATTTATAAAGAGAATGTGAGTTATTTTTTTATGTAGTAAAATGTTCTTTTTTTTCATTCTGATTAGATGAAGAACAGAGCACATTTTCATTAATAAATCACTACATCATTCTAAATATTTGCTTTAAATATTATATGTAGAGTATTTTTGAGTGTTAGAAATGTGATATGTTGTAAAGGAACACTAATTAAAAAGTTATCGAGAAAAAACGTACACTTAAAAAAGAAACACTGTTGCACAACCAAATGATCATTAATCATGCACTTTAAATTCTCATGCATTTCAATTCTGCAGAGATATGAAAATAACTATTCTTACAAGGCATGATGACGAAGAGCTCGGTATGCTGGGTATGTCTGGATCATAAGACTGCATTATCAATGCCCACAAAAAGTCTAAGTCATGCTATGATGGTAGAACCCCCCCGGCCTTTGTTGCTCTTCAAGGGAAAAAATCAACAAATGTCAATCAAAGCTTTCTGGCTACGCTATTGAAGATAGGAGAAGAGGGCAGGAAGGCTCCCCACCTGGCTCTCCCCCACCTTTCACTTCATACCCTTCACTTTCATCCTCCACTGAGACCCAAGTCCTTGCCCAAGGCTTCTGTCTCACTGGGGAAGCAAACTCTTCCGGGATAAAAAGGATGAAGATATTTTGGATCGTTGGCTTGTGTTAATTAGCTCCCTCTGACTGCATCAATCAGCAGGGCTTTGAACTGGAATATCTGAAATATCATTTCATGGGAGTCCGTATGCCATTAATGCTTAATTCTATAAGAAATATATGAAAGGTGGAGGTCAAAATTTCCTCACACAGTAAATGGATGATAGTGAATGCTTTAATAAATAAAGATGGCAATTCATGCTTGATCATTTTAATTATATAATCTTTCTACATTATGTCCATTGTGTGCCTGCCTTCAAATATCGCAACTTCTGCTATTGTTCTTCAAATGTAACTTCTGCAATTGCCAACTATCTTTCAGCAGAATACATCCAGGTTAGACTGAAGATAATCAATTTTCTCCAATCTGCAGGAAAAAAAGAAAAAAAAAAGAAAGCATATGACCAGTAATATCTCAAGTCATTAGGGCAGAATCATTGGAGTATGAAATAATGAGTGTTGAACAAAAGACTGTCTTTTGTTCCACTGCCACACATCAGTTGCATGCCTCATTTTTTTTTTTTTTAAATCAATAAATTAATTATACTTTGAAAGTTGAAGAAAGTCCCAACTGTCTCCTCTCATCCCCTCATTTTATACCAGATTTCAGAGGCAAATGTTCTTATTTAAAGTATTATTGTAAAGTATAGAGAGGCTTATTGGAATATGCTAATTTTGCAGAAGAGGTTATGATACATTTTTATTCGATCTTTAGATTAATCTCCAATTAAACATGAACACAAATTCACAACATTGACCAAACAATGTCCCATTGACACACATTTCTAATGAACAAATCTTCTTAATATTTTGCCATCAAAAAACAGAGCAAGATGAAATAATGACTACAAAGATACGATCAGACCTGTAGACATGCACTACAATTTTTAAACACATGGGTCCCACTTTATATTAGGTGGCCTTAACTACTATGTACTTACATTTAAATTAATCATTTGATACAATGAAGTTATTGTATACATACATGTTTTTACATTGTACTTATATTTTCAAAAAAATACCTGCATGTAAATACATCTGTAGTTAATTTCTGTAATTACATTTATAATTACCTTACCTTACGCCCTAAACCTACCCATGCAACCAAACTTGCCCCTAACCTTACCCGTATCCCACCCCGATAGCTGCAAAAGTGTTTTGTAATACAGTATAAACACAATAAGTACAAAAGTACTTATTTTGTTCCTCCTGAAATTATTGTTAACGAAACACTATTTAAAGATCTATGCTAAAAACTGATTGGATAGGATTGGACTGGATTGGTTAAAATAAAATAAAATAAAATAAATTGTGCTGAAGTATTATTTTATATTACAGTTTTTCTCAATCGATTTCACACATTTCTCCAAACTCAGGTCACATTTGTCAAAACAGTTAAGACAGTGATCTAAATAATTTTCTCAAAACAATGTGCACAAAACTCTCAAATGTTTTCATAATACTTAATACAACCAACCAATACTTTAAAATATCTGAAAAAAGGTTTTACACAAATCACAAACATTTATGTACCATTTATCCAAACACAACAAACAAAACTCTGTCATTTGTCCTTATGTCAAATGAACATGGTGTATTTTCGATTGGCCCTAAACTGAACTCGGTTAATCATACACTCAACACAGGAAATACAGTTTTCCTAATCATTTATCACTATTATTTAGAGTATTAATACAGTAAAAGGGAAAGTATACAAAGAGCAAGAACGAATATGCAAAAAAACAATAATAATAATAATAAAATTTAAATAAGAATATAATAAATCCAAATAAAAATGGGGGGAGAAAGAGGTGTAAGTCTAAAAGGCAGTGGAGTGGGTGGAGAAAGGAGTGTAAAGAGAGAGAAGAAGAAGAGTGGAACAAGTAGAAAGAGATGAGCAGAGAAGAAGATGTGAGAAAAGAGGAGAGGAGAAGGAGAGCGAGAAGAGATGTGTTGAGAGGAGGGCATTGGTGTAGTGGAAAGAGCAAGAGCAGAAATATTATGAAGACATGGACAGAGAGGAAGTGGACAGCAGGATAGAAGGAGAAGTAGAAGGTACAGACAAGTTCCAAATGAAATCACAGTAACCCTAATTGACCATGTTAGAAATCATGACCTCTCCTTTAGAGAAGTTTTGTACTATGATTGTTGATGGTACACATTTTTAGTCCTATTGGACAACTTCTGTTATTTACTGTAAATGTCCAAATGTTTTTTTCAGAATTGACGTTTGAGATCATTCAGGTGGACAATCAAGATTACTTTGAGTGAGCATTGTTGACATGGTCCAGAATAACAACACCAGCCACAAAGGAAGAGGCCTGTGGAGATGTTGAGACAGGAGCTTGTCAAGTATAGATTCAATCTTCTCACATTTTTTCCCATATGATGCAAGCGCAGCAAATATGTAGTGTAGATAAAATGCAATGAAATTATCTTCCAGATGCAAATGAAAGGCAAGATCAATAATTCTGGATAATTCATGTATACAGCAGACACACACACACACACACATGTGTGTGCATACAGTGGTGGCCAAAATGATTAGAACACTAGTATTTTCACCAGCTAAAAAATAAAATAAAATTATTATTATTATTATTATTATTATTATTATTATAGTAAAGGTGGCACAAACCGATTTTAAGTTATGGGTGATAGCTGGTGCTGGATAACTATTTCTATTTTGTATAGATATACAAAATTTTGTATAGAGGAATTGCAAAACACATGTATTTTTCATTAGCATATTTGTGCATCTACAGCTGAATGTGTTTTATAATCAATAGTGAACACACCTATAGATTTGATGTTAATATTTACTTTTAATAAATGCATTACTAGAAAAAATTGCAGTGATTCATTTTGCAGTAAAGTTGAACTGTTTGGTTAAGGTAATTTTGTGTTTGGATGGCTGTGCTAATTGTTTTGAGAACAAGTGCATTGCATTGGAGAAAACTGTCAAATCGACTGAGAAAAAACTGTAATCTACAAAACCAATTTAAACAAAAGCTTAGCATTACATGCGAAACATGGATAATAAAGAGAGAGTGAATTATTCAGCTCTGCATCCTTAAGAAACTAAAAAATGTGTGCAGATCCTCTCTCAGAGACACTGTCATCTAGCAGTGAGGAGAAAAAAAAAACAGAACAAAGGGGAGAAGAAAGTTTATTTAACAAAAATAGGCAAGGACTTTGATTGATGTTTAGACTTGTGCTTTGAGGTGAAAGGAGACATATGCCACGTCAAACGTGAACGTGTTAGTACACAATGCTGTCTAGCATACAATTTATTCATGGATTTCGTGACAATAAAAGAGAAAACTTTGCCTTTGAATTCATTACCCTACAGATCATCTTCTCAAGGGCTGTCTAACTCATGCTCACAGAAAGCAGACAAGAAAAAAAAAAAAAAAAAAAAAAAAAACACTGATTATACATTCAAGCACAATTATGGACTGGCATCTTTTTTTATAATTGCACATGAAAAAGCAGCTCTGCAATTGCTCATATTTCTAGTCTGTGAGGACAGTCATATACAGAGTACAAATGTACTCAGACGATGTTTAGTTTGTCAGAGGACTGACTACCATGCGTAGAGGTGAGTCAACTCTCAACATGTAGGGCATTTATTGATATAATGGCATGTGCGGTTCCATAGGAATAAGGGTGCTCTTTGTTTCACAGAGCACGGCTGCTCTTGAGTGAGCACAGTCAAGCTGCAAACTCATTAATGCTGAATTCACAAGTCCTTCTGGCACTGACTGATTACTTATTCAACCTCTCCTGAGTCACTTGTGGAGGGAACATTTTTACCCTGAAATTTCTTGAAAGGCAAGAGTTATGAGACCCAAACTATGTAGCTCATATACAGGTGGCCAATGTATTATTGCAGTTTTTACTTATTCTGGTTGGATAGCACTGTAAACCATGTGGACGTGCTCTGGCTTTACAGCTGTGCCTTACACACAGCAACAGCAGGCAGCATATTTCCTTTACTGCAGGCATTGAAAGTAAATATTTTACACTAACAGAAAAACTTTTAGTATTTTTGTCTTGTTTTCATTCTTAAACAATAGAAAGAAATCTTGAAAAACAGCATTTTTAAAATAATGTTTTCTTGTTATAAGCATACACCTCAGTTTTCTGTTAGATACTGTATGTTTTAAAGAGGAAATGCCAAAATGTATTGTCCTAAACAAATTTTCTTTTCAAGGTAATCTAATTTAAATCATTTCAGATGTTTCAAATGAAATGCAGTATTCATTCATTCATTCATTCATTCATTCATTCATTCATTCATTCATTCATTCATTCATTCGTTCATTCAATTACACTATTGTCCAAAAGTTTGGGGGCAGTAAAATGTATTTATTTATGTATTTGAAAGAAAGAAAGAAAGAAAGAAAGAAAGAAAGAAAGAAAGAAAGAAAGAAAGAAAGAAAGAAAGAAAGAAAGAAAGAAAGAAAGAAAGATTTGTTTATTCAGAGAGGATGCATTAAATTGATAAAAAAGTGACAGTAAAGAATTTGCAATTTCAAATACATATTGTTTATTAAAAAAATAATAATAAAAATAAAAACATTGCACAACATTGATAATAGAAAATATTTATTTAGCACCAAATCAGCAGAATGTTTAAGGGAAAATGCAGCTTTGCTATCACAGAAACAGATTATGTTAGAAAACATATTACAATAGAAAACTGTTATTTTGCAATATCATTTTTACTGTATTTTTTATAAAAAAAAGATTAGAAAATCTTACAGACCCCAAACTTTTGATGGTAGTGTATGTTGAATGTAATGTGAAGATAGCACAATTGTTTCTTATTTTTGAGCACTGCCAGCAGAACTTAACATTACCAACAATAGCAGTTTCACATTGTTATAACTCAACCACTGACAGGTGCAACTCACTGTTACAAACTTTGGCACTGCTTGTTTCTCGAAATTGCCCACTGTCATCAGTTTTGTCCACCTGCAATGGACTTGTTTATCTTTGGTTACACAAAATGAGAATACAGTGGACATTGTGTGTGGCTTCTATTCCAAGGGGACTAAGGGGCAGCTTGGCTGTCCTTTTTGATTTAGCGAAAACTATTCCATATGATATTTAGTTGCAGGAAATAGAAGGAATGTTTTCTTTTATAATCTAATTTAAAATTACTTTTACTGGTAAAATAATACTTCTTGCCATTCCACAAAGAACAGTACCTATACATAAGGTTATTTTATTATGATAGGTGAATTAAAATTGTTGAGACAACATTGAGTAAGGTACTGATGGTAAGAAGAAGAGAAAGAGATTCATTAGAGGAGAATGATATTCTCTAGAGCAGCAGCTAATTGCCTTGCTCACAGTATCTTAGACATGCTAGCCAGCTATCTGGATAAGGCTGCACTACAGATAGATTCCTTGGGAATTTTTACACCACAGATCACCAGAGAACAGCTTAGTTTGGCAAGATTATTATTTATATTTCTTCGTCCTCCTCAACTCATTGCTGCTTGTCTCTCTTGAGGATGGTTCCCATTGAGGGTGGCTTGCTTGTGATGGATTGACATTCTCTGTATGTCAAGTTGCTTTATGCCACTCTAATTGGCAGCAATGGCTGAGACATGGCCATCACTATTTCTTTAAAAGTTTGGAGTGAGTTCCTGGCTGATATTTCAGCCAAGGGCCTGGGAGTCATGTGTCAGGAAATTTATCTGAGCAAATAATACAGTTATATTGACATAAATGGCATAAATTTGCATGTCATCTGACAAAATCTAATACGTAAGCACATCATTTCCTCAAACCTTTTTTGAGGAAGCTTTTGCCATGTTTCCCTCGAAACACAAATATAGGCAAGAAAGGAGGCATGCATTTAGCATACAAATTACACTGTAAAAAGTGATAAGTTGACTTAACTTAAAAAAATTGAGGAAACCTGTTGCCTTAACATTTTTAAGTAAATGATAATTAAAAAAATAAGTTAAGTGAATTGTCAAGTTCACTTAACTTTTTTTTTTTTTTTTTTAATTATTATTTACTTAAAAATTTTAAGGCGACAGGTTTCCTCAATTTTTTTAAGTTAAGTCAACTTATCACTTTTTACAGTGTACTTTCAGTCTCGTGCCAGTTGTCAAACATTCAATCAAGCTCTGCATATGTTCTACGGTATGGACCTTATCATAAATAGTAATATCTGCGAGTTGTGTTAACAGACTTTTTAAAAAGTTAATCCAAGTTTAGCTCCATCCACGCCGCAAAACAGGTTACAGTGAGTTAAGTGAATAATTTACCAAGCATGTTTGCATTCAAACAGTTTTTCTCTGCTCTTGATATTGTTAGGAAGAATTCTTCATCATTTTTTTTTTTGTCCACATAACTTTGCTTTGCCCTTCTATGGCTGAGAAACCAGCAACCAGCAGCAATTTCTAATTGAAAAAGTCCATGCCCTCAGCTTCCCTAGGAACCATTTGGGCAATGACATGAGAATTGACTGGAGAAAAGTGCGTCTCAGGAAGCACTCTCAAACAGATGCAATTTCATGCTGCTTTAACACTGAGGAAATCATCTTTAATTCAGGAGCACAAAGCTTCCATCCTCTCAGCTGAGAAGAAAGTCAACATGAAATAAACTCATGTAACAGAAAATATTTACACTCATGGACTATGAGCTTAATGTCTTGAGCTCTGATAGAACACAGCCGTGGCCTCAGTGAAGGGATTTGTATATAGGTACCAGCTATGACCTTCCACTAAAAATTGTATATTATGGTAGCTATATATATATTTCTTAACTATCCAGTATTCCTTGAAAAATGTCCAGTCCCAGCGATGGATCAAATATGTACTTGGTCTGGTCTGTTCTTGATAAGAACACAGTTTGTTTCAGTCAAACTGTGTGAAACTGAGCTGAACCAGGGAGCATCATTCCAAGAAATAACTCTCATAAAGGCCAAAAGAAATATAAAACAAAAATGAATCTTTATTGCGCAGGCAAGAATGCCAGATTTACAGCTTTCCTGTTCAAAGCTGTAAAGTGCTGCATTTCTTCATCCAGTTTTGTTTTTGGTGTGTAATTCGAAAGAAGCAAAGGAGCAAAGAGATTTGAAAGGGAACTGGCTAAGACCGTGCCACAGTCTGATACCCTGAGAATTTTGCTTTGAACTCGAATGTGTAACGAATGTAATGTTCTGAAGCAAAACTTCTGGTAATATTTTCATGTTTGAAAAGTATTGAGTATTGTAACTGTTTTTACAAGGACATGAAACATGGGCCTGTGAAAATGTTGTATTTCGGAGACCACATTGATTGTGTAATGTTCTAGATCATGATATTTTCTGGCAAAATAATTGCTCAATCATCTCTGCCTAAATGTCTCCAGTTATTAATTACAACAGCCACATGTTTGCTTCAACATACTTTCATCTCTCTGCCATGATTCTACAATAAACATTGCATTTGGGTGTTCACATCACAAAAGCATGCACCCCCAAAAGACTACCTATGGTTCTTATTGTGAATAAGGCATACTAATTTTAAAATACACCAAAGTAATTTGCTTTGAAATGTTCTTGTGTTTAGCTGATGCTTTAGTTTTAGATTTATTTTTAATTTATTTTCCTAATGGTGTTTGTAGAATTATTCATATCTGCATGACACCTACATTAAATTATCACTATCATTCTAACTGAAGGTTCATCAAAGCTAATCAAAAGATCTTATTTTGAAAATGATTGATGGATTTGTCACTGAATAATAAAATGTGTTCTAATAAATGTGCATAATTTCTCAATAAAAGTACAAATTGAAAATCAAATATTATCATCTACCAATTTCTTGTGACTGCTGATAATATAACCATTATTGACACTGAAGTGTGAAATTAATCTAGATTAAATTAAAATATTTCACAGATTTAATTTTCAGGCAAGATTTAATCTGTGTATTTAATGAAAAACAGAGATAGGGCAGGCGCAAACCAGAATTACATTTAATATGAATACAAAAATGAACTCTTCAAGTAAACAAATGAGATTTTTTTTTTGATATATTATATCTACTGTATAATATTCTTAGAAAAAATAATAAACATTTTTTATGTGTGTGTGTGAGAGAAAGAGAGAGAATATATTTTATGTTCCCATAAATCTCTATTCAATGGAAAACAGGCAGCAATTACGTATTCACATTCACTGAACTAACTGCTGATTCATTTGCATGTTGCTCAGACAACATGACCTATCTTTAAACAAAATGTAACAAACATTCTCTGAGACTGGAATGTGAAACCAGAGCCATAATTAACTTTAGCCTTTCATTACAATGTTTGAACTGAGAATGAGGACATAGGAAACATGTACTGTATGAAAGCATTATATGTGTATCTAGAGACATCTTATTGTGTATAATTTATGTTTTCTTTATGCTGATTAACTAAGCATTCAGTGTGTGTGTGTGTGTGTGTATGTGTGTGTGTGTGTATATATATATATATATATATATATATATACATATATATATTCTCATTTGAATTATGAGGTTATTTCATTTGTGAGGCATTTTTGAAACATTGATTCTCGTAAGAATACATTTGATATTTGGGCAGCAATTCATTTATGTCAACAGTGCATGATGAATTGAAATCTAGTTTTTATTCATGTGGCTTGCTTATGGTAGCAGTACTGGATTATTTTGTTCTGTTGGGGGGCAATGAAAAACAAAAAGCAAATGACATTGATTGTAAATCCTTTGAATTCTAAAACTCTCACATTCAAAACTCACCCCATCTCCCTAGAATCGCATGCAAACACACCAGCCTTGTTTATAATTGTATGAATGCATATATGCATACAAAATCATATGTGTGTGTGTGTGTGTGTGTGCGCACGTTGTGATTTGATGTCATTTTAAAGAAAGCTTGTTGAGAATCACCCTAATTAACACTGGGACAGAGATGAATCAACATCATGAGGTGCTTTGACTGTAAAGTGCGGCTCATCAGCAGATGAGATGAAGGGCGGATAGATGAATTACCAGTGTCAGACAAACAACAATTACTCTTTCAGAGACACATTTTAACTGCTTACAAACACTACATTTTTGCCTATCTTTTATATTTTGTATGCCACTTTAAAGAATTAAAGGCATTTCCTGGATTTCAGTTCAGATCAAAGAATGCATGGTCCCGCTTTATATTAGGTGGCCTTAACTACTGTGTACTTACTTTTGAATTAATCATTTGGTACAATGCACTTATTGTGTGCATACATGTTTTTACATTGTACTTATATTTTTAAAAATGCCTATATGTAATTACATTTATAATTACACTGTTGACCCATCCCTTACACCTTAACCCACCCATAACCTACCCATACCACAAAACCTGTCCCTAAACTTACCCGTATCCCATCTCAATAGCAGCAATAGTGTTTTGCAATACAGTATGAACACAATAAGTGCATTGTACTTATTATTTGATGTAAGTACATAGTAGTAAAGGCCACCTAATATAAAGCGTGACCGAATGCATTACTACACAGTAACCGTTTTAATAATAGTTTTAATTTTCCATAGTGTAGACTTCAGCACTACATGTTCTTATTTGCACAATTATATGCAATATAATTAATGGATGAGTTAGCCAGGATTGTAGTGCAGAGTATGCCATACATCTGAAAACAGGACATTATTTAAGAGCATTGGCATTGTTAGTACTTTTTAAATTGGCATAATTAGTTACTTTTCTCTTTTTAAGTGTTCAGTGATGCACCAGAGAATTTCTGTTTTTATCTCAAACCACAGTGAATGTGATTCATACCTAAGAGGCATTTGAAAAGTCCAGTAAAATGTCAGAATATAAATGCTTTGAAATGAGTCAGCGGTTGTTGATTTTAAAAGAAAGAAGAAAAAAGAAAGAACAAGACATCAAAAAGAACCCTTGCTTGTTTATCATTTATATACTACTGTGAAGTTAAATTATTCATCCTGTAACATCTAATAAACAATAGCATTACTGAAATACCCATGCATTATAAATACACAGCCCTCGTGGCTTCTTCAGAGCATATGCTTCATGAAATGAGAAGACAATGACGTAGAGCTGCTCTTATATTAATCAGCCTTCTCTGCTGGGTGAAGATCTGGAACACACAGAGAGATTGGATCTAAATTGCTGTAATCTTAACATTAGATAACGGAAGGCATTCCCACTGATGTTCCTGTGATTCTGTCATGTCTGCAATAATTCTCAGATAATGAGAGGGCTTTTGGGATTCGCCTTTCAGTGCTTAATCTTTTAATCACTTCTCAACAGGAAGACATTGCTAAACTTTATCCTGTGTAACCAGCTAATAAAAGTTGTCTTTAAGTTAAGTTAGCCATGTTTTTTTTTTTTTTTCTACTAACATCACAAGTTTAGTAGTTTTCTCCTGCTTTATGATCTCTAGAAACCTTCTGTGGCTGTGGCTTCTGGGAGACTTGAGGTTCCCTTCTTCATTATGTCATGGGCTGAATGATAACCTCACTGCAGCACTAGACTTAATTGCTTGCCCTCTGTGAAACCTGGACATGTGAATTTTGAGTTAGACCATACCGCTTTTACAACGACCGTCATTATACCGTATAAATGTTAAAATAAAAGTACTGTCAACAGTAGGGTATGCAGCGGAGTCAATATCTGTATCTGTAGCAATCTAAAAATCTCAAAATTATTTGTATGGGGATAAAACCGGATGTGGGCGGGGCTTAACCACACTGTAAAAAGTGATAAGTTGACTTAACTTAATAGAAACCCGTTGCCTTAAAATGATTGAGTAAATAATAATTAAAAAAAAAAAAAAAAGTTAAGTGAATTGTCAAGTTCACTTAACTTTTTTATTTTTTTATTTTTTTTATTTAGTTAATAATTTTAAGACAACAGGTTTCCTCAATTTTTTCAACTTATCACTTTTTACAGTGCAGGAAGTTAGCCAAATTACATGCGAAGTCTGTTAGGGTTAGGGTTGTAATTCCTTTGCCATTCATAGTTTATATATACATATATATATATATATATATATATATATATATATAATAGCTGATTAGAGAGCATGGAAGTTGAAAGAAAATATTAAGTGATTGAGAATATCTAAAATCACTTTCACTATGTATAATATACATGCAAAACTGAACAAATTATTAGAATACATAAACTGCAAGTGATTTATGTTTTCTTTATTATGTATGTATATGTATTTAATGTGCACAGTTTAAAACATTTTAAATATATCAAATAGTAGAAAATGTGTATGATTCAGTATCTTCGTTCATATTACTCTTGGCAAGCTCTGATTTCTGAGAGACACACAGAGACAGTAATGTGGCTATTTGATTTGCTCTCATTTTATTAGTAGAGTTTACACTCATTCACTTCACATACTCATTACTCATTGCGTAGTGGTATTAGAGATTTATGTATATTATTGTGCCATTATGCAGCAGACACGAGGAGTGACTGTGTCTGCCAAATATTTTTCCTATTATTTGGTAGAATTTGTTATTCATTTCGAACCTATTATCCATGCCTTTCTGAAACAAAATATTCAGTTTTGGGCACATCTTTAGTCTACAGTATATGTTGGTATGCATTTTTCCCATTAAATAATTGAAAACTGACCATTTTAGTACAAATCTGATGGTTTGTTTATTTAAATACTGTATACATACTGCCCACATAAATGTCCTTCTAAACATCTGAGACTCTGCGAAGATCCATTCGTCGATCCTTGCAGGAACTCCCACTGCGAAGAGCTCATTAAACACTGCTTGTTTTAATATAACATGATATCCTGCAGTATACAGCATCAACAAATATTGGACTGGACACAAATTAATCTAATTTTCTATTATCCGTAACATGACAGATAGTGTCAAGTTGGGTAATTGCATTTATAGAAATAAGGAAAATACTTTTTCCTACTAATTTGCAAGAGTGGCACTTTCATTCACCAAGAGGGGGAAATAGCTAGTGACTAAAAAGTGTACACCGTATTCTGCACATAACATTAGATGTGATTACAAAAGATGATTTATGTCAAGCTTTTGTGGTGTGTTTAGGCACTATCCATCAAGGGAAGTGATCTTCTGTATTTCCTCTAATGTTTAAAAAGTGATATTGCTGTTTTGAGCTTATCACAGATTTTGCATTTGTTTTTTGTATGTGTGTTTTTTTTTAATCTTAACATTGATACTATTTGTTTGCATTCACTTTTCTTAAAAGTCACATAAAAAGAAATTACACTAAGCAAGGTAAAATTCATAAAGGCCACCAAAACACATACATACAAATGTTCAGTAAGGGGTCAGTGAGATTTATTTATTTTTTTATTTATAAGGGCATAAGAGATTTCTTTCAAAAACTTTACAAATATTACCAACACCAAACTTTTGAACAGCAGTGCATATAGTCTTAGAGGTTGTCTTACAGTCCTTGACTGACATTACAAGGCTGGTAGTATAACACATGAGATTTTTGCAGTATGCACTATGACTAACACTTAGCATTTCAGAGGGACAGCAGGCGAAAATGTAAAGCAAACAAGTCTGACACAGCTGTCTCTTTTTCTCCTCCTACTCACACCTTCAGCAATAAGGGGCAAATTGCATCGGTACAGTAAAACTATCTTGCCTGACAGGTTGGATGTTGTCCTTTTTTTCACGTTTTAAGTCCTAACCCAACTCAAACCAAGCACAAATCGCAAATATTAGCATGCTGGGGGATGGTGTAGGTAATTAGCATCTCTTATGAATTTATGACATAATTCAAGAATATAAAGGGGGAGGTGAGGTGTAGGACACAAATCACTACCAAACGTGCATTTCATTTCCTTTACGGGTGGAGAAATTACATTTAAAATTCAAATGATTTATTTGACTTTGGCATGGTACTTAACCCATAAAAATTTGACACAAAATCCATGTCTAAAATTTGGCAACTTCAGTGGTGCCTCCACAAAAGCTAATCTGACAGGTGATGGATAAGATATTTTGCTGTTTAAATACAATCTGGGATCTTGTTGGCGGCATCCTAATTTGCATACTTTGTCCCAACAGTGTGCATGCTAAATTGTATGCAAGATTTGGATTAGTGTGTCCTATGCATGCCAGAAGTGGCTGGAGGTTGTATTATATACAGTGGATTTTCAGAGTGTGCATCTGTGTATGCCTTTGGGTTTATAATGCCCATAACCTCTTGTGCTAGGAATTCTCTGTTGACCTTTTCAGTTGTAGAAAAATGGCAAGGAATGCAAGGCTGAAACTGCCAACACATTTATTTAAATATATGAACCTAAAAGTTAAGTGAGGGAATAGTTCACTTGAAAATGAAAATCATTTATTCACCCTCATGTCGTTCCAAACCCATATGACTTTTAGTTTTTTTCATGAAGCAAAAAAGGAGAAATATTGAAGAATTTGTAGGCCTTTTTTTAACATGATGAAAGTGAAAAGCACCTGCTAAATTAAAAAAAAAAAAAAAAACAGTACCACCAAATTTTCATAAAAGTAGTCTAAATGAATTGTGCACATAACTTTTGAGGTGATTTGTATGAGAAACAGACCAAAGTCATTATTTACCTATAATCTTTTTCTTTGCTGAGCTATCAAATCTAATGTCAAACCTGCCATTTTGCTTAAAATATAGTGCACAAGTTATATGGAGATACTTTTATTATGCTTTCTTTGCAATTTTGGATCTTCCCAGCTAACAGGGAACATTCTAATAACTTTGGCTAACAGTTATGAACAAAGATTCTTCCAGTAACATAAACAGAACATTTAGAAGCTATCTGGTCTTTAGTAAAATTCTCAAAACTTTAGCACAAAAACGTTATTTATACATCATTCATGGAATATTTCTCTGAAACTTTTAATTAAATCATTTAATTAATTAGTTTAATGTTTTTTAAACGTTACTACTTTCAGATGGTTCAGAGAACATTCAAAGTAGAATTACTATAATTTGCAATAATAAATAGTTTGCAAGATGGAACATTTCCTTAATGTTTTCCCTAATAGACATAATTATTATATTTTATTTTATTTTATTTTATTATATTTTATTTCATTTTATTTTACATTTAAAAATCTTGACATTTTTAATGTTCAGAGAACATTCCGAAATAACATTAATTTGGAACATTGACAAATCATTCTTAGAATATATTTTTGTTAGCTGGTTTAACATTTTCATTTTTGGATGAACTGTTCTTTTTAGTAATAATGCATTTTAGCGAAATTTAGCTAAAATCTTACATGCAACAGCATAGCAGACATAAACAAAATAATAAAATGCAACCACTATGGTATCGAATCCAGGTTTGGTTATTACGCAGTGTCAAAATGAGCATGTGTGTGCAGTTCTTGGACTTTTCGAAAGATTCCACATCGATCTGGCTAACTATCTTTTACTTTCACCTTTTTAACCACTCACATGCTAATGTGCACCTTGAAACTGGAAAGCATTGCTCTTAGTAAAACATAACAAGTTTACCAACCTTAATTATTTCCACAGTGACAGGAATGGAATCCAGTGCTCTTTCTATTGGGAACATTTTGACACCTCATTACCTAGGCTGTAAATGAGCAACTAAATGCAATATGGTGAGAAATAGACAAAGTGGGCAGGTGATAGCTGTGGGACGTAAAAGAAAAAGACACTGGTCCTCCTTCCTTGTGCAGTGAAAAATGAGCAGAGATTGCTAATGACTGTTTTTATCACATACCTTCATTTATCCTAGTCTGGCACATTATAGGAATGCTTTGATTAATTGGTCTCTCTGACAATAGCTTTAATGAACATCAGGGTCCGACCATGGGGCATATTCATTTGATCTTCATCTGCAAGACGCGACTAATGGGATCTTTGTGAGATGCTTCAATTGGAACATATAGGCTACTACTATCAGTGTGTGAATTTCAGTACGGCCATTTGAGACTAATTCAGAGATTGCCTAAAAATAGTAAGACAGATGTTTCTTTAACACAATACAAAGACTTAGAGAACAATAACGCTGTTACAAGAAAGAACATCAAATTCATTTTGAACTGTTTAATAATTTGTAATAATCTGTTTTCTTTATTATATAACTTTTAGTTCAATAATATAAAGGGCATTGCACACTGAGTCCGAAATTTTTGCACGTTGAAAAATAAATACGACCTCACATTGTGTCAATCACGTTTACACACTGCCTCCAAAACTTTCATCTGTCATAAAAAATAGGATCTGGTTTGGTTTTCTGCGTTTTTCGCATCCGTAGCAAGCATTTTGAGAGGTGTTTTGATAATTCAGGGCCACCGTACATGTGAACACCAAAATCTAGAATGGCGATTGTCGAGTTCATCCATCTCATCTCGCAGGACAACACACCGTGAAGATCCTTGCACACTGAGTTCACAGAAATTGGTGGTCTTTTTTTTAATATGTAGCTCTAGTATCAGTTGCAAAGCATCAAACTGAGCAACTGACATCCTGAAGTAAACTTCGAATCGCCTTCCTCTCTATATCTCAGGATTGGATGGACCCAATATATCCTTTCTTTTTCTATTTTTAAGAAGCGAGAGGATGACAAAATCATCCTCACTGCTTGAAGACTCCATCTAGTACTGTTTAGCAATTGTTTTTTTTTTGTTTGTTTCTTCTCTGCAACAGATTAATTCATATGCATTGGACTCAGTGTGCAAGGTTTCTGTGCGTGATAAATTTTTAGGATGACGAATACGAAAAAATATGAAAATTTGGGGCTCAGTGTGCAAGGATCTTAAGTCCAACAGCACAAGGACTTTTCACAGTTTGTTCACAGATTACATATTTATGCCCATAGGAGACGAAACATGACTGTCTTTATGAGTCATGGATTCATTCACTCATCTGATTCATTCAAAACACAGATTTATTCAGCAATGATTGGTTGATAAACACTAATTTGGGAATTAATCAAGTGAATAGCCTTCATTTGCCTTATTTATTTTGTCAAAGTTAAATCATACACAATTAGACTTTGCTGATAATACTGCACATAAAATCCACTTCAAATTGTACGTTATTTTTTTGACAAACATTGATCATTTACATGATTGTGGAGCCTTCCACAGACAAACCTGAAGAAAATCGATTTTTAGGAGTTTCATCCAGCTGTAATAATCTATACATATTTCACAGACATAACTCTGATTAAAAAAAGATTTGGTTGTTGCAAAACTTTTAAGACACAGTGCCACAAACTTTGCAAACTAAATCCAGCAACTATTTTTATCTTAGAAGCAATCATTTAAACAGGCAGCTAAATTATTAACAAAGTTAAAAATACTTGGCAAGTCAATAACTGTCACCTTTATACAATATGCCCTGGAGTACCTCTTTTGTTCTTTTTTTAAATACTGTGTTTTGAAGGAAACTTTGGGCATGTCTGAGGCTGAAATGGTTAGCGAAATATTTTTACTTTCATCTCCAAAACTTCATTAAAATGCTACCTTGCAGACATCATTTACTTTAAAATATATAATATTCCAACTTTTAAAGAAAGGATGGATCTGAATACATCTGCACATACACCCTGAATATCAAATGACCCCAGAACCACTCCTGCAGTTACATACATTACTGTATAGTCATGGAGGTCTTTACAGTAAAGCCTGCCCACTGAAGAGGATGGAGAATAGACCCCCTTTATCTTCCCTTCACTGCAATTTTCCCGTGAGACCACTGGCTACAAACACATAATACTTTGAGAAGAGTAAGACTCTGTCACTGCCCATGAACAAAGCCACAGGATATTCCAAACATCACATACTGTATGTTCCAAAAGGAAGGCTACCATTCCCTGTGCAGCTGTACTCTGGTGAGTACATATGTGTTTGTCAAAAACTAAGTCACTACTACTACCCAAACTGCCACTACTTCGAACCACTAAACCAAACTAATCACCTATGTTGGCTAGAGAGCAATGGCCCATATGTCTACGCCCATCCCAGGCAATCCCAGGACAGCTAATCTAATCCAGAAAGCTCCCCAAGGACCTTGCTGCTATGCTGTTTGATCTGACAAAGTCAAGGACACTGGCCAAGCATGGCTACATCCACCAGGCCATACAAGGTCATCTCATTCCTTTCCTCTGCTTACTGTGTGAAAGCTCCCTAATGCCTGTTAGATTGTAACAGATCCAGCGAAAGAGGTTATTTGCCGAGAAACGCCGATGCAGCAGGTCATCCTGGTACCGATGTACTCCTTAGTGATTAGGTACCTAGAGCAATGTATCAGACCATGTCGGTCGACAAACATATCACTGAGGATATTTTCTCTATAATGTACTGTTATCTTTGTGAGAACTTGTCACCTTTTCTGATGATCAGGCTTTTGTGCAGGTTTATTTGATGCATATTACATTATGCTTCAGTGAACGTGTCATGTTGAGCTCCTGTCCCTGTATCAGTAAAACGCTGTCCATGCAGCAAACTGATGAGGAGAGATGGGGTACATGCTAATCTCTGTCAGCTTTACACCCAAACTGTTGACACTGGTAAGTTCCAAACATTTTGTTTTTTGTTTTCTTGTCAAATAATTTTTAAATATTGCAGCTTTATGTAAGCGTAACTCATTTAACTGCTAGAAAGCGAATGCCTCTAGATGCAGTTAGAGCATATGTGATTGAATGACATGAACCTGAAAACTAAATGGCAGCTGGATAACAACAGCAGGACTATGAGTTCTGAATTTGTGGTGGAACAGCAATCTTCTATTAATCAACAAATTCTATTCCCGAGACATTTATCCTTGTACTATACAGGAAAACACCTTCTCTCATTTTTGTCCTCTTTCTGAGTCATTACCTGTTGAAAATGGATCTTATTAGGGACTTTTTTTCTGCCTATTTCAGACTTTGCTCATCATTTACATTGACAGGGACTCAATCCCAAATTCATGGGTGCTATTAGGAATGAATGAATTATAGTACAGATTAATCCAGTGTGGAGTGGAGGTATTGTAAGCAGGTGTTCGGTGAGGATATGCTTTCAAATAGTCCATCTTGATACGGGAAAGAACCCAAAAAGTTTGAATTTAAATGATAATTATCAAGCCCCAACACCCCCACCCCCACCCCCCCCAAATTAGGAATTCAATAAAAAGTAAATAAAGACAGTATTTTTTGCAACACAAGAGGTTTACATTAAAATAGAACAATGTAGGCAAACAGTTTAACAGTGTAGGCCAAATTCTGCTGATTTTATTTTCAGTGAACAGTGTACATTATCATTATTTAATTATTTTTATTAAATTCATTAATTCATTTTTACTTTTTTGTAGCATATGAAGCAGACAGTCTACTAATACTTTTATGAGAGTTTGTTGACATGCAGTTGCAACATTACTTAGTGTCAACAGAATGTTCAAAAGGGACCATCAAAATAAAGTGTTACCGTTTTCACCAAAAAAAAAAAATCACTTATGGTTTATGCGTTTGAGTTGGGATTGTCATACAGTATATGCCTGTTTTGGTAAACTTGTTTTTTTTTTTTTAAGTCTTTAATAAGGAATATGAAATAATTAGGACAGATTGTTTGAATTATCATTACTATGAATTGTAGGCATAGAAAGATTGCCTTGGTGAATTATTACTTTTATATTCCAGTGAAGAGCTGGCCACAAAGACTAGAATGAAAACTAGATGTATAAACTAGAATGAATTTTTAATAATGGTATTGCTATACAAACATTTTCAACAGATGGACCAGTTTGCTCTGTCCCTCTGTTCTATGCATAAAGTTTTCTGTTAAGGTTACAGTATGGGTTTCAGTTATTCTATCATATATCCCATTGGCTGTATATAAAAACAATAGAAGTCAAGTGCTCATTTACAGTAGATAGATAAGTAAACACTTTTGTGTGTTACAGAGAACATGCATGTGTTTTAGAATTGTGGTGAATATAAATTTGTGTTTGTAATGTGGCTCCCTGCAATGCTTGCATTGGCAGAACTTTGCAGAAATTATTATATGAATACTGTTCCATATGTACATAGCGAGTTTTGAGATTTAGAAAGCAACCTTTGAAGTTGTTTAGAAAAATGTGTTGGTTTATTGATTGTAGGGTCCTGGTCTCTCTATCGCTGTGTATATGTTTTCCTTAATTCATGTTGGCACATTTGAGAAACAAATGGAATGACTACAAGCAACAGTATCTATGCAAAGTTCTGCCAATGCAAGCATTGCAGGGAGCCACATTACAAACACTGCATACACAGAGCTCAAGGCATAGAACAGGCTTTAAGAACATAATGCTGCCAAGCACATTCAGACATTTTCTTGTCTGCATCAGTATTCAGTGAAAATATTTTGTGGATTTTTATGGCAGCTAAATTGAACAGCATTGTACAACACTGGAGAAATGTGTTAAATATGTAGTATTGTCCCATGATTTAATTTTTATTTAATTTACTGTATTTTTATAATAATAATAATAACTATTATTAATAACATTATATTTAATGTAGTACTGTCAATTGATTAAATTATAATAGTTTAATGAATAATTAGATTAATTAATCATTAAATTAATTACATGCCATGCTGATTGATTAATTAATCAGATTTGTTATTTATCTCTTATCTTTTGATTTATTATTTATCTCTTTTACATTTTTGATCTATGTTGCAATGCGTTAGACAAATGTCTTTATGTGATGTGTGAATGGTTCTGTCTGCTGTCAGTAACTGTGATTTTGTGAGGCTTGATACCTCTAGTGTAAGGATCAGGAGCAATGATTGATTGCATTTTTTATTTTTATATGCTTTATTTCATTAAATTAACAATTTAAATTGACATCGCTAATTTAATGGTTATATAGGTCTATAATTATAAATCAAGGTTTTACTATTGAATGCAATTCACCGTCCTTTGTGTGGCCCTCCTTATCATAATGAAAACTCTGGGTGTTATAAAATCACTGAGTCAGATTTTATTTAGATAAAAGGTGAGAGGACAAGTTGGTTGGTTTAATATGACTCTCAGGGCTGTTGTGGAATATTAAATCAATATTGAGATATAACAAATCATTTTTTATCTTCTGTGTCCATGGGAATTATTCATATGAAATTCATATCAGCATTACCCTATTATCTGAATATCACCATACAATATAAACAGTTGAACGGTGAAATTTAATTCTGTGATATTGTTGTCCAAAAACAGCCATTCTCAGAAGCAGATTATGAGTTTACAACCACATTATTACGACTTCCAAACACTACAAAATGCACACAGCCACTGACAACATGCACAGAAATGAACTCATCTGGCCGTTCATTATATTGCACCTATGTGAGAGGGACAGACAGACAGTCAGACAGTGAAATATTATACTAAAGTCTTCGTGTCCATGTTCTACGCAGTCAGCATCTTCTGTAAAGTATAATGATCAGCAGGAACCCTGGCTTAAACAGCATGATTTGAATTCTGCCAAGTCAGTAATTACCATTCCCCTTTTGTCGAGAGTTTATGTTAGCAAAGGGATTGGATCTTGACAAGTGTACAATGCTTAACATTACCTTCAGAGATAGAGGGTCAATCGATGTGGCTAGTTCTGGCCCTTTAGTAAATGCAGATATGCTAAAAATCAATTTCTTCTTGTCATCACTTTTTTATTCAGTTAGGGGCCCAGATATGATGGAATGGACTCGTGCAAGACATGGCTTCATGTCTGCTTTGTGTATATTAGCCCAACAGTGCTATTTCTCCAGCTGCTGGATACAATTTAACAATTGAGCTAAAGTCATTAATCAAAGGTCAATGAAAGGTTTAGGGCCTTTAATTCCATCGTGCCTTTTTTTGTGAGCCTGTAGGCTGTGAAAGCAGTATTCTGAGACTGAGTTTGGGAAAGTCCATATTATTTATTTATTTACTAATTAAAATTGTATTCTTGAAGAGTGAAGACATGAATTGGACTTTTGAGAAGTGTCATTAAAATGCTGTACAAATAATTCCAGTCATATCAGGTCTGTTTTATGTGAAGCACGTCACCCCCTCTTAAATTTGAGTGGCTGAAATAAAACAGTGGATCAGATATTCTTTGGGTAAAATATAACAAGCTAGTGCCGAAGAAAGACAATAGGAAAACTGTTTGCTCGAAGGCATGTATTTTTATCAGAACAAACAGCTTATGACCTTTTGCATGGGGGTTGCATTGATTGTTAAAGTACTTTATTCTGTGTAACCAATACTTTTCATGCTTGACATTGGATGTGGTCAAACGTCAAATGTGTTTTTTCCTCATTCAAATAGTTGTTTTATATGCAGTATGCAGTGGGTGTCATTTGAATATTGAACTCTTTTCTTTCTTTCTTTCTTTAAAAAAAAAATGTTTTGTCTTTTTAGAATGTTGTTTTCTTCGATAATTCAAAATGATAATTAATTATTTTGTTTCTGATTGAATTTCTATTTTATGCATTGAATTTTTATTTTATTTTATGGTTTTTTTTTTTTTTTTTTTTGATATTGTAATCTAGGCTTTCTTTGTGGCTACAGGAAAGGTGCTGTATTTACCTCTGGGGAAACCATGAATTTTATAATGGTTTCCTTGATAAGGATTTGGAGGGATTCAGATGGTCAATTGTGTTGAGAATAAAATATCAAAAGTTTTGAGAACAATCCTTTAATGGACTCCTTGCAACATTTGCCATCAAAAAGCTTGTCAGGATACTGGACATAAATGTCCAATTTCCACTCTTATATTCTGCCAAAGTAAAACCATATTTATTTATTTATTTTTTAAACCAAAGTCAGTGCTCTCACCCAATAAATTCTATCTTAGGTCCTCGTCTTTCATTGTATTGACTAAAATTCAGTGCAAAACAAAGCCGTGCCACAGTGAAAAGCAGCAAGAGTCAAAACTGTTTCTCAATGATAGATGGATTCAGCTGCTGGCTGCTAGTTTGGGAATTTAGAGAAATGGGTCTGTTCAAGTTCCAAACAACCTTTCTCTAGATGGTGCTTTACTGAGCAGCCAAGCCACTATCATAGCGTAGAGTACCCAATGCGTTTTATTTACACGTCTTTATACTTGGCCACTGCCAAAAGAGAACTAATATTGACCCTCAATCCTCTATAGTCCTCATGATTTATATGGTAAGCAGAAACAAGAAAACACCATTTTAGAAGCATGTTATAAACTGCTGTGGCTAAAATCTAGTAGATTAGCATTAGTAAATGTCGGCTAGCAATTAGTATCCTGGGTTCACAATCTGTGGAAGCTTTTGTTATAACCCCAAACTGATTTGTTGGCATTTAAATCAAGATAAAAATAACTGCATGAATAAATCTAAATTGTGCAGAGCGACTCTGCAGGTCCACTTTACATTGATCTGTTGGGTCAGTGATTCACAGCATTCATACCTATCACAATAAATCCCAGGTCTCTCCTTTTTTTTTGAATGCTGGACCTTGAGTAATAATTTCAGTGCATAACAGAATTAACAAGGAGCAGTTGATTTAATGGAGTTCTTACTGACAGCCATGAAATAAATTTCACCCTCGGTGAATATGCTGACCTTTTTGTTACGTACATTGATTGTTCTTTCCAAAGTACATCTTTTTAAAACGAGTCTTCAATATGAATCTTACGATATTGTTAAGTAAAGCATGCATCATCATTGAGCTGTGTTTAAAGATCAGTCATTTTTGCTTGGCTAGAGATGCAATGCATCAGCATGTTCAGCAATTAGGTATGCTTTCAATAACGTTTCAGTCAAAGCTGAGATTTGTTTTCTCGCAAGCTCTGCTGTTGCACAACCTTGATTGTATAAGAAATCCTTCAGTTAAAGTTTTGTTGGCAAACATCATTATCTGTTCCCCAATTTTCCAAACCTATTAAGTAACTTTTACAAGACCTATGTTCATCTTCATTTTGGCAGCAAAAAAGCTGTGAAAAGCGAAAAGAAAACTGGCAACCTAATTAATGCATATTCCAGAGATATTTTAAGTGGTGTTTCTGTTTGGATGTCTATGTAGGCCAATCTTGAGTGTGGCTTTATAGTCTTTAAAACAGCCACCTGTAGTGTTGGACTCTGTTAGGTGTGACTTTATTGAAAAGTTCTGATATTAACCATAAAAAGGTGATTTACAGGTGTATTTATCACAGCAGACCATGGTTTATGAGGCATTTTATAAGAGCAGGCTTTATAAGCATTAAGAGTGTCCACCGTTCTCTGTTCGGCCTTCCATTAGCTAGGGCTAAAAGGCACTCCTTGACCACCAATGGATTTTAATGGCAGTTCAGAGGAATGAAGAGGTGCCTATTTCTGCCAAGCCTCTCTGCATTTGCGCAAGATCAGGACACTCTCCGTTTTCTGCCCCTTTGAATGTAATGGCATCATAACTGAAATTGAAAACAAAAATGAACCAATAACGTTCTCTATTGAATTTACAATGATGGAAGCTGATGAAACTTTTATTGTCGTCATACCCATTATGAAGGTTGAAATGCGGAGCTCTGCTGTTATGAGTGTAGAGAGAAAGAGAAGCGGGAGAAAAATGGTGCTACCGGAATAAAGCAGATTTACAGGCTAATGGACACAAAGACGTGGGCCTCTAATGCGTCCCCCTCCCTCTGCCAGCTCATCAGTGTATTCAATAATTCCTCAACCCTGTAATCAATGTGTTGTCTCTATGTAAATGGCCGTAAAGCTGTTCCCTGCACAGAAATTTATAGATCAGACTAGGCTCTCCTAGATGTATGGTAAAAACCTGCGTGAATGTATTGACGTTCTCATCAGTTCAAGTTCTGGACCAATAATTAATAGGATGCCAACATTTGCTTTGAATGCATGCGACCAGGTGCACGACAAATAAGACGCTTAGTAGCTATAGCTGTCATTCAGCATAAAAACATAAAAACAACTCACCTTTTTTAGGATAATGGGGTACTTTAAAAACTAAAAAGCTGCTGTTGATTATTACAAATGCTAAAAAGTAGATCATAATGCATTAGCTATCATGCACTAAAAGAGATTTTTATAGTAGTTGTTAGTCACGGGTAAAGTTAATTTCTAAATAAATACTATTGTTCATCTGCAATTTAAATTGATTCAATTAACAAATAACTTGAACCAATAAATTTGTAACATTTAACCTACATTTAAAAAATAAATCTAATGCAATAACTGTATTAATTAAATTTACAACTTGGATGGAAAAATTGCTGCTGTGGGTGTTGTTGTCATGAAATCCTGAACAATTCCTAAAAGACCATTCATTTAAATATCATAGAAAATAGTCTAAACAATGTTTTTAGTAGTACGATAGTATGCAGTATTTAACCTTCCAAACTCTTAATGTGTTGCGATCAAAGTGAAGGGGAAAAAAAACAGCTTGTAAACTGTCATTTGCTCCAACAGCAGTGTTTTGTCATGAACAGGTTTCTGAACATATTAACTGCATTGCCCAGCTGGTGTTGGTAGGGACCCTTCCAGAGCTGCCTCATGTTGCCTCATTAATTTAGAGATCTAAAAGCGGGCCCGACATAATGGAGCAGAACTTGTGAAAGTCATTTGTCCATCGACTACAGCTGACTGTGGACAACATTATTCACTGGAATTCAACATATTATCTCATTGTCAGTGTTTCCTCTCTTGTCCACCTGTTTAGTTTATAGATATTTTATAAATCAGACTCTTTGGGTTTATGTTATACTACACTTAATAATTCATTAGAACCGTAAAACAGTATCAGTGCTGTGTGTAATTCTAAGGGGTGACATTTCAGCAGACAGTCTAGTGAGGCAGATTGACATTTGCTTATTGAATATTCTTTCGAATAATTTCAATTGCTCCATGTCTCATACAAATATCCTAACATGAATCATTCTCCAAGCAATTTACAGGAAAAATGGCCGTAATAGTACTGTAGAATTGCTCTTCGACATCTGCCATGACAGAATGCAATGAACTTCTGTCAGAATGAATTTTTTTCCCCTGAAAAACTATGCTGATGAAAGCAAGCACAAGCGCACATCTATCCTGATATAATACAGAGAAAATATGCTCTGGTGGCTATTCACTCAATTACACTATATACATGTTCTGGCCGTACTTCTAAATGCACAATTGTTCTACATTGTTTCCTTGTGTGGTATAGCAAACAGTCTAACTTGTTTATTTTGTCCCTTTAGAGGCTGACGCTGACGTAAACCTAACATTTACACTTCGCCCATCAATATCATAAAATGTCACCCACCAATTTGCTTGCCTCATGCAACACCCAGGCAAACATCCCAAGGCATTCAGAGACGTTAAAGAGAGATTGATTCCCATTTAAATGGAAATGGCATACACTGAGTCAAGTTGTCATTTTTGGCAGAATTATCGGAAATAAAGAACCCTCTTTTCCCCGCGTTAGAATCAAACAACAACTTCCTTCGATGGACAAGGCTCAGAATGATGCAATTTGGTATCCCTCTTATGTCATTTGAAGATGAAGTGTGTAATTTCTTCACCACTAGCAGCATCAAACAGGAGTGCTAAAATAATGATTGTCTTCAAACGGGTTTAAAGCACTCTAACCGTCTGCCATTTTTCAGATGAACAGGTACAGTAGTCTTGCTCCAGACTCACACTGCTGGTTGAGCCAAACAAACAGATTGCAATTCCATTTGGTGTCGCTAGTGGGGAAGAAACAGCACCTTTAACACATTATGCTTTCAATGAAACAGTATGCTAAACTATATTAATCTGTCCAAAAGTATTGCATTGCCAACTCATTTGGATTACAATATCATAATGATGGCTGCTGCCCAAAGCGGAGAGAATGCTCCTGTGTAACATGCATAGCAAGCGAATGTGAGGGTGGAAGCACTTGCCAGCACAAAGGATCACTTGCTACACTTTAAAAACCCTGAAATGCAATAAACCACACCACCATATAAATGTGTTAACACTCTTTCACTCATTAATTAATTACAGGAACACAAACTTGATTGGCACTTGTAGCATGTGGGAGAGTGTTAAGCCATTGCTAAACTGCTAAATAGTCACAGGTGGAAAGTAACTAATTACAAATACTTTCGTTACAGTACTTAAGTGCATTTTAAAAATGTTTCTACTTTCTTGAGTATAATTCAATTGTGGTACTTTTATTTAAGTAGAATACAACTAAAGTATTCAACTTCACTACATTTACTTTTTTACCAAAAGTACAAAGTACAAAAAAAAAAGACAAAGAAAAAAAAATGGACAAAGAAGGCGTCGATGGAGAAACAGAGCGAGCCGGCGTTTGACGGAGATGGTCCTCACTGCAGAACACAAGATCCAGGGGGTGTGGTTGGATCTAGATCCAACTCCTCCCACCTTACATTTACCAAAACCTACCCGTCTCCACCCCTGACCCCTAAACCCACCCATCCCCACCCCTAAACCTACCAATCTCCACCCTGTAGATGTGGATCCAACCTCGTCCCCTGGATCTTTGCTCTCCAGTGAGGGGCTACTGGTTTGACGGGCACTTTTCAAACTGCTGGGGTGGAGCCCTGCACTTCAGCCAATAACAAGTAGGGCTCGCTGCAGTCCACAAGATCCAGGGGGCGTGGTTGGATCCACATCTAGGGGGTGGAGATTGGTAAGTTTAGGGGTGGAGATGGGGTGGGTTTAGGGATCAGGGGGTGGAGATGGGTAGGTTTAGGTTTACATGTAAGGCGGGAAGAGTTGGATCTGGATCCAACCACGCCCCCTGGATCTTGTGGGCTGCAGCGAGACGCTCCTCGCCAATAACAGACAGGTCAAAACATCCAGTTCAGCTGCGGGGGCGAGGCGTTCAAACTGCGTTTTGCTTTGACTGTCAGTCACTCAATATTCAATCACAAAGTAGGTTGTCGTTTTGAATCAGCATCATTAGCGTTTCAGTATTTTAGTGAATGTGAGCTATGCTCTGATTTTAAATCGTAATTTTGTCAGCTCCTGAAATGGGTCAGACCATCGATTTTACCAGAGCACAGCAGTATAAGTAAATAGAAAACTCAGGTGATAGAAGGACGCAGTTATTGCATGGATGGAGCAAGAACAATGTAAGTGTCTAAAAGACATGCACAAAGTTCAGTCTTTAACAGTGCAGTTAAACTAAATGTATGAAGCTAAAATAACCTCAACATTAACAACAACATTGAAATAAGAGCGAATGCATATTTACGTGCATCTGGCTGATAGATCAACCTTGATTTATCTGTCGATCAGATGCATTTAAAATAACTTTTTCTGTGTGCGTGCTTTGAATGTATGAGCACATGGGCGAAAAAATAAGATAGTCTATGTATGACCAGACGATTTATTCATATCCAAAACGCTAAACACTCTCATGCAGTGCATGTTTCATTCATACTCGAAGCCGGAGAAAGTCCAAAAAGGCCTAGTAGAATTAATAATTTACGACGTGCAGGAAATCCCTAATATGGACAAAGGCATCCCGCTATTGCTGTAGCTATAAAAAAACAAAAAACAAATTTCAGGTCATTTCGAGGTAATAAATAAATATAGTAGGCTATATGAATAATGCAGTGCTAATCAACATAACATGTAATACAGTATAGAAACTATTCTGCCTTATTATGTGTTTATATAAACCAATCCCAAAATTTTACTTGTTAACCCTAATCCTTATTTTGGGTAAAAATAGAAAAATAATACTAAAGTACTTTGTAACGGAGTAACTTATTAGCAAACTACTTTTTTACTCTTACTTGAGTCTCATTATTTGTCAGTACTTTTACTTTTACTTAAGTACAATTTCTTAGTACTCTTTCCACCACAATTGTTTGTTAGCTAGGATTTAACAAACAATTAACATGCTGACCCCTCATCTCCCCTCATCTCATGCTAAATTCACCATCAGTTACTGGCTGGCTAAACATTCATATTTTCATAGATGCAACTTTTTTAACGTTTTTTGACGTTTTTTCAGTGATGCAAGTAAAATTTAGAGAGTTAACAACTGAATTAATTAATAAATGAGTAATCGTGTTTTCATTCACAAGAATATTGCAGTAGGATAATTTATTTGATGTTTTTGAAAATCCTCTGTAATATATATATTTGTGTGTGTGTGTGTGTGTGTGTGTGTGTGTGTGTGTGTGTGTGTGTGTGTGCATCTCATAATGTGAGTGAGGAGGATAGAGAATTATTCACAATTCTTAAAAGAAACAAAGAAAATAAATAAATCTACAGATGAGTGAAAGCATCAACCTTCTCATATTTAATGGCTGCATTTTTACAGGTCTTAGGACAGAAATTAAAATGAATGATTTTTGAAACCACCAAAATGCAGACTAATAAATGACAAGAGTGAATATAATACAATGGTGAGAAAAGAACACACATATTA
Source organism: Acrossocheilus fasciatus (assembly GCA_036784905.1). NCBI lineage: Eukaryota > Metazoa > Chordata > Actinopteri > Cypriniformes > Cyprinidae > Acrossocheilus > Acrossocheilus fasciatus. Next base: position 21,901,222 of record CM071943.1, read on the forward strand.
GTTCATAGAAAAAGCTTTGATTAGCTTTCTGACAGCTTTGTGGGATATACATATACAGTAGGTCTTCTGTATTTAGCATGCCTCTCATTTGATGTACTGCATTTTGCATACTAGTATTTACATGCAAATAGCTTTCACATAGTAGCAAAGTGATAATATGCAGGGATCATGAATGAATAACTTGCACATGTGGATTTAATTCCATTGCTGTAAGTATATCTGTAGGCGGTCTGTAGGTAGACTTCATGCATTCATTTGCAATTTCAAGATGATTTGCGATTTTATAAAATGGGATGGATTCTGGAAAGATTATAAATTGTTCACAGGAACATTTGGTGATATCCACATCCTTATAAATGAGGCTCCTTCTGTAACATTTTAGTAGCCATTAAAACTCTGAACAACATCAATTAATCAATACTTTCTTGAAGGATAATTCCGTAATATATATATTAGGGGTGTCAACGTTAATGCGTTAATTTTAACACATTAATATTTTTTTTAACGCAAATGAATCATTTGATAAGGTCTGACCCCAACTTCTTGCCGTCATCGCAGTGCGGAAGGTTATCTATCATTGTGTGATGAGGGTACAGCGCCAGTGTTGCCAAGGTAGTGGCACAAGTGGGCTAATTTGAAAATACAGTCACAGGAAAAATTACAGAGCTGTGGGTTGCGTTTTTTTTTTTTGGCTACTTTTATAATGTACCACAGCCAACCAAGGTGTATATAGACAAATACAAATTAAAATAGATCCTTTTACTAATGTGTATTATACTTGGAATGTATACCTGGCAACTTAAGAACGAGAGGCGGTTGTAACATCACAAACAACGTGAGTTTCAGCCAGAGCATACATGTTAAGGCTTTTACACAGCAGAAATAAACATGACAACAGCCACTATAGATTATATAAGATAATAAACACACGATTACGATAGGATATTTGCATGGTATTTTCTTGAGTTGAATGTGTACATCTGAAATGCTCATTTATGTAGGGATATAAAAGGCTATTGGCCTAAATAGCATATTTTAACAACAGTAAACGACCAAATTCCACATGTGATCATAAAAGAAAGTTATTACAAACACTTGATGGTAGTTTGAAGTGAGTTCTGAGTAAAAGTGTACTATTAATCTCATAAATTGTCTTATGAAGCATGATGCTAATATTAGCTCTAATGCACCTGAAGAACAGGTCCAATTCTTCTTCATAATGCATTTTGTCATAATACTTCATGTAAGGTCGCAAGAAAATGTTTTGTTGTATTTATTTAGAAATACTTTTGATAATAGTTGGGTAAATGTATGCTGGGATTGAAGCGATGTGGCTTGGTAAACGTTTTATTGCCAGTATAAAGGCTGATAATGGCTGAATAAAAACAAAAGAATAATGATAAAAGAATAATAAGGATTATGTCTCATACCTGGTGAAAGTGTGAAAGGTTCTGTTTCCTTAAACTAGTTTGTCATGCATTTCTTTATTTCAACACATTTATAGGTAAATCCTAGTATTTTAAATTTGCAATTAATCACGATTAATCACAGTCCATGACTGTGATTAACGCAATTAAATTTTTTAATCGATTGACAGCACTAATATATATATATATATATATATATCGGAAGGCTATTAACACAAGGGAAGGATAGCCAGTCAATTTCATAATTTGCAGCTCAGAGGACAGAGGTCTCTGTCAGGGAACTGGTTCTGTTCTTTCAGATCAATAATGCAGACCCTAAATTGAAATGCACTCAGCCTGAACTGCAGAATTAGTTTGTAATCTAATGTCAGGTGGGTACAAGCTTCATCCCCCCCAGTCTCAAAATAGAGTGAGCACAGACAGCCATGAAAGCAAAAATTGAACAAGGCCTCCCTGTCACCACTGAGCTAATCTTACCCGTTGAATGTGGGAAGGAAGGAGGAATGATTAAATATCAACATATCCGCATGAAGAACACCATTTCATGCCCTTGCCCTCAGCCTCTGAGCTGTCGCTTTCACTGTCTGAGGGTTGTGAGAAAACCTTTAGTTTAATAACCTACTAAAAGATATTGAATCGGATCCTCAAAACCCACAGGATATGCTTTATTTTGTTAATGCATAATCACTAGGCTTATCCTTTAAAACATCACCTGCCACAAATAAATGCAAATTATGTCATTTGATTAGAATGCTTGACTACTCTGTTTTCACAATGACAGTGATATATATTTTATAAAGTGAGGCCATATGGCAGTTCTCTTGTACTAATAACCATGCATCCATGAAGATATTCCCATAAGCAGGACTGTCTATTTTAGCACAAGCTGTAGAACTTTAAGACGTAATAAGCAGAGAATGACATTGCTTTAGTAAATTATCTTCTTAGACTATTGACAAGTCTCCCACATAATCTGTTTCTCTGTTATACCTCTCATAAACCTCCTGAACTCACAGCCATCAGAGGACAAGTGTCCTTTAAGAACACAAAAGGACTTGAGGGGACTGAACAACACAGGAAGAATGACAGTTCAGATATGAAGAAAACAAATGAAGCTATTTAGATCTTCTGGAGAAGAAAAAAAAAATCAATCGTGAAACACATACTTTTTTGTGCTATATGTACTTCATTTTCTTTTCTGTCAAGCAACATCAATATGTACTCTACTTGTCAAAACATAACATAAATATCAATACATGCCATACTCATCATAAAATTGACAAATGATAATAAGCCAAGCAAAACATAATTTATAACAGATGATGAGTCCCATCTGCAGGTTTCAAACTTTTTTATTTTTCTTTTTTTATTTACTGACTGTCATGTCATTTAAATATTCACAGAATATTTGCGTAGATTTTTCTTATACATGGCTTGTCAAGATCCAAAAAAAAAAAAAAGACAAAAGGCACCATAAAAGCATAGTAACCAAGTAGATCATACAACTTTTTTTAATTAGTGTTAAGTGCACCGTTCATTCATTCATTCATTCATTCATTCATTCATTTCTTAATATGGGTGTATTTTATTTTATTTCATCTTATTTTTATTTATTATTTTTTGTAAGGTGTTTGAAAACTTACAAAATCTTAAGGGTCAAAGATGAAAATGGGGTTTTGAAAAATCTAAACAAATAAAAAGTGTACTACGGATATTTTTTATACATTAGACTGTGTTCTGTTTTTTTTTTGTTTGTTTGTTTGTTTTTTTAAATACCATTGCTTACAGAAGACACACACTAAAATTAGGGTTACCATTCAGTGTAACCCTAACATTTAATGTAAAAAAAAAAAAACTTGTTATTATTTAGAACAAGAATCCTTAGATGACATTAAAATACTCTATTTAATGTGCAACCTCCCAAAAATAATTAACTGCCATTTTAAACCAATCTTTGCCACTGTTCTTCAAGTCAACTGGGTTTTACCTATTTGCCAGCAAGAAGATTTTAATTTAAAATGTAACATTTTGTATAATCACTTTTTTATATAAGTACAGTACAGGTCAGGAGTAAGTTGTTGTTTTACACTCATTATGACAATTCAGTGTTACACTGAATGACGATTGTTTCACCTATATTTTGACATTTTTATTTCCTGCGGACATCAAAATAGGACGTCTGGTCTTTGACCAATAAACAAGTTGGTACGGTTTAGCAAAGAAGTTTTTTTTATTTTATTTTTTTATTTGTCTTGACTACTTTGCTTGCATTTTTGTTAGCACCAACTTAAGTTTCAGATCAATTTCTAATCAATTTCTAATCAAAAACTAATTTCTAATCAATTAGTTTGTTGTTGCTCAAACTGTTATTTTCAGTTCTGCTTAACTAGTTCAACATGCTTTGTTTTTTACTTGTGGAGTGAACAGAGTCAGTGATCTATGAAGTGTAGGCATATGTAAGGACCATTCCCTACTGTCCGTCTGCAACACGAGAAACAAAACTGCCCCCCCCCCCTCTCCTCTTTTACTCCTTGAAAATGAGACTGCAGACAGAAAGTTGCTGGGATGGAACTGATGTGGGCATCATCTGGAGAGGCTGGTTAAGACAGTCTCAGCTCACTTCACACTGCCTACTTGTGCAGGAAGTCACACTGTCAAGGTCCTGCAAGACAGTTCTATTTCCTCCCCCGAGAGGAAACACTTGTCAGTGACTTAACACTTTTGCAATGACCTCACCAAAATATTAATTTGTACCCTTAGGTTACGGTAGGTACTAGGTAGACTGTCAGATGTTTACACTTCTTACAGTTTTTTTCATATGTACTTTAACAAGAATATTAAATGAAAATCCTTTGTGTGCTTGTTGATGTACATCATTCACACAACCAGCTTCGATGTGTGGTTTCAGAAAAATGTTTTGATTCTGAGCAGAAAATTCTTTAGACAAGCCTGAAAGCACTTTTGACAGTAAATCTTTATTAACAGTATGAAGTAGACATCAGCAAGATTGATCATATATAATCAGAAACACTTAAGAAAATAACAAGAAAGCAAGACAAGAGTATAAAGAAGAAACTATAAATATATAGGTGCCGATCCCGTGGATAACATAGATAGTCTCCATTCATTTTAACCAACAACAAATGGATTGCAGCTTGTATGACTTTATTCTCATTTTCATAGTTCAGTTTTATATATATATATATATATATATATATATATATATATATATATATATACATATAAAAATAAAAAAAGAAACTGCAAGTTTGTGTTTGTGTGTGGGTTGAGCACCCACCAGCAGAAACATATACCGGCACCTATATATATATATATATATATATATATATATATATATATATATATATATATATATATATATATATATATGTATATGTATATATATATATATGTATATGTATATATATATATGTATATGTATATATATATATATATACATATACATATATATATATATATATATATATATATATATATATATATATATATATATATATATACACATATTAGAGCTGTCAAACGATTAATCGTTATTAAATGCATCCAAAATAAAAGTTTTTGTTTATGTAATACATGTGTGTGTAGTGTGTATATTTATTATGTATATATAAATAAACACACATACATAATATATTTTGAAAATATTTACATGTATATTTTTATATTTTTATATTTATATTATATATAAATATTTAATATAGAAATATAACATACATATATATATATATATATATATATATATAAATAACCCAAATTCCGGAAATGTTGGGACGTTTTTTGAATAAAATGAAAGCTAAAAGACTATCAAATCACATGAGCCAATTTTTTTTTTTTTCACAATAGAACATAACAAATGTTTAAACGGAGAAATTTTACACTTTTATCCACTAAATGAGCTCATTTCAAATTTGATGCCTGCTACATGTCTCAAAAAAGTTGGCACGGGGGCAACAAAGGGCTGAAAAAGTAAGACATTTTGAAAAGATTCAGCTGGGAGAACATCTAGAAACTAATTAAATTAATTGACATCAGGTCTGTAGCATGATTAGTTATAAAAGGGATGTCTTAGAGAGGCAGAGTCTCTCAGAAGTAAAGATGGGCAGAGGCTCTCCACTCTGTGAAAGAGTGTGTAAAAAGATTGTGGAATACTTTAAAATCAACGTTCCTCAATGTCAAATCGCAAAGGCTTTGCAAATCTCATCATCTACAGTGCATAACATCATCAAAAGATTCAGAGAAACTGGAGAAATCTCTGTGCGTAAGGGACAAGGCCGAAGACCTTTGTTGGATGCCTGTGGTCTTCGGGCACTCAGATGACACTGCATCACTCATAGGCATGATTCTGTCTTTGACATTACTAAATGAGCCCAGGAATACTTCCAGAAACCACTGTCGGTAAACACAATCCGCCATGCCATCTACAGATGCCAACTAAAGCTCTATCATGCAAAAAGGAAGCCATATGTGAATATGGTCCAGAAGCGCCGCCATGTCCTGTGGGCCATGGCTCATTTAAAATGGACTGTTTCAAAGTGGAAAAGTGTTCTATGGTCAGACGAGTCCAAATTTGAAATTATTGTTGGAAATCACGGATGCCATGTCCTCCAGGCCAAAGAAGAGGGAGTTTGCAGTTTGTTATCAGCAATCAGTTGAAAAGCCAGCATCTCTGATGGTATGAGGATGCATAAGTGCATACGGTATGGGCAGCTTGCATGTTTTGGAAGGCACTATGAATGCTGAAAGGTATATAAAGGTTTTAGCGCAAAATATGCTCCCCTCCAGATGACGTCTATTTCAAGGAAGGCCTTGTGTATTTCAGCAGGACAATACAAAACCACATACTGCAGCTATTACAACAGCATGGCTTCGTAGTAGAAGAGTCGGGGTGCTGAATTGGTCTGCCTGTAGTCCAGATCTATCACCTATAGAGAACATTAGGCGCACCATTAAACAAAAAATACGTCAAAGACGACCAAGAAATCTTCAGCAGCTGGAAACCTATATCAGGCAAGAATGGGACCAAGTTCCAACACCAAAACTCCAGAAACTCATAACTTTGATGCCCAGATGTCTTCAAACTGTTTTGAAAAGAAGAGGAGATGCTACACCATGGTAAACATGCCCCCGTCCCAACTATTTTGAGACCTGTAGCAGGCACCAAATTTGAAATGAGCTCGTTTTGTGCATAAAATTTTAAAATTTCTCAGTTTAAAAATTTGTTCTCTTATCTATGTTCTATTGTGATTAAAATATTGGTTCATGTGATTTGAAATTCTTTTAGTTTTCATTTTATTCAAATTTAAAAAACGTCCCAACATTTCCGAAATTCGGGTTGTATACAGTTTCTTCTAACAAATTCTTAAAAAAAAAAAAAAGAATTAAAAATTGCATTAATTTATAAACTACATATTTAATGCTTTTAACCTCCAGTTTTAAGTTAACTACTTTTCGTTATTAGTTAAAAAAAAAAAAAAAAAAAAAAAAACTGGTTTAATTATTTAGCAGACTAGTTTTTGAAGTCATGAGTTAATCATAATTTATAGTAGCTTTATCCCAGATTATTACCTGCTGCATTTGTCACATTATTATTTAACATGTATACAGAGATGATATCAAATATTTATTTTACAGGAGGACTGAGGCTGTGTGGATGAAAGGGAACGAGTGAAGGGCATTAAGAGGGAAATTTATGGCAGCAACTGTGGTGCAGTTTCTCTCTCCTGAGCAGTAATGACTACATTATCATCCCATATATGCCCACCACACATCAGGCTTCACACTAATTAGAAGCTGGGTCATTAGAGTAATTAAATGAAAGATTGGTTACCTTATCCAGTTTGACTTTACTCACACTGTACACATCCCTCATGTTTTCTGCTGCTCAATCTTAGACTGCAGAGTGTCTTCATATCCTATTAACTAATCTAATTAAATCCCATGTGGAGAGGGATATTTCTCTTCATGGTTGTTGTCAACCAATTTAATTAGCTACTTATTGAGTTGAATTTAGGGTCTACCTCATCTCTGTCAGCAGAGCAAAATAAAGAGCGTACTTTTAAATTCATATCAGATCTGCAGAGACAAATTTAATTTGCCCATTACAATGTCTCAGCTTGCTTCTATGTGTAATTATGGCTTTTCTTCAACTTCTTCTTCAACTGATTTGTAAACAAATGAAAGTCAAATTGAATGTTAGAATATGTGTGCATTGCTTTCTTGTATCTTATGAGTGGGCTAGAAATCTGTTTATGGCAGATGATGTGTTCATGCGTCTGCGTAGAATAGGATGTGGTCTCATTTAGATTTTAGAATGCAGAGATATTCTGCCTGTAGGTCCTATTAAAAGTTTTCTAGGTCCATTGTAAGTTATATTTTAAACTCAACTTTTTTAGAAGAAAAAAAAAAAGATCTTCACATTAAATCTTCCTTTTTTTAACAGCAGCATATTTTATATATAGCAGCATAAGGTTTATGGGATTATGAAAGATATGTGAATGAGTATATAAACAAAATATAATCAATCCAATATCCTTTCATGATACTTGTCTCTAGTGCCAGCTAAACATTTATCACCTTAATGGGATGGTTCATTCAAAAATGAGAATTCTGTCATAATGTTTTCAGCATCATGTTGTTCCAAATCATGCATCATGTTGTTGCTTGAACACTAAAGCACATGTAAAACTTTTGCAAGAGAACAGCAATGTTTCTTGGGGGAATAAAAAAAGTTTTGCAAGCGAATGCAAAAACTTTGCATATATATATTATTATTTTTTATTTTTTTATTCCATCTTCATGTCTCAATTGTGGTTCTGTATGTAAATTTTTATTGCATTTTTGAAAAACCCAAAGCTCAATTTAAGTTTGCAAAATTTGCTCTGGACCTGTGTGGGTTTGTTTCTGTCCTGCATCAGTCTCATTTTGTGTAATTTTATGTTAATTAAAGATTTTATTTTATTTTTTTTTTTTTTAAAGAACTGATGTCTTGTTCATATCTAGAAAGCTTTTTTAAATTCAGCAAGAATACTTTATGACTACCATCCAGCACCACTGGAATGTGATCCAGTCTCTTTATCTCTTGTAATAAAAAGAGTTGTCGTTGTCTCGCTTTCTATCTCTCTCTCTTGACTACATGCTTCAGAAAGATTGCTGTCATAATACGATTGGCCCCCAAGAAGAATCAGTACTTGGATGTATTTATTTGCTCTACTTCCACTACATCTAACGGTATTTGTACTTGTATTTATTGTGGCGGTCTGCCACTACTCACTTGCTTTTCATTTATCAAATGGCCCACTACAGAGACTGCACTAACCATGCTATCTCCCCTTATTGTTACTCAGATCTGTGGTTCTGGATATCTCTCCAACATCATATTATACAGTATATAGAAGCAAGCAATACAAAACAGTTGCACTAAGGAAGATTCTTAAGTGATAAAGATGATCTAATCTGATTTACATTAAATAGAAATATTTCATCCAAACCTGTGGAAAAACGTTCATTGTTTAAACCATCAAAGAAAGCAGATTGGTAAATAAATTATCTGTGTTTGACCTTATCTTTTGATCAGTGAGCAGACTTAGTGTGAGGAGAATGTCATATCAAACTACTTCTGAACTTCAAAACCAACTATATGGAGCAAAGAATTCAACATCTGTACGCAGAAAGCATTCCATCATGAATTATGGCTAAACTATTCAAAATTCATGAAATCTGTGTTTGTGATGCTGCAATAAGGTTTGCAGCTTAACTGCTGCTTTATAAATATATATATATATTTTTTTTTCTATTTGTCATCAAAGGATAATAACAGTATGTTATGTCATATATTAACATAATACGTTTACTATTAACATAAAAAAATGAAAGGAAGATAAAGCATTCTGGTGTGACCGTGTCAAAGAAAATTACACTGATCGTTTCATTTAATTCTGCTTATTCATCACACAATGCCAATGCTACTTTATACAGCTGTTTTATTTTATTTATTTTTTTATTTTTTTATTTTTTGGGGTTGCAAGATTTCTTTTTGGTTTCCACAGAGGTGTTTTGGAACAACAATGTGAAAATGCTTACATAATTGATTTCCCTGTGGGCTTTTGCTTTAAATTGCCCACAATATTAGGTACAAAAAAAAAATGCTATTTGAACAAATGTATCACTTTTTATTTATTTATTTATTTATTTTTTAAATCTGTGAAAGTTTTCAATCATCCAAGCCATTACAGAATGTCCACTAGACTTTTTGACAAAAGAAGCTGGATTAAATGGCTACCTTTATTCCTCTTTCAAACAACCTGACCTCTTTTTACCATCCTTGGAAGATTGACCTTTAGATGTCAGTTCAGTACATGGTCATGTCTTGGCCAAATACAAGAAAGGCTTCTTTTGTTGGACCATTTAACATCAGTTACCATCAACATAGGGATGGACTCACTCCTGACAGTCTGAGGTCTACTACAACAGTCACTGAGATTTCATATTAATGCTCCCTTCTAAAGGGATTAACTGTGATAACAAATAATGCATTACAAAACCGATATACAGTGCACTCTCAGAAATAAAGGTACAAAAGCTGTCACTGGGGCAGTACCTTTTCAAAAGGTACACTTTTGCATCTATTATGTTCAAATGATGTACACTTTAAGTAATAATATGTACCTTTAAGGTATCAAAATTGACCCTTTAGGTACAAACATGTACCTTTTGAAAAGGTACCGCCCCAGTGACAGCTTTTGTACCTTTATTTCTGAGAGTGTATTATAACAATAAAATGTCATCATTTATAATATATGTAATGATGCAAAAATAATCAATCATAGTGAGATTAAAAGGTGGGAGTATGACTTATTATGTTTATATTCCTTGTTTTGAATCATGTTACATTCCTTTTGAGCTATTGAAAAAGGCAAGAGATGTGATTCAAGATATTGCAGTGAAAAAAACAACAACAAAAAAACAAAACAAAAAAAAAACAAGCAAAAACAGCCTTTTCTAATATGTAGCTTCGTCTCAATCATCAAGCCTACTTATAATTTTTTGTGGTGTTAATTAAGGTTGATATGAATAAGTGTTTATTTAAGAATTTCTGAATTAAAAAGGTTCACTGTTTGTCAAGCATTGGATGCCAGTCGCCCAAGTGATACCATATAATTGCATATTAATGATGCATTTTTAAATTAATTATTAGTCATCGATATACCCTTTTTAAAAAGTTACCATTATGCTGGTGTACATTAAGTGTGTGCTATTTTATTCTAAAATCATGAGTTACATGTTGTAGCATATTCTTTTAATCAGTTGAAGGAATAGTTCACCAAAAGAAAAAAAAAATTCTGAAAGTTTACTCACCCTCAGGCCATCCAAGAAAAGTATGATATTGATGAGTTTACAGTATGTATATATGGATTTAGCATTGCATCACTTGCTCACCAATGGATTATCTGCAGTGAATGGGTGCCATCAGAATGAGAGTACAAACAGCTGATAAAAACATCACAAAAATCCGCACAACAGTCCATCAATCAACATCTTGTGAAGTGAAAAGCTGTGATTTTGTAATAAACTAATAAATCATTAAGGCGTTTAACTTTAAACCATCGCTTCTGGCTAAAGTATCAGTCAATGATCCACAATATTGATTCCTGCAGTGAAAACTTCATCCCACTCTCACTTCAAAATCCACCAACATGTTTGTTTAGAAATGATTTGGTCTGTTTTTGCTGGTAAATGGTGCTTGATGTACATATTTGTCTCCTGATTCAGATGAGACACGCTTTTAAGAAAGCAATATTATAGGGGACTAATATTTAATCTGGAAGCAACTGTTTGGAGTTATAAACGTCTTAATGATACATTTATTACAAACATGCAGCTTTTCACTTCACAAGACATTAATTTACTGGAGTTGTGTGAATTACTTGTGTATCATTGTGATTTTTTTTTCTTTTTCAGCTGTTTGGACTCTCAATCTGACGGCACCCATTCACTGCAGAGGGTCCATTGGTGAGAAACCGATGTAATACCTCCAAATTTGTTCTGATAAAGAAACAAACTGATCTACATCTTGGATGACCTTAATTTTCAACAAAATTTCATTTTTGGTGAATTATTTCTTTCAGTATTGAATAGCTAGGCTGATGTCCATAAATTCAGTAACCCACTGGTGTTGTGGTATATCACTCATGTAACTTTCCCAGTATAATATTTTCATAAACCTGTTGTTAAAATATATATATGTATGTATGTATGTATGTATATACTGTATATTAGGGGTGTCAACGTTAACGTGTTAACGCATGCGATTAATCAAAAAAAGTTAACGCATTAATATTTTTATAACGCAGATTAGTCGTTTGATAAGGTTTGACCCCAACTTCTTCCCATCATCGTAGTGCGAAAGGTCATCTATCATTGTGTGATGAGGGTACAGCACCAATGTTGCCAGGGCAGCGGCACAAGTGGGCTCTTTTGAAAATACAGTCGCGGGAAAAAATTACAGAGTCGTGGGTTGCGTTTTTTTGGGCTACTTTTTTAATGTACCGCGGCCGCTCAAAGTGTATATAGACAAATAAAAATTAAAATAGATCATTTTACTAATGTGTATTATACTTGAAATGTATACCTGGCAACTTAAGAACGGAGAGGCGGTTGTAACATCACAAACAACGTGAGTTTCACCCAGAGCATACATGTTAAGGCTTTTACACAGCAGAAATAAACATGACAACATCCACTATAGATTATATAAGATAATAAACACATGATTACGATAGATATGGTCTGTATGTGATTTTCTTGAGATGAATGTGTACATCTGAAATGCTAATTTGTGCAGCGATGAAGTCATAAATAGCATATTTTACAGCAAACAACCAAATTCCACATGTGATCGCAAAAGGAAGTTATTACAAACACTTGAAGTGAGTTTGAAGTGAGTTCTGAGTAAAAGTGTACTATTAATCTCATAAATTGTCTTATGTAGCATGATGCTAATGTTAGCTCTAATGCAGTTGCAGAACAGGTCAAATTCTTCTTCATAATGCATTTTGTCATAATACTTCATAAGGTCACAAGAATTTTTTTTTTTTTTTTTTTGTATTTATTTAGAAATACTTTTGATAATAGTTGGGTAAATGTATGCTGGTAAATGTATGCTTGGTAAACGTTTTATTGCCAGTTTAAAGGCTGATAATGGCTGAATAATGATAAAAGAATAATAAGGATTATGTCTCATACCTGGCAGAAGCGTGAAAGGTTCTGTTTCCTTAAAGTAGTTAACTACTTTTTCAACACATTTACAGGTAAATCCTAGTATTTTAAATTTGCGATTAATCATGATTAATCACAGCCCATGACTGTGATTAATGCGATTACATTTTTTAATCGATTGACAGCACTAATATATATATCTTAAATGCTCATTGCATTAGTGTTGTAAGAATCCAATATGCCACAGAGTCCTTCCCTTTATCTGCCAGCAAGATGATCATGTAATGACAGGTGATGACAAGTGATGTCCAAGTCTTCCTCATGTGTATAGTCAGGATAGTGGAGGCAAGACCTTAAAGCAGCATCTTCTGACCTCTGTTTTATTTTGAAAGGGCAGAAAATGAGCTGTTTGTTTCTTGAACAGACAGTTGCGGATGATCTTTTATGTTGCTGTTGTGCTTCATAGATCACTGAGTCTTATCACTCCACAGGTGGAAGACAGCAGCAGAGGGTGGATGAGGGCATTGTAGCATTGAATAGTGTAGGCAAGACCAGAATTCTTTCACCTCATCCCCTTGTTGTAGTGCATGAGATTTTTTTTATTATTATTATTTATTTTAATTTTTTTATTTTTTTTTTGGATGCTATCAGCTCTACTACTGGGATTCACTGTGGTGCTACACTCAAGTTTTATCACCTGAATAGTACTTTCTTCTCTAGCTGAATAGGTTTCGTTCCACACAGGTTCTTATTTTTTCCTTCAGATTTGTCTCCCTTGTTCATACACTTGTGATATACAATGGTTTGTCAATAGTCCAAAAAATGACCAAAAATTTACCAAAGTTCCAAAAAAAAAAAAAAAAAAAGAAATTATATATATATATATATATATATATATATATATATATATATATATATATATATATATATATATATTATTATTTTTTTTTTTTAACCTGGTTCATGATGACAATACCGGCATCAGCCATCATTCACATTTTATCTTACCCATAGCTGCATCTGCCAGTATATTTAGTTTTTTTTTAGCATAAAACATTTGGGACCTGAACAGCTGAAACAGACAAGCATTATTGCACAAAATGTTCTTTATACAAGCTTTTTACGTGCATATTTACAATGTTTTATTGCCTATATTGATTAAATTCCATCTTGACAAACATCTCAATGCATCAAATAGATATCTTCCTTGAAAAGATGTCCTTAGGCAAACATATGGATCCTGCACCAACTTAAAACTCTTATATTCACAAGTACAAGTACTCTATGAAGTCAAAATATAACTTTCTTTTTCTTATCTGGATTAAAAAGTTCAACCCTTAAGTGAGTACAGAACAAACTCATTTGCTCTTTCAGTCAGTTCTGGCTATTGAACAATTTCTGTAGCCAGAAAAGACACTATTGTATCTCCCTATAGGTAATTATGGTACATTCTAATGAAAATGGCATCTGAGTCTGTGCGTTTTCAGATGAATAGGTTAGAGGAAAGAAGATCAGAGCGTCTTGAATTATGTGGTAACCAGTCCTTTTTAATGGTAGCTCATAATTTCACAGATCAATGAGCATTACCTGCAGCAGTAAAAGAGGGTAGAATTTGTATGCACGCCAAATTCAATATTTTCATCCTATTGTTGAACAAGGACAAAGCCATTAGAAATGTGCAATTAAAGTATTTTTTTTCCACAAGTAAGTCTTTTATGGTGCATAGACAATGCACTAACAACATTATAAAGCTTGCAAAGAAATATTTAGGTAAACATACCATTCAAGGCAGACATAACTGAGGTAGCTGATTTCAGCAGATGCTTCATTTAGCAGATGCTTTATGTTTTTATCCAAAGAAACGTACAGAAAATAACACGTACCATGTTTGTATACATTGTTTTTTTTTGTTTTTTTTGTTGTTGTTTTTTTAATTCAATACTCATTTTATTAATGGTTTTACTATTTAATATATCCGTGAATTAAATTACATTTCAACATCTTCGTGACTTTCAATTCAACATATACAACTAAATTAGCAAATGTTGTTTTATATTATATTATATTATATTATATTATATTATATTATATTATATTATATTATATTATATTATATTATATTATATTATATTATATTATATTATATTATATTATATTATATTATATTATCTCTGAGACAGTTCTCAGAGCCTTGAATTTGAGACCTCAGAAGCATTAGAGTGTATTCGGAGAAGCATGGTCTGATTTTTCTGATGTTGAAAAGTGTAAATTTGCATGACTAGGCATCAGTTGAGATTGGTCAGTGAAGTTCAGCGTCAAACACCCACAGGTTCCTGGCTGACCTAGCAGATCTTTGTGCTGTTGAGCCAAGCTGTAAAGTGATATAGTGGTCGATTGATGGCTACATCCGGGCCAAAATATCTGAGAAGCAGGCAGAGATATGTGCTAAGGTCGTAGGTAGAGTGTTAAAGGGTAGAGAGTTATGCCTCGTTTCCACCGAGCAGTACGGGTCAGTACAGTACAGTATGGTTCAGGACCGAACACCCTGATCCAGCTTGCGTTTCCACCGCCAATAGTACCCTTACTTGATAGGCATGGTGTATGCCAGAAAGTAGCGATCGACAATAAAGCACGACAATAAGCACAACTCTGCCTCTTTTATGTCAGTTTTAAAGAACAATAATAACCCTTATAAAAGTATAAGTACAAAGTATAAGAGGCTTATATAAGAGGAAATAAGGACAAAAGCAAACAATTCAGTCAAACGTATGCTACAAAGTCAGTGCTGTAAGTTACTACGGTAAAGTTCAAAATAAATATAAAGTTAAACTTTGTGCTCAGTCAAAATGATATGACCAGGAACAAATAATAGATTCATGAGACCACGAATGCCTGTTAAATATACACAAAACAAATTGTATCTCATGTTTAATCACTACAGAGACATCAGAGCCAGCAGCAAATGTCAGAAGGACTAGCCGAGGTAAGGCTGCTCTAGGCGGATACATGAGCACTGAGTGCCCGGTGATCGCCTGGAGCTTTTAGATTTGAGTTTTAAACAACTACATTCTCGCCTGAAAAACTCTTAAAACTACATTTCATGACACAATAACAGTAATATTTTGAAAATTATGTGGGTTTTTGGGCAACGACGTTTCACAAGTTCACAAGAATGGCTATTGTCTGTGTGAAAATATAAAATTATAAAATACACTGTTATGTTTTTTTTTGTGTGTGTGTTTGCACACTCTGATGTAATAAGCCGAACACAGCAGAGCGAACGAGTGAAGGAGAAGCTTCCCCTTGTATCACGCAAAAGTGACGATTCTAGTAAACCAATCAACTTCTGCAGTGAGATTAGCTCCACCCATTTGCTAGGTACCCCAACGAAAGGGTACCAAAAAAGTGGTACGGTACGGTTCGCTATTTTGGTACCATTCACAACTTCTGACAATGGAAACGGACATAATTGCGTACCGTACTGTACCGAACCGTACTGCTCAGTGGAGACGAGCTATTAGAGAGTGATAACTAAGTATAGATATAGGATAGTTCACCTTTTTTATCATTTACTCACCCTCATGTTGTTCCAAACCTGTATGGCTTACTTTCGGGGCTTCAGTGTTGTTTGCACCTCAATATTCTTCAAAATGTTTTTTTTTTTTTTGTGTGTTCTGCAAGATAAAGAGTTGCATTTATGTTTAGACATGAGGGTGAGTAAATGATTTCCTTTTTTGGGTGAACTATCCCTTTAAGTGTTTCATTCTAAGCCAATGTTTTGATTAAGTCTTTCTCCCAATGCTCAGACATATTTCAGCTCACATTTCAGGATAGCGAATTAAGCTCTAAAAATGAAGTAAACTACAGCTTCCTTTTCAAGCTGACACTCTGGGGGCCGAGACAATGAAACTGTTGTGTCATTATGCCACCACTCAGATTCACTCAGGCGGATATGTGGGAGTATTGTTTTGTTATCGTGTTACAAGGGAGTCACATGATACATTTAATAAGAAAGCAGTTTGAAGAAATTAATCCTATTAACGTAGTCCATATCCTCAAGACACGATGAAATGATGTTGAACTGCAGAGAAAGAAAGATCCACTACTAGCTTTTTCCCCCAACCAACCATCTTGTCAACATATGTTTACGTATCCTGGAGGAAACCAACCAAAGTGACATAAAATTCAATTTGCACATTGCCTAAAAATAAAACAAACATCAAGTTTTTAATTATATGAAGGAATAGTGCGTACCAACTGCTCCGGCTCAGTGACTTGAGACTCAATACTCATAATTTTGACTTGCCAAAGGGTCGGCTGGTGCAAAAATATTCAAATTGACTTTAGAAAGCCAAATTAAGGGTGGAAAACATAGAAGAGATGCTTATCGATCAGCTAGGCTGCACCAGATTTGTATATATACTATATCTTAAGCCAGAGCCTTGGACAGGAGAATCCATCACTATTGGCAGCTGATGTTGATGATCCAAGAGAGCGTGGCAGGTTTATGGACACGTTTTAAGTGGGCTGTCTGGGCCTCTTTAAAGCCACATCACTCAATCACTGCAATAGAATTAGGACACATATGCATCGGTAATAGACCACTTAGACGACTGGGAGGGATAATGTACATTTATAGCTACTGTATAACAGTACACAGGTACATATATATAAATATTTATGAATTCAGCATGCATAAAGCATTGAGACCTAGATTACCTGTAAGTCTACTGAGAATATCTATTATGCACAAACAGCTACTGTTTAATGTCTAGACAAAACCGTGTAATCATTTTCAAAAGCATCAGCCTCATTACTTTGGAATATTTTGTTGTGTTAGCACTGTAGATATGCATGTATGAGAGGTTACAGTAAAAACAGCTTTTAGTTCACACAGGAGCACCGCTCTCATTTCCATAATTGCTGAACTTGGCCGCTGCCAGGTATATTCACCAGATACTCCCACTTGCATTGCCCTGCTATTTAATCCTAAGGCCCTGTCAAGCGAGACTGATGAATCTTGTCAACGCAAGAAAAGCTCCAGATTGGACTAGTCCAGCAATTTAATGTAAGTACTCAATTTGAGACTGAAATGCAGCCTGGCTTTTGCAGCAGGGTGGCAATGTAGTTCTGTATATATATATATATATATATATATATATATATATATATATATGTGTGTGTGTGTGTGTGTGTGTGTGCAGTGTGCGTGCATGTGTGTGTGTGTATACACACTCTCTTAACATCTAATTTCCTTTCTGAGTGCAATTTAAAAAACTGAAAATTACCTATATCAAATTTGAATAATACTATTGCAATACCAATTTGAGTGGAAAAGGGTTTTATAGAAATCTTGGGTGTTACATCTTTCATGTAATATGTTGCATGTCAAGATGAATTAATAATTTAACAGTAATAATGCCGTGTTAACAGGTTGAGCCAATAACTATATCACCATTTTTGAAACATTTTGAAAATAGTGGTAATGAGTTTTCTATTCGTGAAACTAATAAAACACCTTAAAACTGACCCCACTGCCTTTTCTTTTTTTACAGAAGAAAAAAAATCCCAGAGGTTTGGAACAACATGAAGGTTAGTAAATTATAGAATTTTGATTTTGGGATAAACTATCCCTTTAATGAAGAGTTGTTTATGTCTTACTACAGTTTGAAGACTATGCTTCCAAGGAACTTGTAAATTGTGACTTTTTGCATAACAAATTTGTAATAAAAAGTGTCAGCAGCAAATATGTAGTATGAAGGCCTGTAAATTAAGAAGCCTCATCAGTGCATAACCCAATCCACTTTTATCATTGCAAGCCAAAATCTTTGTGCTGTTAGATCTTAATGTGCTGACAGTTAAATCCCTCAAGCTTTTCAAACTTTGCACTGGTGTTTGGGATCTATCCATTACCCTGACACCTCATTTCTTTCTGCAAGTGACCTAGAAAGTGGAGGAAGTGGAGATGCATACAGAGCCGCTATGCTTTCAGGATCGTACCACCTGTGCGAAGAGGCTAACCTCTCCACTGCAGGGGCATGGTGTTTAGTGGCTGCCTTGGTTATTGATGAGAGTCAAATCCTATCTGAATCCCTGAGCCATGCCGCTCTTTGTATCTAGGACAAATGGTGGTAAAGTGAGAGTGCTCGTTTGAAACAATGAGTTAATTTTTTTTCTGGTAGATCCTCTAGTAGAGAAAATGCATTGAAAAGATAAAAGTCTGCTCAGAAAGTGAATTTGGAACAGAAGGTCACTGAGCAAGGTATGTCGTATAAGCAAAACATAATATCTCAGTTTGTGTCTCCTTACAGCTAGACATAAGATCTTGCTTAAAGATCACCTGCTTTTTAATGGAATTTGATTTGATGGTACTGTAGCATTGTTGAACAAAATTAAATTAATAACAGATAACATTTATGTTTAGAATGTGAATATAAAGTTGCAAGACCTTTCATCTTTTTTAACCATTATACAGTATCCTGCAGTGGTTCTAGTGTTGTTATAGAAATATTGAGATACTATTATAGTATTTAAGTATTTAATATTTTATTTTATTTATTTATTGTGTGTGTGTGTGTGTGTGTGTGTGTGTGTGTGTGTGTGTGTGTGTGTGTGTGTGTGTGTGTGTGTGTGTGTGTGTGTGTGTGTGCGTGCGTGCGTGTGTGTGTGTGTACCTGTTTTTCTATTCAGGTGGGGACTTAAACCTGAATACACACCGACTCATGGGGACTCATGTCAAGGTGGGGACCTAAATTGAGGTCCCTACGAGTAAACAAGCTAATAAATCACACAGAATGAAGTTTTTTGAAAATCTAAAAATGCAGAAAGTTTCCTGTAAGGGGTAGGTTTAGGTGTAGGGTTGGTGTAGGGTGATGGAATATACGGTCTGTACAGTAGAAAAAGCATTACGCCTATGGAGAGTCCCCACAAGGATAGCAAACCAGACGTGTGGGTGTGTGTAGTTTCTGAATTCATATAACTTGTTTAATGACAGAAATGACTTTTAAAACTAAGGTAAGTTTTAATGTGCAGATGTGAAGTTGGATTTGATAGTGAACAAGTTCAGTCACTATTTAATGTCTTACATGCTTTAAGAACCACTGATATATTGTTACAATGTTTATTAATATTATTAATGAAACTTATTATAAAGTGTTACCTTAGAGAAAGTCATGGGGGCAGCAATTCTCATATCATAAGCAATTACTGAGCCACCCTCTGGCTTTTGGGTCTAGTGATAATGAGAGTTTTCTTTGCTGAGATGAAGGCTAAGCTTCAGTCCTCAGGTGTTGGCTGTAATGGCATTGACTGAACTGGTCTAGAATCAGATCCTATATATATATATATATATATATATATAATCAGCTGTGCATCCTGTAAGTGAAAGTGATGTGTGTGTGTGTGTGTGTGTGTGTGTGTGTGTGTGTGTGTGTGTGTGTGTGTGTGTGTGTGTGTGTGTGTGTGTGTGTGTGTGTGTGTGTGTGTGTGTGTAAAACAAAGTAAATCAAATAATGTCAAGTTCAGTTTGGATTCCTCCTGTGAATCCTTTATTATGCTTTGAAGTTTGCCCATTTGGACAATTATATGAGGCTTAATTTTCTTCATGTTTAGACGCAAACCATTACTGTTGTTGATAAAGGAGTCAAATCCTGTTTGGCAAGAGAGTTTCATTTGCATGTCTGAGGTGAGCATGAATGGCTGTCTGATACAAATAACTGCCTCATTAAAACACTAGACACATAACAGCACTGTGTTTACATGATGTTATTCAGTACTTACCAAAGCCAGTATCTTTGGCAACAAGCACCTAATGCTTTTGAAGCATTATGTGCTCAAGTTTAGCTGCCTTGTGGGAAAAAATAAATAAAATAATAATAATAATAATAATAATACTGAATGTAGTACTTCAAATCTTAGAAAGTATATTAAAAAAAATGCAGATATTATAATATTAATTAAATAAAAGGCCACTTAGAGAGATCACAGTAAAAATTACACTTTACTTTAAAAGTACATTTTAAATCAGTAATCTTTTAATAATTATTTGCCATGCTTTAAAGAAGTGATTATCTTTTGTTGTGTTAACTTACATTCTAAAATACATGTAGAGCTTTTGAACTGTAGTAAAAAAAATTATATTAATATAATTATACAAACTACATTACAAATGTCTAATTAGAAATATATATATATATATATATATATATATATATATATATATATATATATATATATATATATATATATACACACACACATGACATACAAGTTTCAGTAGAAATTAGAATAAAGTATTTTTTTAGTTTACCATAAAAGTGTGTAAGTATATTATATAAGTATATATAAGTATAATATTATTATAGTATATTTTAAAGTGTATTATTTCCTTAATAAGTACTCTTTTAAAAAACTATGCTAAAGTGTTTCTAAAGTGTGTCTGTGGAATGCAATCAGTACTCAGCTGCACAAAATAATGGGCTTGATGTGACTATTTTTGCATTAACGTACTTAGTTTAGCACCTAATGATCAATAATTTGGAGGAGTGTGTTATGTGAATCACTGAATTGGCTAGTCTCACAGAACACAAAATGAGTCACATCCACCCAAACACTTCTCAGTGTGCACAATGTGCTTTTTCTTAGTGATTTAAATGCACACACACACACACACACACACACACACACACACACAGACACACACACACACACACACACACATATATATATATATATATATATATATATATATATACTTATAACAGTATACAATGCATATGAAGGAATTTGTTTTAAAAATACTAAATACAATCATTCTAGCTTTGTTTAAATATCTCTAATGTGATAGTCTCATCTCATTTCAGCCTAATGGCAAATCACTTTTTAGACAAAGTTTGTGTACATCATTCTAAGTGGTTATCATAATAAGAGATACCCATAGCTAAGCAGTGCTGGTACATGCTGTTTTCCTGATTACAAGCGCAGCTTCAGAGGTGACAAAGTTGGTAACCTACTTCATCTGTAAGATGCTGCAATCAGTGTGTATGTTCTCAATGCTGCTTCCCCCTCACTCAAGACAGTGATTATAAAACATTAATCAGCTGCAGAGGAGAGATTTAAAATGTGATATAGACCATATAAATCAATGTGAGAACCTTCAAGTGGGGGAGGCAAATTATTGGCCTCTCTAGGAAGCCATCTGGTGCGCTTCAAACCTAGGTTGTGCAGTAATGCAAAATGTATAAATGGAACGTATGTTACGCTAAATGTCACTTACATAATCCTTCAAAACGAAACGAATGTTCTAGATTCAAGATCCCTTCAAAAGTAAGTAAAACACATTGTTAGCAGGGTAAACGGTTGACAATTAGTCAACAGAGAGAGTATTTCAACAACTTAGAGTTGGATGTGAAGTTATAATGCTGTGCACAAAGAAATCGATCAAAGCATGCAGGCATCTTTGTTGGCACAGAGCCAATAAAAGGAGGCACATGTGTGACATGTGTTTTCCAATATCTCAGAGATGAATCTTAGCACCTCAAGGGCGTAACCACAACATTTCTTCATAACAGAGACATTTAGGGAATATGAGGGCACTATTACCTTGCCAGCTTGGTTTCTTCTCCCCGAGAAGTCAATATGACAGAATATTATTTCTCCTGCTGTTTTTGTATACTGCTATGTGAAGACTACTGTAACATGTGGGAGCATCAGAGAAAATACTAAACCATATTCATATATACCAGGTTTCATTTGTTAACCTTAGTAGCAATTCTATGATTCGCTAATACATTATTAAAATCAAAAGCTATATAGTTAAATGTGCTGTATGTAGGATTTTGACTCTACTAAAGCATAAAAATGCCATAATATGTTTGCAAATATTTAAGAAATATGCTAAGTTAACATACTTGTTTATCTGAAAAACAATGCTACAGTCAGTTATTCTCCTTTGAAAATGTGCATTCCGGCCCGGAATGACTGTGTTTGTTATGGTTTGTGAAACCCACCCAATGCCAGTTTACCCAATTGTATTTCGGCACCGCGGGTTGCTAGTTGGCGGAAAACACAGTGTATTTAATTTCATTCATCGGCATGTGCGCTCGTTCCTGTTGGCTTCGTTAATCTGGCAACCTGCGTGTGCGTCAAGTCTAGACTGCAATACCTAGTTCAACCACTGGGTGTCAATCCTACATACATCACCTTTAACATTAGTTTATGCATAACTAATCAAACCGTATTGTAAAGTGTTACTGGTCATTCAAACTTAAGGTTTGATTTTGGGTAGTTAGATTTTGAGATGGAAAAATGATTAAATTAGCAAATAAAAGCATTAATTTTATATATTTAGATGCAAGGAATCTCATAATACCTTTACATTCTGATTATTTTGACAGTCTTATAGAATAGAAAAGATCACCATCAGTGGCAGCTAGAATTTCATGTCACAATGACAGCTTGTCCAAATGCCTTCCTCTGACTAGATGGTCCGCTGCATAGCCCTTCATTAAATGTCCGACAGCTTAATTATGGGAATTCGAATGAGATCCTTGAATTGTAGTTTGACATTTTAACTGCTTTGAAAGATTTTTTTTATTTTTTTCCCCAAACGTGATTGTACCAGAAACCTTAGAGCTCTTGGAAGGGTCATTATAAAGGATAAAGTGGAGGATAAGCAGAGAGAAAAAATCAGCTCACGTAAATGCACTTTTTTTTTCTTAGACTTTTCTCTCTTTTTTCCCCCTAAAATATTCCCTGCATTTTTATGGTGACCATAGTCCATTATGCAAAAAATGTGAACAAAACCTGTCCTCAGAACAAATGTAACATGTCATTTTCATTCAAATTTAATTTTAATAAAAATAAAAACCAAATTCTTATTATAATGCAATGTTATGCAATATAGATGCAAAATTTTAAAAGTTAAAAGAGTTTATGCTTAAAACAAATATCTGACAATGCGGTCAGAAAATAAACTTTATTCAAAGAGAAAACAATTTTTGCTTACCTCATTAGGTATTTGTTATTGTTTTAAGCATAAAGTCACTTAATTTTGATACTTTATATCTACTATAATGCCATTTTGCTTCACAAGTATGTGTCTTGATTTAAGAATGTTTATATATTTTACTGAAAAACAAGACAAAAATATTCAGTAAGATGTATTTATTTATTTGCAGTGTATATACTTGCATACTTATGCTAAATATTATGAAAAAATATAAATTTATCACAAAAGCACAGATAACTAAACATTTGCAAACATCTTACAATTCATTCAAAATGGACAAACCTCTAGAGAAGGAATGAGTCTAATCTGAATTTACTGTTTAAGTATGTTTAGATATGTATACTAGAAGACAAGCAAAATACTGAGTAAGAAAATCTTTTTTTTTTTTTTTTTTTTTTTTTTTTGCAGTTTATGGAAACGCAGCATTTTCAGAAACGTTTAATCTCTCTAAATGTATGTCGTCAAGATTTGTTTGCTTACCTAATGCCTTTGTTTTGTACACAGTTTTGAGCTTTGGCACTTAAACCGAAGCTTACTTGAAGCAAAATGTAATTGAATTGTAAATCCTGAACAAACTGCACTTCTTTTTAGCAGAGCGTAATGTTGTCACTTTGATCCTCAGGACTAATAAGACTCAGAATGGATATTAGCAATGATTTCACCCATCAACCATGGCCTCCCTTAGAGAGTTCCAGTCCGTCTCCAATGGCCTCCAGGTGCTTGCAGTCAGACTTGACAAATGGTGTTGCTGGGCCATGCATCAGCAAGCCTAGGGCTAACTGACTTATCACCCCGCTATCCCAAACTATTACTTTTAGGGACACTTGGTCTATCTACAGACCTTACTCACATTTTACCTTTCACATCAGTGAAGTTGAAGTGACTTGAGTATCAACAACACATTAACGGTAACAGATGAGGCTGACACCTCTTGTAGCGCAACATTCAGCATGTCGTTCGATTGTAAACAATCATTTTTCAAAGTTGGAAATAAAATAAGACAAAAATATTTCAGTCTTTCTACTTAAAAATATCATCCAAGTATTCACTTCTTTGTAATTGTAAAATTTCCTAGCAAATTTCGGAATGTCACATTTTCTGTCATTTTTATTTTATACGGCATGATGCATACTTGTTTAAGTAATGGATAATGTACATCCAGCCAGTTGTTATTGCAGAATAAAGCCCGACAGGATTATCAGTATATTATCTTGTATAAGACTGAAACACTTTATTTTGCAATAACAACTGGCTGGATGTACATTATCCTGCTTATTACGCGGCTGCTTGCCACAAAAGTAGGCAACACTTTATTTTGAGTCCACTTTAGACATTCTACTAACAGTAAGTAACTTTGCAACTACGTCAACTAGCAGACATTAGAGTATTAGTAGACTGTCTGCTTAATATCTTCAAACACTTTATTTTGATGGGTCTACAACATACAACATACTGACTATAAGAAACTTTGCAAGTATATGTCAACTTATTCTACTAACCCTAAACCTACCCTAACAGTCTACTCTGAGAGTTAGCAGACATGTAGTTACAAATGAATGAGAAGTAGTGACGTGTAGTTTCAAAGTTACTTATAGTTAGTAGAATTTCTAAACTGGACTATCAAAATAAAGTAACCCAAAAGTAAATAATTATAGACATGAAACATTGATCAGTGACTGTAGAGTGATACATTAAGCATATAATTACTCATGTGCTTTGTTATTTGTTATCTGTTCATTTGGTAACACTTTACAATACAGTGATGCTAATATACATTAATTCATGCTTAACAAATGCACAGAGTTAATGTATAACTCATGAAGAAATAAACCATTTATTAACAATTACTGCATCAGCAACAAATTATCATTCTATATGATTCATAGATTAAGTAATCTATTATATTAACTAATAGTGTGAATTCATGTGTTAATTACCACAATGGGTTCAAGCACGCATTTCAACTTCCTGTTGTCTTCTTTAATTAATCATTAGCTAATGATTTGGATGGGTATCATTATGGTGTGACTTTACTTGTGGAGGCACATGACTAATTAACTAATTCAAAATCTATAACCACAATGACATATTACTTAGTTAATAGTTTTGTGCCTCAACAAGTAAAGTCATAACACAATGATACCTTTGCAAATCATTAGCTAATGATTAATTAAAGCAGACAAATGGAAGTTTAAAGGCATGCCTTCGACCCAATGTGGTAATTAACATATGAATTTACTTCATTACTTAATAAAATAAGTTATTAGGTAATTAATACATTATGACACATTTAACTAATAACAATGTATTGATTATTTTGACTTTGAATCATATTCACTGTAAAAAACCCAACTTGAAAAAGGTTCAAATTACTGGTTTTGTTGTGTTGGCTCAGCAAAAATCTATGGAAAAGTCAGTATAACTATTTTTAATACATTTATTCAACCTAAACCAAGTTTCTTTCTATAAACTTAAAAAGTTTCGTTTTGTGAACAAGGTTTTGCAAGTTCATCCAAAAAACTTCTGCCAACTTATTTAACTAAGTTAGAAACTGCCCTCCCACTAGCAAATACTAATTTTGGAAAATAAAATGCAACCAGTTGTTCATGGAACAGTGTAGAAAATGGTTTAGTTTTTTTTTTTTTTTTTTAAATAACTTATATGAGCCTAATGTTTAACTGTAAAATAAAATAGCATTATTGTAAAATAAAAATAGGGTTAATAATATAAATAAATATATATATATATATATATATATATATATATATATATATATATATATATATATATATATATATATATATATATATATATACATACATACATACACACACATATGCATATATATATATATATATATACATATACATACATACACATTACATACACACATATTTATACATACATGCATACATGTCATATTTTGTTGCGATGGATTTTGCTGCAAAGTAACATTTTTGAAGTCGTGCACACACACACACACACACACACATATATATATATATATATATATATATATATATATTTATATATTTGTATGTATGTATGTATATGTGTATGTTATTGATCTTGAGTCTGGAAATAAAGTTAAATTGAATTGAATAATAGTATTATTATCAATTAAATCATGGCCACTGTATAAATAATAATATATTGTACAGATAATGTACAATAATAATGTATTATTATTATTATTATTATTAGTAGTAGTAGTAGTAGTAGTAGTAGTAGTAGTAGTACAAATAGTAATAGTAGTAGGCCTAGTAGTAATATATTGTGCACAGCAGTATATTGTGAACCCTGGAAATGATGCTGCCTTCACGTGCTTTCTGATAAATACTGATATATTCTGATAAATATAGTTTCATTAAACAAAACAAAACAAAATGGAAATGAAATCACGATTTCAAAAGCGGGAGGAAATTTCAGATAGCACGTGAAGGCAGCATTAATTTGTTGGAGGTAGACTTTTACTGTGAAGTTCGTTAACAACAGGAGTGGGCGCCAATTCTCTCATCTCACTAGTTTGCGTCAAAACAGAACACAATTAGCCTAGGTAAGAGTTATTTTTTTTATTGAATTGTTACATTTAAATAAAACATACATTTAAAAAGAATTAGCAGCATGTTTTCCGATAAACGTTATTATTTTTTTCTCGTGCTAAACCACGCCCCTCAGTACGTGACCTTTGCGCAACCTTGCTGTTAGTCAACGTTTATTTTTAATAATGCGGGAGAAACCATAGGAGAAACAACTTGAGAAGACGTGTTCACCAGGCGGCCGAAGAAAAATCTTATTGAAAGACAAGGCAGCACGTGGGCGATAATAATCCAGAGGAATATTTATGGTGAGTGTTTTTATTTAGTTTTTGTTGTACTTTACTTCTGAATTAGTTGATATTAGTTCATTAGGAAAAATAGAGACACCACTAACTTTACTTTGTAAGATATCAACATTACTGAATGTTTACATCTAGCTTTATTTTTAATCCTTTTAACGTTACGTGAAATATTTAAGTTATCATATTTTGTTGCGATGGATTTTGCTGCAAAGTAACATTTTTGAAGTCGTGCACATTATGTTGCTAGGCAGATTACCTGGCTCTCTATCTGCTGCTAATACAGTACTGAAGGGCAACTGAGAATTCTGATTAATTGCTCCAACAGTAGTAGATTGATTGATGAAAAGTTCTGAGGAGATAATGATTTTTGACAATATCTGTTAAGCAGTTGTCATACACTAAAAAAATAAAAAGTATAGATATAAATTAATGTCTATTTCATTGTTCATTCATTAATTTGCCTTTTATGAACCTGTTTTTTTTCTTTTTCTTAAACAGATCTACCTTGAGAGCAAACTTCATGCAGTGTAGAAACTGTAAATACAATTGTGCCAGTCAAAATCTGCTGCTGAGGCACTACAGGCTAAAGCACTGGCGCCCAGGCCGACGTGAACCATTGTTGTGCCTGTACCCTGAGTGTGTCTGCTCTTTCAATACACCAGGTGCGTTGAAAACTCATTTATATAGGGTCCATACAAATTCTGATAAAACAACGGCGCAAGCTACATTTAACTGTGACCTATGTGATTATCACAATGTTTGTACTGAAAAAAACTTTATCAGACATCTGGGTACACATTTGAAAAGGCATGAGACAGTGCAATGCCCATTTTTGCACTGTAATTTTAAAACTAATGTCTATGTAACATTTTATAGCCACAAGTCCAAACATCACCAAAAATGCAAATTAAGTGATTATAGGTCATCGGTTGTAACTGTCAATCGCACAGACTCTGATAATTGGTTGGATTCTGCTTCAGAATGCTTTGAGGATACATCAGATGACAAAGATATACATGTAGAAGCTGCTGATGTTTCAGCAAGACAGTTTCTGGTACCATTAACTTCTATAGTATATATTTTTTCCTTTTATGGAAGTCAATGGTACCAGAAACTGTTTGGTTACTGACATTCTTCTAAATATCTTCCTTTCTGTTCACCAGAAGATAGAAATTCATACAGGTTTGAAACAACATGAGGGTGAGTATATGATGACAGAATTTTCATTTTAAAGTGGAGTAACCCTTCCAGCAGCCCCTCACAAACGACTGCCAGACACACATAAATAAAACATAACGTAAATAGTCCAGGCCTGGTCTTGCACTGTCGCCGCTCCTCCTTTTATCCATCCGGACCTCCTTCCTTGCGACACGAGACAGGTGTGCCGCCACGTAGGTGAGCTTGTTCCCACGGCTCTTAGCTTTGTCCTGCTTGCCACAGTGCCTTGTTTTGTTTGCAAGAGTTTGAGCTTTGATTTGTTTTTTTATTTAATTTGTTTTTATATTTGTACATATGCACAACCATTTTTCATGAAATTGATATAATTCATAGGAAACTGATTTGGAGGAGACCTACACAAGAGGAGTGAAACTGGGCATCCTTGAAGTCATGGAGGACGATATCTCGCAGACAAAAAAGACATGTCTAAACTACAGCATCATCCAGGAGGAAACTGGGGTCATAGAGGACCTACCTGACTTTCCTACTGCTTTCATGGTACTCTTTGGACTTCTCTATGCGCTGAACATTGAGTATTCAAAAGGACTAAAATACACATTTGAGGCAGTGCAGAATATCTTTGTGGGATTGGGAGAAAAGTGCACCAACAGAGTTCAGTCCCTGAAGAATAAGCTACTTGCTGTATAGAGAGTTTAAGATGCTTTTAGTGTTGGTGGGTACATTTGGCATAATGTTGGTGTTTGTTAGGATGTTACTGTATATTGTGTAATGGTGAAATTTTAATTTTTAAGACTTGTAGTCTTGAGTTCTCTAAAAGTAAAATGCTTATTCGTTTACTTGATGTTTTTCGATTGAAAGTTTGTGTTCCTCGTATGCTACTGTTTAGTCACATTTCATATTCAGTGTTAGTGCTTTGTAATACTGTTTTAACAGCAGTATTTAATTTTACTTGCAGTATTGCAGTATTTAAAATTGCATTGTTGAATCGCTTTGGCTTAAAGGAACACTCCACTTTTTTTGGAAATAGGCTCATTCTCCAACTCCCCCAGAGTTAATAAGTTGAGTTTTACCGTTTTTGAATCCATTCAGCCGATCTCCGGGTCTGGCGATAGCACTTTTAGCATAGCTTAGCATAGATCATTGAATCCTATTAGACCAGTAGCATCGCGTTCTAAAACGATCAAAGAGTTTCGATCGTTTTCCTATTTAAAACTTGACTCTTCTGTACTTATATCGTGTACTAAGATCGGCGGAAAATGAAAAGTTGCGATTTTCTAGGCCGATATGATTAGGAACTACTCTCATTCCGGCGTAATAATCAAGGAACTTTGCTGCCATAACACGTAGTGATATTACGCAGCGCCTGAAAGTAGCCCCGGTAGTGCTCTCGCCAGATCCGGAGATCGGCTGAATGGATTCAAAAACGGTAAAACTCAACTTATTAACTCTGGGGGAGTTGGAGAATGAGCCTATTTCCAAAAAAAGTGGAGTGTTCCTTTAAATATTTTGAATTTAAAGGGATACTCCACCGTTTTTTCATATTAAACTATGTTATTCCCTTAACTAAGACGAGTTGATTCATACCTTTCTCGTCTCAGTGCGTGCACTTAATCGCTCTGACGCGCTGTGACACTTTGATAGCACTTAGCTTAGCCCACTAAGCCCAGTTCATTCATTAGGTCGAAGTACTCTCAAAAGTGCTATTCTGCCATACATTATAGTTATCCTTTTTAACCCGCTTAGAAAAGCGCCACGTTTTATTTTGTGTCACCTTACTTGGTCGTTCAACTATTCGTGTAACTGTATTTAAATAGGGAAAACGTGGAGGTGTTTGGTCGCTTTTAACTTGATCTCTGTTTGGTACCTAATGAATGAACTGGGCTTAGTGGGCTAAGCTAAGTGCTATCAAAGTGTCACCGCGCGTCAGAGCGATTAAGTGCACACACTGAGACGAGAGAGGTATGTATCAACTCGTCTTAGTTAAGAGAATAACATAGTCTAATATGAAAAAAAAAACGGTGGAGTATCCCTTTAAGACTTGTACTGAGTTGAATTCTCTAAAAAGCCAAATGCTTATTTGTTTACTTAATAGGCTATTTGTTGATTCATTTGATATTTAAATGATTCATGTTTAGGTGAGTCATTGCTTTGTAGATGGATGGTCTTTTAAATTTGGAAAGTTTGTGTTCCTCATATGTTCATTGGCAGTGGTTTATAAAACTGTTTTACTGTGTTGCAGTATTTCAATTTGCAGTGTTGCAAATTACAATTACACTATATGCCTTCAACATTAATAAATGTTTTGCTAACATTGACTCACTGTTTTCAGTTTTTGACTTGGGCAATGTTATTGTAGTTTCCAGTTGTAACATATTATTACTTAGTACCAATTTCCAATAATATTTTTTTGTTCACTCAACTTCAGACATTGAGTTCTACAGACTAAAAATGTTGAATTGGCTCTACTTAAAAAGGTTTGTTAAAAAACAGTTGCACCTCTCCACAAAACTAACAATCTTAAGTTAACCCAATTAAATATTTTTTGTATGACTGACAACTTAATTTCAGTCAGTATAACTGTTTTTTTGCAAAAGTTGAGTAAACAAGAAAAAGCTTAGGGAAATTAGTACCAAGTTTTTTTTTGTTGTACTGGCTTAAAATTTTTTACAGTGTTGATTGTTCATTAGTTGCTGATGCAGTAATCATTAATAAATGTTTTAGTTAATCATGAGTTATACATTAACTCATGATTATCTGTGCATTAGCTAAGCATTATCTAATGCATATTTGTGCACCCGTATTGTGTGTTTCCGTTCATTTTTGACACATCTATTTCTGTGCATATCAGTTTCCTTATATTTAATCTGATTTATCTACATACTGTTTTTAATTTGTGGTAGAAGTTTCAGATTTTATCTGTTTATTTAGTATCAGCTTTAACTTAAAAACTGATGGAAATTATGTGGGTTGGGGGGAATGCAATTTTGGGAAATGTGTTTGTGCGCATAAAAGTGTATGTATTTTCCTCAGTTTTAGACGTGGATGCCAAATTTCAAACTAAGGGAATGTAATGGCCCTTAGCCAAATCTTCATACTTTTCTTATCAGTAAACTGGAATATGTAACAGTGTCATCACATGATCTACCGTATGACGCACTACTGATTCCTATTTGGCACATTTCCTAGTCCTATTGAGCAGCATAAGTAAATTTGAATAAACAATTTCGCAGTTTGAACTTTTCCAGTCTAACAAACACAAGCATTGAGCCTGACAGCAACAAACTGCATGCACAACAGAGATGTCAGAGGCAAACTTAGGTGTTTCATCATCCCTTTAGAACAAAATCTGTTTTAGTTTACTTTTTAGATAGTGTATACTGCTCTAGTGTTACTACTGTGTTTACTCAGGGATCGATTTCTCTTCACTTAGATGGTCTTTTTGATGATAATAACCTTGATCTGCATATGATTTTTAAGAATGTTTTCTGTTTAAACACATAATTTTGACTCTGTTTTCACAGAACTGGGTACAGTTATTATAGACAAACCAATTCAGCCTCAGGTGAAAATAAATTCTTGTAGACTGAGACACACATTGCAAGCCTCTCCTTGCATAACAAAGAATGCAGGATGACTGTATGTCGCATGACTTAACCAGTCACAATGTTCTTAAATGTGCCTACTGTGACATTTTTCTTGAACAAAATGCGTCTTAAAAGACTATTTTTTACAAATCTAACAAAACAGTGTAATTATGCTGTATTATGCAGTAGTCCGGATTTGTCTGTGCCATTACATGTCCACTGTTGTTTGTCACTAGAAGTTTTTGTTTGGAAAGCACAATGCACCGCTTCTGGATTGTCCCTATATTTAATCCCCATCTTGCCCGCTGTCAAACTCAGTTTTTCCTTCTGCATTACGGATTTAATACAGAGGAAGCAACTGTCTTCGAGGAGTATGAGACAGACATTCAGCATTAGCTGGTTCACTGTGGGACTGAAGTCTCATGGCTGCAATTTGCTATGGTAAAAGAAATAGAATTCTTTGATTCGTGTAAAGGACATGTGAAGGTTGTACAGAATACGTCTCTCTCACTGAACTCGTGAATTAGGTGTACCAGCCATATCATCAGTCACTGTCATTTTATGTTACAATATATTAAAAAAAAAAAAAAAAGATCCTTGTATTTTCTTTACCAGAGTTTATAAGCACACAGATTTGATTTGAAAATATATTAAAAACATACAGGCAACAATTTGCTTCCTTTTTGGGGGGAACAGGGGAATAGACTAAACTAATAGAGAAAGGCATGTTGGCGAAATAATCAAAGCATTTCAATCATTCTGTGCTGTGCTAAATTGTTGGAGCTTGACATTGATTTTCTGGTACCTTTCTGTGAGCTCACTAGAGATTTACAGCTTATATGCTGTATGAATATATCTATTGGATGTGCATATGAAATGCATGTATATACACTACTGTTTGAAAATACATTACATTACATCCCACATCAAATATGAGCTAATTCTTTTTGGGAATCTGAAAAATGACAGAAGATTAAATTATCTTTAGATAAACTGACTCCATTATGCACTAAATGATCTTGATATATAGTGATGGCTTAACAAATAACTCTTTACAGTAAATAGTTGTAAATATCAGTATTTTCTATGCTTCCCAAAAAACAATTGCTCAGCTATATCAATAATAAAGCCACTACTGTGGAAACAAGGTTATGCTTCTCAATTGAGGTAATATGAGTGAATGGAGAATGTGTACAAAGAATATATGGGCGAGTGTGTAGCCTGGAGCCTGTCTGTCTGACTGTTTGCTTCATTTGCTTGAGTTAGGGAATCTGCTCCAGCAGGACACGTGCCATGGGCACATATCTTAAACAATCTGTCATATAGGGTGGTCATTGTCAAAACGACCAGGTCCAATAAAAACTAGTTCTGTAGTATAAACCATATTTTATCTAGCCAGTTAGAGTATACAAAATGCATTGTGGCACAACTAGCTACTTAAATTGAAGCTAAAGCATAAAGTTAATGAAGTAGCAACAAGACATTTTAACCAAAATAGTACATTAGAGGTTATAAAATGCATTTGTTTAAAAGTTAAAAAGAATAGTATTTACGTGTACGCTATTGACACTATTTTCTGGCCACAAGTACACTCAGATTCCTTTTCACTGGATACTTTTTATAAACAGCCCACCAACGTATTTATGTGAAGTAGGCCAACCAGCATTTCGCCTGCTGCTGTAGCTCTCTTCAGGTTTTTCTCGGTGATATGTAGAAAATGGCAGTCTGTGCAAACTGTGTGTGTTTTAATAATACTGGCTGGAGGTAGCAGTGTGGGTAAATTGATTTAGGAAGTTCATGCATGAGACAGAGTTGCTTCCATTTCTGGCAGAGTCAGACTCAGATTTGTCTCACAGTTGAGCAACATCTGCATTCCCCTACGGTATGGAAGACAAATTGATTTTATCTTTTCCAGCCTGTCAGCAGTGTGACAGAACATTATAAAACAAAATGCAACCACTGAATCCACAGGATGTCTAGGGCTGTACCTCATTCCACTCCCTAGTCACCTATGATGTGATTCAGTTTATTGTGAACACGAATTTGGCCACTAAATCCACTAAACACTTGGACACTGATGATTCAATTACCTGCAACACAACTACAAGGTCGCTCGTTAAAATCTAGCTATATAACACGCCATGACCAATATCCTTTGTTTGTTTTGGGGGGTTTTGTGCATCCACTGAACTGTTAAAATTACAGTGCTGTTTTGAAATATGCACTTGTCCTCTGATTCTGACTTTTATTAAAGCAAAAAAATGCCAAGGTTGTGCAAAACTAGCAATTGTCAAAGACTGTAGAAAAATACATTTTTATTTCTAGATTTATTGTTAATGATGCATTCTGGAAAGAGAGTGAGCATTTCAGTGCACTGGAAAAAATTTGACATTGGGACATGACTAGATTCCCACAAATTCCCTGGGCAGTGTACTGCTGAACCAGGGAGCAGATTGAGACACACTCTAACATGGTAACATGGTAAAATACATTATTATTTACTGTAGAATATGTCTAATATTACAATTAAAAAAAATAATGTTATTAATATAAAATTACTGTTATTATTGAACTTTTTTTTTTAAAGAACTTGTTCACCCAAAGATTAAAAAATAAATAAAAAATTGCTGATTTAGTTTTTTTACCCTCAGGCCATCCAAGATTTAGATGAGTGTTTTTAAGAAAGAAAGAAAAAAGCTGAAAAGATTATTCATTAAGGCATGTTAACTTAAACTCTTGCTTCTGGCCAAAAGCAAAAAGGTTCATAATCCATACACTGTAAAAAGTTTCAGACCTCCCCAACTCAAAATTTTCTAGTGACTGATTACATCTAAATTTTTCCATTGGCCCAATTGAATTTCTGCGAATTGAATTTTTTTAATTGCGGCAACAGCCTGTTAACATTGGCCCAATGAGAAATAATATATTGAGCCAATTGAAAAAAACATTAAATCTACCAAAGCATGTTATTGGGCCAATTAAATATTTTAAATAGTAGTAGCATACATTTTTTGTTTTACCTAATCTAAAAATGTATATTGGCAAATTTATATAGCTAAAGCAACTTTACTGATTTTTTTATTCCCCATTGTCCCAAAAGAAAATGATAAAAAAAATATTTAAAAAAATCTTACAATGATAAATACACTGAAATTTTCTATACAGTAAACCTTACAAAGTCATGCATTTTAATTCTCATAAGATACACAAAGTTGATGAATTGCACTTTAAACATTAATACATTCACAAACATGCCAAAATATCAAAAACGCCATAAAATGTAATAATTTATCTAAGGTTACTTCAACCAGTGTTTAGTGTTATGTCACCTGAATATTACTATTCTTACAAACATTCTCACTTCAAATGTTGGCCAAAATAATAATAATAATAATAATAATCTCATAAGAGGTACTTTGAACTTGAAGGGTTAGTTCACCTAAAAAATGCAAATTCTGTCATTAATTACTCTCATGTCATTCCACATCTGTAAGACCTTTGTTCATCTTCAGAACACAAATTTAGATATTTTTGATAAGATCTGAGAGCATTCCGTGCCTCCATATAGAGCTATGCAGCTTACACATTCAAGGTCCAGAACAGTAGGAAAGACATCATTAATCATAATCAACGTGACTCCAGTGGTTTAAACCTCAATTTTAGGAACCAACGCGAGTGCTTTGTTTGTGCAAAAATAAATATATAAATAACCACCTTATTTACTAAAACATTGATCTGCAACCCAATAAGGGAAGCACCACCTCACTTTGGATATTATTTTGTAAATAAAGTAGTACATTGTTTTTTGTTTTTTTTTCTGCAAACAAAACTCTTCATAAACCACTGGACTCACACTGAATACTTTCATGATGTCTTTCCTACTGTTCTGCGACTTGAATGTGTAAGTTGCATAGCTTCCTATGGTGGGTCAGAGAGCTCTCGGATTTATCAATAATATCTTAATATGTGTTCTGAAGATGATTGAAGGTTTACGGGTTTGGGTACGACATGAGGGTGAGTAATTAATGACAATTTCCATTTTTGGGTGAACTAACCTTTTACTGTAAATCCTTGTTGTACTCCATGTTGAGTGCATACAATAATCCAAAGAGTACAATACATACATTTACAAAGTCTCCTAAGTTGTGAAGCACCACCTCCTCTTCCAGGACAACGGAGACATTTAGCACACTTGACAGAGCTCTTGAAGTGTAACTGCTGCTGCTGCTTACTATTCCAGTTTTCATTGCAGTTGTGTGGTTCTCCAATGACTCTGTAAAAAATATTTAAAAAAATACCAATGTCAATATAAGTCTACATATAACTTCAATAACTTATGCAGCCTGCATTACACAGAGCCATGTCGCGCAAATTACATCTAAGAGCTCATAGTATTTGACACTAAAATGGAATTAACATATTCAATAAGAACTGAGTTAAATACTCACTGTGAAATTCATAGTGGTTTCTTTTTTACACTTCTTAGTTCTGACTAAATGGTGCCTTGTAAGTTCAGACCTAGCAATGGTGGGTTACACTGAGGGGAACAAAAAAAATGTTACAGCAGAAATGTTTTCCTTGGGTCTCATACACTTAATATAATAATCATAAAGTGAAATAAAAATAATTTAGTTCAATAAATAGTAACTTTAGGTAACCGAGAGAATTTATCGATAACAACAATTAGACGGACAGTATTTTGCTGAGTGTGTTTTTGTGCTGACATTTTAAGGACTACTGTGGACTCCTAAAGTTTTCATATTCCGCATATTCTGTGTGGTGGTCAGTTCACAGCAGTCATAGAAATTAATATTTCCAATACGTTTAGATTGAGTTTTACCTTTTACGGGCATTTTTACCTTCATAAAGACATTTTTTCTATAAATGTGCATCATCTTTTGAGTCAAATTCTTACATTTTAGTAGTCAATTAGAATAAGACATTTGTGCTGTTACCAAGCAAATGAAATCAGTATCAACAAAATTCATCTTTGCAATGCAGAGGAAACACATATGCTGCATTTGAAGTGGCATTTAGAAACATTTACAAACTGTTTAATGCAGCACATCAACCATTTAAGCTGCAGTTACGACTGCATAAATAATGTTCTGATATTTTAAACATGAATACTGATATTTGGAATTATTTAAAAATGAAGATACTTTAAATGTGAAATTAAAGCTGCCAGTAGGTGGCAGCAAGTCACTGTTAATAAGCGAGTCATTGTGATTGAACCAAATCATTTAAACGGTTGATTCATTCAGGAAGGAAACACCAACATGTTTCTCAAACATGAGACGCAAATTTTATTTATTTTTGATGGCGAAGTAGACCAAAAACAGGCAATGTTGTGTCTAAAACATAAGTTCCTTGATATTCCCATCTTGTTTATTAAACTATTGTATAAAATCAATATCACATTTATAATCATGTTGCTTTGTGGTTGAAAAAAACATTTTCTGCCCCCATATCTTGAATTTTGTGATCATTCTAAATGCATTTTAATAATAGACTGAATCATGCAGTGAAAGAACGCACTCTAATGCGCACGCGCACTAGTCTAACCTTCATCACGTAATGTATGCATGCACTCTGTAAGTGTGTTTTGTTTGGTTTTTGCAATATAACGTTACTCATAATGTCAAACCCCACATCGTTAAAACAGCAATTACGATATTATCGCAGACGGTATATTAGCCTATCGCACACCCCTACCGAGAGATCAGTATGAGCTAAACTATGTAATTATAACGCCAACATGACATGAGTACTGGCGTGAATTCACCGTTATTCTGCTAAATACAATGCAATTTATATAAAATGTATTGTGTCCTGAAGTAAAACATTCGGAAACTCGGTTTAATTCGTTTAGTGAATACTTATGTTAACTTATCAGAGGCGGTAATGTAATGTAATGTAATGTAAGGTAATGTAATGTAATACCCACGTTTTTCGTTTTTATGTCGAAATTAGTGAGACCTGCACTCTGTTTAACTTAAACATGTCTTAATAAAGACAAAGTTCAGTACTCACCATAACTTTAATTATGTAAAATCCAACTGGAAATGATGTTTTGTTGCTCCTCAGCATGGGCTCCGCCCGCTCTCTCGCGCTCAGGAATTTGAATCCGCCAACGGTTTATATCAGGCGCATGCGTACACGCGTTTTTTGCTCCAAGGGTTGTTCGGCCAACACAGGTTTTTTCACTTCTGCTTGATAGATTGGCTGAGCACAATTTAATATGCTGGGTGAATATATATTATTAATTTTAACTTCAAACCTTCAGCTAAAATTGGTACAATGTATTTTTTTGTTTGTTTGTTTGTTTGTTTGTTTGTTTGGGGGTAATTTTTGGGAAGCAATTTGTTGAGTCAATGTTTATTTGTCAGTTTCCACAATTTTTCAAAATGTAAATTTTTTACAGTGTAATAAAGCTTCCTACAGTGCAAAAGTCCATTCCCTGTTGTCCTTACAAAGTCATTTAGAACTGTTTTAGCTTGTAAACAGTGGTTGGTCTATGCATATTTCTCTGCTGAATAAGACTAAATAACATTTTCACTGGAGAAAGAAGTTTTATACATAAAGGACTTACATTTTAGCCAGAAGCAATTTTTGTTAAAAGACATAGCTTTTCACTTCACAAGATGTCAACTGATGGACCGGAGTTGTGTTGATTACTTGTAGATTATTGTGATGTTTGGTTACATTTTATTTTGATAGTCCACTTTAGACATTCTACTAACTATAAGTAACTTTGTTATTACGTGTTAACTAATTCTCATTAATTTGCAACTACATGTCTGCTAACTCTCAGAGTAGACTGTTAGGGTAGGTTTAGGGATAGTAGAATAAGTTGACATATACTTGCAAAGTTTCTGTTAGTCTATATGTTGTATGTGGTGGACCAATCAAAATAAAGTGTTAGAAGATATTAAGCTGGCAGTCTACTAATACTCTAATGACTGCTAGTTGATTTGTAGTTGCAATATTACTTACTGTTAGTAGAATGTCTAAAGTGGACTATCGAAATAAAGTGTTACCTGATGTTTTAAACAGCTATTTGAACTCTCATTCTGATGGCACCCATTTACTGCAGAAGATCCACTTAGTCAAGTGATGTAATGCTAAATTTCTCCAAATCTCTCCCAAAGAAGACACAAACTTGTCTACATCTTGAACAGCTTGAGGGTGAGTACATTTTCAGCAAATTTCCATTTTTGGGTG
Organism: Acrossocheilus fasciatus; assembly: GCA_036784905.1. NCBI lineage: Eukaryota > Metazoa > Chordata > Actinopteri > Cypriniformes > Cyprinidae > Acrossocheilus > Acrossocheilus fasciatus. The sequence continues at coordinate 21,940,720 of CM071943.1, forward strand.
AACTATTCTTTTATTTTTATTTATTTATTTTTATTTTTTTTAGGGGTGGGTGAAGGTTGACATCAATGTGAAGACCAACGTATTTAACAAAATTCTTCAAAGTATAATGGTTTGTCAATAGTAAAAATATACAGTACAGAACAAATCATGCATATCATTAAATGTTGTGGGAGAAACAATGTCAAACATGAACTGCAAACATGATGAAAGGCAGATTATCTGCAAGAACCAAAATGCTAGCAAAAGTTTAAAGCTTGTTTTCATTGTTCACTGGCCAACAGAGAAAATCAAAGAGCTTCATTTGCCACCATAGTCTTTTCCATTTTCATATAGCCTACTGCAGTCTTAAGGGTGAAAACACTAGAGATACTACATTAGCTTAGACTGTCATTAGCTTGTGAAGCTGCTATTGAAGTGCTGGACATTTTCATTCTCACCTTTACTTCAACTGTAGAGTACAGTCAGAGCCCATGGGAGAGCACACTGCGAACAGCCTGAGCACAGTGTGTCGAGAATGAGTGATGATGTAAATGCACAGTCTGAAATGAGCAATATCACATCGGAAAGCATGTGTTTCCTTGCCCCCAAGATAAACAGAACTCATTATATCTTAGCATTGATATATTATACACATGCTATAATGTGCATTGCTGTACTTTTTAACATTTGCATTCAGACACCATATTGTTTCTGTTTCAGAGTGTGACACACTTTTAAAATATGTGGTAATGTTCAGAACACTACATTCATTAAAGATTTGTTATAATGAAAGATTTGGTCATTGTAAGCAAAGGTGGGAGGGGAAAAGCTTTGCATATTTGCTGAGAAAAGCCGGCATTGGGATTTAGGTCACATACGTAAACCTGACTTAAACACTTTGGGGTCCATGTGAACCTTAATAACAATTCAATTCATGGATGGTCTACTGTGCAAGCCAGTGGAAGCATTACTGGAATCAAAGTGACCTACAGGTCTGAAACTTTCATCCCCTGACAAAGAAATCAAGATTTAGTATGTAGGGCACACAGAACTAAAGAAAGGAGAGGTCATTTACTTTCTTCTCTCATTGTTAAGGCCTTTCATGAAGACCTCTGCAATCCTGTTTATCTGTAAATTTACATGAGCTATTTTTGGCATGAAATGATAATCAGGGTTTCTTAGCATGTAATGCAGAATAACAAATCAATTATGTCTGTCTCTGTATTTGTTCTGAGTTAATTTACTGTCTACATTTCCCAATAAATCAAATGCACACTGACAAAGTACCCAATCCTACCTTTGTCTTCAACAAATTTATATACAAGAGCAATTTTTGTGTACTTCTTTGTTGAGTTTAGTTGTCGCTGCATGCTGGGGAATAACTATATAGATATACAAAGACACAAAAAATAGTTTCCTTTCAGCAAAAGAGACCAGTAATGAAAGGAATACATTTACAAAAATGTACTTTCAATTAGCCCTAAAATATGCATTTTGTAAATTAGTAGTTTTAAGTACTATTTTTTGCTTTGTTCTGACTTGAGACTTGGGCCTTGATACTTTCAAAAGTGATACTTTTACATTCACAGAAGAAAATGATATTGACAGGTTCATTAAAAGGTTATTTATTTTATTTATGGTCCTTACCTATTTTCCCAACCTTATACAGAAGTAAAGAAGGAAATTCTTACACAGAAAGAAATGTTCTCATTAAAGAAATGCTGCCATGGTACCCATGTTATTTGGTTATTTGGCAAGCACTTACTACAGGAATGGTCTCTCAGGAGTAACCTGGGGTCAAGTGTTTTGTTTATAGGAACTCAGTAGCTCTCAGTAGTTAATGGATAAGCTCCATGAAAGCCCAGATAGTACACTCACAGAAATAAAGGTACAAAAGCTGTCACTGTCACCTTTTCAGAAGGTACACTTTTGTGCCTTTTAGGTTCAAATGTGTACACTTTAAGTACTAATATGCAGGGCTCAAATTGAGGGGGGGATGCAGGGGTATAGAATCCCCCTGGTCGAAAAAAATGACAAAAAGCATCCCCTCTGTAAAACCACCATCCCCCCTTACGATCCCCTTTGGATGATTTTTTTTTAATTTTTTTTTTTTGTATTACATAGAACTTATCATGCACATGAAATGTTAAAATTCTCTAATTTTGGTTTCACTTTATTTTGATGGTCCCTTTAACACATTCTGTTGACTAGAAGTAACATTGGCCCTACATTCCTACTGACTCTCATTAGAGTGTTAGTAGTGTATTAGCTGACTGGTAGGGTTAGGGTTAGATTAAGTTGACAAGATCTTGCAAAGTTACTTATAGTCAGTAGAATATCTGTTGGGAGACCAACACAATAAGCAGTTAGTAGATATGAAGCAGACAGTCTACTAATACTCTTATGAGAGTTTGTTGACATGTAGTTGCAACATTACTTAGTGTCAACAGAATGTTCAAAAGGGACCATCAAAATAAAGTGTTACCCTACTTTTTTTTTTACGAACTAAATAACTGCGATTGGCCAATCAGAACTTGGTGCTGTAAGCAATTTCGTCATTTTTCGCGCAAAATGGTTCAAGCGCAACTTTTGAAGTTATTTTAAAAGAAGAAAATGATTTTTCCTTGATTAGAATTTAAAGACATTCTCCTGACATAATGTGTGTGTGTGACTGTGAGGGACTGAGAGACGATAGGAGAGCTGACATTATACAACTTTGAGAAAGAAAGAAAAAAAAAAAAACATCTTGAGAGTCCAAAAGCATTCACTGCACGATGAAGTCCATTAGAATACAATTAGAATGCTATAATTCCAGCAATTCCAGTATGAGTTTTATTGCACAAGCTTGTACTTTTCTGTATACCAGCACATGTGTGTGAGGCCGCGAGTTTTATAGCCTACAACAGTGCAGAGCAACGCGGTCTTTCATGAATGAATCAGTTTTTGAAAGAATGAGTGAGCCAGGGATTCAATGGTCCATTCAGTGGTCTTACTTCTTTCATTTCTATTGAATCAGCCATTTTGAACGAATCGTTTGATATGTATGATTCAGTAAGTTATTTATTAAAACAGGGACTTGCTGCCACCTACTGGCGGTTTTATTGTCATATTTATTAATCCATGACAGACCTAAACCAGCCAAGGTTCCAGCACAAAAACACATTCAGCAAAATATTGTTTAATTATCAATATTGACCAAAATTCCTCTATTTCAGGCCGAAGAAGGGGAAAAAAAACTATAAAATAAAACTTAAATAATAGTTAATTTAATAAGGCTAATTTTTCATTAAATAGAAACCTTTTTAAAAATGAGACCAATTTTGTAATCATTGTGTAAAATTAGCCACAAGAACCCCCCACCCCCGACCACACCATTTTCTTGAGCCATTCCGAGGTGGACTTGCTGCTGTGTTTGGAATCATTGTCCTGCTGCATAACCCAAGTGCACTTGAGCTTGAGGTGACAAACTGATGGCCGGATATTCTCCTTCAGGATTTTCTGATAGAGTGCAGAATTCATGGTTCCATCAATTATGGCAAGTCATCCAGGTTCTGATGCTGCAAAGCAGCCCCAGACCATCACACTACCACCACCATGTTTGACTGCTGGTGTGATGTTCTTTTTATGAATTGTTGTGTTGGTTTTACGCCAGATGCAACGGGACACATACCTTCCAAAAAGTTCAACTTTTGTCGTATTAGTCCACAGAATATTTGCCCAAAAGTCTTGGGGATAATCAAGATATTTTTTGGCAAATGTAAGACGAGCCTTTGTGTTGTTTTTGGTCAGCAATAGCTTTTGCCTTGGAACTCTCCCATGGATGCTGTTTTTGCCCAGTCTCTTTTATCTTTGTTAAATCATGAACACTGACCTTAATTGAGGCAAGTGAGGCCTGCAGTTCTTTAGATGACCTCCTGGATGAGTCGTCTTTGTGCTCTTGGAGTAATTTTGGTAGGCCGGCCACTCCTGGTAAGGTTCACCACTGTTCCAAGTTTTCTCCATTTGTGGATAATTGCTCTGACCATGGTTTGCTGGAGTCCCAAAGTCTCAGAAATGGCTGTATAACCCTTTCCAGACTGATAAATGTAAAGTATTTTGCTTCTCATCTGTTTATGAATTTCTTAAGATTGCGAAATGATGTGTTGCTCTTTAAACATGCTTCACTTTGTCAGACAGGTTCTGTTTAAATGATTTCTTGATTCAACAGGTCTGGCAGTAATCAGGTCTGGGTTTGGCTAGTGAAATTTAACTCCGCTTTCTAAAATAATGTGGTTAATCACAGTTCTTTCATGATTTAATAGGAGGGGCAATTCATTTTTCATGCAGGGAAAAATTTTAGTATCTACCACAAAAATAAATAAATAAATAAATAAATAATAATAAAATTAAAAAATTAGTTTTAAGATTAATAATCTTAAAGAATTCATATTGTGAGAAAATCAAATTTTCCTTGATCTTCTAGTAAAAGAGTTTGTTGCACACTGCAACTTTTAGAACTCAAAACCTCTTTCCAAGTCCAAAAAGAATGTTCCATAAACTAAGCTGCATGTACTAAAATTCTTGGATTTAACATAGGTCTGGCCACATTTAGCTCTTGGGTGGGGAATGTATGATATAACCTGTTTAACAATGTAAAAAAAAACAAAAAAAAAACCACTTGTATAACATCCTTCAGAAACACAGAAAATTTTGTCACGGCTGAATGTAAAGATGGATTTAAAAAAACAAACAAAAAAAAACAATATATTGTAGGTTTAGCAGTGAAACACACCCAAACTGCAATATGTTTAGCTCATCTTATCTCACTTACGCCATGCATTGTATTATAGATTGTATTGACAGAAGAGTGGTTTGGTCAGTTGCTTGAATTCAGTAACAGTACATGTGTTTCAATTTTAACATCCTTGTTTTTGTAGGAATGGCCCTGTTCTCCTACCTATTTTTTATTTTTTTGGTCCCACTTTATATTAGGTGGCCTTAACTACTGTGTGATTACTTTTGAATTATTCATTTGGTACAATGCACTTATTGTGTACATACATGTTTTTACATTGTACTTATATTTTTTAAAAATACCTATATATAAGTACATCTGTAATTAATTTCTGTAATTACATTTATAATTACACTGTTGACCCATCCCTTACACCTTAACCCACCCTTAAACCTACCCATACCACCAAACCTGTCCCTAACCTTGAAATGTGATAACCCGTATCACATTTCAATAGCTGAAATAGTGTTTTGCAATACAGTATGAACACAATAAGTACATTGTACTTATTTTTTCATGTAAGTACATAGTAGTTAAGGCCACCTAATATAAAGTGTGACCTTTTTTTTTCTCCCAGAGATGCTTCTAGGTATCATAAAACATTCTCCAAACTCTCAGCCCTGAAGTACATCTTGCAAGGACATCTAGTTGACCTGAAGATCAAGGCCATATTTCTACCAGCCCACAATCTTGTCCAAATCAGTGGACAAGTACGTAATAGCTGATAAACTGTCAAACTTGCAGCCCAACATCACCAACCATGGAAACCTTTCATGTAAAAAGCTCTACCCTCCCTAATAATGTGCACTCAGACAAACCTGTGTTACCAGATGATGCACCTACTTGAATGCAAAATCCAAACAATCTTCTTATGCAATCAACTTGTCAAAGTTGCATTGTTAATGAAGACAGGTTTCTTTTGGAACCATGAAAGGGTATGCAATGAAAATAAATAGTTTAACATGATAGCCTCTAATTTTTTGGAGTACTTAATCCTAAAACATATACGCCATGTGCGTAATACCCTTTGAAATGGATTGCATGTCACTTTGATGCCTCTGCTTAGTACGAATGTACTTAGTCCTTACTTTTGCTGTTTGCCAATACAAATAACTGATTTTAATAAACTGCTACTCACTTGATTTCAGTTGTTGTGGTTGTTGTCTGCCAATTTCCAAGTATTTTGGGACTGGTTCGAGCAGAGTCTGCAGAGAAAAAATATAGCTCTCAACACTGTCATTAGGTACAGACTAAATGTCTCGATGCTGTCAGGGTAATGTGGTTTGGTGAGTATCGCAACACAAGCAGGTAAAGGGACACAGAAGGAAACTGTTGGGTCTCTTAGCCATCAACAAGTACCTCATTATCCAGGATGTCTCTCAACAGCACCTTAGCTTTACAAACATATTCCTCACATGCTACTGAAAGAGATTATTCACCCCCCCCAAAAAACAAATTTCTCAGTGTATAATTTTGTCCATGCAATGAAATTTCAACAATTCTTTTGGACCCTACTGGCCTTCACTCTATAGACAAAAATATTTAGCAAAATATCATATTTTGTGTTACACAAAAGAAAGAAGGTCGTATATCCAAGCTCTGTACATTGACACTTTAGACCAATTTAATAAATTAACGATAGAAAAGTGTATCCAGTGTGCCTATATGATTCCTGGTTGAATATACGCTACAGCCCAATATACTGCACATTCATTTTGTAACATTGAAAGGTACAGTACCAGCAAGTTCAACTCCTTTGGTTTTGGGAGTGGCTTTGCGGTTCCAATTTATCATTTTCTTTGACATGACTTAAGGTGAGATGCATTCTTAAGCTTTTTCCGGAGACTACAGGTCATAGTGTATTTCCTTACATGGTTTCATGTTAACTTGAGAAATAATGACATTCAGGGTTTGAAATTAACACCCACCAACCCGGGTATAAATCAGCTTTTGTAGGTATTGCTGTCAAATCACTAGACAATTTGGCAGGTTACTTTTACGATATGTTCGCTCATTAATTTCTTGGGGAAGTTCATGCAAGCCAAATCTGAATTAAAATGAATGTTTCATCGTGTTTCATTTATTTGACAAATAATTTTGTATTGTACTGTCAGGGGCATCATGCACTCATTATTTTTGAGGGGATTGAAGGGTTTTATCACTGTATACTGCTGTATAACTGATATTGGCTTACAGTATGTCCCTACTGAAAAAAATAAAATATAATGAAACCATCACAGAAAATTACAAACATTACAAACCATCAACTTTTAACCATTAAAAGATGGTTTTCTGTAGTGTGTTTTGGGACATATTGATTTATTGGTTTTAACCATAGACTGTAAAAAAAGATGAATTTCTATCACTGCTGTGAACTGACCACACAGAATATGAAGAATATCAAAAACTATATCAGCTGTCCACAGTAGTCCTTAAGATATCAGCATAAAAAACTCAGAAAAATATCGTCTAATTATCTTTATCGATAAAATCCCTGAAAATATTGAGATATTATTTTTTTGTCAATCGCACACCCTTAGTACTGACACAAAATGATTTGCAACGGTCGTTTTGTCACGTCCAGTGTAGACAGCCTCAAGCTGTTGGTTTATTTCTGTATTTCTTTTGTTTGTTTGTTTGTTTTTTGGCTAGTAGAAGTTATGAATGGCCGGTAACTTAAAAATTTAGTAGCCAAACTGGCTGGTGAGTGAAAATTTTCATTTCAATCCTTGATGACATTGTATGGTATCCTATAAATTGGATCTTATCAACACATGTGACATTTACAAATAGGGCTTTTACAAGTAGGGCTTTTTTTCCCTACTTGTACAGATACAGACAATTCCACCACATGAACATTACAGCTTCTCATTAGTCTAGGTTGGTATTTTCCTTTTCAGTTTAGAGAGGTTTTGCTTGTCAGTGTGGGTGAACAATTGTTTTGGCTTATGTACAGACCATGAAACATTGTTCTGTTTTGTAAACATAGTAAACAACTAAATAATTTATGCTCATTGAAATACACAACAATCATTTTAGTGTATAACAACAAATATTTCTCTCTTCCTCACCCTGTTTTTTATCGTGTACTAAGACCGGCGTTGCAATTTTCTAGGGCTATTTGGCTAGGAACTATACTCTCATTCCGGCGTAATAATCAAGGAACTTTGCTGCCGTACCATGGCCGCAGCAGGCGCAGTGATATTACGCAGTGCCTGAAAGTAGTCCCCAGCTATATTATAACTAGTTTACCTAGCTGGGGACTACTTTCAGGCGCTGCGTAATATCACTGCGCCTGCTGCGGCCATGGTACGGCAGCAAAGTTCCTTGATTATTACGCCGGAATGAGAGTAGTTCCTAATCATATCAGCCTAGAAAATCGCAACTTTTCATTTTCCGCCGGTCTTAGTACACGATATAACTACAGAAGAGTCAAGTTTTAAATAGGACAAATATCGAAACTCTTTGGTCATTTTTGAACGCGATGCTACTGGTCTAATCGGATTCAATGATCTATGCTAAGCTATGCTAAAAGTGCAATAGACCCGGAGATCGGCTGAATGGATTCCAAAACGGTAAAACTCAACTTATTAACTCTGGGGGAGTTGGAGAATGAGCCTATTTCCAAAAAAAAGTGGAGTGTTCCTTTAACTTCTGCCCTAAGGTTTGGCATGTTCATGAAACTTGTAACAATTGTGGGAGTTCAGCCAGATGAAACTGAAAGAATCACAAATTTAAATGGATCTTTAACCAGCTCACTAGGTTTGAACAGACAAAAAACAGGATTTTCAGTTAATAATTCCTTCATTTTGGCTTCTCATTCATACAAAGATATCACACGCTTTAGAAGACTTGGAAGAGAGTAGATTGATAGTATAAACTACTTTAACAGTACATCATTTGTCCTTGTTGGCACTTGATAGCCTCTGTTCTTGTTTACTGTTGTTTAAAGGAAAGAATATGCTGGTTGTGTGTGTGTGTGTGTGTGTGTGTGTGTGTGTGTGTGTGTGTGTGTGTGTGTGTGTGTGTGTGTGTGTGTGTGTGTGTGTGTGTGTGTGTGTGTGTGTGTGTGTGTGTGCGTGTGTGTAAAAGATCAATCATATTAGTATCTAACAGCATGAAGGCAAGTATACGATCACCCTTTTCAAGACAAACCTCCCTAACAAGCCAGAAGGAGCAAGGAAGAGTCAATAAACTACTATCTTCTTGCCAATCAAAAACTAGCAAAAATGGATTATGATTAAATGAAAGGACACCAACTTCTTGCAAACTTCCACCCACTACTAGAGACTAAAAGCAGTGCAATACCAAAAGCAGTGCAATACCAAGTTTTATAGGAACTGGTATATATTGACTTATCAAGGCTAAGTTGGCATTTACAATTAATAATATTGTAACAATAATAATAGTGATGAGGTACATAAATGCAGAAATTTCAGTCCTCTGATAAGACTGTGCAATACCATGTGGTGTCCAACAAAAAATGGTTGGAATGGTGTGGTTCAAGGGTGTCTGTTACCACTAATGGGTTGTCACCTTCATTGTTACTGAGCTTGCGCTTAAAGAATTACTGGAATGCAGCATCAGAGAATATATCCTGTGAACGCAGCGGCCTGACCCTGAACAGAAAATATGTAGAATAATGGAGTAAATAAAACCTAACATAATGGTCCGGCGTTCATTTCTTTGGTGGAGATAAAAGACATCATCGCATTTTTTGTTTGTTTGTTTTGGTTTGTTTTTGTTTATCAAAGTACAAAGTGCTATAAACATTGTTTAACTTAAGTGCTGTTCTTTTGACTGCTTGTTTGATATGTACTTCTGCCTTTTTACTTTGCAAATTTATTTTTTTTTGTTTTGTTTTTTAATAAAAATAAAACCACCAGTGGGAACTAAACATTTCAGCGTACTGTTGAATGAATGAATGAATGAATGAATGAAATAACACCATCAGTAATATTAGTCACTATGGTGACTAATAACTAAGTAACCCCCCACCCCACCCCACCCCAAATCTATGTGTACTTACTGTCACATGGTTACTGGTAGTTAAACAGAAAATACCACAGGTGAATGCAACTGCAGGTGTCCCATGTGTACATGCATTAGCAGACTAGATATATGGGTGTGCCTCACTAAGGTGTCGATATTACACCTTCAGGGATGGTTCCAACCAACAAATCTCACAAAGCTTCAACTTGACTGTCACTCAACAGCAAATATTTTTGTGTCTCGCAAAGCCTTTTTTAATTATCCTTCTGATGGATTTATTATTTAATCACATCTTCTTTATGTTTACTTCAAGAAAAACAAAATGTAATCATTTAATCTTTAGTTATTTATTTATTTATTTATTTGTATGTTTGTTTGTTTGTTTGTTTTATTTATTTATTTATTTTTGAAAGGTACTAATCTGCTGTTGTGGACACCATGTTGTAAGGGTTCAATGTAACATAAACCAATGGCAATTTGCAGTTAAAGGGTTAAAGTTCATAATTTATTGTAGTACACTGTTATTGGTTTACTGATGGCATATTCATTGCTTAAAGGGTTACTCCACCCCAAAATGAAAATTTTGTCATTAATCACTTACCCCCATGTCGTTCCAAATCCGTAAAAGCTCCATTCGTCTACAGAACACGATTTAAGATATTTTGAATGAAAACCGGGAGGAATTGTTGAATAAAGTCGTTATTTTTTTTTTATTTTTTATTTTTTTCTTATTTTGCTTACAAAAAGTATTGTATCTTCATAACATTACAGCTGAACCATTGATGGCAGATGGAGTATTCTGACGATGTGTTTCATACTTTTCTGGACCTTGACAGTGCAAATTGTTTGGCAGTCAATGGGACAGTCACAAGCCTCCCGGTTTTCTTCCAAAATATCTTAAATTGTGTTCCGAAGATTAACAAAGCTTTTACAGGTTTGGAACGACATGGGGATAAGTGATTAATGACAAAATTTTCACTTTGGGGTGGAGAAACCCTTTAAGAAATGAATATGCCATCAGTAAACCAATAACATGTAACACTTATGAACTTATAAAACAGTGTACTACAATAAATTATGAACTAAAAAAAGATAAACAAATATCTATATCTGAGAGGATTTTGCTTTTGCATCTCATCAGATATAAGGAAACTGACATACAAAGTGCCTTCAGCTAATAAAACACTATGTGTCTTTTTGTCAAATTAAAATTCCATTTATCAGCAAATACATTTTTGGCAATAGAAATACAAGCAGTGACTAATTGGTTGGTTAACTGGTTGCTCATACCCTCATAACTAATACTTTGAGTGGGGCCTACTAATAAAGCCTTTATCTGTAGATAAATCTACCTATATTATCTGTAGATCACAGGAAGTAGCCTATTAGATAAGCTTTCTTAAAACCCTTGGTCAGAATGAGGCCAGGATGCATCAAGGACTAGTAGTAGAATCCCATCAAACCTCAGTATTGTACTGTTGATAAGCTGTTGTTTTTATTCATGAGTATATATTTCATAATTACTGTCTTATTTATTTATTTATTTATTTTATTTTATTTTATTTTTCAGCTGACAAAAAAGATCTAATTACTCAGGGTAAGAAATAATGGTGATGGTTTGACACATGGGCATGTTGTTTTGAGAACAGTTACCTGAATATTGCACATACCATAATATAAATGTTGCACATACTGCACATGCTTGACCTTAACGTGAATGGATAAGCCTTGATGCTACAGGGGCTTTCTTTCTGAGCATTAGTGACAACAATATTATGCCTACAAACAAGCCACACATCATGCAAGAGGGAAATGATGAGAACAAGTATGAGCAAGTATGAACAAGTGATGAGCTGCATGTATCTACTAACAAAAAATAAATAAAAATAAAAATTCTAGACAAAATGTTACATGTTTTAATGACCTGGCTAAAATGTTACTTGACTCTATAGTGTAATATATAAACTAACAATGAAGGGCTACAAAAATGCTGCCTTTTATAATGTTCCTCTCTGCATATGCATGCAAAGCAATGATATATATTATGGTATATGGTTATGGTGGAAATATCTTTCATTTTCTATTGTCAAATTATTTAACTGTCAAGACCCTAAATAAAAACCTACTAAAAGTGTGTGTGTGTGTGTGTGTGTGTGTGTGTGTGTGTGTGTGTGTGTGTGTGTGTGTGTGTGTGTGTGTGTGTGTGTGTGTGTGTGTGTGTGTGTGTGTGTGTGTGTGTGTGTGTGTGTGTGTGTGTGTGTGCGTGTGCGTGTGCATGCATATATGTATCTACATATGTATGTTCGAACATCCTTGCAATGTGCTTGCTTATTTTGTAGCAAAGTCACCACAATACATAACCATTACATAAGAACCCAGATACTGTCTTTTCTTAACAAACAACAAACTTTGTGTCATAAGTATGTGCGTGTGCACTGTATGTCTTTGTAGGAGGTGCTGCTTCATGATGTAATGACACACCTCCAGACCGCACTATAAAAACTTTATGGCAAAAGGTGAGTCACATGTTCCTTTTGAAAGCAACCGACCAAATTAAGAAGAAAGGAATTTGGCTGTCATCTCTAGAACTTCTCTTCGGGAAAATCTGCAAGACTTAAAATGGCCAAAAACACCAATATTCGAATCAGCTTCCCAGCAGTCTGCTTTGTCTGGCAGATTGCTATGATTATCCTGTTTGGTGTTTTCATCCGTTATAATGAGGAGTCTGACACTCACTGGATCGAACACAGAAGAAGGAAAAATATTTCCACAAATTTAGAGAATGACTTTTACTATAGATATCCAAGTAAGTAACTAACAAACCAGAATGTTTTGCTGCAACATTCTATATTTACTGCTATAGCATTGTTAGCTGTATACATTTTGAAGCACTAATTTTCTCTACTTTCTTTCTGTAGGTTTTCAGGATGTGCATGTGATGATCTTTGTTGGTTTTGGATTTCTAATGACCTTTCTGAAGCGTTATAGTTTTGGTGGAGTCGGCTTCAATTTTCTCATCGCAGCTTTTGGAATTCAATGGGCTCTGCTGATGCAAGGCTGGTTTCATTACCTTGACGAAAATGATGGGAAGATCAAAATTGGGGTTGAGAAGTAATTGATTTTATTTTATTCTACTTATTGTCACAGTATATGTTCACCTTCATGTTTAGGCCTATAGCATCACTTGACTGACATGCTTTCTACAGGACACTGAGCATTCCATGTTCCATTTTTGAAGCGATGCTCAACTTTAATCTGTATATGTAGAATTTAACTGTCATTTTTCAATTCAGTCTCATTAATGCAGATTTCTGTGTGGCCGGCTGTCTCATTGCATACGGCGCTTGCCTTGGAAAAGTCAGTCCAGTGCAGCTGATGGTTCTTACTCTATTTGGAGTCACCCTGTTTGCTGTTGAGGAGTATATCATTCTTGAACTCCTACATGCAAGTTTACAGTAAAACCACTTATTGTCATATTACCAACATAAGAGAAGGAATTTGTCATTTTTTATTATTTCATACTTGCATAGGCAAAAGATCCTGGTGGTTCCATGGTCATCCACACTTTTGGAGCATATTATGGTTTGACCATATCTTGGGTCTTATATCGACCAATGCTATCGCAAAGCAAGCATTTACAAGGATCTGTTTACCACTCTGATGTGTTTGCAATGATTGGTGAGTAGTGAAAGAACATCTCTAACAGCTTTTCTTCATTGCATCAAGCAGGGTATAACAAAAGCTCCCGAATATAAACAATATAAATAGCTAGATTATTTTTGTTGAAAATTATTATGGAAAAATAAAATGTAAACGTAATGGGCTCTACAAGTGCTGTTGATTTTTCAAGGTATTTTAAGCAACGTTTAAATACATATTTATTTAAAATAACCACTTTAGTGTAATTTTCTATTTAATCATATTTTGGCATTTCAAAACCTCTTACCCCCATTTATGTAAACTGATGTATTACAGTGAAGGCATTCTGCATTTCCCCCCTCTGTCAGTCAAATCACATTTACTTAAAAACAAAAATCTCAATAGCTACATGTGCAACGTTTAAAAAAAAAAAAAAACGAATGTTTGAATCAAATTTCACCCTTTTGGCAATGATGAAAGAAAATAAGATCAAAAGTTCCCTTTGCCTGTTCCTGTTGTATAGGTTATCAAAATGTTCAGAATTATTCCTAATTTTTGTCCCTCTTCCTTTAACAGGCACTCTCTTTCTTTGGATGTACTGGCCCAGTTTTAATTCTGCTATTGCAGATCATGGAGATGGCCAGCACAGAGCTGTTATAAATACCTACCTCGCACTGGCTGCCTCAGTTCTCACTACCTTTGCCATTTCAAGTATCTCACAGAAACATGGAAAGCTCGACATGGTAACCAAATCTCTGGTGAAAACCTGAGTTGATTTTTAATTTTTAATTCATAAAATAACCCTTAGAATTTCTTTACATTATTTAGGTACATATTCAGAATGCTACCTTGGCTGGTGGTGTTGCAATGGGAACAGCTTCAGAGTTCATGATTACCCCTTACGGCTCTCTGATAGTGGGATTCTGCTCGGGCATTGTTTCCACACTTGGATATCTCTTTCTGACTGTGAGTTTTGTGTGTTTTATAGTACTGAAAATGTTCAAAATAACATATTGAAGTACAATAAGCATATTATTTATTTATAATATACGTGAAACGGTTTTAAATGTACTTTATAATGCACTGTTAATTGTCATACTTTTTTTTTTTTTAAATGGCCAAACTTATTTGAAGTCTAAACTGAAAATTGTATAAGCATTTTTGCAACCAAAATCACTTTCTTATTTATTTTTTCCTTATTAGCCTTTTATGGAAAAAACTCTCAAGATACAAGACACTTGTGGTATACATAACCTACATGCAATGCCTGGAGTTATAGGTGGTATCGTTGGAGCAATTACTGCAGCTTCCGCCAGTGAATCAGTTTATGGAAAAGAAGGGTAAATATATATACACACACACACACACACAAACACACACACACACATACATATATATGTATGTATATACAGAGTCACAGTTGGCATCTGTTTGAACTGTTGCGGTAAATAAAATGAAAGCAATCTATCGCATGATGTGTCATACAGTGGTTTCTGTTCAGGTTGATTAACACTTTCGACTTCAAGAAAGCCACTGCTAACAGGACAGTCAACATTCAGGGTGGTTACCAGGCAGCTGGTCTTTTTGTAGCAATAGCATTTGGGCTTGTAGGTGGAGCTTTGGTTGGTGAGTGCAAATGTAGTTAAACAAATTACTTTAGGTGTTTTTATAAATATGCATTAGAGCTGACATTTTATGTTACGTTATTTTCCAGGTGGGATATTAAAGCTGCCAATCTGGGGAGACCCAGCAGACGCCAACTGCTTTGAGGATGAAGTTTACTGGGAGGTAAGAAAAGTGTTTTTAGATTACCTACATGGCATTAAGTTAAACAGAACTGATAAATTTGAGGATTTATATGTCAAAAGACTACTTGGTTTATAAATGGGGGCAAATAGAATTTGTGGTGTTTATTTTTAGGTTCCTGAGGATGAGGAGGAGAATATTCTCTCTAGACACCCAAACATGAACCACACAAGAGGCATGCCAGATACGTGAGTATATATGTTGTTAAGTTTAAAATCACTTTGTATGAAATTAATATCAAATTGCAGTTAAGAGATTAAGAAATTGCTGTTTAAAATTATGTAATGTAAATACTTTGTTTGGAATCTCTTATGTACACAGATATCAACGAAGTCATGTGTAAGAAGAAAAAAAAACTCCCTGAAAAACTCCACTTCCTGCAGAACTTCAGCTGTGAATGATGTTTGAATAAGAATGATGAAGGGTTTACAGATTGAGACTAGATAAACTACTCAATGGAAATTTTTAAGTCTGTCATGTGCTGTGGGTTGTACAATGTCATAATCCTAAAGCATTTTGTCTGTAGCACCTGACTAACCAGTGTTGCCACTGCTGCTTCCACAAAAAGAAATCTAAAAATGTGTTTATTTCCTTTTTAAATGCTTTATATTCATACACCAATGATGTGAAACTTTTATCTTATCTTTGTTCGCAATCAAACTATATACTGTACATCAGTTCAATATTAATTGCATTTTTTTGCATTACTACTTATAATAATAATTGATCAACAGAACAGAACAAGATTGAGTTGTTTAAACTATAGCCTACATGAAAAGTTAACTACCCATGTTATTTAACCTCCCTAATGAAGTCAATTTTTTTTTTTTTTATCATATATCTTTTTTTTTATTCTTTTTTAATATATATATTTTTGAGCACTGAAGGACGTTGACGCTACAACGTGATTGGCTTTGACAGGCTCATTTGCATATTTGCCTGAGGCCATTATTTGAAGGAACACTCTGTGAGAAAAGAAACTTCCTACTGTCTGGAATGTTGAGAGCTACATATTCAACAAAACTATTTGGGCAAAAGTCCAGTTCATTAAAATAATAAGTGATCATTCCCATTAGACAGCATCAGACCTCTCTAGATGATGTCTTGGAATTATTTTTTGGATTTATTGTCACTAAAATCGTTGTCTACTACCATGGATAGTCTCTTGTGTCTTCCCTTGTCCCTTGTCTTTGTTAACAATAAACTTTTCTACCATTGGCAAGAAACGTAGCTATTTTTTTAACACACCAGAGAAAATAATGTTTCTGACATTTCTTTGAAAGTTGTCATGGATCAAATTAGGGATGGTGCAAAAACTAGCAAACAAACAAACAAAAAATCATTGCTGTGCATAAAACTAAGAAGAGAGAACAGACTCTGTGGACCAGATTAGCTACACAGCTGGTGTTTTTTACTCTAATTGACCTAAACTTTTTACCTAAAAGGAAGCGCTTAGAAAGTGGCAACTAGGGTGGGAGGAGGTAACAAGTGAGGAAGCAATTTTAGCTGTAGACTTTTACATTTTTAGTTGTACATTGGTAATAGTCAATGCTCCATGCCGACTAGATAATGTGTTGATGTCGGCCCTTGAAATTGAACTATACAGCTTCCAACTAAATCCAAAATGACTGCTTTAATATGTTTTCTTAATTAAATTAAAATTATTTCAAGCAATTGAAACAGACATTAAAATAGGCTACTGTAGGCTACATTGTACAGTTTTTAAAGGGTTAGTTCACCGAAAAATTAAAATTCTGAACGTAATCAATGTAAACAGCGTTTTTTTTTTTTTTTTTACGTTAAGCATACGCACGCTGTCTACTGAACGTAAAACCGTAAACAGCCAATGGACATAACTTAGAATGGGAGATGGATCGGTTTGTGAAAAGGAAGAGAAAAGCCATAGATGAAGTCACACAGACCCAGGCAGGTGCTGATAATTCAAAAGCTAAATGTAGAAAATATAACAAGGCATATCATGCTCTAGGGTTCACTCACCGTGTCTATACCGGGCACTAAAGTTTTCGCATCGCGCCGCAACAGCTAGAGGTTGTTTACATTGGATGCGACAAAGCAACCGTTGCAAATCATTTGAGAAAAAACGACAACAGCTGTGGTTAAACAAGATAAAATGAGCGGACTGGACAGAAACGATCGTCAAAAATGCTCGCATTTGCAGCGCACACTTCTTATCAGGAAAGGTTCAATAAATTATTGTGTTTTGTTGTTATGGGTATGTCTAAAGATTTCTTATGCATCTCTCTACTATGTCGTGTATGAAATAATGTCTGGGTGCATGTGTGTAAAACAACAATTGATATGCTTAATCATTTGTAACTGTATACATTGTTGTGATTAACTGTAGCTGGAATAATAATGTAGCTGCAAAAATAGGGTTTCACTTTATTTTGATGGTCCCTTTAACACATTCTATTGACTATAAGTAATGTTGCACCTACATTTCTACTAACTCTCATTAGAGTGTTAGTAGTGTATTAGCTGACTGGTAGGGTTAGGGTTAGATTAAGTTGACACGTTCTTGCAAAGTTACTTACAGTCAGTAGAATATCTGTTGGGAGACCAACACAATAAGGAGTTAGTAGATATAAAGCAGACAGTCTACTAATACACTTACGGGAGTTTGTTGACATGTAGTTGCAACATTACTTACTGTCAACAGAATTTTCAAAAGGGACCATCAAAATAAAGTGTTACCAAAAAATAGTTGCCTGCTGAAAATTGAAATATATATATACATCTTCATGACCAGTGTTGGGCTAGTTACTCAAATAATATATATAATATATATATAATATATAATATATTACTCATTACTAGTTATTCCTTTCAAAAGTAATATTGTTACTTTACTTATTACTTTCTGGCAACAGTAATTAGTTACACTACTAGTTACATTACTTTTTCTTCACACCCCACAGAAGTTTTAACTGTGTATCTTTCACATAAAATTCTTCTAGAATGTTACTAATAACATATTTCTGCCTCATCATTTCACCAAAATCCACATTAGATGGCAGTCAAACGTTATTAAAAACACTCAATAGTAACTGATAGTGACATTCAATTAGAAGTGTTGTATTAATCTCATTAATTGTCATGTGTAGCTTGAAGCTAATTGTAATTTTGTATAATTTTCGAAAAATATTTTTTTATTTATAGTAATATAATGTACCACATGCTGATCAGAGGGATGTGGGTGGGATGTCATGCTAGTAAAGTAATACACAACAGTGTTCAGATCATCTTTTTCCTGACAAAATCAATATAATGCAGTATTTCTATCTGCTGAATGTAAGCTTTTCCATATTCCAAGCCTGCCTGCTGCAGTGGGGACATCACATGCATGTGCGAGTCGTGAGAATTAAAATAATTCTAGGAAATATTTGAAAATAAATCTAGGAAATATTTGATTGTTTGATTTTAAATCAGCGGGGCTGAGGCATCAAAAGTAGCTAAGTAACTAAGCTGTTTTATGGATGATAACTGTAATATTATTACTGAAATTTTATTAGTAATTAGTTACACTACTATTTACTGCAAAAAGAAAATATCACAGTGTTTACTTACAGAAAAAGGATGTGTCACTCGATATGGCCGCTCAAACGCAGGAAGCCCCACCTTCTGAATGAAACAGCCAATCGCTAATCGGTAAAGTCAGTGTGTCACTCAGCTACAGTTAGAAGTCCCAGTTGCTATAGAAACAGTCGGTGCTCTGAGATGTGCGCTGAGGACCGCGCACTGGCTGATCTAGCCTGAAAAATAAGCTTTTTATAATGCTATTTTAGCAAAAGAAACAACATTTATGATAAAATTGTTGACAGATTTCTTTGGTAATTTCAAATATGAAATTTAATCGTAAGCTTAGTGAACAGTTTTGGAGAATTTGATGTTTCCCCATTCAAAGAGATAGGAGCTGCACTTGCATGCCCGAGAGGCGTTTCAAAGATGGCCACCGAGTGACATGAATTGTCTTAAAGAGACTTTGGTTATATATAGAATGAGGCATCAGTTTAATGTCGGGGATTTGTCGTGCCGCATCGTGCCGCACCACATCCAATGTAGACAGCGTCACTGATTATAATGGGTTATTTTGTCGCGGTGCAACACAATGCTCGCATATGTAGACAGGATTTTTAATGTCGTTGGTGAATTTAATGTCGAACAGTGAATAACAGTTATTCTCTCCATGCTATTTTTCAATGTTTAAAGTAATTTTTGTTGTTGTTGTTGTTTCATAATATTTAGTGAAATTATTTGGTAGTCTGAGGTGGGATGGGGATTCGGGCGGGGTGGGTGGTGCCTGATTTTTTTATAGGTTTAAAGGGGGGCGCGACCAAAAAGGTTTGAGAACCTCTGCTTTACTGCAAGAGTTGCTTACATGTGGTCAGAAAGTACTATAAGTGGCTGACTGGTTGTTGGTAAACTTCTACTCTGATCAAAGGCTCTCATAGCTAATGATTCCCCCTTTAGAAAACCTTGTGATAATGCAAATGAATTTCTGTAATTTGATCCCTGTGTTATACAGTATATCAGAGCTGCAAGTCTTCAAAGGGTTTGAAAATGAAACCTTCCCCCTTTAACCTGATCAGTATAACTTTCCGGCTCTACAACTTTAATAAATAGTGTGTTCTGTGTGAACTTTGTGAGTCATCCTCTACTTTTCCTTATCCTGTACTAGTGTCCATCCTCAAGTAGTGTATCATGTTTTTACTGTCCTTCTTTGGTAATCAGTGATGTATCTACAGTACGTTAGTAATAGTGGATGAGATGACTAAAACCATGTATAATATATTTGAATATATATTTATTTTTAAAGACTTACAGTATATATTTTATTCATTGAAACTACTTATACTGCTTCTTCCAAAAGCCTAATAATAAATATTAAAGGATTTTTAGTTATTATGTAAGAACCTGAATAACAGTTGTTGGTAACATGAATATCATTGCCAATAGATTTTTAGGGAATCAACAGTGAAGGAAATTGCTTAAATGTGCATTCTTGTTTGTGTTCAACATGAATAAATAAATAAATAATTTAATTTAATTTAATCAGTTACTTGTAGTGTCCTTGTAATTATTTGTAACATAGCACTGTATTTTAGTCATGTTTCGCATGTGCATACTATATAGTTTTTATACTAATTACAATAACTAGGTAATAACTAGGTACTAACCCTGAACCTACCCCTAAACCTAACCTAATTTCTTAGGTAAGTACATGTAAGTGCATGTACTGTAAAATAAAGTCCAACCCATTTACTAGCAATTTCTGAGGGAAATAGTTTCAAATTAAATCATACACCTTTTTTTCCCCCCTAGCCACTCCCCTTTTGATAATATCAGATTCACTATTGTGTATACAGTTTCATAGCTACCTGTAGTTGCTGAGAATCATTTCGTGTGAGACTGTCTGTCATGTATTAGGAAACAAATGAGTTATAGTGTAAACCATGCATTATTTGTTCCCAAAGCAGTCCTGGTTCTAGTTGTGCAGGTATATCCAGTCATGGAAAGTTACTGGAATCTATGTCGGTTCCCATGCAGCTGAGTAAGTTATCATCTGAGAGAACGTATTTACAGTAAAATACTTCTCTCAAAATTGGATTTGTCAGAACAATAAGGTATGTGCATCAGACCACCCAAAAATAAATTACTAAGACCATGTATCAATATTAATAAAATATGGGGCATTTTTTATTACCTAGGTTGAAGGGGGACTCCTATTTTTAAATAATGAAAAATAAGTACTAGCAAAATTAAAACCCTGAAGAACAATTACGTTTACACTAGAGAATTGAATAAGCTGTTTTGTTGAAATTATGAAAACAAAACGATTGTGAGTGCAAATGGAAGTGAGATCCCCTTGTAATGGATGATAGGGTGCTTGATTAGTATAAATAATTAACATTAATTTGAATTATTTCAGGGGAAACAAATGGGGTAATCATTTATAATTATTATGTAGATGTGGATATACAGAGCAAGAAGGATGGTCCCTTTTTAAGGTATCTCCTTTGTTGTAGACCTACACATGCTAGTCGCAATGAGACCTGATTGTGGTCCCTTGTTTTGTAACAGCTGAGAGCAAAGAGGATTACACGAACAAAAGCCTCTGTGGATGGTTGAGGAGGATATCCTGAAGCCAACGGGCTTTGTTTACATCATTGTATCTACCACAGAGCTAACACAGGAGCACTAAAATATGCAAATATGCTTAATAACCAAAGAGCTGCAGCCATGAAGAACACGGTGGTTAATGCCTAAGTCCTTCATTTTGGGAAGAAATCTCTGAATGTTCTGTAAATGGGCTGAAAGTTGCAACACAAGGGGTTAGTTCAATATTTTTATTCCCATGCCGGTGAAGACAAAATCCCATGCACCTGAATTTCAAGGTTAGCCTTGTAATATTTTAGAGGTCTTTCAGCAGCTGTGAGTGAAAGACACTGGTCTCAGAGCAGTGGTCCAGGGGGCGACTGCAATCCAGCTGTGTTTTTAAATGAGGAACATCCATCTGAGCCTCTTTCCACTACTTATTGGCAAAAGAGAACAATCAGCTAGATAGAGAGAGAGCTCCACGCTGTGGTAAGAATTCAGCACACACACACACACTCAAAAAACATGTGCTTCCACTTAATTAGAAAATGTACACAAGTACATGATGGATTTGTGTTGCATATTTTTAAAGCTGTGTGTTACGCTTTCTTATTCTTAAGAATTATATTTGTTGCTGTTGCATTACACTTCATGGTTGAAAAGCCCAATTATGGCTAATTATGAATTTATAATCACATCTTCCCTTGTGCTTCACATTCCACTTGAAATAAAGTTGAACTATGTGAAATCTATATTTGTATTTAGATGTTTGCCCATCTACTTGTATCTAAAATGGTATACAGTGCAAAACACCTGCACCTTGTGTGTGTTTTATTAAATTGTTGATTAATACTTCTGCTTTCTAATGCATTAACATTTGTATTGGCTGAATTGTAATGCCAGAGATGTGTGTATTTGTCCATGTTGTTAATGCAATGGCTGTTGAAAGTGTTGTATAACCATATAATCATTTGAGCATGTCAGTGAAAAACACGGTTCGGAAAAATAACACTATTCACATCAAAACAACTGCCTGACCTGGATGTTTTTGCCCAGTTGTCCTTTAAGCTTAAGCTTTTATATACATAATTTATAATATTTGAATGATTTTTGAATTGATTTTGAATGACCAATGATGCATGAGGCTGCTGGAATAATATGCAAAATCAGATAAATAATGTATTTTTTTTGGCTAAGGCATTAGCACAATGGTGTTCTTAAACAAGCGCCATGCAATGAAAGAAACAATTTTGTTTATCTTTGAAACCCATATGTTTTTTTTTCTATTGAAATCAAACTTGCGAGAAGCCAGCTGCGTTGACTGCCTTCCTTTGTGTTTGCAAAGACTCAGGGGATTCCTAACTATCAGGTCAATCAGACTATGATGGCACTGTGGTGAGGGTGGAATCCAAACTTTCTCATCGAAACAGGAATCTTTTTTGTATGTTAATGAGTGAAGAGGCGGATGTAAATGAGATGATTTAGATACGGAGCTCCCAATCCAGCTCCTGTCATAACAAAAAGTTAATTAAGAAAATAATCATTCTATTCAGCACACTCATTCAACTCTCCCCCACATTCCCTAAAGACAAGCAAAAAAAATCAACTTTGTGTTTTTCTTACAAATGAGAACGCTGCATTACCCATTCAGTATGCAGCGAGTTTGGTGTTGGTTATTCAAATCAGGGTTGCCTGTGGAAAAACCTAACTCAATTACTTTAGGGAGCCCCAATCGTCTATGCAAATATGTGGATGTATACATAGTGTTTACCTACAGTGTCAGCCTAGTTTCCCTTGACATTTTCATTGACTAATATTCCTTTAAAAGGCTTCCTTAAATCTGGCATTTACCTGTGAACATTTATGCTCAGGGCTGTTTATTTTTCCCTTATTACATGGCGCTCTGGAATACTTACTTTTGGTCAATTGCAACATTCAGTGCTCTGATATAATGTTCTGATAATACTGTATATCCGGGGAACTGAAAGCATTATTTATTTTGTGTGTGTGTGTGTGTGCGTGTGTGCGTGTGTGCGTGTGTGCGTGTGTGTGTGTGTGTGTGTGTGTGTGTGTGTGTGTGTGTGTGTGTGTGTGTGTGTGTGTGTGTGTGTGTGTGTGTGTGTGTGTGTGTGTGTGTGTGTGTGTGTGTGTGCGTGTGTGTGTGATCGCACATGTGCAACATCCTTTTCTTCATGAATGAATGACTTTGATCTGAAAAAGTAGTAGGGAGTTGGAAAGTGAACTTCTGACTTTTTGGCTGCATTGCAATGATTTCCTAATCTGGAATATATTCAAAGATTGCACATCTGAGGAACTGGTTATTGAAAATACAGTCTGTATAAAAAGTTTACACACCCCTGTTTAAATAGCAGCTTTTTGAGATGTAAAATCGTGTCCAATCTTTTCCACATTTAAATTTAAGATTGAAACCACTAAAATTCACATAACCAATGGAGGTGTTTGTGTTTTATTATTTGTCCTCAAAAAGCTGTTGTTTTAAAGGTCATCATTTACTCACCCTCAAGTTGGAAAAGTCAATGGCTACCGTCAAATTCTTGATCACCAAAATTCTTCAAAATATCTTCTTTTGTGTTCAACTGAAGAAAGAAACTCATACAGGTTTGGTACAAGTGGAGGGTGAGTAAATGATGACAGAATATTTATTTTGGGGTGAACTATACCTTTAACAAGGGTGTGTAGACTTTTTATACCCACTTCATAGGCCTAACATTTAAATTAAACTCTCCTCAAATGAACATTCATGAAATTACTTTGAATAAACTCTAGTTCATTTTTGATGATCGAGATTTAAGATCCAGTCAGTGAAATCATCTGATCTTCCCATCACTAGGTTGCACTGCTTTCTTGTTTCAAGTGCAACTGGTGCAGTCTTGCGTCTCAGTTTGTGACTGTATTGAAAATGAGGCTTTCAGATTCGGTCTTAGTATTTTTTTGTTTTGTTTTTTGTTTTCTCTTAGAGAAAGCTTGAAGATAATATAAGCTCCTGGTAAAATAATAAAATAATTTAAACTTACTATATTTCAAGACTATGTATGTTTTAATTTATTTAGTAGTGACCAGCTGATTGTACATTATCCTTTATTTGTAAACTTTCACATACCGTATACATGAGATAGCTCAAATAACTGTTTCTAGTTTGCTCATTTGGCTAATATACAACTTTCATGCATGAATGCATTAGTAACCCCTCTCAAAGGAAGCCATATTTGTACCTTTTATGTAAGACTTGTGGTCTTATCTTCAGCCAGCTCAATGAAAATTTGATGCTGCTATCTGCTTATTTCAAAATCTATTTTCAGATCTGTGGGATATTTTCACTAGTACGCACGACTTCAGTCAAGCCTGTAAACATCTGACAAGATATTTAAGCATTGTGCGTGCCATCTGTTGTCCTTGTCATCGCTTGTTATACACGCAGATTATTCTTGTAACAGTGACATCACAAATTTGCTTCCCCTCACTACTAACTAGAAAGTGAATAATTGAAACAGTTGAAAGACCTCATGAGATATGGCTTCACCAAGTTCATGTTCCAAGATTTCACAGTGCAAATATACTTATAACAGTTGGAGCGCAGCACCAAGGCACAAAAAAAAAAAGGAGAGCATGTGGACCAATTATTATTCGTATAGATTAATGCTTGGCAATGTTCAAATCGGACAGATTTTTGTTCAGAAATCCAATCCCCAGCTGAGCTGTTTGCTTCACAAGCAAATCCCAGCTGCATCGGTCTTTTACAACACCTGTTCAGGGTTTTTTTCTACACGAGCTGCGCAGGTTCTTCGCAGCTGACTCACAAATCACGTCAAGTGCGTAAGTGGGGTGGACAGGTAGCCTTCTTTTGCACGCTAGTGTGCCATTCCTTCTGTCATCATTCATACCCACAGCCCACCCTTAAACCTCCCAATTGGTTATTTCCAGTCTCAAGGTATGCGATAGATAAATAAGAGGTTCATTATGAAGAGTATGAAAGATTGTCCTAATAACTCAATGCATCATTCACACATTGTTTAAAAAACACACATTACTAATAAATATTAAAAAATTAGTCACCTGCAGTCTTCTGCCAATATGTTTGTGCAGTCTTGTGTGGGGTAGTGAAGTGCTCTGGTGATCCCGAATAGTCGAAGATTCGATGCTTCTATAGGAGGAGCCTGATTCGACTACCAATCTCACAGTCGAATATTTGTGGGGTGTTTATTATCATGACATTTTGACTATATATGGGGGTGCTCAAATGACTGATTTCACATGTATTACTACTGGTATTCTCCCAATAAGTTAATATACAGCCTATTATGATAATGCTGTAAATAAGAATCTGAAAAGAAAGAAGCTTTGGTAACACTTTATTTTGATGGTCCCTTTTGAACATTCTGTTGACAGTAAGTAATGTTGCAACTACATGTCAAAAAACTCTCATAAAAGTATTAGTAGACTGTCTGCTTCATATCTACTAACTGCTTATTGTGTTGGTCTCCCAACAGATATTCTACTGACTATAAGTAACTTTGCAAGATCTTGTCAACTTAATCTAACCCTAACCCTACCAGTCAACTAATACATTACTAACACTCTAATGAGAGTCAGTAGAAATGTAGGTGCAACATTACTTACAGTCAATAGAATGTGTTAAAGGGACCATCAAAATAAAGTGAAACCGAAGCTTTAAATAATATTTTAATGTGCGTGAATAAATCCAACAACCCCTAAAGATTTAAGTTTCACTTTCCATGATCCGTGACCTGACAGAGGAGCATCTTGGCGGCAGGGATTTAATTCCGCGCAAAATGGTTCAAGCGCAACTTTTGAAGTTCTTTTAAAAGAAGACAACAGAAGCTATGATTTTTTCCTTGATTAGAATTTAAAGACATTCTCCTGACATAATGTGTGTGTGACTGTGAGGGACTGAGAGACGATAGGAGAGCTGACATTATACAACTTTGAAAAAAAAAAAAAAACACGTCTTGAGTGTCCAAAAACATTCACTGCGTGATGAAGCCCATTATAATACAGTTAGAATACCTTTATAATTCCAGCAATGGAACAAAATTTTTTTTACGTTTTTATATTCATTGCACAAGCAATGTACTTTTCTGTATATCAGCACATGTGCGTGAGGCCACAAAAACAACGTGCTATTAGTTGTAACAGCGCATAGCAACACGGTGTTTCATTCAGTGAATGAATCAGTTTTTGAACAAATAGAGTGAGGCGGTGATTCAACGGTCTATTCAGATGGTCTCACTTCTTTTGTTTCTATTGAATCAGCCGTTTTGAACAAATCGTTTGATATGAATATTTCAGTAAGTCATTTATTAAAACAGGGACTTGCTGCCACCTACTGGCAATTTTATTTTCACATTTATTAATCTATGACAGACCTAAACCTGCCAAGGTGCCAGCACAAAAACACATTCAGAAAAATATTGTTTATTTATCAATATTGACCAAAATTCCTATATTTCAGGCCCCAGAAGGAAAAAAAATTATAAATAATAGTACCTGTATATGAATCATAAATTTTTCATTAGATAGAAACCTACCCCACTACGACCACTGGGTACAATTGATTTCAAAACAATTCAGCCGGTTTGTATATATCGTGTATATATTATTTATGTCATATAAGATGCATTTGGTTGAGTTACGCTGCAGTAAAGCGCCACTGTGATGCACCAGATTGTCATAGCAAATTCAGAATTACCTCCTCTCCTAGGTTCACGAAATGGTCGTCCATAAAATGTAAGTAATCTTAATGATTCCTAAATGCATCTTTCAGAAGACCAAATGAAGTGCTTTTGCTTTCGCCTACAAACACACAGCTTCTCCCTGACATGACTGCTTCAACACTACCGCTGTTACTGAAACCACGCCTTCTTTCTTTGCGTGAACATTTGGGCGACATTATGCAAATATTTACACATCATGATGTAGACAAGTGGGGGCGTGTTTGAATGAGGTCTTTTAGGGGGGCGTGGCAGAGTCTTAACTTTTATAAAGAATATCTCTTTGGTTTTGAGACTTTAGTCTTTGCAACTTAAGGGATCTTATCTATGCACAATCAGTATGCTCAGAATTTTGATGAACCTACCTCTGGGGTACAAGGCAGATAAGAAGTGTGATAAGAAATAAATATCATAATTTGGAAAAAATCAACATTTTTGGCCTGTTTTTAATAATACAAACCAAATATGCACCTGCTATCTTTTTTGTTTGTGTTAAATTACATTTGAATGAGAGAAGATGAAATATTCATGAATGGTATACCCAGACTTACTTGTACTAAAGCATAGAATTAGAAATGTGAATGTTGTTGAAATTTTACAGGATTTGTGGTTATTCTAAAATCTGCTGCAACCTACTGCAATACAATAAAGTTATACTGTACCTGTATATGAATCATAAAGTTCTATATTCACAAACATTCAAAAGAAGTCTTCAATTTATTGTCAAGCCTTTAATCTGTATACTATGTTATATGATCAAAAGGTCTGACATAACCTCTGTCTGCTGGCATCTCGGTTTAAGACTAATTCTTTTCATCAGCTAAACATCAAAAGAGAATGATGTATACCAGATGTCACTGATTTGAGATGTATGTGAATTTTGTTATGCTATGGATTCATAGATTTAAATATGAAATGAATTAGCTTTCAAGTACCTGAGTAGCTTCAGAATAAACACTGCATTGTTTTTTATCTAAACTCAAACTGAGAAATCATTATGAAGTACATGCCTTTGACATTGGACTTTAACCATGCAGCTCTGATTCAATTACACATTTCTCCATCCATGTCAGAAATATGTTTATGCTGTATGTGAGTCAATGCGGAGTTCGCAATCTTAAATGAACCTCAGCCCACTGCTGACTTTTGCAAATGATGTCAATCCCACAGAGCTTCATGCTGAGATCTTCTCATAAACAGACAAGTATGATTAAATGTGTTTATGTACAAGTATGATACTAAATTAAAACTGTGCTGATTTCTTTCTTTCTTTCTTTCTTTCTTTCTTTTATTTGTTATGTATTTATTTATTTATTTATATTTTGTTTTTTTATTTATTTAGTTAGTTAGTTAGTTATTTTTACTTAGTTAGTTAGTCAGGGCAGTGACCCAGTAAACTGGATGGTTGGTCTAACTGGGTGATTTAATATACAGATCCCATGACCAATTTTTAGTCTCAACCAACTGGCTGAGAGCCATTACATTATCAGTTACAGTATATTATATTTACACATAGATAAGATGGTTTTCTGTTTCTTATATGGTTATCTATACTGGGTTTTCAGTGACCCAATAGCTTGGATGGTTAGTCCAGCTGGGTGATTCACTATACAGAAAAAGATAGGAAAATGTATTATTCCCCCCCTTAATTTCAGATGTGCAGAGAAATTCCATGAGAGTCATTATCTGTATTTATAGGGCAGATACCTGACCAAAGAGATATGAATTGCATGTGCAAAGTCCACAGATGATGGGGTCTCTGAAGCTGTATGGTTTTCATTTCAGGTGCAGCATCTCTCTCTCTCTCTATGTATATATATGAATGTGTGTGGCTCTGTTTGAAGGTGGTTAAAGGGCAGAGGTTTGGCCTCTCACTCTCCTTCTCAGTAATTACGTTTATGGAAATGGTCTTGGCAGCCTTTGCCCTTTACTTCTTATTTCCTAGTACAAGAAATCATGGAAATTCATGACTTAATAGAGGAAAAATGCTCCTTTAAGACTTTAGCTGAGAAGATGGCACAGATATGTGGCATAAAACTGCAGGAAATGGGGAAAGGAAAGCTGGGTCGCCAAAGCACATATTTTGTCTTTTGTTGATTACTGTCAGTTTCCCCACAGTGATTTATGTAAAGCAATTAGCATGAGTAATGTGGGAGCACACGCTTCTGTGTTTGTTTGTTCTCCCAAAAGAGCAGTGAAAAATTAAGCACCTGCACGGATCTATAACTAGGCTAAGCATTCTGGAAACAAGCAGCTGAGCACAAAAAGGCCTATGACAGCATTTTCAATTACACCGGATTGGATGTGCTTTCTATCACTCTTTGCATAAAAAATAAGAATTTTATTTACTAGCTAATTATTTGTAAATATAAGTAAATTAATGATAAGAAATACAAATACCAGTTTTATACTAGTGTTTACACTTTTTTTAACATGACATGCAGGTATATGTATGCATCTACAACATGCATGCATCTATTTTATAATACTACTTTAAATAAATAAAGTATTATATTACTGTATAGCAAATTAGGTGCTTATAAGTTGAGACTGAAGGAAAAGCAAAAAATTAAAAAAAAAAAATACGTTGTCCAGTTGTTGTTTATTCCTGTTGCATTTTGCTCTATGATTAGAATTCAGATGGTCTTCTCAGCACAATCAGCCAAACATCAACGGAGGCCAAGGACTTTGTCTTGCCCCGATGTTGCATTCCCTTATCTTACTCAGTGAAACTCAAGGCAGCCTGTTCCCCTGGCAACACATCCTACTGAGTCTTTTTAAACCACCCCACTATCTTTTTCTCTTTGTTTAGCTCTCAGTCTCATCACCATCTCTGTGGTACCTTCTTCTTGTACTGTTAGAAAATCTTGGGGTTTCAGTGGGCCAGCATTTGTCACTTCCTCTGACCAAGTGAAGGAATTCACAAGTCATGCTGATGGATCATAGCACACCGCTTTTCTGTATTTCTTTAGATCAGATACCACAGAGACAGTTTAGAGCATTTACAGAGAATGATATTACCAAACAGATCTCTAATCATTTCATGTAAATGTTTTTTCTTTAACTTTGTGGATTTTTTTTTCATTATTGGTTTTTTTTAATACAGTTTTTGCTTATACAGTAGCATTGGCAGCTCAAATGTTCGCTTTTACATGATATTACACCCACACCACTAGGTGTCAGTATAACTCCAAGATGACTACTATATTTGTCAGTGCAAATACCATTCAAAATTGCATAATCTCAGAGAAAGTACTTCTTTTTAATAACTAATTACTTTGCTATCGTTAAAAAAGTATGTTCTGTATAGTATCAATGTGTGTAGTTTGAGTGTAATCTGGACATACTGCAACCGCCATGTTGTCATTGTCATGTGACCTACAGCGTCACTTGCATCATTTCACTGGCATTCACAAATCCTTTCCCGTTGTCTCATAGGATAGTAGAATATCCATTGGATGCACACTTGTAGGTTATGTAGTACTTTTTGCATACTATTTTATGAATTCTGAGAATTTGGGTGTAGGCTACAACATTTCGGAAATGTTGGGACATTTTTTTAAATTTGAATAAAATGAAAACTAAAAGAATTTCAAATCACATGAGCCAATATTTTATTCACAATAGAACATAGATAACATAACAAATGTTTCAACTGAGAAATTTTACGAACAAAATGAGCTTATTTCAAATTTGATGCCTGCTACACGTCATTCAACAAAGGTCTTCGCCCTTGTCCCTTACGCACAGAGATTTCTCCAGTTTCTCTGAATCTTTTGATGATGTTATGCACTGTAGATGATGAGATTTGCAAAGCCTTTGCGATTTGACATTGAGGAACGTTGATTTTAAAGTATTTCACAATCTTTTTACACACTCTTTCACAGATTGGAGAGCCTCTGCCCATCTTTACTTCTGAGAGACTCTGCCTCTCTAAGACATCCCTTTTATAGCTAATCATGTTACAGACCTGATGTCAGTTAACTTAATTAGTTGCTAGATGTTCTCCCAGCTGAATCTTTTCAAAATATCTTGCTTTTTCAGCCCTTTGTTGTCCCTGTGCCAATTTTTTTGAGATGTGTAGCAGGCATCAAATTTGAAATGAGCTCATTTAGTGGATGAAAGTGTAAAATTTCTCCGTTTAACCATTTGTTATGTTCCGTATGTTCTATTGTGAATAAAATATTGGCTTATGTGATTTGAAAGTCTTTTAGTTTTCATTTTATTCAAATTTGAAAAACGTCCCAACATTTCCGGAATTCAGGTTGTATTCTTTTCGCATACTCTTTTTTGCATACTATTTCTTATAGGAAAGAATGCAATTTCAGATGCAGCCTTGGAGTTTGGACATACTGCTCTTTCCACATAACAGTTTTTTGCCTACAACTGTATATAATCGGAAAGTATGCGTTTTCCGTTTCAGACTTGAGTGTACCTTTAATATGAAGGCAAATAAATAACTTATTTTACCAAAAACAGTAACAAAGTTTAGTTTCTGGAGTCCAGTAAAATGAGATAAGATGACATATGTGTTTGTCGTGAACTGACACATCACATCCACACATTATTAACCACAGAGAATGGGTGAGTTTCACCATAAGTTATATAAATCTTGCCTGCTGTTTTTGATATTCCACCTCTTGCATCCCATGGACCCCTCAGGATGTTCTTTTTGGAACTGTTTCTGTTAAAATACTGCTCGGGTAAGGCTATTTCTTTTGGCTGAAAAATACAGTATGTAACTGCTGGTGTTGTAAATGTGTTCTGGCCGTGTTTCAGGTGCATCAGGCAATTATAGTCTGAACCGAGGAAGAACTTTGAGACCCGCTATGCTTCTGGGGGCCTTCAGCTTAAGCGCTGATTTTCTCATGTTTCCCTCAACTTGTTCTGACACCTTTTGGCCCAGCTGGGAGTGGTTTTCTGTTTCATCATTCATTTGAATCATTAAAAATGAACAGAAACATTTGAACAGCTGTTATGAGAATTTTACAATTTACTATATAACTAACCAAATATGGCACCAACTATCACCACTGCATTTGATTCCGGGCTTTCTCGTCTAGCATAAATGAAATGGACTGCGTAATAGTCAGATTTAATGTGAATGTGGAACAGTATAATAAAACAAATAGCATTTGGGAGTTTGATTCTGCGATGGCCTTGCAGACTGTTGATAACATTAAGCCTATGTGCCGCTTAAGTTCTTGCCAAATAGCAGGTGGGTACACAATTCAACCCATCTGTTCCTATGTGCCTGTATAAGGCAAGAAAAGTACAAAAACACACTGAGATTAGGCATATTGATACTGCATTTAAAGCGGTAATATAAATGTGAAAGTAGGAAATTGAAAGAAAACCAATGCGACATTTATGTAATGTGCTATACATAATACCTTGTTATATTAAATAGGGATTACAGCTGGTCCTTTATTAGGATGCACAAGGCATTTTTTTCTAAAACAGAAATCTGCGCAGAACACAAAGAACACAGACTCTCTCAGAATGTTGTCTGCAGAAACATGTTCAGCATTGTATTAACTTTAGCATTTATTAATCCTTTTTTTTTTCTTCATCTGTGTGGTCTACTGATACAGACAATATAATATTATATTACGAAAAAAATATTATGCTTACATAAGACAAATTTGCCAAACAGAATGGAAAAGACACACGGGTCAGTTTATGTTGATAAGAGATAAACCTATAATCTAAATTCTGATAGAATTATGCAGCATTTTTTATATTTCTCATAGAAGCACAAAGAGGAACGGAAGGGGGTCATAGGTGATCTTATCTAGTTTGTAGTAAAATAATTTTGGGAGGATGGAGAGAAGTAGGTTATTCCAGGTCTGTAGGTCTAAACAGAATGTTCCTCCAAGGGACCTGGTAAAGATAAGAATGCTGTGCCCTCTCTGCACAGCAGAAATGGTTGTGGTCCCAGCTGTGGCTGTGTGAACATACCTCATAGATTAGACTCAGCCAGCGGAAGCAGTCACATAACGTTTCTTCCAGACTCGTACAGTGGAAGGTTTGTTTTTATCCAAATATCTGTCTTAAGTCACTCCTTTACTAGTGATTCAACAAACTAAAATAATAATAAAAAAACATTTATTCCTATATTTATTTATTTTGTGAGTCAGCGATGCACAGACAGTGCAAAGACATGACATGACGTTCTGAAAAAGCTATATTCGAAAAGCCCTGAATATCTCAATGCCTGTCTCCTAGCTCTCCCAACAACTGTCCGAAATATCCACCTTACTGTCTCAAAATGTCCTCCTCCTGTCTTCCCTTCTCAGATTTCATCTATCAGTTACAGGCAGCGTGACATTATTGCCTCTCTCTCATACTAATGATGACAGTGATGTAACCTTATCATATACCTGTAACAGTGGTCAAAATCCAGACAGGAATAAGCTCAGACTGAAAAGAGAAACATAGCAAGTGTATCAGAGAAAATGCAATCTAATAGGGCCCTCTTGTGGTAGAAGAGAAATAATTCAAAAAACGAGAAAGGGAGACCATGGCAAATTACCACAGCAGGACATATTGGTTATATTTAAAGTAACACTTTATTTTCATAGTCCACTTTAGACATTTTACTTAGTCATTCTACTACTTCTAGTAACTTTACAACTATGTCATCTACCAGTCATTAAAGTGTTAGTAGCCTGTCTGCTTAATATCTTTGAACTTTTTTTTTTTTTGGACATTTTACTGACTATAAGTAACTTTTCAAGTACATGTCGACTTATTCTACTAACTATAACCTAACCTGACCTAACAGTCTACAATAAATCTTATAAGAATTAGTTAACATGTAGTTGCAAAGTTATTTATAGCTAGTAAAATGTGGACTATCAAAACCTTATTAAATAACAATATTGTAATAAAATCATTAAGATATATTAATTGTATTATAATAATTTACGCAGTTTTAATTTATTTTAGGTAATAGTAAAAGATTCACTTGTATATACATTTTTAACATCAAAACATATTATATTATATTATATTATATTATATTATATTATATTATATTATATTATATTATATTATATTATATTATATTATATTATATTATATTATATTATATTATATTATATTATATTATATTCAGGATATTTATATAAATTCCTATTGTTTTAACATGCATTTATTTATTTATAAATCAATCAATCATATTAGACATTTAGAAGGATAAAATTCATAAATATAATGACAATTTAAACCAGATGTTAAAAACCAACAAAGATAACAGCTTCTAGGGAAAGCAGACATTCATGCAACTGTACTTTCTACTCAAATTACAGATGTACAGCTGTTGCCCTAATCTTCCATAACTAGGAAGTCAATGAATAATTTATAGGCAAAGAGTTTTTTTTAGGTAAGGGGCAAGAATAAATACGTTATATTTAAATTATGTTTTCATCCCGTGTAGTTACATTATTTAAGTACTACAACTGATTTTCAGTTCAGAATGGTTAGGAAAGGGGAGCTGTGATATAACAATGCTGTCATTGCACTTCACGCATTATTATCTATTGTAGCAGGAAAGCAGAACACACATCAGCCATTTTCGAACCCATTTGCAGTTCGGAGCTGACCAGAGGATGACTCACCAAAAAGAAAAGTTGTTTCAGATACACAGGCAGTGTTGCTAATACGTTCCTCTGGCTCAAATCACATACAAATGACACCTTCTGTTGGCATAAAATGAGCTGTTCTCTTCTGTTATTGTGTATTCTTACCATTAGCCCATGCTGTAAAAACGAAAACTATCTATCTGTTAGGTTTATGTTCTATTTGGACTCTTATATAGTTTTGTTCCCATTGTCATTTTCTCAGTTTACTGGTTCTACTCACCCGTTTTTTGGTCTAGTCCTCATGGAATAGTTCACCCAAAAATAAAAATGTATTCACTTGGAAGGTATTTGGAGAAATCTAGCATTACATTACTTGCTCACCATTACATCACAGTAACCCACAAGTAATCCACATAAATCCAGTCCATCAAATAAGGTCAATTAATGACTTCTTTTTTTTTTCTTTTTTGCTTTCAACTGAGTTGTGTGGATCACTTGTGGATTATTGTTATGTTTTTGTTATGTTGCTCATAAACTGTCATTAGTCTGTCTCTTGAGCATTGTTGTCTTGATAGCTCACTGATGTTTGAGCTAGCTATCTACCTAGAATATTTCAAATTTTCTTTGGAAGTATATGATTTATCCTTTATAGGCTTAGTGCAACTGAAAAGAGCCCTTGCATATGATAACACAGAATTGCTTACAAGCCTGGAAGCTCAAGAAGAGGCGAAAATGAGATGAGTGGAACTGCGATAAGAAAGTGACAACACATGCAGAAAAAACATCCAATCTTATCAACAACACAGTTCTTTTGCACTGCAAGAGGATTCTATGTTAGACTGTTTATACAAAATGATAATTCTAAAAATGCCTGTAATATCTCTTTCTAGCTCTGCGTGTACTTCAGTATCAGGTGAGCTTCCACTTATTGTGGTGACAGTTTTAAAAAAACACAGTCATAATATTATTCTACGTTAAGTAAAAACATTCAACGTGGGCTTGGTGATTGGGGGTGCCTTTGGGATTGTTAGAGTTTTTAAGTGTTTTAATTGGCATAGTCTTCCTCTGTTATTCAAATTCTACATATGCTCCTGCTCACTCATGCTTTATATCAGTAACATATCAGTATAACTGCCTTTTGTTTCATTCATAGACTTTTTTTTTTTGTGATCAACTTTTTATTTACTTTAAATCAACAAAACAACATCCATTCAAACAAACAAGGAGCGGAGGGTGGGGGGTGACTACTCTTCCCAGTCTGACTGCTTGAGGTGCTGGAGGATTCTTAACCAGGGTTCGCCATCCGGGGAACTTACTGGAGGTGGAAAAAAGCACTTGCATCCCCGGGTGAGGGGGAATGGCGCAGCAAGCGTGACACCGGCCACACTCATCAATAGGCGACACTCATCAGATTTTACACTGAGGAGCTGAGAACTTGTCCCTAGCAACCAGCGATGGTTCAAGACTGTGATATGGGGACTTAACGTCTCCATTCCCTCCATCAGGGAACTAGGGTTACGTATGTAACCGAGACGTTCCCTGTCTGTCGGTCACTACGAGTTATGTCGCGACTCGACATTAGGGGTCCATGGAAAGTGCCACAACCTGAACCCCGTCACAACCCTGTGGTGTTGCAAATGTTGACAAGCATCAGAAATGTTGCAAATGTTGACAAGCGTCAGAAAAACGCAAAGGTCATAGCCATTCCCACTGCCCCAGTGCAAATTCGCTGACTGGTAGAGATGAGTATACCGCTGCTGGTGATAGCCAATCCACTGTTCCTTCCACCACAGACATTTCTTAACAGAAGGGATTTCGACCTTCAAGAAAGATTGCTTCAAGTCTTTCCTATTTGTTGCTACAGCTTGGCAGTAACGATGGGGAAGCGAGCCTTCCAGAGAAGGGCGTTACGGAGGCCACATCTTACCTGTGACAGATGACATGTGGAGACACTGATATGGACTGACCCTGGCCTGTGGCAGTACTACATATGGAATGTGTCTCTTAGGCAGATCCTACCTGAGTAGGGATGGAACAACTGCCAGCAGAGAGTGACAGAATGATCTGTCAAGGGAAGACATGGGTTCACAGAGAGAGAAACCTTACCGTGGAAGGGTGCGGTCCACGTATCTGAGCAGCGCTCTTACAGGACACCGCAACGCCAAGGCTGGATCTGCCTCCTCCGAGTGCTTGCAGGTTCACCATCTGATCGTGAAAAGGTGTGGTGGGAACCTTCGGCACGTATCCGGGTCAGGGTCTTAGGACAACGTGAGAGTAGGCCGGCCCGAACACAAGGCACTCTTTGCTTACCGAAAATGCTTGGCACTGTGGGACACTGGGACAGCCCACATTAATCCCATAATGGTCCAGTGTTGACCAGCCCATTCGGGCCCAGAGCAACTTTTGTACCTTTTGGGCCCATGCAGGTTTTTTGAAGGCAGCCCTGTAATGCAACTAGGAGAATACTGACATTGACTGACCATTCTTTAGCCACTCAATTGAACTGGAATGGCTCAAACCAAAAGACACCTTTTCAGAACATGTTGTTTCATATAGGCCAGCAATAGCAAGCAGCAGTAGCCAGCATAGCTCACCTGCTGAGCACATTGTGCTGTGTCCTGGTTGGGAAATGTGTAATTTCAAGCCCAGTCTAAAGTAAGGAGTTGATGTTTTTGCAGAGATGCATTTTAGAAGGGCTCTTTATTGGTGAGGTCACCACATCATGGTCCAGTTTGAATATGGATTTAAAGTGCTTTTCAACATGAGACCAGTCTGGATTATTTTTGACTGTTCCTGGTTAGGAAGAGTCTGGTGCTTGAGAGTGTTTTCATTACAAGAGATTGGATTATTAATTTGCTATCAGTCAGCATCAGCTATGGACAGTGTTTGGACATTGATGTACTACAGATAAGACTTTCACACCAACTTTCACATGACAAAATCCTACAATCTTGCATTGCTTTTTTTTTTTTTTTGTACTTTTGTGTATTTACATTTTTCCCTGTATGTAGCTGTATTAACCTGAATTGAATGTTTTCTATTTTGTATTTAATAAATTGATTTGAAATCCCTTTGACTACTGTGCATTTTTGACAATACAGACATTAGTTATCCATTTCAGATGTATAGTAACTGGTTTTCCCAAAGACTTAAGTTGTAGTAGCTGAGAAGTATTGATAGTGAAACAGATGTAGATGTTGCTGTAGATTAATTGTGCGGGCCCTGTGTGGGCCTTGTGAGGGCTTCCTGGGAGCTAAATGAGGGTCAGCGCTAAGGGGCCAACGTTTTGCCAGTGAGCAAATTCTCCGGGGCCCTGCCCTGGCAACCTGCTGGAGGCCCTTAGACTAGCCCTAAGTGGGCCCGTAAAGGACCACCGCAAGCTTGTTTGCAGGGTAAGCTCCTCCTGACTGGACTATTGATTTGTGACATAGATTATTGTCAGCCTGTTAGCTTTCCCTTCTTGTGTGTATGTTCAACCTGGGTTTCACTTTATTTTGATGGTCCCTTTAACACATTCTGTTGACTATACGTAACATTGCACCTACATTTCTACCAACTCTCATTAGAGTGTTAGTAGTGTATTAGTTGACTGGTAGCGTTAGGGTTGGAATAAACTGACATGTAGTTGCAAAGTTACTTACAGTCAGTAGAGTGTCTGTTGAGAGACCATCACAATAAAGAGTTAGCAGATATGAAGCAGACAGTCTACTAATAATCTAATGAGAGTTTGTTGACATGTAGTTGCAACATTACTTAGTGTCAACAGAATGTTCAAAAGGGACCATCAAAATAAAGTGTTACCTAAACCTGTATGTGCATCACTGATGTAACTTTCCCTTCTGGTGCTGATCATTGTCATCTGAAAGGTATTTGCCATATTAGCTTTTATCTTACGTATTAGCAGTTGAGTTTGTGAATGGATGTTTTAAATAGCTGTTGTTTAGCTGACTGCTGTACCACCATCCCTCATCTTTTCCATCAGTGCTGTACTGTGGCTTAGTAATCTGTGTTAAGAATCTTTGTTTATTAGCTATTGTTTGTTCTGTATTATCTGAAAGTGAAAAAGCGTCCAGATCTCTGGTGTATGGGTTTATGAGTGTCCATGTTGTTGTTGGGTTTTATGGTCAGTCTAGGGGTTTTAAAGAGTGCATTGAAGGAAGACTACTTGAGGTTTTAGACCCACTCTAGTTGCAAAGACGCAAAGAGAAAATGATGTAAACATTTACAGCTGAATAGTGAACATATTTTCAGAGTGCTGTAAGACATGGCACAACTTTTAACAGCCCATCTGTGGATGTATTATCAAGGGAGGTGCCTTGTTTATTTCTAAAACAAGGGTAGTAGACTCAACTCTGAGCTAAATCCCATGAATGAATGAAGAAGGATCTGCTAATCTATAATCAAAGCATATTCATATGAAGAATTCCATATTTTATCTTTCAGTTATACTTCTAAACACAGCATTTTTAGAAAAACGTATTAGAGAATACTATTGAAGACAGCTAAAGGGATAGTTCACCCAAAAATGAAAATTCTTTCAGCATTTACTTCTACATCTACTTTTGTGTCATTCCAAACCTGTATGAATTTTGTCTGAGATATCTTGAAAATTATACTGTAGGTAGCAGTTAATGGTTGACCTACATAGTATGAAAACAAACAAATAAATAATACTATGGATCTAAACTATCCCTTTTGCTGTAGGAATGAGCACAAGTCACACTCGGACATTTAAATGTACATAATATAAATTAATAAATAAAAGAGTGCATAATATATGGTGCATAAACATTCTAGGCGAACTTTCACTGACCTGAGTCTGGTGCTAGAAAAGAGATAAAGGGAATTGGAGGGGAAGGGACATGTATACAGGAAGAATTGATAAATCTCCTATGTTCTTGGCCCTGAGGAATATAAATCCAAAGTTTATTTTTGTTTTTATTACTGTACATGCTTAGCTGCCTGTTAAAATTCCTGAGTGGAAGATGATAGCACCAGACCTACATGATCGTCTTCTATATGCTTTCTTGTCTTGGGGCCCAAGGCAATAAGGAAGTTTTCTTTGAAAACAAATAAGTCTTGTTATATAACAAGGCTTTTTTGTTTTCAAAGAAATCTTCCTTATCCTCTTTCCAGAGGAGATGCAGATAGCACAAAAGTCTTCTTATAACTTGTGATGATGTCCAGTGTCAGTCCAGTGTGCAGGAGTGTTTTGAAAGTCACCCACATCCCACTATAACTCTTCCATTCTGAATGCAGCTGACGAGTTCTTCTCCTCCTGTGAATGTGAAGAGTTGATTGCAACAGAGAACAGACAGAAATGAGAGATGGAATTAATATAGTGGTAGTGACTTCATATACTTTTGTATATCATACATAATCATTATGATAAGCATATCGTTAATTTGTGGTCTATCTATCCTTGTGTTGTACCCTTGTGGGATTTAGAAATTAGCAATAAGTAATGCAATACTTTTTAGAGAGAGTATTTAGTACAGTGATCTAATTACACTGTTGAATATGTAATTAGTAACTAATAAATAACTTTTTTTAAAGTAACATACCCAATACTGATGCAACCTCATAAACAACACTGGGTTTGATCATTTAGGCCACAGGAGAACTGGCCCCCTGACTAGATCTGGTTTCTCCCATTTTTTCCCTCCATTTTCTTGAATTGAATATTGTCTTTTATAGAACTGCTTTATAGCTAAATCAAATTTGTTCATAAATGAACTGAACTGAATTAACATTGAACTGACTCAAGCTGAATAACAACACTACTGTCTTCAGTTGAGCTGCTTATTCCTGAACTGAACTTGTTTCATAATTTATTAACTTTACACAGTTATTGAACTGAACACTGAACTTACTGACGCTGAATAATGGCGTTAATGTATTATAATAATAATGTTAATAATGTTGCATTAAAGCTGCTTTACAGGCAGAATTTCATATTTCAAAAAGGTTGCATCATTAATTCTGTTATTTTCCTACATTTAATTATGTGAAGCCGATTTGAAACAATCTGGGTTTCACTTTATTTTGATGGTCCCTTTAACACATTCTGTTGACTATAAGTAACATTGCACCTACATATCTACTAACTCTCATTAGAGTGTTAGTAGTGTATTAGCTGACTGGTAGCGTTAGGGTTAGAATAAGTTGACGTACTTGCAAAGTTACTTACAGTCAGTAGAGTGTCTGTTGGGAGACAATCACAAAAACGAGTTAGAAGATAAGAAGCAGACAGTCTACTAATACTCTAATGAGAGCTTGTTGACATGTAGTTGCAATATTACTTAGTGTCAACAGAATGTTCAAAAGGGACCATCAAAATAAAGTGTTACCACAATTTGTTGTACTGTTTAAAAAAAAGCTGACTTTATTGGAGAAATGTGATCAGTCTGCTGGCATAAAATATGTGAGATTAGACAGCATGCACACACAGACAGTGATTCATATGTTTTTCTATTAACCATAGATGGAGGAAACTTCACTTCAGCAAAATGATGAGCACTTCCAAAATAAAAGGAAGGGCGGGCCCCACATTTATAGAGCAACAGAGGAAAATTCTTTTGAAGTCATCATGATAATTTTCTATAGTTGTTGCTTTAATAAAGTCACTTCTTGTCATCCTTGGCACAGCAGAACTTAAACTGAACTGAATACCTTTTGTAATTGGTTACATGTGTCCTTTGACTTCATTTATTTTTATTAGCATACTCTGTAACTGAAGCAATATGTCTAAAATCTGGTCCCATGCGCATATGATATCCTCGAGAAAGACATCTTCTACCTATTGTTTGCCCAACTTCATAAATATAACTAAAAATAGTCTAACAAGAGTTGATTCATATTAAAGTCACACCATCAAAACACCCAGAGGGTCCCTGTTTATGTACTTGAATAACCACAAACTTCCTGCCTCTTTAAAGAGCAGAACAAGGGTGTGGCCTCAAACCAGCATTTCCCCACCAACTCATTTCCAAATAATGTGGGTGAGTATATGAGAGCTTTTGTACAAAGCAGTGGAGTCAACGGTTGACTGTAAAGAGGATAACCAGAAAGTGATGAGGAGGCAGAAAGGAATCTGACAAAGAAAACATTGCAGCTTTTTAAAAGAGAACTGGAAAAGCTTGTGGGCAACAGGGAGAGCAAAGCACCGATATCTCTGTCATCTTCTAGATCAAGGGTAAGGTACTTTGTACTAATTCATTTGGGTTTCACTTTATTTTGATGGTCCCTTTAACACATTCTATTGACTATAAGTAATGTTGCACCTACATTTCTACTAACTCTCATTAGAGTGTTAGTAGTGTATTAGTTGACTGGTAGGGTTAGGGTTAGTTTAATTGACACGTTCTTGCAAAGTTACTTACAGTCAGTAGAATATCTGTTGGGAGACCATCACAATAAGCAGTTAGTAGATATGAAGCAGACAGTCTACTAATACTCTTATGAGAGTTTGTTGACATGTAGTTGCAACATTACTTACTGTCAACAGAATGTTCAAAAGGGACCATCAAAATAAAGTGTTACCTTAATTTGTTCTGGCTGTTAAGAGTTAAAAAGATTGTAGTTATAGTGAACTAAACTAGTTAGTATTAATAATGAATGTTCTGACAGTAACAATAACTGACAGTCATGCCTT
Source organism: Acrossocheilus fasciatus (assembly GCA_036784905.1). Classification (NCBI taxonomy): domain Eukaryota; kingdom Metazoa; phylum Chordata; class Actinopteri; order Cypriniformes; family Cyprinidae; genus Acrossocheilus; species Acrossocheilus fasciatus. Next base: position 21,983,017 of record CM071943.1, read on the forward strand.
TACAACACATTTGGCTAAAATATAAACTTTCAAAACAGAAACAAATGGGTAGTAAATGCCTAATTTTAAAATCAGTTTTTCCTGATTTTTTAGAATACATTCAGTAACAAATTCACCAGTCTACAAATTTAGACAATAAAGAAACAAAAAGGAATTAGACAAAATTTTGGACAAAAAAAAGAGAAATTACAGCACATAATAGCTGGATTTATTTGAAAGACTACACAGTTAAATGTTCCAGCTCTCGCAGACTGTGGTTTGGTTTTTCTGGAAGAGATTATGAAGTCATTTTCCATGTGCTTTTCAATTTTGTCCTTACTGAAAATTGCATGCTTGCATGTATTGTTTCCATTAAATGTCTGTGCAAGGAGACATTTCTTTAAAAAGTATTTTCTTTAAAAATGAGTAATTATTATTATTATTTCTGTTCTTAATACATTTTGAAGTCCAATGCTGCAAATACTGCAAATGTGGTAATCTGTTTTTAAAACAAAGAAGAGAAATGTGTGTGTGTGTGTGTGTGTGTGTGTGTGTGTGTGTGTGTGTGTGTGTGTGTGTGTGTGTGTGTATATATATATATATATATATAATTCTGTATATTATATAACTGCTAAACAGATCTTACTAGCTACAGATACAGAGAAAAGTGGAAGCAACATTTAGAAAAGTGTTTGTTGGGGGGGTAAGTGTGAGTAAAGCCTATAAGTGTAGTTATAATAAATCCACTGTAGGCCTTTCACAGAACCGCGTGTTTGTGTCATATGGGTGGAGGAATGATTTATGTCAAAACAGGAAGGTTACCCAAAAGGCTTTGTCACAAATAACGACCATCCACTTTTTTTTTCTCTCTCACCTCTATATGACAGATTTAGGCTTTTTGTGTGGCTTTGAGTTTTCATGGGTCCTATTTTTTGGTGAAAATGAGGTAACCAAGTAAAAAGGCAATAATAAAAAGACCAGAATTTGACAAGGCACTTCTTAGTTGTGTCGAGAACAATGACATTGTTTCTGCTTTCTTTGTAGGAGTCAATGGATCTGGTGTGGTTCATAATTATTGGCATGTGTGCCATGAACGCCATTGCCTCTGCGTGTCCAGAGAACTGCCAGTGTAGGACAAGCAAAATCCTTTGCCAAGGCTTTATAATAAAAGAATTTCCACCCTCCATCCCACCAACCACCGAAACCCTCTTAATCTCCAACACCAGCATAGAATCATTAAAACCAGCTGATTTTGAGGCTTTCGCAGAGACCCTCACTATGTTTGTAGCCAAGGATTCAAGAATAGCTGTGGTGGAACCTCATACATTTGACCAAACCAGAAATCTCATTGCCTTAGGTTTCAGTGGGACAATGCTAACCTCTCTGCCACAGGATCTGTTTCAAAATCTAAAAGCATTATCAACTCTAACACTGAGTAACAACAAACTAGAAGTTCTCCAACCATCTCTTCTAACCCCTCTTGTAGATTTGAAAAAATTAGACCTAAGCAGAAACCTTCTAACCACTCTGCCAGAAGATGCTTTTCGGGGTTTAGAAAAGCTGGGACAGCTCATGTTGCAGAGAAACACAATCAGAAAGCTTTACAACAATACCTTTCAAGGACTCAATCATCTCAAAGCCTTGTTTCTGCAGCAAAATCATTTAACAGATATACCAGCAGGCATCTTTGATGACCTGGGAAACCTTGAGATATTACATCTTCAAGAAAATAAAATCACACAGCTACCAGCAAATCTCTTCTCAAACTTGCCAAAGCTGAAGAAACTCTACCTCTCCAACAACAGGTTATCGTTGCTTCCAAGTGCAATCTTTTTTAATCTTCCCAACCTTACTCATATTTCACTGTATGAGAACCAACTCAGTAGGTTAATGCCTGGGACCTTTGGTCAAATGGCCCTCCAGGAGCTCTGGCTATACGACAACATGTTAACTCGCCTCGAGGAGAATGTGTTTAGCAACTTAACTGAGATTCGCCTTTTGGTGCTTAGTAGGAACCGCATTCAGCACATCTCTCCAGGTGCTTTCAATGGCTTGATGGAAGTAGAGGAGATCTCGCTTCACACTAACCGGCTCACCAGTATTGAGGTGGGGACATTTAAAGGTCTTCCAAAGTTAGCTAACATATCTATAGAGAACAATCAAATACAGCACATACCCATAAAACTATTGGATGGTGTGTCCCATTTATATCTCCTGGAACTTCAAAACAATTCCCTATCAAACTTGCCGAAACAATTTCTAGACTCTTTGTCCATAGTTGATAATATTATGGTTCATCAAAATCCCTGGAGATGTGACCATGACATAAGACCTTTTCGGGATTGGCTTGGACAGTATCCAGAGAAAGTAAAGAACCTTACTTCTCTGATGTGCTATGCTCCTCCGGCCCTGAATGGTAGAAATATAAGAGAGCTGAAGGAGGATGACGTCATGGTCAGCCAAACAGCAACTACGACAATGGTTGATATTTCACCAGAAAGTACACAGGTGTACAGTGAACCTACAGAAAGACATTTACCGCACACTTCCCCGACCAAAACATCAGACTCTACAACAGTCTCAAAGGAGATAGAGGACACACGTGAAGGTAATGCTGTTGGTCAAGGTCTGTCCAAAGACAAACTCATTATCATTCTAGCCATTGTCTGTACTGCTGTCATTTTTGGTATCATTGCCTGTGTGTTATGGAGGAGGAATAAGCGAGGAAGTCAAAACTTGGACCGTCAAAGAAAAAGAAAAACAAACTCAGTTATCTAAAATTTCTATTAATTTGTCATTTTACAGTCTTCAATGGTTTTATGAAGAACATTCTTTTTTTATTTGGCAAATTAATTTTAACAAAGGTTTGTTATGGATATTTTCTTTATTTCTTTCTTAGTTGTTGATGTATAATGAAATTTAAAAAAAAAAAGAAAATCATTGCTAATTAGATATGATTTGAATGTTGTCACATATGAAGAAATGTACTGTATTTTCCTTTATTGTCACTGTCAATGGTTATACACTTTCTGCAGTTCTGTGTTACATGTTTTTCCTCATACCAAAGCCACTTTTATATAGTAAGCAAGACCTTCTATATTAAAAATAAACCATGAACCATCAGGGTGTTACAACTTGCGTGATATATTTTGGCACCTTGGTTTTATTTCAAAGTATTTTCGATGCTTATGGTTTTTTACATCTACTACACAACTACATCTGCTTTGCCTATATTATTTTGCCTTCGATTGATCAAATGCAGGCATTAACAACATGACAATGTTAATTTAGTTCTTTAAAATGTTTTTGTTTGCAAAATACTACTAGGGGACCTTTATCTATATTTTACCTTTTAAAACGCTCTTCACACACTTTACAGAGACATAAACAAGAAACTAACTGCTCACAAAATGAATATGCAAAAAAAAAAAAAAAAGAAAAAAAGAAGAAGACTAGAAGAGAAACAATTGAACTGAAAAGAATCTCTAAATATGTGTACTGTGTGAAACATTTCTTGAAAGTGAGTCTGCAGTTTTTTATCTCTTCAAACAGAAAACAAACTGTCCACACCCTGTCCATGCCGTACATACATGCAGTAAATGCTTGGGATATGTAGATAAGAGTAGTGCACTACATATATTCCTCCACATTTGCTTTTAGGAACATCATTCTAAATGGTCATTCAGCTGCAACTGAGATGAGCAGGTAAGAGTAATTATTGACATTTAATGAGACAAATGCAGGTCAGGAATATAAAAGGGAAAAACTGCTTGCTAGTTTTCAGTATTGTGGAGGATATATTATGAATATTTTTCCACCATTGTTCATGAAGTATTATTAATTTATCAAATAATTTTGATTTTGTGTAAATACAATTACTTTCACTATGCAGTATGCACAAGATATAAAGATATTTATTTATTTATGTTTTTATTGTTATTTATTCAAGTCTTTTAATATGAAAAAGTCATCGGAACTCAATTTGCTTTTAATGTTTTATTCTTCAACAGGCATATGCTTTTAAAAATTGCACTTGTATTCATTTACATGCTTGTGCACTTGCACCGGAGCTGCACTGCAGATACATGTCAATCAGGTGATGACTGCAAAAATCGAGACGTGTATGACAAATTGGTGACAGCAATCCCGGAAAAATTAAAAGATGGAGCTGATGAAATATTCTTTGTAAACAGTCAGATTCCTGTGATACCAAAAGGAGTTATTTCTAAAAACCCTCAAATTAAAAAAATCTTATTTATTGATACTTCAACTCACTCTGTAGAGGTTGGAGCCTTTGAGGGTTTGCCTAATATCACGACCATTGAGATATCTGGCACAAACGTGACAACATTACCTGTGGGTGTTTTTAAGGATCTCAACAACCTTCAAAAACTTGTTCTAAAAAACAACAAAATTCATAGCCTTGAAAACGGGTTATTTGATGATTTAAAAAAACTTGAAGTATTATATTTACATATGAATGAGATCAGCTCTATTGAGGAAGGGACATTTGACAATTTAGAGAAACTCTCACTTCTTCATCTTGCAAAAAATAACCTTAGTTCTGTATCGACATCTCTTTTTTCCAAACTTAAGGGCTTGACCATTTTAAGGCTTTATGACAACCAGCTGACTGCTCTACCTGATGGGATTTTTGATCATTTTCCTGATTTGGCAGAGATAGCTTTGCAAGACAACCAAATCTCCTTTATACAACCAAATTTATTTCCACACAAACGTAAATTAACAAAACTCCTTTTGGACCACAATCTTTTAACAGAACTGCAGCCAGCTCTATTAGTTGGTTTCTCTTCATTAAAGACTCTAACTCTGCACAACAATCAACTCATCAGTCTTCCCGATGTCCTTTTTGGAGAAATGCCTAAAATAACTGAATTAAGTTTAAGCCACAACAATCTCACTCACTTACCAACTGGAGTTTTCAGTCCACTTAAGAAGCTGAAGAAGTTAGTCCTTTCCTCAAACCAGTTTTCAACGATATCTGCAGACTTTTTTGAAGGTCTTGAGAAACTGGCTGATTTGGATCTTCAAAATAACAATATTAAGTCATTAAAACAAGAGGACTTTGAAAAACTTCAGTCTCTTTCAACACTCAGACTGGGAAATAACAAACTACAAAACCTTCCTGGTGATGTCTTTGATGCTCTTCCGAAACTCAGTAAACTGTACCTGAACAAGAACCCATGGCAGTGTGACTGTAACCTGTTGCCATTCTTTGAATGGATGAAGAGCAATGAGGACAAGATTAAATCAAAAACTCCAGAAGTTTGTGAGTCTCCAAAAAATCTGCTAAATCAATCAATCACCTCTTTAACAGAAGAACAACTAATATGCCCCACAACTTCACCAACTACCACCCCTCTCCTTACAATACCGTTCCCATGACCACACTGCACACCACAACTGTCTCAACAACGACAGAAGCACCTCCAACAACTACTACTTTACAGACGACAACAACAACTACAACAACAACCCAACCAACTACAACACAGACAACCACACAAGTCATCACCACAGCACCAACTACTCATCTCACAACTTTACTATTAACCACAACCACACTACCTACCACCACTGCTACAACTACAGCTCGCAATATATGTACATGACCTCAATCATTTTTGGTGACGCAATATATCGCCCATTATATTTACTTAAAAATGAATGTCACCATGTTTTGTACATTCCACTTGCGCCTGTGTCTTTTGCAGCTTCTCGTACATAACGTGGTGTAGTCATGTGTTGCTAGTTCAAATTTAAAAACTGCTTCTACAAAAAAAGTTTAATCTGCAGATATGGCCTCGTTTAGAGTCTGTGTCTTTGTGCATACAGACATCTGTCTGCTAAGTAGTGATTGTGTTTTTCAGCAATAGTGTGCACCCTTAATTTAAAGAGAAAAGGTCAGGGAAAAATCTGTAGATGGAAAAATCTCCATACAAGTTATTTTTTTCTACTTGTTACTTTGCACTTTTTGTTAAATGTTTATTCAATATTTATTCATGTTTTTAAAGGCATCTAATATTTTGATACTTAATTTCCATGATCTAAATATTCTTTAGAATTAAATGTTTGTTGGCATTTGAAAGTGTGTAGGCCTTCTTGCATTATTATGCTGTTACATTATGATTATATATTCAGTGACGTAAAATGGTCTTTAAAATTACAATAATATCGATTATCGTAATTATTTCTGGGGCAATATATCGCACAACAAAAAATTGTTATCGTGACAGGCCTACCAACCACGGTATCAACAACTACACTACAACCAACAACTGCCCTCCTGACAACTACATTGATTCCAACCACACCAACAACAACAGTACAAACAACAACTGCGACAACTTCAGCGACCACCGCTTCTACAACCATGATACCATCAACAACTGCCCATGTGACAACTACATTGATTCCCACCACATCAACATCAACTGTCCAAACAACAATTGCGACAACTTCAGTGCCTACAACAATATTAATCCCCACCACTATTACAAGTCAAGAGACAACAGCAACTACATTACCAACCAGCATGACTACAACACCACCTTTTCTCACCACACAAAGTAGTTTCATCTGCACTGGCTCTCCTCAGCCAACTCTCTCAAAATCTACTACCACTTACAAGTACACATCATGCAAAGAACTGATGCTATATTATACTACAATGCTGCTGGTGGAAATCTGTTGTACTCTGGTGCTGGCCAAATTCACTTATACATTATACTGCTCACTGGAGAAAAAGGAGAGACTGCACACCCAGGTCAACTTGACTCACTTCTGCTATACTAAGTCTATTGTACTCAGACCAGTTGAAGATACAGGGACTGTAGCTCTTTGATATTCTATTTTATTTTATTTTATTTCATTTTTTTTATTTTTTATTTTTTCCCTTGAACTTTGAGTAGAACCTGGTGGTGGACACTTTGAGTTGACTGTTGCTTAATGGAATGATTTTCCAAACTGTATATATAATTGATGCTTAATGGTGCTTTATGCTTTCATTTCGTGACCACGTACAGTAGGGTCCACTTGTGTTTTGCTAATAAAAAGACTTTTATCTTATATAATTACACAATTATTATATACAATATACATTATGTAATAACATATTATTGGCATAACAATTTAAGTGAAGAGTTGAAATGAAAAAAATAATAATAAGTATGAGATAATTCTTAAATTAAATCTGTTCATCATAAGTGATCATATCTATGCACAAGACTTGGATTAAACCTTTTTTGCATTTTCTAAGTTTTGGTTCCCTGGACTCAGTGGAGGAACAGAAATCTCTCAGATTCTGTCATTAAATCTCTCATTAAATATATGTTAATGTGTGTTTTGAAGATTACCCAAAGTTTTATGAGGGTCAGTAAACAAAGACAGAATTTTCATTTTTGGATGAACTATCCCTTTACGTGTGTCCAAACTTTTAACTTGCAGTACATATTTTACAACAGAGCACAAACATACATTTCAAGTTATTTGGTGTTTGTATTTTTTACCTAAAAACTCAAAACCATTTGAAATCTAGCAATAATTATGTGATGTAACATATTTGCAGTTTTGTTTTTTGTTTTTGTTTTTTATTTATTTTGGAAAGGGTCATTTGAAAAGGGTTTCTTATGAGTTCGGTCACAACTCTTGAACTGCACCTGTTGGCTAAGCAATTATTTGCAATTAATTTTTCAAATGTCAGCAGTCTTGATTAATTATACTTTGAAGAAAAGCTGTGGAAGTGTAGCCTAACTCTTTGGTCATTAGAGAGCAAAAGAATGCTATGTGACCAGATGCTTTTGGGGTGGGTCATAAAAACAAGAGGCTAATTCTGAGAGTTGTTTGTCATAGGCCTCATTTACACAGAATGTAAATATTTGTCTAGCTTTATATTCATTAATTGTTTTTTTTTTTTTTTTGTTGTTGTTGCTGTTGTTGTTTTGTTGTTGTTTTGTTTTTGTTTTTGCTTGTTTTTTTAGCATGGAAATATTTTCCGGGGCGAATTTTTAGTCAGGAAGCAAAATGTTCTTCAAAACTGCTATGAATGCATGTCTTCCCAATGTCAAGCACTAGGTGTCAGTGTAGCCGCATTTATTTTGTTTGTCCAATTAATTCCGGTACCTCTCGCCTCAGTGACGCTCCAGCTCACATATATAACAACCTGCACACGCTGTCCTTAAATAAATTGGCCTACCTGACCTGTGTAGTGTAGTGTACGTATTTTACAGTGGAGCACAAATAGAAAACCCACAAACATGTACTAAACCTCAATTTGCACACAACGAAAAAAAAAATTGTTTATTTCTGTGTAAGACATTTTCGATATTAGCCTTTAAACTAGCCTTTATATGTCGTCGTCGTCGTCGTCATCCTCATTGCGATATTTGTAAGACAAAAGAATACTTAATGCAAAGATAATAGAGAGGTATGCTATGCACATCTGTGGTCAAAGTAGCCTATATTCCCATAATGTTTTATCAAACACACCACTAGATGGCGCTCTGACCAAATGTCCATTTGTTTATGGCGGACAGTAAACATTGGCGATTTGTAAATGTTAGGCCATTCACCACAACTTCGGCACCACGACTGCCATCACATCTTTTAGTCGTTTCTTAATCCATTTAAAGCTAAAACCTCCTCAAATTGTAGGGGGAAAAATAGTAAAGAATCTAAAAAAGAAAATGCCATGTCATCATTGTTTACAAAGCAAATTCAACACCTGCATGATTGAATTTCTGAAATATATAAAACAGTGATTCTTTGGATATGAGACTGGTGAGTACTCGTGCCATTACAACAAAACTTGCTTGCAAATGCACTATTTATCATGTTTTAAGCCTGTTATTTTCTGCCTTGTATCAGAAATGTTAGGAACACTAATTTTATAATAACTCCATTAATGCTAGGAACATTAATTTCATAAAAACTCTATTAATGAAAGTATTTAAAAAATACAAAGCTGAAGATATATAAAAAGGTTTGAAATATGTATATAGCTAGGAACCCCCAAATATGCCGGTAGATATATTATAGAAAAGTGTTTGATCGATATGGGGTTTTCAATGATTCATTGCATGTTCATGCATAATGAACATGCATATTTGGTCTTTGTACTGTTCTGTTTATACTTGAATTTGCTATTTAACTGGTGACTTGTTTTGATATGTTTAAGTGCCTTAAATACATTTTTTAAATTATTTTTGTGGTTTGCCCATAATACATAAAACCCAAATAATATATATATACATATGTGTGTGTAGATCTGTACTGTGCTTAAGACAGTTGTCTGTCTTCTGAGAGGGTACTAAAATATAAAGTTTGATATTTGAGTGTAATTAAGACCAAAAAAAAAAAAAAAAAAGAAGACTAGAAGAGAAATAATTGAACTGTGAAGAATCTCTAAATATGTGTACTGTGTGAAACATTTTTTGAAAGTGAGTCTGCAATTTTTTTATCTCTTCAAACAGAAAATAAACTGTCCACACCCTTTCTAATGCCTTACGTACATGCAGTAAACGCTTGGGATATGTTGATAAGAGTAGTGCACTACATATATTCCTCCACATTTGCACTACGTACATCCTTACATTTGCTTTTAGGAACATCATTCTAAATGGTCATTCAGCTGCAACTGAGATGAGCAGGTAAGAGTAATTATTGACATTTAATGAGACAAATGCAGGTCAGGAACATAAAAGGGAAAAAACTGCTTGCTAGTTTTCAGTATTGTGGAGGATATATTATGAATATTTTTCCACCATTGTTCATGAATTATTATTAATTTATCAAATAATTTAGATTTTGTGTAAATATAATTACTTTCACTATGCAGTATGCACAAGATATAAAGACATTTATTTATTTATGTTTTTATTGTTATTTATTCAAGTCTTTTAATATGAGAAAGTCATCGGAACTCAATTTGCTTTTAATGTTTTATTCTTCAACAGGCATATGCTTTTAAAAATTGCACTTGTATTCATTTACATGCTTGTGCACTTCCACCGGAGCTGCACTGCAGATACATGTCAACCAGGTGATGACTGCAAAAATCAAGACGTGTATGACAAATTGGTGACAGCAATCCCTGAAAAATTAAAAGATGGAGCCGATGAAATATTCTTTGTAAACAGTCAGATTCCTGTGATACCGAAAGGAGTTCTTTCTAAAAACCCTCAAATAAAAAAAATCTTATTTATTGGTACTTCAACTCACTCTGTAGAGGTTGGAGCCTTTGAGGGTTTGCCTAATATCACGACCATTGAGATATCTGGCACAAACGTGACAACATTACCTGTGGGTGTTTTTAAGGATCTCAACAACCTTCAAAAACTTGTTCTAAAAAACAACAAAATCCATAGCCTTGAAAACGGGTTATTTGATGATTTAAAAAAACTTAAAGAATTACATTTACATATGAATGAGATCAGCTCTATTGAGGAAGGGACGTTTGACAATTTAGAGAAACTCTCACTTCTTCATCTTGCAAAAAATAACCTTAGTTCTGTATCGACATCTCTTTTTTCCAAACTTAAGGGCTTGACCATTTTAAGGCTTTATGACAACCAGCTGACTGCTCTACCTGATGGGATTTTTGATCATTTTCCTGATTTGGCAGAGATAGCTTTGCAAGGCAACCAAATCTCCTTTATACAACCAAATTTATTTCCACACAAACGTAAATTAACAAAACTCCTTTTGGACCACAATCTTTTAACAGAACTGCAGCCAGCTCTATTAGTTGGTTTCTCTTCATTAAAGACTCTAACTCTGCACAACAATCAACTCATCAGTCTTCCCGATGTCCTTTTTGGAGAAATGCCTAAAATAACTGAATTAAGTTTAAGCCATAACAATCTCACTCACTTACCAACTGGAGTTTTCAGTCCACTTAAGAAGCTGAAGAAGTTAGTCCTTTCCTCAAACCAGTTTTCAACGATATCTGGAGACTTTTTTGAAGGTCTTGAGAAACTGGCTGATTTGGATCTTCAAAATAACAATATTAAGTCATTAAAACAAGAGGACTTTGAAAAACTTCAGTCTCTTTCAACACTCAGACTGGGAAATAACAAACTACAAAACCTTCCTGGTGATGTCTTTGATGCTCTTCCGAAACTCAGTAAACTGTACCTGAACAAGAACCCATGGCAGTGTGACTGTAACCTGTTGCCATTCTTTGAATGGATGAAGAGCAATGAGGACAAGATTAAATCAAAAACTCCAGAAGTTTGTGAGTCTCCAAAAAATCTGCTAAATCAATCAATCACCTCTTTAACAGAAGAACAACTAATATGCCCCACAACTTCACCAACTACCACCCCTCTCCTTGCAAGTACCGTTCCCATGACCACACTGCACACCACAACTGTCTCAACAACGACAGAAGCACCTCCAGCAACTACTACTTTACAAACGACAACAACAACTACAACAACAACCCAACCAACTACAACACAGACAACCACACAAGTCATCACCACAGCACCAACTACTCATCTCACAACTTTACTATTAACCACAACCACACTACCTACCACCACTGCTACAACTACAGCTCCGACAACCACAACAGTACCAACCACGGTATCAACAACTACACTACAACCAACAACTGCCCTCCTGACAACTACATTGATTCCAACCACACCAACAACGACAGTACAAACAACAACTGCAACAACTTCAGCGACCACCGCTTCTACAACCATGATACCATCAACAACTGCCCATGTGACAACTACATTTATTCCCACCACATCAACATCAGCAGTCCAAACAACAATTGCGACAACTTTAGCGATTACAATATTAATCCCCACCACTATTACAAGTCAAGAGACAACAGCAACTACATTATCACCCAGCACGACTACAACAACACCTTTTCTCAACACACAAAGTAATTTCATCTGCACTGGCTCTCCTCAGCCAACTCTCTCAAAATCTACTACCACTTACAAGTACACATCATGCAAAGAACTGATGATATATTATACTACAATGCTGCTGGTGGAAATCTGTTGTACTCTGGTGCTGGCCAAATTCACTTATACATTATACTGCTCACTGGAGAAAAAGGAGAGACTGCACACCCAGGTCAACTTGACTCACTTTTCCTATACTAAGTCTATTGTACTCAGACCAGTTGAAGATACAGAGACTGTAGCTCTTTGATCTTTTTTTTTTTTTTTTTTTTTTTTTGAGTAGAACCTGGTGGTGGTCACTTTGAGTAGACTGTTCCTTAAAGGAATGATTTTCCAAACAGTATATATAATTGATGCTTAATGGTGCTTTATGCTTTCATTTCGTGACCACGTACAGTAGGATCCACTTGTGTTTCGCTAATAAAAGGACTTTTATGTTATATAATTACATAATTATTATATACAATATACATTATATAATAACATATTATCGGCATAACAATTTAAGTGAAGAGTTTAATTGAAAAAAATAAAAAAAATATGAGATCATTCTTAAATTAAATCTGTTCATCATATAATGTGATCATATCTATGCACAAGACTTGGATTAAACCTTTTTTTTTTTTGTATTTTCTAAGTTGTGGTTCCCTGGGCTCAGTGGAGGAACAGAAATCTCTCAGATTCCATTAAATATATGTTAATGTGTGTTTTGAAGATTACCCAAAGTTTTATGAGGGTCAGTAAACAAAGACTTTTTTATTGTTTTTTATTTATTTTGGAAAGTGTCATCTGAAAAGGGTTTCTTATGAGTTCGGTCACAACTCTTGAACTGCATCTGTTGGCTACTATAAGCAATTATTTGTGAATTATTTTTCAAATGTCAGCAGTCTTGATTAATTATACTTTGAAGAAAAGCTGTGGAAGTGTAGCCTAAGTCTTTGGTCACATAGTAGGCTATTAGAGAGCAAAAGAATGCTTTTGTGACCAGACGCTTTTGGGGTGGGTCATAAAAACAAGAGGCTAATTCTGAGAGTTATTTGTCATAGACCTCATTTACACAGAATGTAAATATTTGTCTAGCCTTATATTTATTAATTGTTTTTTGTTTGTTTGTTTGTTTGTTTGTTTTTTAGCATGGAAATATTTTCCGGCTAATATTTTAATATATAAGACTAATATTTTAGTCAGGAAGCAAAATGTTCTTCAAAACTGCTATGAATGCATGTCTTCCCAATGTCAAGCACTAGGTGTCAGTGTAGTCGCATTTATTTTGTTTGTCCAATTAATTCCGGTACCTCTCGCCTCAGTGACGCTCCAGCTCACATATATAACAACCTGCACACGCTGTCCTTAAATAAATTGACCTATTGACCTAACCATTGACCTGTGTAGTGTAGTGTAGTGTAGTGTAGTGTAGTGTAGTGTAGTGTAGTGTAGTGTACGTATTTTACAGTGGAGCACAAATAGAAAACCCACAAACACGTACTAAACCTCAACCTGCACACAACGAAAAAAAAAATTGTTTATTTCTATGTAAGACGTTTTCGATATTAGCCTTTATACTAGCCTTTATATGTCGTCGTCATCATCATTATTGCGATGTTTGTAAGACAAAAGAAGACTTAATGCAAAGATAATAGAGAGGTATGCTATGCACATCTGTAGTCAAAGTAGCCTATATTCCCATAATGTTTTATCAAACACACCACTAGATGGCGCTCTGACCAAATGTCCATTTGTTTATGGCGGACAGTAAACATTGGCGATTTGTAAATGTTAGGCCATTCACCACAACTTCGGCACGACGACTGCCATCACATCTTTTATTCGTTTCTTTAATACACTTATTTAAAGCTAAAACCTCCTCAAATTTTACTCCTAAAATAGTAAAGAATCTAAAAAAGAAAATGCCATGTCATCATTGTTTACAAAGCAAATTCAACACCTGCATGATTGAACTTCTGAAATATATATTAAAAAAAAGTGATTATCTGGATGTGGGACTGGTGAGTACTCATACCATTACAACAAAACTTGCTTGCAAAATGCACTATTTATCATGACTGAATGTTTCATGTTTTAAGCCTGTTATTTTCTGCCTTATATCAGAAATGTTAGGAACATTAATTTTATAATAACTCCATTAATGCTAGGAACATTAATTTCATAATAACTCTATTAATGAAAGTATAAAAAAAATAAAAAGCTGAAGATATATAAAAAGGTATGAAATATATATAGCTAGGAACCCCCAAATATAGCTATATTATAGAAAAGTGTTTGATCGATATGGGGTTTTCAATGATTCATTGCATGTTCATGCATAATGAACATGCATATTTGGTCTTTGTACTGTTCTGTTTATACTTGAATTGACTATTTAACTGGTGACTTGTTTTGATATGTTTAAGTGCCTTAAATACATTTTTTAAATTATTTTTGTGGCTTGCCCATGATACATAAAACCAAAATAATATATGTGTGTGTGTGTGTGTGTGTGTGTGTGTGTGTGTGTGTGTGTGTGTGTGTGTGTGTGGATCTTTACTGTGCTTAAGACAGTTGTCTGTCTTCTGGGATGGTACTAAAATAAAAAGTTTGATATTTGAGTGTAATCACAGCCATGAGTTCTCATAGACCGAGAGGGACAACGTTACATTCAGTGACGCTGTTCCAGTTCCAGAGAGACCATATAGAATTGCCATGGTGATGTATGGTGGTATTTTGCAGCCATGGTGATGGCTATATAATGCATATATTTTATCTAGCCATGGTGAAATGAAATGAAAAGGGGGAAAAAAAGCTTTAAAGTCTCAGCTGCATCAGAGTTTAGTTTTTTTATGATGCAAATCACATTGACAAAGACGTGTTTCAGATGCAAAACATAAATTGATTAATTGAATTATTTCTGAGGTTTGGATTTAAAGGAAAGGAATGAAGCCCTCAGAATATCCCAGGAGGACTTCTAAATAGTCAGAAAGGAACCTTGTGATAACTAGGATTTTAAAGACTTTTTTATTTGTTTACTTAGATTTTTGTGTTCTACTTTTTTAATTTAGGTAAGCTAAGAATTTATTTCAAAAGATCTCTTGATCATTTGGTCCATTCACATCAAGAACAATAACTACTATGATGATTATATTAGCAATACCTACACAGTAATGTTGTGTTCATTATAAGCACATGCTGCATTTAACTCATCTTCCACTATAAATGTTCAATCTCTTTAAAGCAGGATGGATTCTGATTGGCTGTCAGTGATTTTACCTTTTTTTCAGCTGAACAAAAAAAGTTCTGAAGTGATTCCAACAACATTGTTCCTCAGTGTCATTGTAGGTGTAGTTGTGGTGTGGCCTTCTTTATTTCCATAGAATTAGAATGATTATTAAAGCTTTACAGTTACCATGTTTGTGTGAATGGGCCTTTAATAAGAACATTGAACAACTGAAGAAAAAAAAAACATTATTCATATGATAACACAAGCATGTTGAGTAAATTAAATATATAATTGAACAGCAAAAAATCAAGACATTTAAATGTAGCATTTGTTTCCCAAGGCCAAAAAAGGGAAACCAAAAAAGAAGTGTATTTGAAACAGTCTGCCCAATTAACCAATTATCAAGCTTAATTGCAGTCTCCTGAGGAGAGGTTAAGGAGTAAGAGCAGTGTCTCTCTCTCATTCTCCAACACCAAGCCTGAGGCCTAATCAAGTTATCATATCAACAAATCTCTCATCAGGGGCCCATGTCTGACACCACCAGAAAGAGAGGCCAGTCGACGACTAATTTCCAGCAGCAGGGCGCTGGGACTCGCCTGCCAGGCGGGATGAAAAGTACCTGCAGACCCCAGTCGAGCTGCCCTCACCATCCCGCTGGGAGAGCACTCACGCTGGGCACAACAGAGCGCTCTCTCCCTGTGTCCCGACTGGAAGGGGGGTAGTAGCATCATAGAGAGCTAGAGGAACGTTATTTGGCAACGTACACAAAGAACAGGGGCAGACAATGCAGTGATCATGCAGAGTGTGGAGGGGAACTGAGGGACCTCCTGTGGCCACGAGAGGGGCTTTAGGGTCAGAGTTTTTAGGGCTGGAGTGGTGCATCTCTGAAGAGGTTAATGTACTTGTTATGTGGGGTCAGGGTGCAGGCTTCACGGCAGTACATCACCAGTGACAGCCCCTCAGAGCCAAGACTGACGCAGAAGGCTCTGATCTGGGGTAAGAAGGCTCGTTTTGAAGTCTATTGTATTGTAACTCTGGGGTCAGATCATAAAGTGTGTGGTCAGAATGATTCCGTGGGGTAGAATAAGACGAAGAAGATGCAAATGGCACTAGCAGACTTGTAATCAGGGTTTCTGTGGGTCAGGTCTTAAAAATTCTTAATTCGCCCTTCCGCAATTTAGCCCTTAAAAAGGTCATAGATCAGAGCAGAAAGTTTTAAATTTATAAAGTCATGGAATTAAATCTTCCTCAACATGTTTGTTTCCCAATATAAATATCTAAACATATTTAAATCAAAACACATTTATTTGAAATACAAATGTAAAATAAAGTCTGTATGGTTAAGAAAAAGTCAGATAGTCTGAACTTATTGGCAGATATTTGTTCTAATTTTACTCACTTCATTTTGATCAGTTTCACAGTAAACAAGACCCTTATGTCACTTTGCTTTGAAGTTAAATGTATTGTGATAAAAAGTTATTATTACAATAAGTTATTTCCTTTTTTCTAACCAAAAATAAATTAAAAAGTAAGTTGGATTTTCAAACTTTTAAGTGCATTGTGTGCTCCTTAGGCATTTAGGCTCCTTAGGCATTTAGGCATTTACTTCAATTTCTTTCTTATATTTTCTTCACTTGGTCTTAAAAAGGTCTTTAAAAAGTTATTTACCTTCATAAAAGCTACAGAAACCCAGTGTAATTACATGTCTCCTTTATTTTATATTGTAGGGAATATAAAAATATTGGTTAACCATGAGTCAAAATACGTGGCTTCATGACTACTTTGCAGAAATTCGCTGGTAATTTATACTCTCTTGCAGTGACTGATTATTCAGCCAAAGTTAAGCTGTGTGGTTCATTCCCTGGCTTTCACTGAGATGTTTATGTTCTGCTGGCTGATGAGCCATGTGGGCATGAGGTCTGGAACTCCCTGGTGCTAAAACGTGATGTCAAGATAAGAAGGTGAAGGAGAGATCTGACTTAAAGCATGACTGAATGTTTGACATACTCTGTCTTCAGGCATCCGCTGTCCCGTGATGAAACGGCTTACATGTGCAGTGCATACACAGAACACCATTTCACACTTTATACAAAACTGCTGGAGCAAAAAGATTGCAGTAATGTCACAGTGGATTGTCCTGTTCATTGTCAGCGGTATTGAGGAAGGTACCTGTAGCTTGTCAAGCCATAAGCAATTCATAATGTAAAGTAGTTAATAAAAGTAGTTAGCTGCACTGCAAACTACCAAGCTACTGTTATCTTACCATTTACTATAATTAGCTTATTATTAACTACTTTGAAACCATGTGAGTGAACTGGACACTGTAACTTATACCAGGGGTTTTCAAACTAGGACCAGTTTTTAGGACTGTCAAATTTAACTTAAGGTATTGATTAAATTTGTGAAATGTGATATTGGTGTTTCATTATGTTCTTCTAAAGACAAAAATCACTGAATTCATTAAATTAATTAAGTTCTTTAAATTAATCGTTATTTAATTCCAGGTTTTAAACCCTAGGTTTTTATACGTGTGTGTGTGTGTGTGTGTGTGTGTGTGTGTGTGTGTGTGTGTGTGTGTGTGTGTGTGTGTGTGTGTGTGTGTGTGTGTGTGTGTGTGTGTGTGTGTGTGTGTGTGTGTGTGTGTGTGTGTGTGTGTGTGTGTGTGTGTGTGTGTGTGTTATTTTGAAAGTGTATAAATCTGATGTTACTCTTCATAGTGGGTTGGGAAAAAACACTGTCAGCTTAACACATCATGATTTTTTTCCAGCTAATATTAATATTTTAATAATCTGCCATTGGCTACACCAAACATGCTACATGCTCTATTGCATATATATATATATATATATATATATATATATATATATATATATAAAAATTGTATTTTATACTTATACATTTTATTTAATATATTATATAGTAATATATAATAGTTTTTTTAGCATTTGCATATAATGTTTATATTTTATTATATTCATATTTTATTTAGATTTTGCATTACTACAAACAGAAAATGTAAGCTATCACACATTGTATGTGTTGAGACTGAAATGAATGGGTAATAAAAACTTAGTAGTAGCACGTGCAAGACATAACTGCCGGTTGTTTATGTGATCTCAATATGGTGACCCCCATTTGAGGGGACCCACTCCATGTTAAGCAGGTTTTTGTGTCATACTTCATGTGAGTGTACATCATTTTGAACATTTGTGCTACTTATTTTTTTATGTTTAAAACTTTTTAATGAGTAAATTACTGAGTGTGCTTTCAAAGGCTAATGCAAAAACTGGCAAATGTTTTGGCAACTTTAAATCCAGTTTTCATGTGTTCTTTAGACTCAGTCATGAATCTATGCAGATGCTCTCTGAGCTGTTTTGGAGATGATGAAAAGGCCAAATTGAAAAACTGAATGGAATTAGCCTTTCTGGACAAATTCCACTTAGTGTTAGGAGTCTCTTTTCTTGATGATGTTTCTCTAGTTCTCGTCTCCTCTTGACCAGATGCACTGAAAGGGATAGGGCAGGTATGGTGAAAGCCCTGTGGGAGACTGCAGAAGTGGGGTGACCCTTAACCCTGGCACTCACATTATTCTTGTTGGACGGAGGCCACTGAGGCAGCCGGGGCTGCCTGCTGATCCCCACAATGCAGCCTTTTCCCCAGGCCACGGTTGGCAGAAAGACCCCCTGGAGCTATAGTCACCATCTAAAGGCCTTTCAGCACGGCCCGGCTGGCCAGGGCCAAGTACCAGAGTGGAGGGGGCAAGGCAGGAGAGGGGGAAAAACTGTGAAAAAAATACAATAACGAAAGAAAGTGAAGGGAAACAATAGGCTTTAGAGTCCATCTTAACCTACCACAACAGTGTCAACATCTGTGGTTCCTTCTACGCTCTGCTCAAAGGATATAATCTATGGCAAGGAAAGCCTGTTCCCGTGGCTTCCTCAGTGAAAAAGGATACAGTTTTTTTTTATCTTATTTAAAAGGTTTCAAAAGCTTCTCCAGCGTGGTCTTTCAAGAGCAGTTAAACCACACTGTGATGTACGCCACAGATTGTAGTGTTAAAGCAGAACACAGAATGGCAAAAGTTCACAAGCTGGTTGGGGGAGATTTATGTCCACATTTATCAAGCAAGGTGATTTGAAGTCTTTCAGGACGCTCTAGATGCTTTCGAGTCGTCTGTGGCCTTGGAAGAGCACCACATGGTTTGTGTGATTGTAAACAGGGCACATGCAAAGCCCAGACATGTAGGAGTGAATTCTCACGGGGTGTTTGGGAGGGAGGCTGTCACTGCTTCTTTCTTTTCTTTCAATCAGACGCTTCTCTGCCTCTTTATTGCGGTACATTCCAGCCACAGGACGTGCTGCACATAAAGAGTCGCTTCATGTCGCTGACGTCAACATGAAAGGAATCATTGAGTGTCATGACCAGTTTAGATCCCACCCTAATTTATCAGTTACCACCAATTGGTTCTAACAGGGAGCCTGTGGAGATCCAGGTGCTTATCATTATTTCAGCTTTGTTGTGCTTGAAAGAAACTGGCAGGATATGGAATGATGTGGGCAGATATGTGTCGACAAAGACGCTTGGGTTGATCTGAAGGCATATGTGGTGTATGACTGGATTTCATTTGCTTTAAATTGCAAATTAAAGCCTTTTAAATAGATTCATAGATGCAGTTTAGAAGGAAGCATATAGTTATGTGTGTTCTGTGACATGTTTCTTACTAACACAGAGGGCTTTTGCATGCACACTGTCTTTCAGTGCTTTACAATGCGCTACATCTGGAGTGCATCTTAGAGACTAGGAAAGCAGGGATTGGTGTAACATGCTTGTGCTTATTTATTTAGAAAACATTTAGCCTAGAGCTTTGAAAATTTGCCTTAAGCATCACTGACATGTCAGCAGTCATTACTCTTGTAACATATTTGTGACCTTGGACCACAAAACCAGTCTAAAGTGTCAGTTTTTCAAAACTGAGATTTATACATCATCTGAATAAATAAGCTTTCCATTGATGTATGGTTTGTTAGGATGGGACAATATTTGGCTGAAATACAACTATTTGAAAATCTGGAATCTGAGGGTGCAAAAAAATCTCCTATAAAGTTGTCCAAATTAAGTTCTTAGCAATGCATATTACTAATCAAAAATTAAGTTTTGATATATTTATGGTAAGAAATTTACAAAATATCTTCATGGAACATGATCTTTACTTAATATCCTAGTTATTTTTGCCATAAAAGAAAAATTGATCATTTTGACCCATACAATGTATTTTTGGCTAATGTTACAAATATACCCCAGCGACTTTAAGACTGGTTTTGTGGTCCAGGGTCATATTTGTGTCACTTAAGTCAGATAGAGTTAGATCTAGAACTTCTACCAGTGTTGCATTCATATCATCTGCTGTGCATTGATTATAAAAATAAAAATAAAAATAAAAATCATGAAAATCTAAATTATTTACTGTAAACGTTTTACTTAATTTTTGGTATTTTTTTTAAATAAATAAATTCAACAATGACACATTAATTTATTCATTTTATTAAGTAACACTGAGACATTTATAATGTTATAACGCATTTATAATGCTGTTCCTTCGAACTTTTTATTCATCAAAGAATATTTTTTTTAAAGTATCATGGTTTCCTGAAAAAAATAAATAAATAAATAAAAAATATGTGTGTGTATATATATATATATATATATATATATATATATATATATATATATATATATATACACACACACACACACACACACACACACACACACACACACACACACACATATATATATATATATATATATATATATATATATATATATATATATACACACACATATATATATATATATATATATATATATATATATATATATATATGTAATGATTTCTGA
Source organism: Acrossocheilus fasciatus (assembly GCA_036784905.1). Taxonomy (NCBI): domain Eukaryota; kingdom Metazoa; phylum Chordata; class Actinopteri; order Cypriniformes; family Cyprinidae; genus Acrossocheilus; species Acrossocheilus fasciatus. The sequence continues at coordinate 22,004,056 of CM071943.1, forward strand.
GGGATCATGTGACACTGAATACTGGTGCAATTGCTGTTGAAAATTCTGCTTTGCATCACAGGAATAAATTCCATTTTAATGTGTATAAATATTGAAAACAGTTATTTTAAATTTTAATAATATTCCACATTACTGTTTCAAATATTTTGTTTTATATTTGCTGAAATACATTCAAAAACTTTAAAAACTTGTTTTATGTATATCCCTATATACTAAACTTTTCTTTTGTCTGTTGTTGCGATCTAATTGCAGTGTATTACTTAAACAATTGTGAACATTTGGCAGGCAGGTGTTAATTTCCTATGTGACGTTTTTATGAACACCTGATTGTTCACATCCTAAGACATGTTTCCAGAAATGCCAAGGTAGGGCAAAAACACAAAACACTAGCCACTCTACAATCTCCTTATATTATAAGAGCAGACCTCTCCAAAAGTGAATGCCTGTAAAATCCTGCTCAATCAAGCAAAAGCCTTCAAGCCCTTTTTGGTGGTCGCTGTTGTGGCGTCCTTTAGCATGTTAGTGAACCAGGCCATAATGTTCATTACTCTGTCCCCACGAGGGTGAACCAGCTTACCTTTGTCCACTCCAAGAAAACGAAACTACAATTAGAGATGGCTGACCTGAAGCCAATGTTAGGTTAGGTGAGAGGGGTGAGGGAGACCCTCTCAAACGATAATCTCTTGTATTACTCTCCCCATGGTGCTCTTCATGTTCACTTCTCTATCAGACGGATAACAAGAGCTGTAAGCTCCTTATTGCTGAATTACAATTATTGGAGGAGAATCACATCCCTTCTGACAAGGGGAGGCTCTCTGTAGTGACCCCCTCTTCAGTCACAGCCACTCCTGATGAAGTGCCTTTAATGCACATATAATGAATGTTTCATTGAGCCTCAATAGCTTTTCATCAAGGAGTTACTTATGACTGTGTTGTTTAATGCATTTCTGCTCAGAGGGTTAAAAAATTACTAATCCTTTTCTTCAGGCAGTAGTGCTAAAATCTATTGCGGATCGCAAAGAATTCTGGGTAGTGGCAAGCAGAAACAAATTGCAGAGCATTTTGAACATGAGGACTATGTGGGGTTTGAGAAGAAAGTGTGTAAACTATCAGAGGCAAACCAACAAACAAATGCTGTGGTTTTGTTAATTCTCTCATGCCTTAAGACTCATATAAATTCTCACAATTTCCTGTCTATACCATCATTTTCGCACTCCGCTCACTCATAAACATAAGTCTGGGACCACAAACAGTCTCTTTCCGTGCCTTTAAACCCGAGGGTGTAGAGGCATGGAAAACCTTCTAGAAAAGGTATATCATGAACTCAGACATTCTTTTTAGAACACATTGTATGTTATATAAATTCTCAGAAACAAGCTTAATTAATAAATCTACATTTATGTTAATTTCTCTCTTACTTTGATGGGCTGAAATGAATGAATAGGGTGAACTGCTTTTACCAACACTTCAGCATATCAAAGTTAAATTGCACGGCTAGTGTAGTTAGTAGAGCAATTATAGCAATTTCTGCACAATTAGTCAAAACAGTCATTACATCTGGTAAAGATTTAAATGAAAGTGCAAGAGTTGATGTATGTGGTTCTCTCAAATACAAATCTAAGTCTAACACTAACAATTAATGATGCAAGGAAGTTCTCTTTTTTTTTTTTAACTGGAGAAAATACAAAGTACAGAGGAGAAACGATACTGATTGAGTTGGTGAGAAAAATAAATGGGAAAGTTTGCTTTAGTGCTTTCATGTTATGTAGCTCTTGCTCTATAGTTCTTATCGCATCTAAATGAGGACTAAATTATCACTTTAGTAACATTGATTCATTAAAGGATTAGTTCACTTCCAGAATAAAACTTTCCTGATAATTTACTCACCCCCATGTCATCCAAGATGTTCACAACTTTCTTTTTTTCACTCGAAAATAAATTATGGTTTTTGAGGAAAACATTCCAGGATTTTTCTCCATATAGTGGGCTTCAACAGGGACCAATGGGTTGAAGGTCCAAATTGCAGTTTAAATGCAGCTTCTAAGGGCTCTACATGATCCCAGCTGAGGAATAAGGGTCTTATCTAGCGAAATGTCATTTTCTTAAAAAACGTATATATATATTTTTATAGTATATATTTTTTAACCTCAAATACTTGTCTCGCACTAGCTCTGTGATGCATTGGAAAGGTCACGCGTGACGTATGCAGAAGTACCGACCCGTGTAGTGTTTACTAAACAAACGTGCAAAGATTAAATCTAATGCCCTCTACAAAAATAAATAAATAAATAAAATTAAAAAAAAAAAAAGGTAAAACAAGGATGTTGGAGGAAAAAATCAGATGGAGTTCGGTACTACTATGTTTACGTAATGCAAAGTCATGGACACACAAAGCACAGCTAGTGCAAGACGTGCATTTAAGGTTAAAAATTATACATTATTTTTAGAAAATGACTGATCGTTTTACTACATAAGACCCTTATTCCTTGGGTGGGATCGTGTAGAGCCATTTGAAGCTGCATTGAAACTGCAATTTGGACCTTCAACCTATTGGTCCCCATTGAAGTCCACTATATGGAGAAAAATACTGGAATGTTTTCTTCAAAAACATTCATTTCTTTTCAACTGAAGAAAGAAATACATGAACATCTTGGATGGCATGGGTGTGAGTAAACTGTCAGGAATTTTTTATTTTGGAACTAAACTAATCCTTTAACACTATATCCACCAGAGGTCACCTGTATACCTAAATCAGCGGGTAAATTTTACACACACACATTACAACTGTTTTTGTTTGGCTAAAGAACATATTTCACTATATTATGCCACTGTCTTCACAAATAGGTGTCCAGAGTCATGAAATGATTATGTCTAGTCATCAACTATATTTTTGTCCTGTTATTTTATGTTCAAGGCTTTTTTTTATGCAGGCTACAGTCACTTTTCATAATGGTCAATATAAGCTAAAGACGTCTGCACTGACAACGAGAATTAGAAGAAAGCAAATACATATTTGGGTGGTGTAACATCATAACACAATGTAAGGTGGCCGAGAGAGCTCAACGCGATGCAACTTCAGAAAACGCATGCACCAGCAAATCAAGGAAACATCTTCATCAGTTTGACAGCAGGTGGTGCAAATGCTCACAACACAACCAAATAAGACATTTCTTAATTTGCAGGTGTTTTTTTTTCTTTTTTCTATTTGCAGCATTGAGTTCTCTTGGCCACTGTAACAATGTCATTAATCAATATATAACGATAACCTATGTTATTTAAATTACTAAAATATAGACAATAATGAATAATAATTCACCACATTGCATAGGATGCGATGACAAATTCAAGCGCACAGCTTCACCTAATTAATTATTAACTTGTTTAGTTATATAATTTATCATTTGAATAAGAGAACAACACCAAAACTTTGGGGAATCAAAAAATGGTTTTATTCGTTACATCAGATCGGATTTTTTTTCTTCAGGAAATGGCAGACTAGAATAAATAGCTACACAGAAGCGAACAGTAAAAAACTTTTTTTTTTTTTTTTTAAACAACAGGGGATTGTAAATTACACAATTTTAGTAAAAGTCAGGGAGACTTGAATGTCTTATTAAAAATCTGTGATGTACATTTGAAAAACAGCCACAGGTAAAATTTACCCTGTGACGGTTCTAGTGTTAAGTGGCCTTTTCCTTTCTTTACTTCAGATGACTGCAGTGGCTGAATGTTCCTGATGATAGAGTCTGGTTGTAAGTGACTGTTGACTGACCAGCTACCTTGTAAGGTACAAGTGTTTTGAACTAGTCTAAAATTTGTATTTGAACATTTAAAGTGTCAACGATCTGTTTATCAGATAAAACAGGAGGCAAAGGCACTTCTACATGTCACCTAACGACAGTAAAACTAATTAATTGAAGTGTTTTCCTTTTGTATGTCTAAAAACCAAGCGCTTTTATTTCATTAAATAAGCGAATGACGGCTACTGAACAGCTTGTTTTTATACATTGAGAGGCTTCTGTCTTTGTCGTCATTGAGTCTGTTGATATGGTGAATCATTAGGCCTGGTGCCTTTCCTTTGATGGTCTGTTTTCCTTTTTTTTCATCTGATCCAAAATCTCCAAGGAAAGCAAAAACCCATTTTCTGTTGCAACCCTTTATGCCGTCAGTGAAGTGAAGAGTGGCGACAATAGGAAATTGGCAGATGCTGGTCATGCCACTCAAAGATCAATGCAAAAAAGATGATTCATGCCTGTGGTATCTTTATATCAGAAAAGACCATTGCATGGTTAGTCCCACTCAGATGCCCCTAAACTGAATGCGTGTGTTTTCCCCTCTCTAATTTATTTTTATATCTCTTTTCTCTGTTAATTGCAAGGCGTTGATTCTTTAATAGGATTGTCAACCACCAAGGAGTACAGGCTTTAAAGAAATGCTTTCCAGTTGAAATGTGCCTTTGAGCGCTGATTTTCCAGGGCTTTCTTGCTTCACTTTTAAGCTCGATCCAATTCGCAAGCTCTTTCAGTGTAACTGGGATACAAATCCATGCCATTGCAGCTATCAGAGGCCCGCAATGAGCATGAAAAAGTGGCATTACATCTTGCTCTTTTCGTAGGGGCCTTTTTGGCTTATTCCAGAGTGGAGGGCCCATCCATTGCAATGAAGCCCACATCAGTCTGCCAAGAGTCTCCGTTACTGGGATTCGTCATAGAGGAGTCACAAAATCTCAGGCGAGACAATGCTAGCGGCCATCATTTTCATACCGCCCAGGCTCTCTCTATCTTATCGCTGAAACGCCTTTGTCATGCTAGCATCTGCCACAGAGCTCGCTCCAGGCCAGCCCTTAAAAACAGGGGGAAAAAATTCTTAGTGGGTATCCACCAGGGTGATTTTCTAGTTAGCCGGCATGTCCTCTTTAATTTTTAGCTGTCCAATTCTTCTAGCGGAAGATTCCAGCGTTCTGGTGATAGTTTTGTTTCTACCGAGTGTGGCAATGTATGCAAGCGATAATCGTCCCAGCCAAAAGCCACCGCTGTGCCTTGGCTCTCGTCTGAAGCTATGCTCACTCCATCCTCCTGTAGGTTACCACAAAGGAAGCACATTTGCAAACTTCCCCTGCAATTTCCCTCTCTCTTTGTTACAGGAGGGAAAATCACATTCTCTTGCTTCGTAGCAGAACCTGGAGGTTCTTTAGTGATGGTTCAGAAATAGACGGGGCATAAACAGACACAGATGTGTGGAGGGAAAAGAGACCTGCTAGTGGGGAAAGATACCCCATGGCTTCCACTTAAGCTTGTTAAAAGACCACAGTATTAACATTACTGTATGCATGTAGTGCCTCTTAAACTAAATGAAGACACTTGGCTGACCAAAACAAATTCTGTCTAAAAATAAACTCATTAATAAAGAATTTAAATTGAGGTAGCAAACAGGATGCAAAATTTCAGTTTAAATAAAATAGAATTAATACAATTAAAGCAATTTAAAAATAAATACATCAATAAACAAACAATAAATAAATACATAAAAATGAAAATTTGTAACTGCATTTTTTTTTCTACAAATAAAAAGTGAAGGAATGTTGAAAATGAAGCGAGTTTTTTTTTGAAAGTTTGGAAAAAGTTTAAAAAGCCTTGAAATGTGAAGATTTATATAGGCCTGGTGGATGTGGTTGTATGGGTGGATTAATCCTATAGTTTCCACAGTTATAGCAAAATAGCAAAGGTTTTTACATTTTAATTAGGGCTGGCAGTTTAACGCGTTGTTATTAATTAATTAATGCCGACAATTATTTTATTGTGCATTAACGCAGAAGTATTTTTTTGTTTGATTGTTTTTTTGAAAGCCCGTTGCTCACTGGCTCTGAATACACATAGCCTACATGGGTCACAGGAGAGGTGGGATGGTGATCAGTACTGGCTTGAGATGGGTGTCATCACGTGTCTCAAACCATGAGAGAAATTGGGGTGGGCCTAATAGACTGCAGGAGTGCTCACATGGACGCTCCCGATACAATCATTTAGGCGAAGCATCAACATTCACAAACCACTGTTCTTTTTAACAGAAAAGAATGCAACAAGCTCGTAATCATGACTTCATAAGTGGGAAATCGCACGTGAATACAGCAGAGAAGCACTCTCATTCAGCACAGTGGAGTGCATTGTTTTGTTAACTTTGTGGTTTATTATTTTGAGTCGTTGACTAGCGATCACTCTAGTCAAAAGAACCGGGGGTCAAATGCGCTCAGGCACGGTTAAGATTATCTAGTATGAGAGTACACTCTTACTCTCCCGCATCCCGCCCACCCACACTCGCCCATCAAGTGTTGTCCCGCGCCAAGTGTTGTTGCGTTGGGTCCCGCAATTGTGCAGGTCTCTACACAGAAGGTGCCAGTTACAATGTTATGATCGAGGCTCTGGACTCTGAGCATAACTTGTTTATCTATAACAAACTATATTGTTGAATCATTATTGAATTTTGTGCATAACAATGCGATTAATCACGATTTTTTTAAAAATTAATCGTTGCCCAGCGCTAATTTTAATTATTAAAATTTTTAATGTATATCTATAACAATATACTTTGTGTTTTCTTACCTTAGCATTAAATTACATAAAGTTAACATTGCTTCATGAATATTTTTAATAAAAGGCTGAGGGAATGACAGCAAATTTAACTTCTTACCCTCTTTTGACCAACTTGGTCGGTCTCTCATTTTTCTGGATTTTCTGGTATTTGGGGAAAATTAGAAAAAGCAAAATATATTTGTTGTAGTTTCCATTCTCCACTATAGATGTTTACTCAACTGTGACGACTTCCGCTTCCGATAACCCCGGAAATGTCAAAAAGGTCCATTACAGTTCAGTAAATTCCACATCCTGTCATTCCAATTCAACTTCCTATAGGTCTGGCCCATTCAAATGTCAGCTCTGGTTAATTAAAAGTGAGCCAATTAAATATGAGCCAGATCTTCAGTTCTAAATTTTGCATAACCCTGGTAGTAGCCTGTTTCCCATTATTTGGACCGGAGCAGTGAACTTAGGATGCACATACAGTATGTGATGAGGAGCAGCCATACACTGTAAGTCATGTCATTTATCCCGGGGCTCAGAGGGAGACGGCAGATCCTGAGATAAGCCAATCCGGTGAGCTACTGCTTGTGCCAGACATCTCCAATGTGCAACTGAAAAGGGGAAGCCCGTAAAAAATAATGACAATTTACGAGCATATTTTCAAGGGTCTGCAGAGAGGGGAAACTATGTTTGAGATTTTAATTGAAAGCAGAAGACCCCCAGGCCTCTATATAGACCTCTATACGATATAGAGGATTCTATCTACCTGGAAGACCACTGTTTTTGAAGAACAATGAATGAAAAATATTGAAGACCAATATGAGTTTCAAACCATTCAAAAGTTTAAGGTCAATTAAGGTCTATTTAAAAATAAATGTGATTGTTTTGAACTTTCTGTTCATCAAAGAAATTCCAATAAAATTAAGCAGCACAATTGTTTTTAACATTGTTAATAATAAGAAATGTTTCAACTCAACTCGTCATTCTCTCTTTTGAGTTTATATCCCACACTTCTGGCTTTTTTTTTTCCTCAGAATGGACAAACTCGCTATTGTTGAGTTAAATAAAGTCCGAAATACGAGATATAAAGTTGCATTTGCGAGAAAAAAAAGTCTCAAAAAAGAATTGTGAGACAAAATATGTAACGTTAAATGTAAAATGTTATAGGTTTAAATAGTATTTCATGTTGTAACTGTAGGGCAAATATAATATGTTCCCTATGAAATGCATATGTGAATATTATGTAGACCAATTGTTTAAATCAAATTTATGCTTTAAAAATAGAGTAATCATAGTAATGGTTTCATTCATTAGTGTGTCCGTTTAAACGTCTGTGTTTAGCTTCCAATGGCGTTTTTTGATGACAGTATTTTATAAAAATGATTTGCATTCCGATTCTGACATCCAAAGACACATTTTATCTCTTATTCCGTGGATTTTTCCCGTTTCACTCCACTTGTTACCATGTGTTTCTGCCACCACAATGCGCGCACAGCTGCGAGTGACGTAACTGTGACGACTACACGAAATTGGTCTATTCTTTAAAAAAACATAATTAAAAAAATCTTACTGACCTAAAAGTGTGCACTTACAGTATACACACAGTGTTACTGGAGAATATAGTGTGACAAGTTCATATAGTTGATATTGCAGTCGTGCAGCTTTATGAAATGTGTGCACTAAATGCATTTTCTTTCATGGCAAACTAGATAAAAAAAAAGAGTATGTAGGTATACAGCATATACTGTATGAGGTATACAGATGAGGATGTAACACAGTCTTATTCAAACTAAAATGATGACACTCTGTGCTGAGGCTAGACAGCCTACATACGGGCTTTTCATCAAGGCAAAACTGTGCACCCGATAAATGGACCTGTAGTGCTGCTAATTTATGAGTTTTGCTGGCCAGTGCGTGCTGCAGCCTTTGATGGGACACCTGCAGTGAAACAGTATCTTTACTGCTGTATGCAGAAACTCGAGCCAGCCTGAAGGCTAGTTCCATGTTCGTGCAAGAAGATAGCTAAGAGTGTGTGTACGTTCATTAATACGTGTGTGTGGGCTGACAGCCAGACATGCCACCTCGTGTCTTTGAAGATTATTATAGGTGCTGGTAGTCAGCAGAGCACGAGGCACTGGTTTAACATTTACATCATGCTTGCCTGTGGTGGTAACAGTGATATAAAGGTTAGTCACATTCTGAAGGGTAGTGATTACACTTCCCCTTCCTGTCATGCACGTTTTGAAATGAAGTTTTGTTTTTACTGAAACAAATCATTAACAAAAACAGAATAAATGATTCAGTAAATGAACAAACAAACAAATAAAAAAAATTATAATGAATTATTGGTCAAGCACTAATGAACATACTAATGAATGATTGATTAAAGAAGTGAAGAAACAAATTAATGAACAAGCAAATTAACTAAAATGAATTATTGAGCAAGCAAACAAACAAATTAATGACTAAATTTGTAAATTGAGCAAGTGAATGAACAAAATAGATTAATTAAAAATGAGCAAGTGAATGATGAATAATATACATTATTTTAGTTATTTACTATTATAGTATTATGTATTTTTTATCTTTATTTTTTAGTAATTTTGTATGTCATTTTTATTATTTCATTATATTTAATTATTTTTAAATATTTCTATAATAGTTTATAGCTGCAATTATTATATTTAAATTTTAGACATGTTACCTTAGCAATTAACTGATTTTTATTTATTTTATTTTATTTTATTTTATTTATTTTTTAAATCTATTTATATTTTATTTTATTTTGGCTTTATTTCAATCACAAAGAAAGAAAGAAAGAAAGAAAGAAAGAAAGAAAGAAAGAAAGAAAGAAAGAAAGAAAGAAAGAAAGAAAGAAAGAAAGAAAGAAAGAAAGAAAGAAAGAAAGAAAGAAAGAAAGAAAGAAATAGAAAAAGGTAAAGATTGTTTTATTATTATTATTTTTTAACAATAACAACACTGATGCAGTGATGGTGATTAAAGATTTGATCATAAAAAAAAAAAAAATCTGTTTATATGACTTTTATGCCTTCAGTGCCTGAGGTTAGAGTCTCTGTGATAAACACAGGGACCTGCTCTATAATTGGCTAAATTGATGGGAAAAAGTTCCAAATTCCTGAGAGGGCAGAGGCCCTGGTTAGGGCATGCAGCGTGTGCAGATGGCTGCTCTGATCTGGAAGTGAATCTAAAGAGATTTTCCTGCACAAGAATGCACCCTGTTAATCTGTAGCCCCTCTTAGAAAAGGACCATTGGACTGAGGAAAGCATTTTGAGATCATAGCAGAGGATACGCAAATGCATAATCAAGCTTTTTATGGTTGTCTGACATCACACATTGTTTTTTTTGTTTTTTTGTCTTCCCAAAAAAGTGCATTTTTGATCATTCATGCAGTATCGTACAGTTTATTAATGCAGTTTTCCACCCCTTAATGAGTCATTACTGCTCTTAAAACAATTACCAGTGTTTGAAATGAGCAGCAATTATATGAATCTCCTCTGGTTTCACATAGCTACCAGGTTGGTTATATTGATAATGCTGAAACATCTTAGGAAACTTCACAAGAGATAACAGGACTCTGAAATATTTCTCATTTCATTTGACTTATGAACAGGTCACTTCTAAATATTGGCCCACTTCACAGTTAGTTGGCAAAAGTGTGTTGAAATATTGTAAAGTCATTACTAAACAAACTATGCAGCGGAAGATTCCTGTGAGTGTGTGACTTCGCATATATTCAGGATAGTAAAACTACATTATGGGACTTTGGGAAAACTAAGGAAGCCTGTTTCCTTCTCAGAATAAAAAATAAAACTGGTAATTGTGTGATAAAGTTTAAACAACATAAGTCATACTGTGAGATAAATTTGCAATTATAAGAAATAAAGTCTTAATTGCGAGATCAGGTTGCAGTTTATTGTGTTGCTCCAAGGCAGAAAAAAACAGTCATCCACTGCAATTGGCTTAATTAACATACGAAAATAATCTTAATAAAATGTGAAAATATAAAAAGGATTATATAGGTTTAGGGATAAAGTTAGCAGCTAGAAAATATCATTAGTTCATTGTAAAAACAATAGACATTAATGGAAGCCCCTGTCATGATAGCATAGTATTTGTTGGACTGTTTATACGGCTGTGGTCTCCTTCTAGAAGCCCTTCAGAGCTAATGAGATTTAAAATATGCACTATGATTTGTCTGGAAAAGTCTAAGGCCTTCAATTACTCAGGATATAATCACCGGCCTGGAGAAGGAGGACTAAGTAAAGGGCCTTGTGTTAAGCGACTGTGGGAACAGATCAGCCCCGGACGACTACAATCCGGACATTAGAGAGCATTACCTCAGCTTCTCATGTTCGCTGTGTGACACAAGGTCGAAGATGGGCTTAACAGCTGTCAGAGCAAAAGCCTAAACTGAGAGGATGTGTGCTGCTCGCTAGTATTTATTTGCAGTTATGCCAGTTATTTCAGTAGTTCGTCCGTCCACATAAACTGGTGTGATTAATGTAAACATACTGTATTAATACAGATGTCAAGACAGTAAATCAAAGGGGGCTTCCCCATGACTCTGCTTATCTGTGTTGCTCTTGAACTCATTAGAGCTTAATACCCCTCACAGCTGCTATCAGAACTGGATCTCCTGTCTCGCCAGTCGGACCCTCCCTGGGGCGCGTTCCCAAATTCCCACTGCCCGTGTTCGGTTTCCTGCCCCTGAATGGGAGCAAAAGAGCCACCACTGATTTTAAAACAATTACCAGTTTAAGAGCTCCAAATAAGCTGCTTCATGGAAAACAATATAATGACAGCAACTGTTATTTACTGTAATGAATTGGCCCCTATTATGAGCATAGGGTCCTGTGGGGACCGCTTATTGAGGCCTTTCAATGCTCTCCCACTGAATACATGTCAGGGGACATAAAGGCCTCTCAAAGCAACACTAAGACTGTAGCCTTGACGATAAAAGAGTTGCGGTAAGATCATATTTACAAACCATTCACTAACATTTTAAAGCCTGTTGAGCCACATCCTATTTGGGTAAATAAAGGGAGTCTGTGTGGTGGGAAGTGTGGATGTATACTGTATTCTCGAGAGCTGGTTCAGAGGAGGACTTGACTCAGGCATGGGAAAGCAAATAAGTGGGATTATCTGCCTTCAAAGGTGCAGCTGAATGAATGGTAGGGTGCAGGACTCGCACAAAGGTGGGTGAGAGAGAAGTGCCGTAACATTGGTAGTGATGATACGCACACACCTGTTACTCATCTATTATTTGTATGTGTATTAAAGTGCAAAATGCATGTTCAGGCGGTTCTTTGTTGTCAGATACACCTGTTTAAGTCTTAAGCCATTCCTGTTAGGGATTATATCATTAGGTGAGAATTTTGCCAAAAAAAAAAAAAAAAATAATTCCTGCACTCTCAGTCACTGGGGCAGTATACCTTTTCAGAAGATACATCTTTGTACCTAAAGGGTCCATATTAGTGCACTGTAAAACCGAACAGTGAAATGAATTAAATGAAATGAGTTAATTCACTCAAATAATAATGAAAGTTCATTGGACTTAATTAAAATAAGTTCCGTAAACTCAAAATGTCGTTGTTGTAAGGCGAACTTAAAATGATTGCGTTTTCTAGTTCCCAGCATGCTATGCATCAGACAACAAGGAAAATAAATGTAGGAATTAAGTGTTATTTTGTGAGTTTTTGCACAAGATTAACATCGAGAGACATAAGTTAGTACTTAAATGTGGTGTTATGTTAGGATTTGCATAGGTTTCTGTTATGTTGGTTTTGTAGTGTTACCGTTGTGGTGAAGAGTAGAGCCTGTGGTTAGGTTGAGGACGGACCGCAAAACTTAAAGATTATATATACTGCATGTTGTTTGACTTTTAACATGCAAATGTTGTGAGTCTTTTAGATATAGATATATATATATATATATATATATACTGGAATAATCAGATGACACAGATGGAGTAACTGCTGTTCAAAAATTCAGCTTTGCTATCACAGGAATATTTTTTATTATTATTCTAAAACATTAAAAAAGAAAGCAGTTATTTTAAACTAATAATATTTCACAATATTATTGCTATTAAAGTATTTTATTATATAATTTTATTATATAATTATATTAATTCTGTTTTGATTACATAAGTATTATAAATATCAATTTATGTTTTAGCAACTAGATATTGACATGCAGAGACCCAAATATGTGAATTATTCTTCTTTTAAACCAGTTGATGTATCTGAATTGCTCAAATAAACCAATTCACAGAAATTACAATAATAACATTAATTAAAATTGCCCAACGGTATTTTATATGAGAGCATGTTTGATTATTGCCTTATTATAGCAAAAATAACAGTGATATATTTATTGTAAAAATAACAGCAATATAGCATATGTTTGTTTTTTGTTTTTTTTACATCACTGCTTTAATTAGTTGTTTGCTGATGGAAAAGCTATTATGAGAACAGCTTAAATACTGTCTCGCTACAGAAAAGTGTAGTTAAGTAAGTAGTGTTGGTAGTTTTAGTCTAACAACATGTATTCCTCAAAAAATAAATGCTGATGCTGCTGGACATGTCTTGAGTCAATGTGCAGCTGTGTTTGAGTTTAACCATGTACACTGTTATTTCTATTCTCAGTAATGTTCTGCATCTCAACAGCAGCCCACCATCTGCATTCTCACACATACAAACAAGCAGAGGTACATATATTACCAAGCTTCTCCCTTCAGGCAGCCTTGGAGAAAAACGATACCATAGCACAGAGCATTTTGCACATGCCTTCTCGGACAGTTCCCACACTCAAAGCTGTCTTGGGGTGTCTGACCTTTGCCAAGTGCACCGTCCCCCGCCCCCTCCAAACTCAGCTCCTCTCCTCCCCTTCCCAAGGCCCTCCGGTTTGGACAGCTGCAGCCAAGCTGGCCGCCTTGCTCGTGGAAAACATCCGCCACACATAGAGGGCTTCGGTTGTGGCCTCTCTGCCAGAGAGAGAGAAGGAAGGAGAGAGAAAACGAGAGAAGGGTGGAAAGATACCGTGAGAGTGTGTGTGTGTGTGGGTAGCACTTTTCCCAGCCCTGTGGACACATGTCTGCCCGCCTCCCCTGTCACCCTCTCCCTGAGCACACATCCCAGGGTTCATAGGCCTAATCCCCTGCAGCATGGCTCCAATTTAAGGCCTCCCCACCGTCAGAATGTGGAACATAAACAGGACTGAGGTTACATGCTGCAGCCCTGCCTCTCCTTGCGCCTGTGCCTCGGCCCGGGCCCTCAGCCAGCACTCACCATCTGACATTCATTCACTTTTGAAGCTGGCTGCACTTCACTGTGTTTTGTTTTTGTTTTTTTCCTTCCTAACCATTAGGTAGCGCAGTCTGAATATTATTTTATTCTGCCCTTCACCTTCCTTGGCTTCTCTATAAGGTGTTTTTTTTTTCTTCCTCAAAGGGATAGTTCACACAAAAATCTAAATTCTGTCATCATTTACCAAACCTATTTATGCATGTATACTAACTTATTTACTTTTTTATTATTATTATTTCTTTCTTTTTTTCTTTTTTTGTAATGAAATACTATATTTATGTTTTATTTACTTTTTCATTTTTTTAATTTAATAATAAAAGTCAGAATCGTCTAATATTATTTTAGACCCCATTGACTTTGGTTATGTAGACAAAAATATAGACAGTTGAATCATTCCTCAAAATAAGTCTTTTTCTGTCCCATTGCTGGGGGGGGGGGTGATTAATTCATGTTTGGAAATGACATAAGGGTGAGTAATTTACTACAGAATTTATTATTTTTATGTATTTTTAAAAAAATATCCTTTTAACTCCTTCCCAGGAACCCTCAATTTCATGTTTTTTTTTTTTTTTTTTTTCAGACTAGCTTGTTTCCTGTTTCTTCACCCTCTCTTGTTTGTGCTGATAAAACTGGTGTGAATACAGAAGAGGATTACTTTGAGATTGAGGCTTAAAGCAGTACTTTATGATAGGAACCTTTTTGATGTTGCTATGACATTGCATCATATTTCTGTTTTGGCATTCATAACCTTGCAGCAGTAGAATATGACAGTTAAAGGGAGTTACATTTTATCCTATGCAGCTCTGTTGAGCTCACACAAATCTTGCAATGATTCCAACTCAAACACTTGTAAAGACATTTGGTGGTGATTGTTATGGTAAACTGTAGTATTCTTCACTTACTTTTACTTAAATGGGAAGCAGTTTGTAAAATGACTCTTAAAGGTACAGTTCACCCAAAACTTAAAGTTCTGTCATTATTTAGCCACCTTCTAGCCTTTCTAAAATTGTATGCACAGTTTTTGTCCATGCAATGAAAGTCATTGTTATTTTGGACACCACTGACTTTCATTGCATGCACACACACAAAAAAAATACATTTTTCAAAATATCTTACTTTATATGTTACACAGAATAAAGAATTTGGAATGACATGAGGGTGAATAAATGATAAAGGAATTTTCATTTTGGAATCTCTTTTCTTACTGAGGAGAATAAATTTAGCTCATGCTTTTGGATTTTGTCTGAGCTATTATCATTACAAATAACATGTAAATAAAGATCAAATTGAAAGATGAATTTTGTTTTGTGTTTAAAAAAATGTTGAATTGATTAAGGTTATTGCAAAGAACATGATCTACTGATCTTCTTTTCCAGTACACATATCTTCTTTACTCATGAGACCCTCATGAACATGAATCTCAAGCAAACCCTATAAAAGATGTACAGAGATAACACAGAGCTGCAAGTTGTCGATATAAAAAGATCAAAACAACGACTTGTGAGTGTTTTCTCCCCCGCGTGGCCCTTTCTGAAGCGTGGGTCACACCGCGTCGAGGTTACGGCAGAACCCAGTGGAACCTCAGTCTTACTTCAGATCTCATACAAGCTGCTCCAGCTCAGGCACATCAAAACCAAACTCATCCCAATGCAGATTTCCTCCACAGGCCCACTGGGAACCACCACTACGAGGTGCTGCACCCCTAAACTCACCCCGCTCTGAGAAAGTGCCTGGGAAAAAAAAAGTGGGCAGCTTTTTGCTCAGAGCTCTCAGCTTAAGCCTCCCCAGTGCCAAGAGCTTTCATGATTTAGAAGTCTGGCACTTGTTTCATACCTTCTGGCTACAAGCAGTTGAAACACTGCTCCTTTTTACTTTACTGAAGGCAGAGAAAAACCTCTAGAGAAATCCATGTCCAGGTTTTAAGTTGCTTTATTGGTGTTGTTGGTCTTTCACTCATGCTGCAGATTTGGAGCTTAAAAATAATATTTGTGATTATATAATCTCTAGTGATCTCCGTGAAGTTTGAAGGAGGGCATTATTGTGACCTTTAGTGTGTATGCCTTCTATCATTGCTGTTGCACTTTTCCCAAAACTCAATATTGTTTTTCGTGCATGTACAAAAGCAGAAGTGCCATGGTTAAGTGTTGTTAAATTTTATAGGGTCACTAGAGTAAGATGCGCTTGACCACTAAATTTTGTTTCCATATATTTGTTGAATAGTTATGCTGGTATTGATGTTGAATTTAATTTGAATGGCAGCATTCGTGAGACTTCCATCTGAACAGTTTTGAGATTAAATAGGTCAAATTTTTAAAACAATAAATTTGATTAGGTTTTGTTATATCTGTATAAATCTGGTAATAGTGATCTCTGATGTTTTGTTAGATATTAAGATATTTAAATATTGTGGTTTGTTTACAGTAATTCATTTACATTTACATTACAATTTTTTTTTTCATTCTGAAGCAAAAAGTTAAAGTTAGACCTGTTTTACATATAAAATCAATTAATATGTATTCAATTAAATATAGAGATTTTTAATTTATGGAAGTTTAAGGAATTTTTTTTTTTTTTTTCATTCTGAAGCAAAAAGTTAAAGTTTGACCTGTTTTACATATAAAATCAATTAAAATGTATTATATAGAGATTTTTAATTTATGGAAGTTTAGTGAATCTTTTTGACTGGGATTCTGTTATTGTGTTTGTCTGATTAAACTGTCCAGATGCATACATATAATATTTGGTTTTGTGTAGTTATATTTATACTGGAATATTTCATTAATAGCACCCTTTAAAAACAGTAAAAATTATAATATGTATTTTATAAACTATATTTAATTTTTTCATATTCTGCAACATCAGGCATCTTTCCCCATACTACTTTGTTTATTTTATTTTATTTTATTTTATTTATTTATTTTTTGTGAATTTATGAATTACTCTGCACTTTAAAATATCTGCATTTGTTCTTAAATGAAATAATGTGCTTGTGTAAAAAGGGTAGTTTTTTCTTTCTTTCTTTTTTTTTTTTTTGTTTTTTTTTTTGTTTGTTTTTTTTGCAGCTTGATTCTTGCTGCTAATTTTGTCTAATCCTATGTAGTTGATTGTCACCTGATTCATTATTTGTCCCAGAGTGGGAACAGCTCATTGTAGAACACAATGAAGCAATCTCTTTTCATGAACAGGAGACTAAGTGTAAAACTTAAGTGTCTGTATTCACAGCTTCGTATTATCTCATATGATAAATGTTCTCATCTATAGTTATTTTTTCTACAGATAACTTGATTACCTCGTTTCTGCACAGCAGGGACTCGAAGGCACCCCACTAGGGGTTCTGAGAGCTGACCATCTGCTGGGGGTCTCTTTACCCCCTGGTCTGGTCTGGGAGCTGACATTTCACACGGGTGACACTGATGTTAAGCTGGGTGCCCATCTCCAAAAGTCTGGGTTGAGAGAACTTCTGTAGATTGAGTTTGTAGACACAGTAAGCATAAGGCCATACGGATGGCCACTCTATGTTAGGCAAAGAATGAACAGAGATGTCCATTACTGTAATTTCCTTAGCCCTAAGATCCAAAATTCAGGTTTATTTGTATAGCGTTTCTGACAATACTTATTGTTTTAACTTTACAGAAAATACTTGTTTCAGTGTTACAATTAGGACGTATTCTGTTATCAGCCAGAGATGATTCTTTTAAAAGTAATGTCCAAATTGCATTTGTCCAGCTTGTGCTTGTAATGATTACAATATAGATAATATTTGAGAGATTTATACGTCAATCCAAGGTTGGCGTCATCTGGAGTCAAGTTTTGGCATTGTCTGAAATCTTTGCAAAAGCTGAATCCAAACTGGTGCATAAATGCTGTTTTTATAGAAGAGGGTTTAGAAATATTGTTTAGGAATCTTTAATAATATCGTTTGGTATGGCTAGGGTGTGGCTACATTATTACTCTCTCACCTGCATAAAGACCTTTTAGACTTTCTTGTGTGGAACACAAAATATATTAAAGAATGTTTCAACTGTTTTTGTACATGCAATGACAGCCAATTGGGGGTGCAAACAACAGAGGACCCCACTGGACAGGTTTAGAATGACACAATGTTGTTTCTTCCATTTGGACGGTTAATATTTGGATATGTGAGTCATGCATGAGTACAACCATAGTAAAAGCATAAGACTTAGTGTGCTCAGACAAGGCCTAAAGTTAAAAAAAATCCATATTTCACCCTATACTCTATACTTTATGTGCCCTTTTGATTTTTGTTTTGATTAATAGTCCATTTCATCACTGTCTCTGATACCTGCCACAACCAATAAGGCACAAAAACGATGGGCTGTGGCAGAACTAACTTAATTCTTGTCATCCGCCCCTTTGCAAGGTATGGGAAAAATAGCGTGGTCTGAAGTTTTTGGGATGAGAGAAGCTCTCTGAATGGGGAAAAGGAGAAAGGAGCTGAAAGGAAAAGGAACTTAGTCAATGGAAAGGGGCTGGAATGGATGAATAAACCAATACCCCCGTCCACAGTGTTGATATTTCCCTCAATGGCTCCTTCTAAAGTGAGCATTTTAAGCCACCCCGACACACTAAATTTGCCCATTGTGGCGGGAGAGGCCCCTGCCTCTCGAAAGACTAGGTAAGGAGGCACTGGGGGCAGATGGAACCTGCCTATCACCTCAATGGCGCCTTTCTACCCCTGAGCCTACCCCCTATTCCTCCCTGCCATTCACTAGGCCCAGTGGGAATGTCCCTGGACCTGGCTCTTTGGTAGCAGCCTCATACAATGAGTCTCTCTAGCGAGGTTGAATGTGGCCCCATTGTTACACCCAGGGCCATTAAACCACCTCCTGGGCAAACAAGAGCGTCCCTCTTCCTTTATGAAGGCCGAAGAAGCAACAAAGAGAGGAGTCATCGAGACAGAGAGGGGCTGGCCTTTGTTTGGTGTCTTTTCTGAAGGTCTTCAATAGCTGAACTGGGAAGGGGAGGCTTCTGTTTGGTCTTTAGCCTGCCCATATTGCTGGACACTGTTGTTTGGTAAAGCGGAGATGTGAAGTTAATTGACTGAATGGCCCCTAAACGCCATGCCACAAATAATTCGAGAGGGCAGAAAAAAACGTATTGTGTACCAATAAGTTCCCACTTCTCTCACATGGGAGAAATTCTAGCTGGACTCCCTGTGGGTCAAGAAACATTAATGGCTGTTGAGAGTGTGGAGTAAGTACAGTCCAGGGGAAAATAATACCATGGTGGCTATGAAAAAAGGACAATATTGACTCTCTTTGCATGCCAAAACTATTTTATTGGATAGAAAGACATCATAATTCGATTTAAAGGAATATTCCATGTTCAATAAGTTAAACTCGTTCGAACCCAAATTTGTAGATGTGTAATAAGCTCATTTTGTTTTGAGATTATGTTGAGATGCTTACAATAGTGAATGGGGACAATTTTTGGAAGATTTTAAAGCATAAATGTGAAAGCTATCTGTCTTTTTTACAGTCGTTTTAATGCTTATGGTGTTGCATTGTCTAGGCAAAAAAGTTGTAAATCTGAATATGACTTTGCACAGAAAGATTTTATTTACTTTTTTCCACATTAAAAACATGCTGAGACATATTGTTTACATCTTGTGGCTGTACTGTTGAAACAGTGAGTATTTTGATGCATCTATTTCATTTTATTTTCAATATAATGGCACAAATGCTTACATTTAACTTGTAAGCATCACTAAATTCAAAATCTTCAAAATCAAAATCATTTTAGCATTGCTAATGTTAGATGACCCCTCTGATACCTCTGTTATCCAAGGATTACCTGCCTGAGACCAATGCTGTCATCCAGACGGCACTAGATCTGAGGTTGCAGCTATTGCTAAGTAGAGACGCTGGTCTCCAGACAAGTAGAAGTCTCCCCGTACTGGCTCTCTGCCACCTTGCCCTCAAGCCCGAGGCCTAATCGAGTTATCATATCAACAAATCTCTCATCAGGGGCCCACGTCTGACACCACCAGAAAGAGAGGCCAGTTGACGACTAATTTCCAGCAGCAGGATGCTAGAGCTCGCCTGCCAGGCGGGATGAAAAGTACCTGCAGACCCCAGTCGAGCTGCCCTCACCATCCCGCTGGGAGAGCACTCACGCTGGGCACCATGCTGGGGCTGTTATTCGATTAGCTGCAGCGCTAAGTGGGGAGCTCCATTCTACATTCTGAGAGAGCAGCTAGCCTCCCACAGGGCTGACGCTCTTCTCAACTATGAAGGGGCGAACACGGAGACAAGATGAATCAAAGGGAGTGTGCAACTATAATCTGAATAAAAAGGCTGTCTGTGATTCTGTAATGAGCGGGTTCTTGACACCGAAGACAGCTATGGTGAGGCTTTTATCAGTGTCGGCAATACAGTAACATCAAGATCAAGCCTGCCATTTGAGATTTCAGGACTGGACCCTCAATGCTGCATCACAAATTGTACTATTTTAACTCCAAATCAAAAGTACATAAATAAAGTATTGAACTGAAGTGTAAAAATGTAAAACACAAACGTAATATTTATACTGACAGGTAATAATAAAGCTACAATCTTAATAAGCAAAATGCTCAGTTCTGAATGACCTCTCAACGTTTTGCTCTCTTACAACAGTGGCGTACAGGTCAGTTTCTCTAAGAATGAGTGCATGAAGAGAGGTGGCAAGTGGGGGCCCTCAAGTTGACCTGACATTCTTCTGCTACCTGCTGTTTCACACAAAGGGAGCCAATCCCAGAACTCTTCAGAAGAAAGCCAAGCAGATAATGAGAGCACTACGGCTCTCGCCTCAATTCGCCCAATGGCCACTTTGTGTTCCATGAATAAGATTTATACTCCAGGAGTCATTATTCGCTAGACTATTTTTCTTGGGTTCACTCTTTTTTAAGAGTATTCCCTTTCTCTCTCTCTCTCTCTCTCTCTCTCTCTCTCTCTCTTTTTTTTACAAGCTGAATCATGGAGATGCCCGTCAAGCATTGCAAATTGATTATAGTCTTAAACATTTATTAGATTACCACGGCCGGAGCAAACAATCAAGAGGGTGAGAGCTGTCAAGTGGTCTGGAATTCCACTATACTCTTGTCATTGGGATGCTCGCATGTTTCAACCCTCCTTCCTGGCTATAGAATTGTACAATTCTGCAATATCAGCGTTTATATTTTTATCATGTGGCTATAATGCTATAATGATATTCTTATTAATAAAATGATAATGGTAAAATATACATATCACATGCCCAATTGGCAACCTTGATGACTTACACATATATACAGTATAACATACATTTTTTTTTGTTTTTTGGTTTGTTTACGTTTTTAAAGTCTCTTATGCTCAAAAAGGCCAGATTTATTTGATCGAAAACACAGTAAAAACAGTAATATTCTGATATGTTATTGTAATTTTTTGAATATATATATATATATATATATATATATATATATATATATTCTTTAATGACTAGAAAAATTCTGACATTTTGTAACATTCTAAGTTATTTTACTGCATTGTTAATCCTTTTGATCTTTTATTTAAAAAAATAAAATAAAAACATCTAACCTTTCATTGGATAATAAGAATTTAAAATGGGGGGGAAATATCATTATGAAGTAAATGTTCTTCTCAAATACACATTGGAAACAATTATTGACACCCCTAGAAATTATTATGAGTAAAATATATCTGAAGTATATTCCCATTCATATTCACAATTTTGAGCACTCCAGGGTGATTATGAACATGAAATCATCCAGCCATGGCTTCCTGTTTCACAGAAATATAAATAGGAGGGAAAACAAAGCCCAAATTCCCTTAATCATCCATCACAATGAGAAAAACCAAAGAATATATTTCTGATGTGCAGCAAAAGATAATTGAGCTTCACAAATTAGTGAAGTGGCTTTAAGAAAAGAGCTAGAGCAGTGAATATTCCCATTTCCACCATCAGGGCAATAATTAAGAATTTCCAATCAACACAAAATTTTACGAAACTGCCTGGAAGAGGACGTGTGTCTATATCGTCCTAATGCACGGTGAGAAGGAGAGTTTGAGTGGCTAAAGACTCTCCAAGGACCACAGCTGGAGAATTGCAAATTGATTATAGTCTTAAACATTTATTAGATTACCACGGCCGGAGCAAACAATCAAGAGGGTGAGAGCTGTCAAGTGGTCTGGAATTCCACTATACTCTTGTCATTGGGATGCTCGCATGTTTCAACCCTCCTTCCTGGCTATAGAATTGTACAATTCTGCAATATCAGCGTTTATATTTTTATCATGTGGCTATAATGCTATAATGATATTCTTATTAATAAAATGATAATGGTAAAATATACATATCACATGCCCAATTGGCAACCTTGATGACTTACACATATATACAGTATAACATACATTTTTTTTTGTTTTTTGGTTTGTTTACGTTTTTAAAGTCTCTTATGCTCAAAAAGGCCAGATTTATTTGATCGAAAACACAGTAAAAACAGTAATATTCTGATATGTTATTGTAATTTTTTGAATATATATATATATATATATATATATATATATATATATATATATATATATATATATATATATATATATATATATATATATATATATTCTTTAATGACTAGAAAAATTCTGACATTTTGTAACATTCTAAGTTATTTTACTGCATTGTTAATCCTTTTGATCTTTTATTTAAAAAAATAAAATAAAAACATCTAACCTTTCATTGGATAATAAGAATTTAAAATGGGGGGGAAATATCATTATGAAGTAAATGTTCTTCTCAAATACACATTGGAAACAATTATTGACACCCCTAGAAATTATTATGAGTAAAATATATCTGAAGTATATTCCCATTCATATTCACAATTTTGAGCACTCCAGGGTGATTATGAACATGAAATCATCCAGCCATGGCTTCCTGTTTCACAGAAATATAAATAGGAGGGAAAACAAAGCCCAAATTCCCTTAATCATCCATCACAATGAGAAAAACCAAAGAATATATTTCTGATGTGCAGCAAAAGATAATTGAGCTTCACAAATTAGTGAAGTGGCTTTAAGAAAAGAGCTAGAGCAGTGAATATTCCCATTTCCACCATCAGGGCAATAATTAAGAATTTCCAATCAACACAAAATTTTACGAAACTGCCTGGAAGAGGACGTGTGTCTATATCGTCCTAATGCACGGTGAGAAGGAGAGTTTGAGTGGCTAAAGACTCTCCAAGGACCACAGCTGGAGAATTGCAGAAAATAGTTGAGTCTCGGGGTCAGAAAACCTTAAAAAACATTGTCAGACAGCACCTACATCACTACATGTTGTTCGGGAGGGTTTCAAGAAAAATTCTCCTAGTTCATCCAAAAACAAACTCCAGCATATTCAGTTGTTCAGACACGACTTGAACTTCAAATGGGACTGGCTTCTATGGTCAGATGAAACTAAAAAATGAGCTTTTTAGCAGGAAACACTCAAGATGGGTTTGGTGAACACAGGGATAAAAAAGTACCCCATGTGTTTAATGAAATATACTGTTGTATTTTTGATGTTGTGGGCCTATATTTCTGCTGGAGGTCCTGGACATCTTGTTTAGACACATGTCATCATGGATTCTATCAAATACGAACAGATAAAAAATCAATAAGTGACTGACTCTGTTAGAAATCTTATAATGGGCCATGTTTGGATCTTCCAACCGTATAATAATCCAAACACAAACCTCAAAAACAACACAAAAATGGGTCACTGAGCACAAAACCAAGCTTCTGCTGGCCATTCCAGTCCTCTGACCTGAACACTATAGAAAATGAGTGGTGAACTGAAGAGAAGAAGCACCAACATGGAGCTGTGAATCTAAAGGGTCTGGAGTGATTCTGGATGAAGGAATGGTCTCTGATCTCTTGTCAGGTGTTCTCTAACCTCATCAGGCATTATAGGAGAAAAGTTAGAGCTGTTGAACTGGCAAATGGAGGTTTCAAAAAGTATTGAATAAAAAGGTGCCGTTAATTGTGGCCAATGTGTATTAGAGAAAAATATTTATTTCATAATGATATTTCCCCCCATTTTAAATTCTTATTATCCAATGAGAGGTTAGACTTTTGTGATTTTTTTTTTAAATAAAAGATCAAAAGGATTAGCAATGCAGATTAATTTTCACAGCCTTCTTTGATCATATTTACCATGGGTGCCAATATTTTTGGCCATGACTGTATATAAATATTTTTATATTTGTATAGTTATATTTAAATATGTTTTGAGTTCATATTTATTTAATGTTATGGATATATGATTATATTGTATAAGGATTTATGTTGATATTGTCCAAAATCCCATTATGCCTAGGGCATTTCCAAACTTTTCAAGTCAAATATACCACAATAATCATTGCAAGATACAAATGAATAAATGTAACATAAACTTGACAGCACACATACAATTATGTTTTGTTTTTTTTGTCTCCTCTTATACCCTCACACACTTTCCGTGTCACACCAGTGTAGCCGTGGCTCTCAGTGGCTTGCAGAGTGAAATAGATTTTTCTCCCTCCATTATCCACCATTTTAATCCCATTTTCATCTCTCTCCTGTCACACAAAGAGAGCTGGCATGGCAGGAGCTCATGGAGTTCTCCTCTGAGCAGGCATGCCATCAGGGTTATGATTAGAATGTCAGAGCGGCTGCAAGTCGGCCTGCTGTTCAGTGGTGGACTAGCACACACTGGATCTAAAGCCTGAATTCTCTCCAACCTGCCATAAGGCAAGTCTTCTAAAAAAGGCAACCACAAAAATACCTAAGAGCACCCCCACCTCACACATTTAGCTCCATCCTAAGAAAATGGGGGTGCTCAGATGTGCTCTTCTTTTCAAATGTGATTTTCAATCACAGTCCAGGGATGCTGAGGCCTGCAAATCTGCCACCTTGAAAAGGCCGAGGGAAATGGATGGAGGTCTGTTTGAAAGGACTGTTCACAGAGCACATGGAGAACTGCTCCATCAAAAGGTGGCACTGCCAAGACCCAGGACAAGGCTCTTGGAGTTAATCCCTAATTAGCTGAATCAGCAACAAAACAAAAGCAAGCCAACAATTATTAGTTTAGAGAGTTTGTGGGAATGAAAAGCAAGGTCCAGAGGGAATCATTATACATTGACTTCGGAGCCAATGAGTCACACATATAGTTTAACAGAAATAGCAAGACCAAAGATAATTAACCCAAACAAACTATTAATTTTAGAATGAGACAAGGGGGCAGGCACAGGAATGATGAATGAATGAACCACGATCATCAAGAGTCTTGCAGCTGTCTGGCTTAAAGAGTGAGTTTCCTTTCTTGGTTGCTTTATAACCAGTTGCTTGATAACAACAAAAATTCCATCTAGGATATGTATTTATTTAAGGTGCCATGTTTGGCACTACTGGCTGTGTTTTAAATAGTTAAAAATCTGGAAGATGCTTTAATGCAGTTTTTGAGGTCAGAGTTCTGTCATGAAAGAGAAGCAGGATCAGTCTCTGACATTAGCGTATATACTTAAGCAAGACATTTAACCCCCATTTGCTGTAGCTTTTGTGTTAAAATAATGGTTAACCATGTGCTAAAATTCTTCTGGTTGGCTGTGTTTATGTTAGGAATAAATATGTATTAATTAAATGAAATAAAGGCAGTGTTTAATAGAACCATGTCAACACAAAATGACTGATTTGCTCAGCTTTCATTACATTTATATGGTCTGCAAAAAAATAAAAGTATATATTACAAGCAACTAATCCAAAATGAAACACTTATAGTCAGGTCTGTCACCTTTATTTTTATAGAACTCAAGTCAGATTCACAGTGTTAAACAGAAAATTTCAAAAACGAGGCAAATCCAAAATTTTGCTATAGTACTCAGTACATAATTACACTGTAACAAGGACACCTTAAAATTGTATATATAATTAAAATCTTTATAATATATAATTAAAGTATTAAAAAATTCTGTAACTTATTTAATTTATTTTATTGCATTAAAGTAATATAAAGATTTTATATTAAAATATTTGTTTTAAATAATATTTAAATGTATATTTGTTTCAAGGATGTGTTAAAAATCCTGTCAAAGCAGTTGTCACTTCAGAGCCTAGTGTTTAAAAACTCGAGGGCCCTCAACTCTTATGGTTTGGAACACAAAGCTTGGAATGTGCCCTCGCCGAAGGAGAGTACGTGGAAGGACTTCGCCCATCTCTGTCGCATTATGGTATGGGGTAAACACACTTGTCTGCCGCTGGTGGGAAAGCTATGCCTAGCTTGGCGTGGGGCAGGAGGGGGTGCGTGGGGGCTCTTTGAGTTTTTGTATGGGAATGTGTGGTTACTCAGTGAGACTGCTTTGAATGTGAAAGAGCACCCACCTCAGAGAGACAGCCCAGGCGGCCGGCCCATGAAAGACGGGTTGGCAGCTGCACGGCACGAAACCAATGTGACTGTGAAGAGGCAGCACGGGGAGTATGCAGTATGTGGCAGAACCCTCCTGGCACCTCACGCCAGCTCAACTTTCCACGCCGCTCACTCTCCACCCTGGGACCTCCACCAACAACCCCTCCAGACCCTGGCCCGCACCCTCAGTAATCCCACAGGAAAAAGAGTGCTATGCAGGTGGTCCCCTCTGACAGCCCTGACTCTAACGGCGCTACGCGTCCTTGCCTGCCATCGCTCTATCCGTGTGCAGCTGAAGCAGAGCAATGGGATGGTTAGATGACAGATAAAACACTTTTTCAGAGAAGCGGCAGGGGGAAACATGATGCTCTACACCACAGGGATTTCTGCTGCTCTTCAAGCTCCATTAGTACCTGATGCAGAGCCTTTTCTAATTTTGCTGGTTCTTTTGTCTCTCCCAGATCTTGTCTGAGCGGGTGAAAGGTTTAGATGTTGAGGTTAAATAGGCATTATTCTCTCGGTGCTCTCAAAAGCCTTATAAGGGTTCTTCCTTTCAGTGTAGGTCCCTCTGGTATAGTCTAGAGAGAATTTCGGAGCCATTGAGATCCTCTCAAGAGCCACTATCAACAACACGTTCACACATGATTATTTATGATCATGTGCCTCTGGAGAATTTGAAAAAGACTGCTTTTGTGTTTGTTAAATGCTGAGCAAGAAGAATGTTGTTCATATTAGATGGAAATGGGGAATATTGCACCCAATCATAACCAAACCAACTAATTTATTTATAAATGTAAAATACTATATACAGTGCTGCTTGAAAGTTTGTGAACCCTTTAGAATTTTCTATAGTTATGACCCAAAACATGATCAGATTTCCATATAAGTCCTGAAAGTAGACAAAGAGAACCGAATCAAACAAGTGAGAGAAAAATATTTTCTTAGTCATTTATTTATTGAGAAAAATGATCCAGTGTTACATATCTGTGCGTTGCAAAAGTATGTACGGTGGTCGAGAGCTCAACGCGCTGCAACTTCAGAAAACACATGCATGAAGTTCTTTCTTAATTTGCAGGTGTTTTTTCTATTTGCAGAGCGTTGAGCTCTCTCGGCCACTGTAAGTATGTGAATCTTTGCTTTCAGTATCTGGTGTGACCCCTTTTTACTGCAGTAACTGAAGGTAAAGTTTCTTGTAAATGCAGTCCTGCACAATAACATGTAGGAGTTTTAGCCCATTCCTTAGTGCAGAACCACTTAAACTCTGTGATGTTGGTGGGTTTCCTTCTATGAACTGCTTGCTTAGGTCCTTCCACAACATTTTAATTGGATTAAGGTCTGGACAGCCATTCCAAAACATTAACTTTGTTCTACTTTAACCATTCTTTGGTAGAATGACTTGTGTGCTTGGGGTTGTTGTGTTGCTGCATGACCCACGTTCTCTCGAGACTTGTTCTTAAATAGATATCCTGACATTTTCCTTTAGAATTTGCTGGTATAATTCAGAATTTGTTGTTCCATCAATGATGGCAGGCTGTCCTGGCCAAGATGCAGCAAAACAGGCCCAAGCCTTGATACTACCACCACCATGTTTCACAGATGGAATAAGCCATGTTGGGGAGTAGGGGTGGCACGGTACACAGATGTCACAGTTCGGTACGTACCTCGGTTCGGTGGTCACGGTTCGGTACGATTTCGGTTCGGGGGGCGGGGGGGTATGGGGGGGTGCTGGGGGGGAATCTACTATGCTCAGTTTCTTTATTTTGAACAGACAGTAGTGCAAATTACATTTTTTTTTCCATTTAGATGTGAAAATACTAAATATTATTACATGTTATATATATATATATATATAATCTGTTTTGTTTTCATTGTGAGTGTACACAAATAAAAGCAGACCTTTATACAGTGATTATTAATAAGACAATATGTGTTTAAAGTTGATTCTGCTGGTATAAGGAAACAGTTGAAGTGATCGCGCCGGAGCGCGCGCACGCACACACACATACACACACACACATACACACACACACACACACACACACACACACACTCACAAAACACATCAGTCCCAGCGTTGCTAACTTGACAACGCAGTTGGTACTTTATCAAAATAAAATTAATTGAGCTAAACATCAGCGCGCGCGCCTCTGTGTCACCGTTGGAACGCGACTGAAGTACAAAGCCTATCATTTACATAATAAATTATAGTTTCGCATTCAGATAAGTTACATCGCAAATATGGAAATATTATGCAATATTTGGATTTGTGCCGAATGAGAGAGGTAACGTTAGGATACTCGAGCACAAAGCTCCTTTTCGCAAACAGTTGAGTGCGCAAGCCTTTAAAGTATACTCCATTGTCAGTCAACATGAGAGGCGCGTTCAGAATCAGCACATAGTCACTGTATGTTCACGCGAAACTGTCTGAGGCAAAACTGTCTGAGCACGGGGCTACATTGCGCATGCGTCGAACCATGCGACGCACACGAACTGAACCGAGACAAGCGAACCGAACGGTATGTTGCAGCTACATTTCAACAAACTCTCATAAGAGTATCAGTAGATGGTCTGCTTCATATCTACTCACTCCTTATTGTGTTGGTCTCCCAACAGATATTCTATTGACTATAAGTAACTTTGCAAGGACATGCCAACTTAATCTAACCCTAACCCTACCAGTCAACTAATACACTACTAACACTCTAATGAGAGTTAGTAGAAATGTAGGTGCAACATTACTTATAGTCAATAGAATGTGTTAAAGGGACCATCAAAATAAAGTGAAACTGTAACTAGTTACATGTAACGGAATTACGTAATTTAATTACAAAATCAAAGTAATTGTAATTAGTTACAGTTACTAAGAAAAAAATGTGTAATTAAATTACAGTTACTTATGAAAATGTTAAGGATTATAAAGGGGGTTACATCTGATTTTTAATTGATTTCTTTCACAAATTGCAGTGACTGCTCCAAAATATGAAACACCAATGTTTCAGAAGCTTATAACATGCTTATCCGATAACTCTTATATTTCCTATATATGGGTTTATTTATATGCTTTATTTTTAGATTAACTGTTTTTTTTGTTTTGTTTTTTCTAAGGCATTGTTAGATGCCAGTGTTTCCTGTCATAGCTATACAAAGATTTGATTTCAAATCATAGCTATTAAACTATATCTTGTTATGATTTTAAACCTGTATTTAAACTCAGAATGATTTTAAAGTAAGTCTGATTTTGTGGTGGCTGTGCTTCAAAGGGGACATCGTATGCCCATTTTCCACAAGTTGGTATGATTCTTTAGGGTCTTCTTGAAATGGTCTCAGTGGCCATGAAAGACAACACCCTTTTTACCTTGTCAAAAACAGCTGTTCACAGCACCTCGTTTCACTGCATATCTCTTTACATGCTAATGAGCTCTGCTCACCCACCCCTCTCTTCTGTGGAAGAGCAAACGCGATTCGCAAATAATCAAAAAAATAATAAAGTGTGAAACTTACTTCTTCTGGAGGTGTAGCTGGATCATGAACAATGGGTACTGATCCATCCTTGAGTTTTAACTTTTTAACAAATCCGGCCTCGAATTGTCCTTCATTCAGAAAACAGTCTGGAGCAAAATGATTTGCGCAGCTAGACATAAACAAATTTAGTGAAAGTGAAGTGAAGTGACATGTGGACAAGTATGGTGACCCATGCTTGGAATTTGTGCTCTGCATTTAACCCATCCAAGTGCACACACACACACACACACACACACACACACACACACACACACACACACACACACACACACACACACACACTGTGAACACACACCCGGAGCAGTGGGCAGCCATATTGCTGCGGCGCCTGGGGAGCAGTTGGGGGTTCAGTGCCTTGCTCAAGGGTCTCACCTCAGTTGTGGTATTGAAGGTGGAAGAGAGGGCTGGTTATTCACTCCAAAATCAAAATGGCTTGATAATTGAGACTGTTTAGGTTTTTGGGGGATTTAAAAAAAAGGCCTTTTTATAATTTTAACATTTTTATCATTGTAGGGTGGTTGTGTCCATACACTGCCAAGTCACATTTATATGCAAATGAAGATATTTGGCATCCAATGTCTCCCTTAAAATTAAAATAATATAATCTTAATTCAAGTGATGAAGGATTTCGAAAGTGTGACAGGAATCAGTGTTGAGTATTACTGTAACGTTAACCCTGTCTGCTTTACATGTTTGAAAATGATTAACAGTTGAAAACATTAGAAATTTAGAAAAGTAATCAAAAAGTAATCAGTTACATTACTTTAATAAAGTAATTGAAAAGTTACACTACTTATTACATTTTAAGTAGGGTAATTTGTAATCTGTAACCTATTACATTTCCAAAGTAACCCTCCCAACACTGGGAATAAGATTCTTAAGCTGGAATGCAGTGTGTTTTCTCCGAACATTTAAACCTTCCTCCAATAGTCCTCTGGCTTGTCCACATGATCTTTAGCAAGCAATTTTCTTTTTGGAGAACAGTGACTTTCTTCTTCCAACTCTGCCATGCACACCATGGTTGCTCAGTGTGCTCCTGATGGTGGGCTCATGAACATTAACATTAGCTAATGTGAGAAAGGCCTTTAGTTGCTTAGAAGTTACTCTGGGAACTTTTGCAACCTCGCAGACTATTACACGTTCTGCTTTGGAGTGATCATTGTTGGTAGACCACTTCTCGGGAAGGTAACAGTGGTCTTGAATTTCCTCCATTTGTTTGCAATCTGTCTGACTGTGGATTTGTGGAGTTGTGGAGTGCTACATGAGCAACTCTTTTTCCAAGGTCCTCAGTAATCTCATTTGTTTGTGACATGATTCGCTTCCACAAACATGATCAGACTTTAATAGATCCCTGTTCTTTGAATAAAACAGGTCATGACATTTGATCATTGCACTGAATGAAAACACATCTGCATAGATGGACTCTAATTTCACCTTTAAATTAACTGCTAATCCAAGAGATTTACATACTTTTGCCACTCACAGATATGCAATATTGGATCATTTTCCTGAATAAATAAATGACAAAGAAAATATTTTTGTCTAATTCGTTTGATTGTCTACTTTCAGGATTTATGCAAAAATCTGATTATGTTTTGGGTCATATTTATGCAGAAATACAGAAAATTCTAAAGGGTTCACAAACTTTCAAGCAGCACTGTATATATATATGCTGTATATGTATATATATATTTATATATGCTATATATGTGTGTGTGTGTGTGTGTGTGTGTGTGTGTGTGTGTGTGTGTGTGTGTGTGTGTGTGTGTGTGTGTGTGTGTGTGTGTGTGTGTGTGTGTGTGTGTGTGTATATTCACATACTGTAGATTCAAAATAATTTATAAAAAATTACGAAAATACAACAAAAATGCACAAAAATTCTAAAATTGAAGATAGATTATAGACAGTTCAGTCATACATTTTCTATGATATAAAATGTATGATATAAACTCAATTTTTTATTATATCTTTATATTAAAATAAAGGAATTTATACACACACATACTAAATTGTCAATTACTTCATATTAACAATTCAAATTTCTGCATCCCAACTTGCATAGTCAAGACCTTAAAGTCATGATGTAACATGGGTTGTTGGTTGAATCTGTGTGCCTGTATACCTTTATTGTACAGAAAGGAGAGATTTGTGGGGGAGGGAAAAGAGACAGTAAGCCTGCATCCAATCTTTTTTAACACTTCCTGTGTAAGAGAGAAACGGCACACTACAAGTGATGAAAGGAGCTCATTCTCACAGTGCGAGATCCACAAGGATTCTTCAGGCTCACTTAAGCAGAACCATACACGCATATCCCGCTGTCCATCCAACATGATCATATTCACAAAACTTCCAGTTTATCTCACACCTGAAGCATCTGCTCCGAACATCTCCTGTCTTATCCTAAGGTAGTCTGTCATTATGAATCTATGATTACACACAAATGCGGTCTGTGGGTGAACACACTCATTCACACACCAAACACCACAGACAGCCCACACTTTGCTTAAAACAAGCCCTGGTGGTATATGTTTTTATACTTTTTTTTTTCTCAGTCAGAGCTGTAGCAAAGATAGAAGAAGAAATCTCAGTCTGTCAGTGTAATCCAGTCTGACCTATTGTCTTAATAGTATTACTGCTTTTTACAACTGTGTGCAAACAGACACCTCAATGACTATCTATCTGTCTATCTATCTATCTGGCTGTCTTTCCATCCATCCATCCATCCATCCATCCATCATAAATATTATAGTGTATTTCTTATAGCAATCTGGGCTTTTGTCTAATGAAATTTCTAATAATTTAATGTTCACTTTCATGCTTCAGAAGGGATGCAGAAGTCGTTCATACAGTTTGTAAAAAAAAAAACATTTAATGTCTTCTGAAAGCACATAATAACTTTGTGTGGCACATTTACACCAAAATGTACTTTTTGTTCACTGATTATCTCCCACCAGTGAGCTGATACCTATTGCAACCAGATCTTTGATTCAGTGAACTGAGAATTCAGAAGATTTTCAGTAAAAAATAAAAAATGCACGCAATTTGTAGGGACCACTTTTGTGATGCTTTTATGGGATTTATTATTTTTTTTAATTCACTTTCAGTTGAAAAGAGTGACCAGATATTCTGCAAAACCTTGTCTTTTGTGCTCTAAGAAAGAAACAACATGAATTGTGACAGAATTTGAATTGTGTGAACTATTCCTTTCATTGGAGGCCTGCAGTTGTTGTAAGGAAATTTCTGTCCGTTTTTTCCCAGGATATAAGGACTTGAAATATTTCGGGCTTCCTAAGGAACAAGGCAGCAAATAACCCCTTGGGCCCTATCAGTGAAATCTACACCACAGAATGATTTCACATTCTCTGTCTGTGTTTTCAGTGACCACCTGTTCAGCTTTCTGCTGAGGACTGATCTGTGTCCGACCCTATTGTAGCACTCCAATATTCTTTACATCTATTACTGGCCAAGAAACTAAAGCCTTTTCCAGTTTCCCCCCATCATTTTATGGCGCTTTACTATCATCTCACCATGGTTACATGTCTTTCTTCACCATTTAACCAGACAAGCGGCGCAGAGGAAAAAGTCTTGTTAGATTTCTATTTGTCTGCCCGGCTGTCTCGTATAGCACGACATGCTGTCAAAGAGAATTCTGGGAACTACAGGAGTTTGCTGCTGGCACTACAAAAGGTTTAGATTTACAGGGTTTTTTTTTTTTTTTTTTTTTTTGAGACAGTAACACTGAAACGTTTATAGAAGGGGGCTTCAGTTTTAAAAGTTTGGTTTGAAAGAAAGTTCTTACAAGCATGTAGATTCCACCGAATGTCTATAAATGAAAGCAAGAAGGGTCTTTTTTTGTACAGCACATCTACATTTTTACTGCAGACTGCATTGATATGCAAGACACAAGACATACAGTGTAGAGCCAAAAGGAATGTCCATATAGTGAATGTGGTGTGTTTATATAGGTGTTTGCATACGAAACGCTGATAGACTGTAAAATAAAGTCTACATTTCTAATGGGATGCAGAAGACCTCTAAAAATACACAGATGTGCAGCATAAATTCTTTTAGAACTAAATGAATGTGTAGGCACTGAATGGATATGGCCACAATGTCTAAGTGGTGAAATACAGGCAGTGATGTAGAAACAATTGCATCTGAATCAAATTGGCCCTGCTTTCAGTGGGCATCATGCAGTCTTTAGAGTTACACAGAGATTGTAATACAACTTGACTATTATTAATATTCTCCTAGGCCTCATACATAGAAAGCTCACCTAAATTATGCTAATAAAGGCAGATTTTGACCTAAAGGGAACATAAACTGAATACCTCCAATGGCTTCTTGAGACAGGCCACTGCTCAAAGGAGGATTATAAAAACATTAGTCACAGAATCCACATTTCAATGACGCCACATATTTCAAGTCACTGCTGATTACTCTGACACCGTTTGTAGAGGGTTCTGGCTTTCAGGGGTAAAAGGAAGCCACATTGAGGCACATGGGAACAGGATACTCAGTCTCCCTGCTCCTGCACTTTAGTGAACTGTTTCAATAATGGATATTTTTAGACTGTTTAATGTGTTTTGATCTATGGATGCCCCATAACAAGTTCCATTTTCACTGGTTAAAGGGATAGTTTACCCAAAAATGAAAATTATGTGATCATTTACTCACCCTCATGTCATTCCAAACAAAAATTATATATTTGACTTGTACTGTATGGGCAAAAAACACACATTTATCAGAATATCAGACAGGCTTAATACCTTTAGGTTTTTTTTTTTTTTTTTTTTTTAATGAATATAAGTATTTTTTGTCAGAGTAGTGTGTTACATCAGCAGGTTGCTAAAAGTTTGTTTCAAAAATAGTTTAAAAAATATATGAAATATCAATAAAGTAATTAAATGCTCTCTGTAGTAATTTTCAAGAAATGTAGTTTGAAATACATCATCAAATATTTGTACTTTTTCTAATCCGTATTACAGCAATGCCTCTTTTCTTCATCTTGACCGAGATTAAATTCAGTCCCACTCCAAGCGATGAAGGTGATCTGGAGGCAAACATCTTGAGTTTCTACTGTTACTTGTGCACCACTAAAACAAGACCACATTTCAATGAAGGCCAGGTGTGTCAGATTCAACTGAGAATTAACATTTTGCACAAAGAATATACTGTAAAATTGTTGAACCAGAAGAGTGGAAAAAATCATGTTTGAACAGGTTTGCTCAAGTTAGTTTTCCCACTTTAATAAGAACCATATACACTTTTAGATTTGCAGTATGTCTTTGAAGCCACCAGGGGGCATTAGTAGATTCTGATACAGAACTCAATTACCTTTTGAACATGCTTGACTGCCCTGCAACTAACTTTTGTAAGAAAGAAAGAATACAAACATAAGTAACCCTCTTAAAAAATGGACATTCAAAAGATATGACACACTTGACGCAACCTTAGCATGCCCACCCCTACCCGTCTCATTATGTCTGATGCAAAAGAGCATGGGCAGAACAGAAGCCTGTGGGTGTCAGATCAGAGTACCTTCCCGGAGTGATCGCTGGCAAGAATAAAAGCTCCGTGGTGGATCTGAAAGACAAGAATGTAAATAAACACACAGACAGTACGGCACTTTAATGGCTTGTCACACTAGTGTACTATCGCACTGCCCAGCGATGTAGCGGTCCCGCCACTGGTTTTATACAAGAAAGGGGATTAGCCAGTGGCCCACAGAAGCATCGCTGCGGCTTAAACCATTTTGCGTGGACGGTGTGAGAGGCGGTGGGATAATGCCATTTCACATCCCTGTGTTTCAGAAGCTCATAGAACCTTTAGCTTGATTTGAGCCTCTCTATCTGGTACCGCAAAGTCCAGAAGAATGACAATAATGGGAACAAAACGTCACCAATGGACGAGATTTCAGAATACAAGCTCCACCTAATCTAAAGAAAAGAATGTAGACAGAAGCGTACAATAATCTGACTCTAGGATTAAAACGGTGTGTGTTCTGTAAGATTGTAGTACACAAGTTGAAAAATGAACTAAGCTTTAAAACATTTCCTAGAGCTGATATTGTACAAGTTATTTGAAGTAGGAATACAACAACAGCCACAGAGTTGCTTCTCTCATGCATATGTCTATATGCGTGTCTGTGTGTGTACATATACATCCTAGGAGTTTCCCAAAGGTCCTGACGGACATCACTCAAGCCTATCACAGGAAACACGTGTCCTCACACCTGCTTGAATCCTTTTTATCTCTTGAAGTTCATATCCGTCTCTCCTTGACCAAAAACCTTGCAGCTTTAGATTAAAACGAAAAGTGCCGGTAAAGTGTCAGTATTCACACAAATACAAACCACCAGAGACATTAGACATCCAGAAAGGAAATGTATTGATTTTATTGTAGTTGATTTAGGAAAAGAACTAAGAGAGCTACTGCAACTGTACATACAATATTATGTAACTGGTTGATCCTTTATCAATTAGAAGATTTAAAATAAAATGGTGTATACAAGAGTTACAAACTGGGTTCACAGACTGTGCTTTATAACCTTATTATATGCGTTTTATGACTTTACATATTTGTCTTTGCTATGGAGAAGATTTTAGTTGAGAGGTAGCTTAAAATATAAGTGCATAGCTTAAAATACATATACACTGCCATTTAAAAGTTTGGTGTCAGTAAGTTTGTTTGTCTGTTTATTTGTTTATTTTTATTTTTATTTTATTTTAAGGGAAATTAATACTTTGGTCACACTTTAAGTGGCCTTAACTACTATGTACTTACATCAAAAAATATGTGCAATGTACTTATTGTGTTCATATTGTATTGCAAAACACCTTTGCTGCTATTGAGGTGAGATATGGGTAAGGTTAGGGACAGGTTTGGTGGTATGGGTAGGTTTAAGGGATGGGTCAACAGTAATTATAAATGTGATAAAAGAAATTAATTACAGATGCAATTACATATAGGTATTTTTTTAAATATAAGTACATTGTAAAAACATGTACACAATAAGTGCATTGTACCAAATGATTAATTTAAATGTAAGTACATAGTAGTTAAGGCCACCTAATATAAAGTGGGACCAATACTTTTATTATGAAGGACACATGAAATAGATCATAAGTGAATCAATGTTTCAACAAAAATATTAAGCAGCACAACTGTTTTCAACATAGAAGAAATGTTTTTAAACACCAAATCAGCCAAACTGCCATCACAGGAATAAATTACATTGTAAAATATTTACAATAAAATACTGTAAAATTACAATAGAATTTTAAATTGTAACAATTTTCACTATATTACTGTATTTACTATTGCTGCAACATTGTTGAGACTTTTTTCAAAAACATTAAAAAATCTTACCAACCCCAAAGGTTTGAACAGCAGCGTATATTAGATATTAAATACATTCTTATTAGCTTGTTATACATAATAACAAGCCACATTAAGCCAAAACATTCAATACTAAGTGGATTGTCTGAAGCTGTACATCCCATATAGGTAAAATAAATATATTCCTTAATTCTTTCCATGCATCTATATAGTGCTTATGTATTTGTTTTCCTTTACCTTTAAATGCTACAGAGCTTTTGCCATCTCATGTGCCAAAAGTGTCACTTTGATTACTCATTGGTCATTCACATTAATCCTTATTTGCTCCTGTCAGAATGAAAGCCCTTGACCATTCCTGCTCCTGTCTGAGAACTTGAAAAAGTTGTTTAGAGGCTCTCAATCTCAAACCAAGTTACGCTTTATGCTTATATAAAAGTGAAACAACCCATAGCAATTAAACAGACACTTTTTTGGCACAGTGATCATCACATTTTTGTTAGCAAGGTAATATATTCAAGGGTAAATCGAAGTGAATATTATAATGAATAATGTATTTGTTGATCTGCATTTGCTTCCCTCTGAATGATATCCCCCGTACAGATAAAAACACTTAGTGCATGCATGTATAACCTCTGTAACTCTATATTTAGGGAATGTGTTCTTGTCGTGGCTTCCATCATTCCTTCCTCCTTCCTCCTTCCCGTCCTCTGCCCTCGTCCTCACGTAGGCCTCTGCTGTCTAACTACCCACATACTGCCCCAATCATCTCCGCTCTACCCCCCTCAGATGGGCCCTGTGCGTCAGCGCTTGCTGGCAGGCAGGCAGGCGGTGGGGTGTTTGGGCAAGCAGCGGGAGAGTTGATGCGTGTGTCAGAGAGACGCTCTCCCACATTCCCCCGGCGGCTGGCAGTGCGCCGGCTGTGGGAAGGGGGTTCGCCTCTTTCTCACGACCTCTCAGGTTCCTCAGCTCATCTGGGAGCTATTCATTTCCTGCCAGAAAACAGCCTTTCCCCTACAACTGCAGGAGAGGGCGAGAGAGGGAAAAGGAGTGCGAATGGGAGAAAGAGGGCTGCATAGTGAGTCCAGAGCTTGGTACAGCAATCCCTGTGCTTAAATCATAAATCCCAGGCTTGTCAGGGCTACAATCAAAGACAAGGCGGTAATGATGACGAGTTAAGAGAGAGAAAGAAGGAGAGAGAGAGATAGAATGAGAAAAAAAGGAGAGCGAGGGAGAGATCTTGCCATATGGTAACACTTAAGAGCCAAGGAGGAAGCAGAGAGGGGGCTTTCGTTTAGTCCTTTTTATTTTTCTCCCTTTTTTCCCCTTCTTTCTCCTCTCGAGCCTCTTGCATTTGCACAGAGTGTGGGAAAAGTTAATTGACATGCATGCTGGCTAACCCTCCGGTCATGTTGTGACATGTGCACGGGCGCCCCGGCACAGTGGTCAGTGCGCCGGTAACCTGAGCCCCTCGTAAAGCTGTCCTCCAGGGGCGGGAAGGGGGAAGCACGTCTGAAGGGGGTCGGGCGGTTTTTCTTGGGTTGTGCCGCTCGTCTCTGGATCCAGCTGTAACCTTGGTATAAACAGGAAATGAATGCATGGCCCGCCACAACATTGTAAATCTGTCGAGATGGTGGTGTGCTCAAAGTTAAGGTGGGCAAAAGCAGGGTGACCGTTTCTAGATGAGCGTGTCCTCACAGGCTTTCCTCTAACATGTGGTTTCAATCTCTATACTCTCGGCACCACAAAAGGTGTGATGGAAATTCAAAATGATTACACTTATCCACACTTTGTGCCTCATGGCAGGTAATTGCAAACACCTGCAATGCCCCCTTCAAAGAATGGCCACACTGAAATAGCTATAGGCAACAAACACCTGGGAAAAACAGGGATGCATGAAGAAGGAAACGTTTCATCATGTCAAGTGTTTTCCTGTTTTAAACTAAAAAAGCTGTGTGAGTTGTGTGTAAATATTTCTGCATCCTTTATGCACACAGATAAAAACGCCTTAGGCGTTTATAAGTAGCCCACTTTTTTAAATGAATACTTTATTATCATCATCAATTATTGTGTAGTAATTTTTTATAAATAAATAAAATGTCAAAATGGCATTATGCAAGTAATATGGATAGTTATTACCAAACAAGTGTTCTAAACTTCTTTCAAACTGAAAGTGTTGACCAGTCCACTCGGGGGCTCTGCAGGTGTAGTTCACATTTGAATTACTAGATGGCGCTAAATGGTCGTGTAATAGAAATCGTTTGCAGTCGTTCTCTCTGCTGCTGAACTTTGCATTCAGCTTCATCCTCTTGCAATCTTCTTGCTATCACACACAACTTATAAACAGCATTCAGTAGTAGGCTAATGTTTATGAACTGTCGTGATAAAATACTTAGGAATGTCTCTAAAGCGATATAAAGCATATTAATTCAACCTTCTTCCAACAGGCTGCTGTTCGTCCTGTCATCGGAAGGTTCGTAATACCTAATTATAGTTGTAAAAAAAATATTGAATTAATCACTTTTTATGAGAATATTCATTTAATCAGTTCTACCTTTCTAAAAATGCTCTTAAGCGATAAAAGAACAATAAAGAAATATAACTTGTTAAACAATAACGTTAGAAATTTTGACTTATAATTTGACACCATTTAAATTCTAACAAAGTCTAACTTTATAAAAAGACCTGGGTTTCACTATAAATCAATCTATACGTTTTTAGCCTTTGACAAAGCTAGTCAGCGTAGACGCCATATTTATTTATTTTTTCGCGAATGAAAACGAGGTTACAAGTGGCAGATGTTGGACAGAAGTGGATTGTAATGATTTTTTGTCTTTTCACGAAGACCTAGTCACAGAAAAATACTTAAAACGACTTATGTGACATTGGGCAACCCATTGAAAGCAATATACATCCATACTACACTGGAGGCCGTGTAATGTGTTCCGCCAGCCTGATTTTTCTGAGTTTTCCAGAGTTTGTGATAGCCTCTTCAATGGTTACGAGAAACACTAAGCTTCTTTGATCTAAAGAGTCTAAATCTGCATACGATATGGCCCGAGATGTTGCTTGTTTTAAGGTAAGAATAAAAAAAGGTTCACAAACTGGGAAAACAAAATAAAACTAAACACGGAGGCAAACGTTTCATTTTTAATATGTCATTTATTTATCTTCCAAAAAGAAGAAACTTGAAAGCGCATTCAACATATCTTTGGCATCACAACGTGGAAAAGATACCGCAAATATAAAAAATGCATTGAACGGAATTCAACAATACAAAACTTATTTCAATATGAACTTCTCTCCCTTTTGATCTATACAAATATAGTGCATCATCTCGTAAAACACATTTTCATACAAAAAGAACAAAAAAAGTAACGCTGAACAAAGAAAACAAGTGTCATTTGTCTTTTAAGAGTCTTTAAGAGTTTTTTCTGTTTTCTTTCCTTATAGTCTACCAAGGCCGCCAAACGGAGTCTGATGTGACGGACGGTGCTCCTGGAGACACGGCCACCGGAACCGGTGTGCTGGAATTGTTGGCATACACTGGAATAACGGGACCGTTTGGAGCAAAGGCAGCGTTGGGAATCAAAAAGGCGAACTGTCCGTCCGTTGCCGGCACAAGCTGGAAACCTCCGTATACTTTTGTTGCGTCAGAAGTCAAGTTGGAGGAAGATCCGCTTTTGCAGGGGACTCCGCTAAGAGGCACAACGTTGGCTTGCTGAGCCGCGCTGGGGATCTGAACCATTGGCTGACTGAAGGATGGATGAGGAGGCCCGGCAGGTATCTGGTGCTGTGTTGGATAATTCATGGCGTTGATCTGTGTCATGCAGCTGGCTAAGTGACCCAACAGCCGGGTCCTGACCTCGGTGTTAACCCCTTCACAGGTGGACAGGAACCGGGTCACCTCGTTCATGCATTCACTGAATCCAGCTCTGTATTTCCCAAGAACGGTGGGATCCGTGTTCAGGGCAGCTGTTGGGAGAACGAGGTAAGACAATCGGTCAGATCATTCGGAGTAGATGAACATGAGACTGTTTTGAGTCATTTCGAAAACTGATTTCAATCTAGTTGAATGCAGTAGACGAAAAAAAAATGTAAAACAAGTGCAGAAAGCCGAGTTCCTGCATGGAAGTTCTCATTCAGCTACTTATTTTATGATTGTGGCGACTTACCGGTCATTTGTGCCCGCTGCATATTTCTAAGATGTTTCACTGTCATCTCCAGGATGTCCGCTTTCTCAAGTTTAGAATGTCTGGAGCTCTGTGTGAAAATAGGGATTGGCTTAGATATAGGCGGCTATGTGATGAGATTCATCAGTATTCAATCCAGATGTAATTGTAAGAATCAATCAGACATCCAGTAGGCTACTTACATCTTTTTTCAGAGCATCCAAGATTAGCGTTTTCAGCTGACCCAAGCTTTCGTTGATTCTCGCTCTTCTTCTTTTCTCCATAATAGGTTTAGAAGACTAAAAAGCAAAAGAAAAAAAAAAATAAGTCAAATTGTCTAACTACTTCGGGAACTCTTTCTCGGTGCATCGTAGTGCGCATATGCGCGCTGTTTGAAAATAAATGCGCTACAGTTCAGAATCAATACAAACCTTTCTGTGCTCAGAAGCCGTTTTGGGTTTATCAGGTGTAGTGTTCATGCTAGCCGGAGTCGCGGCAACCGGAGAAGAGGAGTTTTTTTCCATGATATCGGCAGGCATCTTCTCTGGGAAGTATCCTTTGAGATTTTTTTGTTTTGTTTTTTAAAAAGAAATCCTCTTGTATCTTCTACTAGAGTGAAAGCTGTACGCAGATACAGTTCCAGATATGAATGGGTATCCGCACGAAGTGTCCCGAGTTCAACTGGTGCGGCAATGATGTCACAGTCTCTGATTTCACCGTTTGCCAGCGGTCGTAGCAACTGCCTGCCTCAGCGTCGTGTTGGTCTTATTTATATCTCCGACTGCACGCGAACGGCTCGTGTGAAACTTCCCAAACTTTCTTTCCCACAGTAACTTTCTACCAATCAGCGTGAGGGACACGCGGCCCGAGGGGAGGATGGCTCGTGGTCGGCGCCCCTCCATTGGTTGTTTAGCGTTTGAGCGGGTGGCCAATGGCGCGCGGCCGGGTTTAGGGCACAACCGGGACTGCCTTCAATCATTCAGTTTACATATTAACACTTAAGAGCCAGTCTCCGCAAAGAAATAGCAAACTTTGTCATTATAATTCAGTACACATATAGATCCATTGAAACTAAGGAAACTGAAAACATACATACACCCAGCTTATTATAGAAAGTTTAAGATATGAAAAAGTTTATTAATGTTAAAAAGGTCAAATGAAATGCATGTAAGTTTGCCTTTTACAGCCGAAATAAACTGCATGTTGTGAAGACCGGAATGTGTATGTTACAATGTAACATTTAAGTGGTCTTAGTTTTATAAATCTTGAGAGAGAAAAAAGTTTTACTTCATCCGTTTTACTTCCTCTGTCAAGTTACACTGTAGGAAATCAGTTCAACTTCTCATTATAATTTTTTGTTGTTCGATTTAAAGTGGTTAAAATATTTGCATAATTATCACAGCAGCCTAAAGCTTTGATTTAACTTTTAAAAAAATAATAATAACGCAGCAATGAAATCTAGGCTTTCAATTTTGGTGTTTTAAACATTTTACTTTGCAGTTCATTTGACAAGGCAGCGGTGTAGCTATTTCTTTAAGCGCGTCGCTGCTGTTGGCATTTTGACATCTGTCGGCTCACGAGCGCTATTGTGAATGTGGAGCACGTGCCAGGATGTTTTATTACCTCGGTGGTTGAGGTTTGGCTGGCGGGCTAGGGGTGGCGGTGGTGGTTTACATTAGAGGGAAGGTAAATAGCAGCTGCTGTTCTAAA
The DNA here is from genome assembly GCA_036784905.1 of Acrossocheilus fasciatus. Taxonomy (NCBI): domain Eukaryota; kingdom Metazoa; phylum Chordata; class Actinopteri; order Cypriniformes; family Cyprinidae; genus Acrossocheilus; species Acrossocheilus fasciatus. The sequence continues at coordinate 22,047,113 of CM071943.1, forward strand.
AGCCTGGGAAAACCACGCCCACTGAGAGCTCGATCGGGCTTATCGGAATGCGAGCCAGTGTGAAGATATTTCAGACCGAAAGCGCGCAATGCACGGATAGCGTCCTTGACTCTCTCTGACAGAAGCGGCTCTAATCTAGGTCATGATTTTATGATCTTCTGATGAGTTCGCAAACAAACGCCACAAAACACTGAATTCATTCATGCTTTTCTCTGCCTGTACTTCGTCACGTCTTTATGTATGCAATGAAAACGCAAATAACAAAGTCCAAGCACATTTTGCGCTTGACGAAAATATAGATTGTCGAACAGTTTCAACACATTGCATACGTTGCCATCTATCATAAACTAACAGACTTGTCAGTTAGTGGTCTGTCATAATCCACTAACAGTGGAGACTGTGCTTGGAGTGTGTGGTGTGGGTTGGCAGCCTTCTGATATGCACATTTACAGGGGTGAGAGTCTCCAGCTGCTGCAGACCCCGCGACACGTGGCGCGCAAGCGGCGGGGGAAGGCGCTGCTCCTGCCGGCTTTGCGCGCGTCTGCGGGACAGAGCGCCGGGGGTTCGCCTGCAGTTCATGAGTGTGATATATCATAGTGGCATGCTGCTGAACAGTCTGCATTGTTATATGCGTTTCTAATCACATCTGCTCAGTTTATGCTATAAAACTCTTACTGCTGATGTTGATATTAATTAATTGCTATGGTAATAAATAAATACATAATATACATAGCCTATAATCAGATCCACAAAACAATTACAGTTTGTTCATTACTCTTATCACTTTTGCTTTACAATAACGAACATTGTATTTGTTTGTTTGTTATTTGTAGGAGAGACAGCTGTTGGAGTTCAATCAGTTTAAGCAATTAATGTTAATGACTGTTGAATGAGGAAACTGAAAGAGAATTTTCTCTTGTTTAATATTATATGCATTTCATCTGCATGTTTAAAACTGCTAGAAATATCATGGCTGACCTTCTATTTTAGTAGCTGTTCCGAATTAATATGTTTCCTATTTGCATATGCTTTTGAATTAAAATGCTTATTAAATGGGGGAGGTGATGGAGGGGTGGCATAACAATCATTTTGAACAAGTAAATTAGTGTTACAACCCACCCCACCTACTGTTACAACCCACCCCAAAAGTGGGGGTAGATTGGAACAGACAGCACGCTTTGTGCTTCACACTCATTTACACAGTTTAGGGTTAAGTAGTAGATTTCTAAACAACGTCAAATTGAAGCAGATAAATATGGGAATACTATATCAAAATTAGAGACAAAACAATGAGTTGCAGACAAAATGTGTAAAGCAAGAAAAAGATTTTTCCAGCTCTACACATTTTTAATAAATAATAACTACTCAAAGTACTCAATGTCATTTGTTTACACTGCGAAACAGATTCATCGCTCTTTCTCACACTTGTAAAGGACTCGCAAAACAAATGTATTGATGTCAAGTAGACAAAGACCGGTAGATTCAGAAACCTTTAGTCTCCGCATGAGTAACTTTCTCATGCTCGTGTTGCATGAGGGATCTAGAGGCTGCATTGAATTACGGGCATGTTGCGTTGTCCCTCCCTTTATACCCCCACCCCCCCACCCCACCCCGAGCACCTGGACGCTGCCAGTCCCGTGTGTGTTTTTCTGTAGTGTTACCTTTTGTGAGATCGTGTCTATATGAAAAAACAGGCTCATTGTTACAGTGTGTATGAATCGCTGACGTACTGAATTGCAACAATACGTTTCTGCAATTGAGTTAATTATGGCTGTGTAAAAAGTCCATATTATTTTGTATCACTTTTATTGACATAAGTATAGTTAAAGCATTGTCACTTCTTCTCTATCTCTCTATCTTGCTCACTCACGTACACACACACTCACACACTTCCCTCTTCAGCCCCTTTCCACCCCTTTCCTCTCTCTCTGTCAGAATCATATCTTTATCAAGGTCTCTCAACCATGGCTGTCCACACACAGCAATAATGTAATCAGGACTAAAGTACGTGAGAAAGTGGGAGATAGCATGCTCCCAAACAAGCTGAGCTGCAATCACAGAGCCCGTGTAAAGTTAATGTGTAAGCCACTGATGAATGCCAGCTGCCAAAGGAAAGTTCCTGTTGACGGCTCATAGGGATCTCTTGAAGGGGTCGGGCAGCCGGCAGTGAGGGTGTCAGGGTGTCAGCCTCACTCAAGGAGCTGTCAGTCACTTTTGACGGCTTGCTGAAATGCAGAATATGGCATTGGCAGATATCCATATGTGTAAACAAACTGAATTTTATATTAGCGTCTTTATCTGTGGAAAATTATTCTTAGATCAGCTAAACAATGCTAAAAAAAAAAAACAGTAAAAATGTAGTTGTGTAGTTTACTTAGAATTCTGAAGTTCTGAGAAATCACAACATTCAATCTCATGCACTGTGGCATGAATTGGTTGCATTTGACTATTTGCTAGTTTTTCTTTGCATAGTTGTTGGTTGTTTGTTGTCATGTTTAGTAACTTGTAGTTTTGTGTATGTGATGTTTTCAGTAGGCAACAAGCACTTTGACCTCTATGTATCTTCTGATAGAAAATTTTAAATTATCTATATAATGTTATACATATAATGTTATACTTTATAATGATGCTACAGCTGAAAAAATCTGAGAACGTGATAATTCTGTCATTATTTACTCGCTCGATTGTTGTTCCAAACCTATAGACCAGATGCCACATTGAATTGACACGGATGAAAATGAGGCTATGGGAGATTGACTTACAATCTTTACAATGGCACACACTGTATAAAGGTCCTAGATCATGCAATTTTGACATCTAACAACTTTCAAAACAGTTTTATGGAGCTTTTGTGTACTGACAGTTTTTTTTTTTTCTTTCAGAAAGACGTTTCGTCAGCTAAACAATCTGTATGTTTTTAAATAACAGTACAATCCATTGAATCCACTGTACTTCTGTGCCTCACAGACTCATTTTCATTCATGTCAAAAATTAAATATGGTGCTGCACTGACTAAGGTCTCTATCACTTTCCTTCTTCTGCGGAACACAAAAGAAGGTATTTTGAAGACTGTTTTTGCCCATGAAAACGACATTGGACCCCATTGACTTTCCTTGTATACATAAAAAATCACCGGAAAACATTTTTCAAAATATCTTCTTTTGTGTACCACAGAAGAAATAAAGTAATACAGGTTTGGAACAACATGATGACATAAGTACTATTCCTTTAAGTTGGTCATTTTTGCAGTGATGACCGTTTTAAAGGCATGACAATGTGACATTTTAAGTTCAGTATTATTATCAAGAAAATGACTTCAACCAAAAAAGCCATGCAAAGAGTTGCCTCCATTGTTTAAGTACTAGTTTGTTTCACAGTGAATTTGTATATTCACTTGTGTAGTTCTGTGAATTCTGTTTATCGAGAATGATTAATATAGCCTGTAGAAGACAACCACTTGCTGAAGTAAAAAATGTGAGAGGGTGCCGAAGTTTCTTTCCAGCACCAAGAACCTTCAAGTACAGAGAGACAGGGAGAAAGGAAGCGAAATAAGAGGTGGGAGAGATGAGAGAGGGGAGTGAGAGTTGCTTTGGAGACCCTCCAGCAGTCTTCCCACGGAGCAGACGCAGCAGCCAGAGTGAGTGCTGGAACATAGGCGCCACATACTCACACACAGCAGCAAGGCTCTGAACAGCACAGCCTCCAGGGCCTGAGGGGATCAGAGGCAGGGGCGTGATAAAGCGTCGATTCACAGCGCTCTTCACGCACATGCATACGCACACATGCGCACACCTACATGTAAATTCCCCGAGACCAAAACACACCTTCACGCGCACACACACGGATCACTCGGGGTCACCACCAGCCTCGCAGACATTAGTGCTCTGTTGTACTTAGCTGGGGCTGGGGAGCTTTTCAAACAGATGCCTAGCGCAGTGGTGATTCAAGCCTTTCCGGGCTTGCTTCAGCTCCTGCTGCTGCTGCTGCTTCTTCTGTGGCAGGGGAGAAGCGTGTGCCTTAGGGGGGATCTTTAGTAAAGCTTAGCCAAGTTCTCTCTCCCATGGAGCGGCGTACCAGGGGCTGTGTGCTCGTGTGGAGGAGGCAGAAGAGACTGGGTCATGGGTCACTACGTGAGCATGAGTATCTGGCTGCCAGGCTCAACTGGTTTGGGTGGTGAGTGAATTAACCAGCCTGGGGCGCTATTGCTAATGACAAGCCTTCCAATAGAGACAATACACTTCCCAGCTCAAATAAACGCAAGATCTTCATTGTACATTAACACACCATGTAACATTCAGTGTGCATGTCGTTTAACTTAATTTAGTCTTTCGATTGAGACTTTCTCAGACCACAAACATTGAAAACATTCTTTTCAAGATTAAGATAGCTGAGAACCGATAGCTGTCTTTCTCTCACTGTTGATGGTATCTACTGAACTCTGAAGATAAAGAAATATTCTACACACAATGGCCAAGCAATGGGTTTTTGTTTACGAAAAGGATCTTGATCTTGCTGCATTTGAATTAAAGGTTAATAAACTATCCTGTTTCCTCTTCAGAGAGTCCAATTGTTTACAGTAGATAAACTGTTGAAAGCATAGGCTCACTTTAGTTGTCTTGCATAATTACTTTTAACAGGCAGTGAGAGAGTGTAAATAAACAGCAGGAATAGTTGAACTTACCTTTACCTTCAACTCCCAATTTACATATTCTCAGTTGTAGGCTATTATTGTAGGCTTACTGCTATTATTTTTTTAAAGGTGCCATATAATGCATTGATACAATATTTTACATTTTTCTCTGATATCTACATAGAAGGTATGTGGCTTAGGTAAGGGCAAAAATTCTCCAGAAACAGTTTTACATGTCCATTTACAACCTAGAAGGCCTGTTATTGGCTTATTTGGAAGGGTCATGAATAATAATGTTCAGATCTGCTCTGATTGGCTGTTTCACAATGCGTCTCAATGTTGAGCTCTGCTCTGATTGGCTGTTTCACAGTGCTGCTCATTTCAATAGCTCACAGGAAGGAAACAGGGAAAATATATATTTCAGTACTTTCTCGCACAGTTATATCACCGGGTAATTACACTGTAAATAAAATGCGGGCATCAGGGAGCCACTATTAAAGGAACACTCCACTTTTTTTTGGAAATAGGCTCATTCTCCAACTCCCCCAGAGTTAATAAGTAGAGTTTTACCGTTTTTGAATCCATTCAGCCGATCTCCGGGTCTGACGATAGCACTTTTAGTGTAGCTTAGCATAGATCATTGAATCCGATTAGACCAGTAGCATCGCGTTCAAAAATGACCAAAGAGTTTCGATAGTTTTCCTATTTAAAACTTGACTCTTCTATAGTTATATCGTGTACTAAGACCGGCGGAAAATGAAAAGTTGCTATTTTCTAGGCTGATATGATAAGGAACTATACTCTCATTCCGGCGTAATAATCAAGGAACTTTGCTGCCGTAACATGGCCGCAGCAGGCGCAGTGATATTACGCAGCGCCTGAAAGTAGTCCCCAGCTATATTATAACTAGGTACCTAGCTGGGGACTACTTTCAGGCGCTGCGTAATATCACTGCGCCTGCTGCCTCAGTAAAGTTCCTTGATTATTACGCCGGAATGAGAGTATAGTTCCTAGCAAAATCAGACTAGAAAATCGCAGCTTTTCGTTTTCCGCCGATCTTAGTACACGATATAACTACAGAAGAGTCAAGTTTTAAATAGGAAAACTATCGAAACTCTTTGATCATTTTTGAACACGATGCTACTGGTCTAATCGGAATCAATGATCTATGCTAAGCTATGCTAAAAGTGCTGTCGCCAGACCCGGAGATCGGCTGAATGGATTCAAAAACGGTAAAACTCAACTTATTAACTCTGGGGGAGTTGGAGAATGAGCCTATTTCCAAAAAAAGTGGAGTGTTCCTTTAATATGCTGGGCATTGAAACTGCTTTCAAATGCACGATCGCTTTTTAGTTTCACATTCACTTTGGAGATTCGCGATCACACAAACTCTATTTATACTATGGACAGGGCTTAAAGTTCTCCGGCACCATGCTGGATCTCCAGCGTGCAGCGTTTGGCTGCGGAAAAAAATAAATAAAATTCCTACATTTAAAAAAAACTTGTTGATATCACTGTCAAGTCCATGAGTTAGCCTACCAATGGTATGAGAGGAGCACAGCTTTCACTCTCAACCAAACTAACATTACTAGCCAATCAGAATTTTTTGCTCTTATAAACACGAGACTCGCATAATAGTAGGCAGAGTCGCAGCCCTGATGAATGGAGAAGCGCAACAAAAAGCTGCCAGGATATTTACATGGAAAAACTAATTAAAAAGCAGCGGAGCTTTGTAAACAGCTCAGAGTAATCATGTCATCTCCATAAGAACGATATGATTGCCAGAACAAATTTACCGGGATTTTTGAAAAGATCCTGTTCACATATGATCTAATGGTAATTTTTCCGGTAATTTACCAATAAAGATATGTGCGAAAGGGGCTAAACTCTTCCTCGGTATATGTTGTGAGAATTGCTTAAAGTTCATCTGGGAAAACAATGTGCATTTTCTTACTAGATTTGTAATGTAAATCATTTATAAACCTTTGTCAACACAGGAGAATACGTCAACCTATGTCTAAATACCATGTTGTACATTGCGATTTCAGAATAAAAGTTTCTGCATGTGGCCAAATATTAAAATTTATTGGATTAAAACCTTGTTTAATCATGCTGTAAAGTGAAACGTCACCAGGCCGTTGGTGCCCTCTGCAGGTATTTGTTATAATACATAAACTACTTAAATTGGTTATGTTCATATTATGTATAGGCATATTACATTATGTATTTTAACTGTGTTGTTCAATAAAACCATGTAATTACTCGGTTTTGATATTTTATTTGAGCCAATTATTATTGCCTCATCGTTAGTTTATATATAAATAATCATACTACAGCCTGGTTTTCACTTAGGTCTGTTTGTGTTAATAAAAATATCAGATTACTCAATTGTCCAAATAATCAGTAGATTACTTGATTACCAAGATAATCATTAGTTACAGCCCTAGATTAGTTAAAATATTTCAAAATAAAACTGTACTTTTACTTTCTGTATTTAAAAGACAAATATTTAGTCATTGAAAATTTCTTAAAAATAGCATTATAATTGTCTCGTTCTAGTGCACCAAGTATCTGTATTTTGTCTCATCTCGTGATCTAAGTATATTGTCACACCCATAGTGTTGATAAGCGGTGATATAGCTCATAATTTTCCAAGTGTATGATATAGCTGTAGTTTCAATAAGGAAAGCAATAACTTTGCCATAGTATCCTTTCAAATGTTTAAGTTGCAACAGCCATTGCATGCTTTCCCCCCGCCCCCGGGAAAAAGTTCAGGCTCAGGATTTTTTTTTGCTTTAACCCCTGTATGGAGGGGCAGTACTTACCACACATTTTACAAGATCAGATGCTTGTCAGCGGTGCTCAGGATCTGTAAATCATTCGCCATCATCCTCAGTCATCTCTCCTTACTCTGTTTAAGTGGTAAGTGAAATCTTATGTAATTTAACAGGCTACCGCTAGCAAGGAGCTAACCATGTCCCTTTAGTGGCTTGCGTTATTTTATTAGAACAGGTTATTTGCTTTCCGTGCCTTTCTGAATACAGATACCAACGCATCTCTGCACTTCACATCCCCTGCACAGCCTGGAACATCACATTTATTTCCATGATCTGCCATTTTTGTTGTTGTCCTTGCTTTTTTCTTCACAACAACTGCAGAACTTCTGATGGTTCGGCTGGCGTCTGGCATAGAACATGGGCGGCTATACGTTATGCAAATGTTGGGGGCGTAACTATTAGTGATCCCAACTGTTACGTCACAGTTGGTGTTATGTTCTGATTCGCCTATTTTTCAGTGGTCTTTTTTTATTCATGAGATGTACATAAGAAGGAGGAAACAATGGTGTTTGAGGCTCATGGTATGTCATTTCCATATACAGAACTGTTATTATTCAACTATGCCAAGGTAAATACAGTTTTCCATTCTATGGCACCTTTAATGATTTGTTCACTTTTCTATATAACATGAAATGTATTTGTCAATGTTTTGACAAATGTTCATTTGATGAAATTTTCCAGTTCTAAATGGGATTTTGAAAATTGAGGACCTCCGTAAGTGACATGATTGCAAGTTACAAATAAATTCTTCCAAATGAGTAAAACTCAATACTCACACTTTTCATTCCGTATCCAAAAATTTGCCCTATGAGAAAATGTGCTAACACTTTAGTATAGGGACCAATTCTCACTATTAACTAGTTGCTTATTAGTATGCCTATTATTAGCATATTGGCTGTTTATTAGTACTTATAAAGCACATATTCTACATGACAATATTCTACATCCCTAATCTCAATCAATACATAAACTTAACAACTACCTAACTAATTATTAATAAGCAGCAAATTAGGACTTTATTGAGGCAAAAGTCGTAGATAATGATTTGTTAATAGCGATAATAGGACCTTAAAATAAAGTGTGACTAAAAAAACGTATATAAAAATGAAACGTTTCAAGAGGATGTCAACACACTGAGGAACATCCTGTGCTTTGACTTTTTAAATGCACTGAGCACTTCATTTTGCACTTGAACTAATAAAAGGAGATTGCTGCTAGTATCTCAGCATGCAACCCTTTTGGAGTAAATTAATTAAGTTTTACCCTTTAAACTTTAAAAAGATATAAAGATCCCAAAATGCACATTGCTTAACTAAAAACTGATTTTGAAAGTTATTGTTCATTGACTTTGTTTGCACAGTGTAGCACCATTGTCATTTGGCTTTTACTTTCAGAATGAAAATACTGAATACAATTTTGTGTCCTGCATTGATTAAATCTTCATAAATTAGTTATTCCCATATCTGACTTCTGCTTGGCTTTATTTTATCGAAGCAGATGTTGAAAATGTGTAAGGGTCACGCTTGCACCTCCACCTCAAGCAAGGCCAGGTCCCTAGATAACAGCCCCCTGGTTCATGAGCTTTGCTCCAGCAGAAGATTATAGTTTTGTGCACCCCCCCCCCCCACCCATTCCCTCCACCTCCATCCAGCCCAGCCACCTCCCCTCACTCCACCACCTTTCCCGTGGGAGTTTGCAAAGCCAGGATAACCTTGAGACCTCCGCTGGGTCGCTGCCAGGAACATTAAAGAGCTCTAACCCCCTCCAAGCATGCCCACCCAGCGCACTTCTATCCCATTTCTAACATTTCTACGCTTTTTGTCTAGTTTTACCTTTTTTTGGACTCTTTTTTTTTTTTTAGACTTTTCTTTTTGTAACCTGACTGTGAAACATCTCTCTCTTTCTCCCTCTCGCACACAAACACACACTCTCACACAAAATGCTGCCTCTCTCGCTCTCTTTCTCTCTCTATCAAGTCTTGAACAAAAAAGGGGGTAAAAAAGCACCATTCACATGATCTCCTGTGCAGTGCACTATTATCTGTAGATTGTCGAGCTGCCAATTTCAATTTCGCCGCCCTATTATCAGGCCTTGAAATAAACGCCTCATTTGAAAAGTAGAAATCAAACTGTCTCTACAGGAGGGATGACTGACGTTGATTGCAAACTAACTATTTGGTGCCAGGCTGCACTTTGTGTGGCTTTTGTCTCTCTCCGCTTTTTTCCCCCAGCTTCACGGCTGTCATATTCCTTTAGTACTGGAGAAGGTCAAGTGCCACTGTCTGAAAGATCTGAGGAACTGGAATCGACTCAGCGTCTCTTTCTCCGCCCTGTTCTTGTCACCGCAGGTTTACATATTTTCATTTCTTTTAAGATTTTCCATTTCTTTTTAAGGTTCCAAAGCATTTTTATTAAATATACTTCAAAGTTAGAGAAGACTGAGACATATTTGAAATGAGAATATAAGAGGATTGTTTATATCATGCTGTTGCCAATTCAGAAACTTCAAAATATCTAAAAGTTCATCTCAGTTAAAAAAAAAAACTGGGAAAAAAAAAATCCCTGACAAATTGGAAAATAAATAAATATTGAATATTTAAATTCAACAACAAAACTGTTTATTTGTGAAAAAAATACTTCTGGAGTCAGTTACTGTCAATAAATCGTTCAAACTTGTTGACAATATCATTTGAATGATTCATTCGAATCATCTGAATCGAAACCATTTTTACATCCTTATCTATTTCACAATTACTAAAAATGTAAAATAATACATTTATTAACTTTTTTTTTTTTTTTTTTTTTTTAAAGCGAGTGCTGAAAATGATTCAACTTTGATCCATGTTGATGCACTGCCGTAAACTCAAAGTCTTTCAAAACATCTTACTGCTCTCTCTCTATCCAATAGCCACTCACAAGTTCCCATGACATCATATGCCGCCTTTGAGTTCCTGGCCTGTTGCTCATTGTAGCCTAGGCTATTCATTGCGTCTCACACAGAAACACTCACACACACATGACCTCATCGCTGGTACATTCTCCCCCAGGTTTCACCTTGCACCTCCCAATCACATTCCCTTTTCCCTCTGGCCGTATTAACACTGAATCTGGCCTCTTAGTCTCACTCCACCCATTCAGGGTCCATTGTCTCCCCCTGGACAAAGTGGCTAGCTTAGCCCCGCCGAAGCATCAACTTTCACCCTCAGAACTTACAGTCCCATTGCTGGTACTAGACTGATGCCTGGGAGCTTATAATTGGTTTCAATTGTAGTTTCACCCATAAGAGGGCCTTTACGCCTAAAACGATTTGACTTGCAAGCATACGGATTATCATAAGTTACTACTATTCATTCTGACCAGAAATGTAGGTCCACAAACAAACTATTGGTACCAGTTTTATATAAAATAAAAGGCATGTTTGCTAAAGGGTTAGATTTCTTTCTCCATCACTGGCCTGTTTTTAGTTTACATTGCAAAATGTATGTCACGAATGGAATTCATCCCTTTAGGTGAGATACCTGTCACTCTAAACCTTTTTGTTGTGCTTTTTGTTAAAACAAGCACACTACCGGTGTTCCATGCATCACATTCCCTGTCTCTCCCTTCCTCTTTGTATAAATATAGTTTGTTGTACTGATTTTGCCTCAGGCACCCCTGCATGAAATATTTGCCTTTTCTGTTTATGCTTCTCCTGTAGAACGCTAATGTATGGATGCTTGTTTCCACCACGAAATTAAAAAATAAGGTAATTGCGACTTTTTATCTCACAAATATTTTTATCTCAGAATTCAAAATAAAACTTTTTGTTTACATGTATGTGTATGTGTACTGTGAGTATTTATTATGTATATATAAATACACATGCATATATATTTTTCAGAAAAATATGTTATTTTTATATATTGAATATATTTATTTATAATAGAAATTTGTATATTTTCAAAATATATTCTGTATGTGTGTATATTTATATATACATTATAAATATACACAGAACACACACATATATTATGCAAACAGAAACTTTTATTCACATTCAGAGCACAGAGCTCTGAGCTGTCCATCATTTGCCGTTACTGCAAAAGGAAATATATTAAAATTCATCTAAGGCTTGTAAGGTCAACATCAGGTCAAAGGTTCAGTAAGCTGTTAGTAGTAACCTCTGCCTTCTCATCCCATGTCCTAAAGCAAGATATAACTAGATTAAAGCACATCTCTGACAGATCAGTCTGGATAACAACATCTGTCAAATAGGGTTCTTCTGTAGATAAGGATGTGTTCCCTATCTCAAAGACCATCACAAATCCCCCTTCCAGTCATACATAGAATGCACCCCCTTTCCCTATAGCTTGCTATTGGCAAGATTCCCCTCTTCCTCACACTTGGTGTATTATTTATTTTTGGGAATCAAGAAGTTGCGCTCCACTTGATGTTGAGTCTCCTGAGTCTATTTCATGCTTTGCAGGAAGCAAGGAGCCAACTGGACATTTAATTACTCAGTCGCTTATTAAAAAGACGGCATTGCAAGAGCTTTGCATAAATTATAGAGAGAAGTAAATATGCAACTGAAGTTATTTTTTCCCACAGATTGGCCAATTATACCCTTTAGGAAAAGGGGTAATCCTGGTCCAATCCAGTCTGACTGTCTCTGGCCAGATTGTGACGGATCTCTTCATTCTTCCTTCCCTGCATCCATTGCTCTCTTTTTCTATCCTTCCTTCATTTTACTCCTCAGCAAACCCCCTTTTTTCCCCTCGCTCCTCCTAAGTAACTTTAATTGTCCTGGGAAAGTCATGGTTGGCCCCCAGGGCACAAAGCTCTGGTTTCTAATGAATGTTCCAGTGAGAGGATTATGAGCAGCCATGGGCAGCCGTGATGTAAGAAGTTGTGACAGAAAGGGCATGATTCTCCTTTCTGATTTGAGTGAAAAGGTAGAGAGCAATAGATAAACATTAAGATGTTTTTTTATCATTTTTATATATTCCCTGGGAATCTTGCTTCCTCCCTTTCTTCCTAATATATCAGAAAGAAATGAATACTTATATTCAGCAAGGGCACATTAAATTGATCAAAAGCTGTAGTGAAAGCATTTATAAAATGTTATACAAAAGATTTCTACTTCAAATAAATACTGCTTATTTGAACTTTCGGTCCCACTTTATATTAGGTGGCCTTAACTACAATGTACTTACATTTAAATTAATCATTTGATACAATGCACTTATTGTGTACATACATGTTTTTACATTGTACTTATATTTTTAAAAATACCTATATGTAGTTACATCTGTAATTAATTTCTGTAATTACATTTATAATTACACTGTTGACCCATCCCTTACACCTTAACCCACCCTTAAACCCACCCATACCACCAAACCTGTCCCTAACCTTACCCGTATCCCCCCTCAAAGCAGCAAAAGTGTTTTGCAGTTCAATATGAACACAATAAGTACATTGTAGTTATTTTTTTTAATGTAAGTACATAGTAGTTAAGGCCACCTAATATAAAGTGTGACCGAACTTTCTATTCATCGTAGAATTCTGGAAAATAAACATAAAATGTGTCACAGTTTCCACAAAAATATTAAGCAGCACAACTGTTTTCAGTATTGATAATAATAAGAAATGTTTTAAGCACCAAATCAATTAAGGACTGTGTGACAATTACATTTTAAAATATATTAAAATATATATCAAATATTTTAAATTGTAATGATATTTCATAATATTAATGTTTTTACAAAGAGTCTTTTTTCAATAAACATTCACTTCTTTCAAACACTCCACTCTGCACTCAACGAATTTGACATTCGCGTTTACATAATTGAGGAAGCATGTTTGGCAACTGATCCTGATTAGACGTGCAAAGTGAATTGCTTAAAGTCTTTTACAGAGTGTTTCTATTTACATCACATGTCAGCTCTTTCAAAACATAAAATTCATGCAGTGTGTCGGTGATCTGTGTTTGCTGTCTGTTGTATTACAGTGTTTGTGTGCATGTGTGTGAGTGTTTAATGCCTTCGAGGGTTAGTGAAAGGATCAGATGAGGCCTAAGTTCAGGTTGGCTCATGTCTAGGAGAGAATAGGAGACTAGAAACAAATGAAAAGTAAGCATAGAGACTGAGCAGAAGAATGGTACGCAGAAGGAAAAGAGTGTTCTTTAGCAGCAAGTCAGATCAGAGCAGAGATCAGCCATGAGCAAAAGCTCCATTCCATGGTTCTCTCTGCATCCTGTTCTGCGCTGGGCTCCAGACAGCCTGCAGGGCCCCCCACGCAGACAAGCAGGAGCTCAGCTCTGTGTGTGTAAGAGAGGGAGGGAGGGAGGAATGAGGGGCACAGCCAAGCATCATGCAACAATGTGTGTGGGATGTACTATAAGCATGTGTGTGCTTTAAATAATGTGTGTGTGTGTGTGTGTGTGTGTGTGTGTGTGTGATGTGGTTAAATTGACTTCAAGTTGCTAGTGTAAGTGCCTGTAACATCTGTGATGTGCGTACAGGCATGTTCTTTGTTTTGTTTTTTTTATTTGTTCCTTCCTTTTATTTATTTTTCTGTATAAGTCTTTCTTTTTTATTATTTTCTTTCTTTATGTCTGTTTATTTGTTTGTTTGTTTTTTATTCTTTCTTACCTGCCTTTCTTCCCTTTCTTTCTTTCTTTTTCTGTTTGCCTATCAGTGCTTCCTTCCTTCCTTTCTTCCTTCCTTTCCCCCTCCCCTCTTTCCTTCCTTCCATTCTTCTGTCTGATCTTCCATACTTCCTTTCTTCCCACCTTTCTTCCTATCCTTATTTTTTTCTCGTTTTGTAACTGGGTTTAACAGTGAAAGGAGAACAAGAAGAGTATCGATCCTCCCCAGCTGTGGAGGTAACCGTAGCCCCTAGCCCCTGGAGGAGACTGAAGGGCAGTGAGATCTTGACCCAGAGTCTCTTCGGCTCTCCCTGTATTCACCTTCACTCTGCTGGAGCCCTCGGCACTCTCTACGAGACAACCATGTTCCCACACTCATCTTCCTCCCCTCACTCTAGACTCATTACAGCATAGTTGAGTTCTCAATACTTAACTCTACTAATGTGAACAAATTAAATATGCACCTATTTATACAGTCAAATATGGATGAAGTGATCATTTTGGAGGAGTCTGAAGTCTCTGGGATCTCTTTCGTATTGAATATAGCAATCTGGTTCTTCTGCAGTGGCACATCAGTATTCCACAATACTATAAACCCTCCTAAGTTAGACCGTTTGATCTCTCAAATATGTCAGAAATGTTTCCATACTCCCCTGTGATGGCAGCGGCACCGGCGGGACCTAATCCTATAAGATATGGAATTAAATTGAAAAGCACAAGGAGGTGAAAAGCTGCTTTCTGTAAAGAAGGAATGGAAAGGGGGGAACGAACAGATTGATTGAAGGGGTGCTTCTCCTGTGGAGAGCAGGGGATGCGCATTGTGGAGAAGAGTCCTGCAACAGAGATGCTGTAGAAAGTGTACTGATGATTGAAAAGGTTTGGGTGTGGGGCTTATGTCACGGCTGTCAAGTCCATGTAATGTTGACAGGACGGGGCCTTTTTGCCTCTTTTTCCCCCCTCCTCCCCCCACCCCATGCTTGACAGCGCAGCGTGCAGAGTGTGGGAAAGGGCGGCCCAGGCACGCGCCAGATAAGATCACACAACAAACTGCCGGGGCCTCTCCAGGGAGTGCCGCGCATGCTTTCAGAGGCAAACAGGCTCCCGCTGGCACGTAGAGAGGGCCCCCCAGGGCCTGGACACACACGCACATACACTGGCTCGCTGTTGTAGGGGCCCTTGAGAAGAGGGACGAGTATGTCATCTCTCATTTCCCGTCCACTCACCCTCCGTTTCCCCCCTTCTCAGTGTGAGTCATTTTGGTTAGCAAGTCCAAGCATTTTTCATTCACTGTTTATCTTTGAATGGTTCTTTTGACTGTGTTGTTCTGTTTGTTGCCATTCGTGGACCTCTCATCCGACTTCCTGTCCTGATCTATTCAAATTGGTTTCCTTTTCTTTTTACACTCTTCGACTTCTCTTTTTTTTAACAGAACTTCAAGAATGGTTAAAAAAAAAAAAAAAAAAAAAAAGTCATGCCCATGCCTGTGGTACATAAAGACCTTTTTAATGCTTACTTGCTACATACTTGGCATCTGAATACTCTTCACAGAGATTGTTTGCTGTAACAGTGGGCAACAGTTTTTGGTTTGGAAGGAAAAAAAAAATTATCCATAGGCATATTGATTTTTAATCATAACTTAACCTTTAACGGCAGACCTACCTCGAGCTCCAAGATAATTAATTTATAGAACATGCTTGTGTTATCAGTATTTATTATTTACACTTAATTTTATGAAAAAATGTATGAAATGTCCATCCAATCAGAGAAATGCAGCAAGCAAATTTTGCCAGATTGCCTTTTTTTTTTTTTTTTGCCATCCGCTCCCATTAAGTACTACACACACAAATTTCTATACATCTGAATGTTTTACAATAAACTTAAAATATATTGTTTCTATGCTTATAATAAACAACTAAAAATCAATGCATTTTTAATTGTTTTTTAATTAATTCACATAATTCACAAATCGTTAGGCCCGTAGTTAATTCCCTCCATATGTATGTTCAGGGGTGCACATAAGTGGTCCGCAGGTCCGCATGCGCGACCAAAATTAAAAATGCGCTGCGTAAATAAGTTCTGACAGCGCATTTGCGTACCGACGTGGTTGACCGCTGTTAATACACAATTACCATTTTAGATCGACAAACTAAATAAAGTGCAATAATATTATGATCACTATTATTAATAATTAATAATAGTTATATTTTATGGGTCACACTACATGCCATGGCCCGTGTGAGGACCAAACCAAATCGCCAGGTTCTCATATGAGAACCAGGCTGAAAAACTGTGTATGTTGCTTCAAATCACAGTTTGTAATGTTGTGATTCACCTTGGAGCTCATTTGTTTGGCTCTTGTCTTAGAACACTAAAAAAGAAAAACATTGTGGTGTGCAAGGTGAGGGAAAATGCTGGCTATTTAAAATTGAAGTACTGAAGTATACAAGTAGAAAAAGTAGAACAGTAGATGTTTATATGTGCTCTGTGAAGCAGTGAAGCAGTGAAGCAGCTCACTAGGTTTTGGAACAGAACTATATTAAAGGATTCACTGTTATTATAGTATGATGTGTAAACTTGACGGAGGGAGAAATCAATCCATCTGCCCGTAGTATTCTTCCATCTCTTCTCATCCACAGTCTCACAACTCATATATTTTCACCCTTTCTATCAAGCTATGTGTTGTGTTACGCTGCCTCACCATCCTCCTCAAAACACGAGCAACACAGTTACTGCTACATTTTACAAAGCTATTTCGTCTGATTTATGTAATTCATATTTATGCAGTTCGTAAATGCTACTGAGTATGTTTTTAGGCATCTGTTTGAGAAGCAGCCATAAAATGTGCGTGTTGGTGAACGTTTCCCTGGTGTCTTCTTTGTGAATGTCTAAATACTCCTCCAAAACAGAATTGGGAGGCAGAGGTCAAGAGAGATACTCTTATCCCAGAGCTACACGCTCTCTTTCTCCCTCTCTTTTTCACACAGACAAGGAGCTCACTCATACAAAGGAAGTTTGAGAAGCTATTCTCCCAGGTACCTTCTCCTTATGGCAAACACTGCACACCCACACACACGCCTACTTGTGAAGATACACACAGGCCAAAACACACAGACTGACAGGCACATATACAAGGACTTGCGTATTATCGAATATGAAAACTTATTCAGGGCACACACAATTTGAGCATTCACATGCTTGATTCTTGCCGGCATGTCAGAACAGATTTCCTTCCCTTTAACTAAATATTTACATAGGTTTGGACAGGGGTCAGATTGGCGAAAACAAAATAGCTAATTCTTTCCTGTGAAGACAGCTGCCCACATAGCAAGATCTTTAAGGTAACCATATATATATACAGGTGCTGGTCATATAATTAGAATCTCATCAAAAAGTTGATTTATTTCACTAATTCCATTCAAAAAGTGAAACTTGTATATTATATTCATTCATTACACACAGACTGATATATTTCAAATGTTTATTTCTTTTAATTTTGATGATTAGAGCTTAGAGCTCATGAAAGTCAAAAATCAGTATCTCAAAATATTAGAATATTTACATTTGAGTTTGAATAAATGACCATCCCTACAATATAAATTCTGGGCATCTCTTGTTCTTTGAAACCACAATAATGGGGAAGACTGCTGACTTAGCAATAATCCAGAAGACGAACACTGACACCCTCCACAAAGAGGGTAAGTCACAGAGGGTCATTACTGAAAGGTGTGGCTGTTTACAGAGTGCTGTATCAAAGCATATTAAATGCAAAGTTGACTGGAAGGAAGAATTTGGGTAGGAAAAGGTGCACAAGCAACAGGGATGACCACAAGCTTGAGAATACTGTCAAGCAAAGCCGATTCAACACTTGGGAGAGCTTCACAAGGAGAGAACTGAAATTGGAGTCAGTACATCAAGAGTCACCACGCTCAGACATCTTCAGGAAAAGGGCTACCAAGCCACTTCTGAAACAGAGACAACGTCAGAAGCATCTTAACTGGGCTGTGGAGAAAAAGAACAGGACTGTTGCTCAGTGGTCCAAAGTCCTCTTTTCAGATGAAAGTAAATTTTGCATTTTATTTGGAAATCAAAGTCCCAGAGTCTGAAGGAAGAGTGGAGAGGCACAGAATCCATGTTGCTTGAAGTCCAGTGTGAAGTTTCCACAGTCAGTGATGATTTGGGTTGCCATGTCATCTGCTGGTGTTGGTCCACTGTGTTTTCTGATGTCCACAGTCAACACAGCCATCTACCAGGAAATTTTAGAGCACTTTATGCTTCCTTCTGTTGACAAGCTTTATGGAGATGCTGATTTCATTTTCCAGCAGGACTTGGCACCTGCCCACACTGCCAAAGGTACCAAAAGCTGGTTCAATGATCATGGTGTTACTGTGCTTGATTGGCCAGCAAACTCGCCTGACCTGAACCCCATAGAGAGTCTATGGGGTATTGTCAAGAGGAAGATGAGAGACACCAGACCCAACAATGCAGATGAGCTGAAGGCCACTATCAGAGCAACCTGGGCTCTCATAACACCTGAGCAGTGCCACAGACTGATCGATTCCATGCCACGCCGCATTGCTGCAGTAATTCAGGCAAAAGGAGCCCCAACTAAGTATTGAGTGCTGTACATGCTCATTCTTTTCATTTTCATACTTTTCAGTTGGCCAAGATTTCTAAAAACCCTTTCTTTGTATTGGTCTTAAGTAATATTCTAATATTTCAAGATACTGATTTTTGACTTTCATGAGCTGTAAGCTCTAATCATCAAAATTAAAAGAAATAAACATTTGAAATATATCAGTCTGTGTGTAATGAATGAATATAATATACAAGTTTCACTTTTTGAATGGAATTAGTGAAATAAATCAACTTTTTGATGATATTCTAATTATATGACCAGCACCTGTATATGTTTTTCAGTAAAATATCTGAACTGAAATCAATAAAAAAAATAAAAAATCTTTTTTAAAATCAAAACACATTTAAAAAATCACAGAAGATATTAAGGGCCAGATTTACTAAACCGGGCAAATTAGTGTTAGAGTGCAATTCCATAAAAGCACTGATGAGAGGAAATTCTGCGGGTAATTTACTAGCAATGCACACATTAAAGAGCACGGATGCAGCCAGATCATTTCCATAATGACCAGCGTAATCTACCAAGAGCAGAGCAAATTGCTGCCTGCTTTAAGACATGCTTTTTTGGGGCGTTAAATAATGGCGCAAATACCAGTAATCTGACGAACGCAAACGTTAGTAAATCGCGTTGCGAGATTCATTTTAATACTCTCCTCCCATAAATTTTGCTTCTGAAAGGGAAACTCCTATAAATGCATATTCAGTAAGGTCAGGCACAAAAATAACTGTGTTCACGCCTTTCCAGCTCTAATTCTTCTTCACTGCGTGTCTTTTGTAAATCCTGACTACTATAGGAATATTTTTGGTACCAGCAACTTTCACAGTATAAATAAAACAGCTGAAACATTCATTAAAATATCTTCTTTTGTGTTCCACAGAATAAGAAATCTGACATGAGGGTGAGTAATTAATGACAGAATGTTCATTTTTGGGTTAACTGTCTCTTTAAGACAACAAACAGCACTGTAGGCACAAATAGTAGAATGATTTAATGAACTAACAAATAACAACAATAAATAAAGCCGACTGTCACAGCAAGGCTTGGTTTGAGAAACGTGGGGTCACTATAAGGTCTGCTCTAATGGGTGATCCTGTGCAGGGTAATTGGGGCCCTGCAGATCAAACGGGAACCTTCATTAGCAGAAATCAAGGGGCCACTAATCCACCATGTTCACACACACCGGGAGAACAGAACGGACGGGGTTGATGAGGTTGTAAGTGTGCGGAGGGGGTGAATCGCCTTGCACCCATTTCGACGAGCAAAACATCTCACCCATAGATCAAAGACCCTCAAAATCTCTGAGCCATCCTGGGAGAAAGAGGAGAAGAAAAGCAGGGAGAGCTAGTGCTTCTTGTGTCTGTCACAGGGTAATCCACCTTGTGCTTAGGCGAGTTGGGGACTTGTGGCTAGTAAATTCATACTCCTTTTACTCTAATAGTACTGTAATGCTGAAGGTTTGATTCCTCACTCATGTTCTTTGATCTTAAAGGAGACAGAAGCCAAAGTTGCAATGGAGAGTGTGATGACAGGAGGTCTGACTCCAAAAGCGGCTCCTAATTATCCCAGAAGTTACTGTGTCAGAGGTAAGAAAGGGCTACAGCCCCTTCCTCCGTTTCCTGCCTTTGTTGCTGTTTTGGGGCACACGGAATTAGCACCAAGCTGATTTCCAACCCTCTTTTACGTTTTTCTCCCAAGGCCAAGCTTGCCCGGTCATCTGGAGATGTTTTCATCTTGACCCTGACCGGGGGGGAAGAGGAAGGTTTAGGAGCCTTGCTTAATTGCCAATTTGTGATTCAGTTGAGCCCCATTGCAGACGGGCACTCAAGTAAAAAATGATTTGGCCCCCTTTCATCAGCCGCCCCACCCTGCCACCCGCCCGACTTTTTTACTCCCTTCCTGCTCGGGTGTCTCTTTCCAGTTTCTCTTTTTCCCCCTCTTGTCGTCTCCTAACCCGTGTTTTAAATCAAAGCTAATGGGTGGTCTGTCCTCTGCGAAGGCAGTTTTTGGTTTCCCAAGCCCTGCTTTTCCGTGCTGAGATTCTAATTGCCAAGAGGGTGACCTCCTCGTTCCTTTAAAATCACACCATGCAGAACGTTTATTTAGGAGGCACAAGGGAGAGGAAGAGGCAGGGCCACGTGGCCTTGGCTGCCACTTCAAAGTCTGGTCATAGAGAGGCGGAGGGAAGAGGCTATGTACCAAGATTGCTTGGGAGAAACCAAAAAAAGCACAACAGTGGCATGACAAGATCAGCAATTCCGCTCCAGCTCACCGCTTTGTCTCCGAAAGCACATCATTTGTGTAGATTTATTGAAGATTCTGTCAAAAAGTGAGCAAGTGTTCTTAATGATAGTGCCAGACAGCCACCTGCTTCATGCACTTTCACAGTCACAGTGGAGTGAAGACCTCCTTGATGTTCATCCTAGATGAGTCTAACAGATGGAGAGGGGGAAACGGCACAGGATGTTATACTCACTGATCAATTGTCAAAAGTGGGCGTTGCGTGACTCATTTTCGTTAGACATGAATATTTTTGTCTGGATAGAAATTAAATTGTACAATCTCAGTATCTGATGTTATAAGTACAGTGCTGTTCAAAAGTTTGGGTCGGTAAGGTTTGTTGATGTATTTTTGAAAGAAATATTTTATGCTCACTGAGACTGCGTGAATTTAATAAAAAAAAACACTGTAACAACAGTAAATTAAATAGTTTTACAACTGAAAACTTTTTTTAAAATTATTTTAATATACTTTAAATTTAAAATATTCACGTGATACCAAAGCTGAATTTTTAGCAGCCATTACTCCAGTCTTCAGTGTCACATGATCTTTCAGTAACCATTACGATACGTTGATTTGGTGCTTG
Source organism: Acrossocheilus fasciatus (assembly GCA_036784905.1). Classification (NCBI taxonomy): domain Eukaryota; kingdom Metazoa; phylum Chordata; class Actinopteri; order Cypriniformes; family Cyprinidae; genus Acrossocheilus; species Acrossocheilus fasciatus. Next base: position 22,068,706 of record CM071943.1, read on the forward strand.
AAAAACATTTCTTACTATCATCAACACTGAAAACAGTTGTGTTGCTTAATATTTTTTTGTGGAAGACATTTTTATTTATTTATTTATTTCATTTTTTTTTTTTTTCAGAATTCTTTGATGAATATAAAGTTTGAAATAGAAATCATTTTGTTACATTGTTTTTACTGTCACTTTTAAACAATTAATTGCATTTCCGCGGAATAAATGTATTAATTACTTTTAAAAAATCTCACTGACCCCAAACTTTTTATCTGCCACGATCAAGGAAGCAGTCTACTCGATCAGACTATTGCAGACTTTCCATTTACTTGCAAGTACATGCAAGTTCAATGTCAATCAGACTAAAGCAATTACTCTATTCTGACACTAGTCTGACTGAAATTATACCAGTATGGACCAACAGATCTAGATAATGTGACTGTGTTTTGTCTTCGTCCAGCATGTTTACACAATAATTGGGCTACAATCGGCTTAGGTGTTGTGCTCTTTCTCTGAAAGTCATTGACTCAGATATTGAATAATTGAAATATCAATACAGTTTCTGTCATATTTCTAACAGATAGATGAAGACTGTACACAAACATCCAACTTGATACACAACTGTGTACGTAGTCTTCATTTGGCCGGTCTAATGTTGGGTTCATGACATTTTGCTGAGTGTCATTAGAAAGTCATTTACTACATTTAAACACACTTCCTCTCAGTACAAATAAACAAGACAGCTACAGTTTCCCTCCTCCACACCAGACAGTCTCTCTCTTTTTCAGCAGGTCTAAAAATACGCACAGACACGCCTGCACACACTTGTAAACTCACCCTGGACGAGAGAGGGTTAAGAGCACAACGTGGGTTACACACACACCCCCCTCCCTCTGTATCTCCACACCGGTGCGAGTGCCAAGGGCGGAACACCACCCCTCCAAACACACACGCACACACACGTACCCTTGCCACCCCCCTTCCCTCTCTCCTCTCCTCCGCCAGGCTGTGCTTCTGACGCTCAGCACTGGCTCAGGCCCCACCGGCCACAGGCTGTGGAATGTGTGAGAGCCATGTGTCAAATCCCCAGACTGTGGGAAAGTACTGCTCTCTGCTGAACTCTCCCCCTCTCCTCCCTCCCTCGCTCTCTCTCTCCCTCGCTTTCTCCTCTGGCACTCTCCCGGCGACCGCCCTGCCCCACGTCGGCCGCACACAGGAAATGGAGGGGGCTGCCAAAAGCGCGTCGCCTGGAACTATGACTTCCGAAGAACGTTTTCACGCCAATAACCCCCCAATCCCTCCCCTCCTCCTCTCTTCTCTCCCACCCTCCTACTCAGTCTTCTTGATGGGGACATGAACCGGGCCTAAGGAGCAGAGCTGTGTTTCTTTATCGCTTTTTTGTTGCACACAGTGCAGTGTATTCATGTATTATATGCGCTAAAAAAATGAAGTTAAATCTATCTATATATCTGTCTATCTATCTATCTATCTATCTATCTATCTATCTATCTATCTATCTATCTATCTATCACTTAAAAATAAAATCTTTTATTAGCACCAGAATCAATTGATCAATCTATCTTTTATTTATTTATTTATTCATTTATTTACTTACTTACTTATTTCCAGTATTTTTTGATATGTTTGTTTGTCTGTTTGTTATTTTACTATAAAAGCAGACTTTTTATAAAACAAACATCATCTGTGGTATTTGAAGGAATTTATTCATTCTATTAGTTTTTTTTCTATTTTTTATTTGTTTTACAAAATACATCAAATATTTTACTCACAACAGGGTCTTGATCTGTGGTTTTGTTTTGTTTTTTGTTTTGTTTGTTGTTTGTTTGTAAAAGCAAATTTTATAAAACACATTTGATGTGTGGTATTTGATTCGATTGATTGATTGATTGATTGACTGATTTTAATACTATAAGAGCAAGTTTTTTGTTTTGTTTTGTTTTTTTTTAAACAAATTTATGTTTGATTTGTGGTATTTGAAGGATGTTATATGTATCAGTTTCCTGATATATTAGTCACCTAAACAGAATCATAGAGACTTAAAATAATAAACAAGTGATAAAAAAAAAAAAAATCAAATAGAAATTCTGTTTATCTGCAGTTGAACTGTAACTAATTTTAAGTTTATCTGGTGTAGAAAATACACACGGGGTACAGAGCAATGTACAGTGTCATTTGAACAGAGTTTGTAATACATAAAATTTAAACACTGATAGAACAGATGATGAAATATGCAAAGATCTTGTCACAGAAACCTGACTTGGACAACATGTCACATATGTGAGAGTGGGTCTTTGTTTCCAGGTCACTTGTCCACAGAACCGCTGACAAACAGCAAATGATCAAGAAGACTGTTCCCTTATCTAGAAAGCTTTCTAAAAATACCCCTGCACACCTGCCATGAACCAGCCAAACACCCCATAAACTATGCCTTACAAATACACACACACAAGCTAATGATATCAACAGCCGCTGTTCATGTAGAGACTCCTAATGATTCTTCCAGTATGTGTGTGTGGAGAGCAGAGGTCAAAAGTAAACGGGCCAGCTGATCCTGCTCACTTCGTGACAAACAAAAACAAGTGCAAGTGGCAGCATTCACTCAAAAACACTGTTAACTGCTATCTTTGACAGCTCACTCATGGTATTTCTAAGCTTTTTCAAAGCCTATAGGCTCAGTAGTGAATAAACAGAGGTGCATGAGTCTTGTCAATTTTGGGGGGACAGCCGTGACAGTGAAGTGTTCTGGATAGCATCCACCTTCCTGTTTGGCAGTGTGGCATTTCAAAGGCTGCTGAATTGGCACAATAAGAATCAGTTCTCTGTGTAATGTTTGAACACAGTCACAGCAGTCTAACGTCAGTCACTGGAGTTCTCACTGGTAACTCCAACACCACTCCCTACCGTGGGAAAAACTCGGAGACTCTATCTACCTCTGTTTATTTTATGGGTCAGTGCCACCTGCCACAGTTAACTTAAAATAGGCTTTTCAAAAGTATACACTCAATCTGTGCGCTCTGTTTATTTGATCAGATTCTGATAGATTTGCCCAAGCATGCTAAAATATAATTGATGGTCTCAAAGTCAACCGAGTGAACATAGTTCATGAGGCTCTGAATCGGAATTTTTGAATATGAATAGTAACTTAAAAGTCATAGAAAACAACATAAAAGTGCATAAATGTATTGATTGATTTCATGCATTGCTCAATCTTTTTTTTTTTTAGCTCCAGGATCTTGATTCATGAGCTGTATTTTATTTCATTTTATTTGCATAACTGATTTACTCAGCTGAGTAGACATATTTCATAAGGCATTGAATAAGAACTTACAATATGAAGAGTGAAATGACAGTTGTAGGAAACATAGCATGAGCACGAATAAAGCATGCATGCATTGCTTGTTTGTTTATGCATACATTTATGCATTTATGTATTTATTTATGCCTCGTATGCCAATTTAAAAAATATGTTTTTGTTTACATGTGTCTGTTAATGTTACAGAAAACATAACTTCCTGAATGATGTGTAACACAAATTTCTTGAATAAATAAGGGTTCACATGGGCTATCAGTTTAATTAAAAGTTTAAATTGTGATGTGCTGATTAAATAATCAAATTGCAGTTTAATATTTACAGTTTCACAATATTTAATTTATTGTTCATTTTTAATTCATTTTTAATTGAAGATCATTGCATCCAACTGCTTCTACAGGATCTCACATCTTTTACATACAGGAATTTATCTAAAGGTGAAGAGGCCTGTTTTGATTTTGATATAATGGCCAATAAAATTAATTAGTTATAATGTAACTAATGAAAAAATTCATCCCAAACCAGTATATAAAAGCCGCCCCCCACTCTCATCCACCATCAACTCCACTCGGACATTCATACTAAGCCTAATATACAAGGATTACGCTTTAGAAAATCATGTTAAATATTAGCTGACTACACTTGGATGAGCACAGAGTCCAACTGAAGATGATCTCCATGTTGGAGGTCTGTCTGCAGGGTGGTAGTATTTTGAAGGGGAATTTGTGTTCCAACTGGAACATACAATACAAATGTCCCTAATAGTTTCTGCCTTTTTACAGCAAAGCCGCTAAATGCAGACCTGGTGCGGCATGTGGAAACCAAGTATCTTCTATACAAACAACTGACATACAAGATGGGTTTGGCACACAAGATGTTTTGAATATTCTGTAAAGATGTTTTTTTAATAGTTTTGTTTTTAAGTTATGGCCACAATAATTTAATACTTATGTAGTATATATATATATATATATATATATATATATATATATATATCAAACTGGTTTGATATAAAGAGCAAGGCATTTAGATTCATTTGTTTATTATTCGATTAATAATATTAATGCAACTGCTCATATTTTTCAATCATGACAACTGTTTAAATGGTTTTAGCATGTTAACAGATATGATAATGTTAATGTTTTTAGTCCTGGTGGATTTGATCTGCTAAGCACGCAAGTGTGGACATGCTAGTAGATAAACAGGCATGCTGCTGTGAGCATGTAAGATAGTGCTGCTGCTGTATGAATAGGCATTCAAATCTAGACAGGTGGAGCTGGGGGAGGTGGAGGGTTTCAGAAGAATTCCAGCTTACAGCAAACACTGAACCAGACTATTTAAATGTTGAGAAAGAAATTTTATTAAAGGGTTAATTCACCCAAAAATGAAAATTAGCCTGTGTTTTACTCACCCTCGAGGCATCCTAGGTGTATATGACTTTCTTCTTTCAGACGAATCTAGTCGGAGTTATATTAAAGGGGTGGTTTACTGCGATTTCACTTTTTTCATTTTAAATAGTGTGTAATGTTGCTGTTGGTGCATGAACAGTATCTGCAAAGTTGCTGCGCTGAAAGTTCAACGTAAGCGGAGATATCGTGTTTTAAAAATCAGGAAGTTTAATGCCTACAAAAACGACTCATATGGGACTACAACGAGATACTTCCCGGGTTGTATACGAAATAATCCCATCAACCCCTCCCTCCGGAACACGCAAAAAAGGGGGCAAGGCCATGTTCTGCGGCTTTGTTGCAGAGGAAGAGTTATAGTGGAGAGTTGTAGCCGTGTCGTCGAAACGGTGTTATTTTCACCCAGCTGTCAGGTCTTCTGTGTTCGGCTTCCTACGGATGCTGTAGCTCGTCAACAATGGTTAAAATTTATGTTTGATTATGTTCCTGACAATTACAATCTTAGCTCTCTGTGCTACGCATTTTACGGAAGACAGCTTCCAGAATCTACACGAGTTCAATGCCGGATTCACACAGAAACTATTACTAAAACATGGAGCAGTTCCAACTTTAAAACCAGAGGCAGCCACAACCTGTAAGTAAGATTTAATAATTTTAAATGTATTTGCATGTATAATTTCAGACGTAATGTTTTAGTTTTATCAAGGTCGTAAACAAATGCCAACGCTGGCTTTAGTAGCCAGTTAGTTAAATGCTATTTCGTGTGTCTATGACAAACGCATACAAACATTTTGGACCCGAATTTGTAATTATGTACTAATTTTGTAAATGTATTTTCCATGTATACTTTATGACGTAATTTTTCGATTTGATCAAGAACGTAAACACAAGCCAACGCTGTTTGGTTAGTAGCTAGTTAGTTCGATGCTATTTTGTGTGTATAAGACAAACGTGTACAAACTTGATATGTAATCACAACAGCAAACTTCCATTCAGAAACGTTTGTAAGAGCTGTGCTTGCGGAAGTTCTGCTTGACTCTCTTCATTACCGCTTTCTGGGTCTGATCCTGGCTCAAACTGATACTGCAATATTGACACCATTGTTTACATTTGACCGGAGCGCATGCAGCTGTCACCCGTGAAGGGAATGGGCGTGAAGTTTCCGCACAAGGTGCAGTACGCAGTTTAGCCAATCACAACACACTGGCCCAACTAACCAATCTGAGCCCACTGCCTGTTTCTGAGGGAGTGGTTTCAGAGAATCAGGAAGTCAACCGGTCGTTCAAATGACAGAGGAGAAAGCGGCTTACAATAAAGGTGAAATATATGAAAAATAAGGCGTTTTTTTAACAAACGAAACACGAAGACATGTTATATTGCACCCCATAAACACAATCAAGCAAAGAAAAAAAGCAGTAAACCACCCCTTTAAAAATAGTCCTGGCCCCTCCAAGCGTTACAATGGGGGTAAGCGGGTGCTTTTTATCAACAGTCCAGAAGACGTGAAATAAAGTGCGCATATCCGCAATAAAACGTGCCTCACACAGCTCCAGGGGCGTCCTGTAGCGAATCCATGCGTTTTTATAAGAAACATATCCTTATTTCAAACATAATAAACACTTTTTTCTCACTTCCGCTGACTGTTGTACGAGGAAGCCATTCAAGTGGATGACGTAGGACATATGTGTCACGCGCGCACCTCTGAGATATGCTAGCCTTGCGAGTTTGTTTACAGGAGCAAAGTTTCTTTACTTTAGCAAAGGAAAACTCCTCTTGACTTATATCCAACATTTTTCTTTACAAATCCACGTTTTGTACTTCTAATTCGTTCTCTCTCCACATTTGTCACTAATCATGCTACGCCGACATCCTACGTCATCCACAGAATTCCGTGTAATGTTCACGGACTTAATTAACCTCCGAATCTGTGGTGGCATCACGGAATCGCCGAAAATTCCGTGATGGGCTCACAGAAGGCATCAGCCGTGGTCCATGCACGGATTCACTGGTTCAACACCAGCGCTGCATCGGACTACGTAAAAAGAGTGACTCCGATGCAGTTATACTTTCACTGGAGTACCTGACCCCACCCCTACCCTAAACCTACCCAGTTCTGAACAATAATGATGACGATAAATTTCCCAGTATCGCGTCGGCATATTGATGCTAAGGGTTTCCGTGCGTGGAGCACGGCTGATGCCTGTCACTGACTTACATTGGTATCACTTCTGTGAGCCCATCACGGAATTTTTTCTGTGAGCCCATCACGGAATTTTCGGCGATTCCGTGATGCCACCACAGATTCGGAGGTTAATTAAGTCCGTGAACATTACACGGAATTCTATGAGATCACGTTGGCTGAAACGGCTTGCACACATGACAGTCAGCGGAAGTGAGAAAAAAGTGTTTTTTTACGTTTGAAATAAGGATATTTTTCTTACAAAAACGCATGGATTCGCTACAGGAGGCATTTATTCAGCCCCCGGAGCCGTGTGAGAAATGTTTTATTACGGATGCGCACACTTTATTTCACGTCATCTGGACTGTTATAAAATGGCACCTGCTTCCCCCAATTGTAAAGCTTGGAGGGGCCATGATCATTTTTAATATAAGTCCAATTGGATCCACCTAAAAGAAGAAAGTCATATACACCTAGGATGCTTTGAGGGTGAGTAAAACAGGCTAATTTTCATTTTTGAGTGAACTAACCCTTTAACTGCAGAGTCAGCAGAGGCCAATAACTTGCTCTGTGTAGTGAATAATGTGATTGTTAGCAGATTGTGTGTAAAGGACCTATCAGACTGTGCCATCTAGAGTTTCATGACTGAACTAGATATTAACTGGAAAATAATGCAATGAAAAATGAAAACAGTGTAACTGCCCTTGTTTTAACCCTAACACAATCTTGGTCCTGGTTACCTGTAGTTAACCTCCACTCTAAACTGCCATCTGCTGTGCTAAGCCAGTGCCAGTGAGAGAGCGAGCGAATGCAGGGATGGTGAAGGGGTAACTTTGGGGCAGGCTGAGCACAGCGTGAACCCTCTCCTTGCGCCCGGGAAGTTGAATAACCACCATATGCCCCACATTGGTCTGGCATTCTCCCATCAACTCTGGCCTCAGAGCGGTATGCCAGCTTTCAGCCACTTTTCCCACACTCTACCCCAGGAGAAAGGCCATTGGGCTTTCCCATAGGTCGTCCGCCTGGTCTGCCACTAGCCACCTCCTCACCCCCAGCCTCCTGGCGTAATCCTCCTTGGCACCCACGACCAGGCTCAATTCAATCCCAATGACTGGCTCACAAAAAAGGCCGGGCTGGGCCGGAGACATGGGACCGGGCGCCTGTGTATTGAACCCTCTGTGGCCCGAACGCTTGCGCCCGTCATACAATGGCTGAAAAAAGGAGGAATGAAACGCTTGTCTGTCGCCGTCAGCCTTCAGTTGGTGAGACCTGCTGAGGATACAATGTGAGAGTGAGTGTGTATGTGTGTGTGTCAGTATGCTGACAGCTTTTCTGAAGCGGTGTGTCATCCGTGAGGAGACACGCTGGCGGAGCACGAGCTTGCCCCCGCTTTCACACACATCTTCCCTCAGGATGGTAGTTGTAAAAGTGCCACCTTTAACTGCACAGTAACAGTAGCATATAATTGATGAGTAAATGGAATAGAATGATTCTTATGTTTTGTCTAGAACATCTAGATTGATTCAAGCTTAATTACATCATATCCTCTCCAACATTATATCTGATCTAAATCATATATAGACTATAGTAACTGTAATTAAATTATTAAACAACATTTTTAAGTATGTTATTTTATTTATTTTTATGTAATTATAATTTTGGGGGTGTAATTGAGCTATGTTTTTTGGCAGAATTCAAGCTTGGAAGATTAATTAAATCAATCTTGATTGAAAATGTGAAAACTAAAGTCATTTTCTCTTTAATTTTAATTTGTAAACTATTGTTTAAGATTAAGAAGAATGTTTTTGAAAGAATTATCTTATGCTCAACAAGGCTGCTTTTTTATTAATAATGGATATATTAAAATAATAAATAATTTTTAATGTTTTAAAAATATTTCCAAACGTAATTGATTCCTGTGATAGCAAAGCAGAAGTTAAAAAAAAAACACCTTTTTTAAATTTATTTATTTATTATTTTTTTGTAATAATGTAAAAACAATTTCTGTAATGTTTGACCTCTTTAATGTGTGCTGAAAATTAATGAATTAATTAATTATTTACTTAATTTCTATTAATTAAATAATTGTTAATTTCATTTATTTATTTATTACTAAATTAAAATATTGAATTAATTTATTATTTAATTAATATTATAATTACCGTATTGACCCGAATATAAGGCGATGTTTTTTTTTTTTTCTTGGAAATACATCTGAAAAAATGAGGTCGTCTAATATTCAGGGTCTAGACTCACCCACAACAATAGGTGGCGCCAAAAACGCATAAAACGAGTGTGCCATGAAATATGTAATGTAATGTGTGCTGTAAAGATCATGAGTGAAAACAAAAGAAAAAGAAAATGCTTACAGTGGCACGAGTCGTGACTGTCATGTTAGCCTGATGGGACCAAACTTCCTCTGTAAGTGATTTTAAAACATAAGCCAGTACCCAGATTTGAAAACTACAATAATAAGATTTCACTTTTACTGTTAAGTTAAGTTAAGTTAAGTCGTGACGTATTGTCAAGTATGGTGACCCATTCTCGAAATTGGTGCTCTGCATTTAACCCATCCAAGTGCACACACACAGCAGTGAGTAGTGAACAACTGCACACACACAGTGAACACACCCCCGGAGCAGTGGGCAGCCATTGCTCCAGTGCCCGGGGAGCAATTAGGGGTTCGGTGCCTTGCTCAAGGGCACCTTAGTGATGGTATCGAAGGTGGAGAGAGTGTTGTTCATTCACAATCCCCACCTTCAATTCCTGCTGGCGCAAGAATCGAACCGGCAACCTTCAGGTTACAACTCCCTAACCATTAGGCCACGACTACCCCAATCAAATATAATCAAATTTTGGTAGGCTACTATGAGATGGATGGACTAAATGTTATATAATTCAGATGGGCTACATGTTGTTTTTCTGGTATATGAAAAAGTGTGTATTTTTAAATGTCATTGTTGGTACACTTTACCAGTATTTACCATACTTTCAAAACAAAAATTAAAATAGGAAAAATATGCAATATGAAAATAATAAACAAGATTTGGTTTTCAAAAAGCCTTTTTCCAAAAGGTACATCTGGAAAAAGGGGGGGTCGTCTTATATTCGGGTCAATACAGTATAATTGAGTATTAATTTCTTTCCAAAAACAAACAAAAAACATTACTTTTGAGTTTAGTTTTGTGTATGTATTGTTGTGCACATATATTAAGTTTTACTTTAATTACTCTTCTTTATTTTAAATCTTGTTTTTAGTTTTATTTTCATTTTTATAATAGCTTGTTTGCGATGATAACTTGCAAAGCATGTGTTACAGCGAAAAGCAAAATGCTGATGCAAACTCATCTCATGAGAGGGATGTTTATCCTGGTATGATTGTCATGGGTAGTTTACAACCAATTAAACAATCACATTTGTCAGTAAAGACAATCACGGAGATTGCTGTCTATAATTACCAGTTCCTCAAAACATCCTGTCTTAAATGGACATATCACACACACCTACATGTTCAGTGCAGAGTTTATATGAAACCATGCGAAAATGCAGTATTATAGAGCAACTGATATACCATTTCAACTTGACCTTTCAGTTCAGTTATCTGTGTTGTTATTGTTTCTGACGAATCTGAATATCATAGCATTGTCTAACAGATCACCTGTACAACTATGAGGAAACAGCATACTGTATATCAGGTACAGTGCGCCAGTGTGTGTGGGACCGGTGGGAGTGGCAAGGCGCCAGGCTGCGCTTATCAGCCCCTACGGCCCAGTCACCACTCCCGAGAGACGGTCGGGGAGGGAGCGAGGAGTCCCTTTGTTGTTTTCTCTGATCTACGACCGGCCTTTATGGCATGCTCTAGATCACTATCACTGTGGGAAAGACAGAAAGAAGGCCCAGGGAGGGTGTGCGTGTGTGTTTATGTGTGTGATCAACTGAACAACCTCTGCCTTTGACTCTCCGACAACTATCGCAGGGCCTGCTGCCGCTGATATTGCTCATAAAGAAGCTCCCAGCCAGCTGCAGGGACGCAGGCGGATGATAAGAGTGAACTTTGACCTCTTGGTTCAGCAGTCACACTAACAACACAGACATCAATGAAGTCATGAGGTATGTCGAGCCATTATAGGCAATATATGTCAGAGGCAAGCGAAACTATGTTTATCTTGTCATCTGAACTGTGAACATCATATGATATTAAGCGCAAATAAATTTGGACAATTAGTCACATGAATGAAAGTCTGGCAGGAATAGCATCTGTCTTGTTATTTTCTTAATAACCTGTGATAATAAAATACATAAATGATCTGTTCATAAATATATTTTAAAGGCATACTTCACTCAAAAATGTAAAATTCTCTTATCATTTACTCACTCTCATGCTGTCCCAGATTTCTATGATTTTTCTTATTCAGATGAATACAAAGATTTTTAGTCCATATAAAGCAAATATATAGGACCTCCAAAGTGGATGCTTCAAAAACTCCCAAATTGAGTCTTATTAAATGATAGGCGTAAGAAAATATTGATATTTTAAACTTTTTAACTGTACTTTCCTGTCATATGCATGAGTTCATGCTTGAAAAAAAAACAACAACAACATTTTGAAGCGTAATTTAAAAACTGTGAAACTCACACAAGTGACGTCTTCTGTGCTTTCGCATCACTTCTCAAACAACAAATCGATGATTAATAGTTAAAAAAGGTTAAGATATTAGCATTTTTCTCACACTCACAACTATCGTTTTATCAACTCTGTTGAATGGACTACCGCTGTGTTTATTTGGCGTTCATTTAGTTTTTGAAGCGTCAGTTCTTTTTGGGTGGAATTTACCCCTAACAGCCTTTCCTCCTATTCTATATTGTTATTGGCTGCTTGAAAATGGGCCGTGCCACAAAAATAATAAATTCCAACCAGTTTTCTCTTCTGAGCTGCAGCTGAAAAATAACCGCTATTTTTTTTTTCTAATTGAATATTGACACAGTTTGGATCCACCTCTAGACCTTTGACCTCTTAGAATCATCCGTCCCAAAATTCCTTGTGGCCTCCCGGTAATGAAAGCAGAATAATTAGTACCAAATAGATTTTATTTTTGATTTTGCATTGCATTTTAGGAGTTGAAAGCCAATGTGCCCAGACAGGGAGGCTGACCGCTCTTGTCCCAAACCATAAACATGAACCGTCTGTGGTCGTGAGGTCATCTGGCAAGCTGTGGAAGGTTGGGCTGTTAGCTGAGTCATAAATGAGTTCATGCAGGTGCTGTCAGAGGGTGAGGGTAAATCACCCCTCACTCACATGACCTCAGGACCCCACGCACTCAATTAAAGACCTAATGAGTCACCCAGCCTACCAGGTTAGACATGCAATAAATGAATAAGGCTGCACTGGCACCAGTGATGTCACCTGTATTTGAAAATGAAAGGATAGGGCCACAAAACCGTCAGGGCACCAGAGACCAAGTATAAGTGAGCTGAACTTTAACCCGTACGGAGTAGCTGGTCTGGAGTCGCAGACAGCCTAGGTTGTTGAATGATCTGTTGTGATGTGTTATGGGGTTTGTCACCTATGCTCATACAGTTGTTCTTGCTGTATTCAGACTTTTAAATGATACTCAAGGGACGCACGCTGGACGGATGAAAAGAATTTACAATGATGTGTGAGCTGCGAAGAGAGGAACGATCAGAAAATAAAATTTGTCATGTCCAACGGCAATGGAGTACCAAGACTTTTATAGGTCTTACGTGCTCTGAGCAAAAGTTAACCTCAGATGAAGTGAGAGCATAAATTTGGCTCAGAAAAGAGAAGGTTATTACCTTTTCAAGTGTAAATACTAAAATATCTTCAAGTGTGAACAAATGTGATGGTAATAATTTACAGGTTAAATTCAGTTTGTTAATACATGAGCTAACAATAAATAATTTTTAAAGCATTTATCAATCTAGATTAATGTTGATTTATAAATAATAAAATACTGTTTATGAGCATGAATATGAATATCAAAATTATTAAATATCTTCTTGACTTCTACTGTCATGCAGGTTTAGAATGATATGAGGATGAATAAATTTTGACTTTTTTTTTTTTTACTTTTGGGTTAACTGTTCCTTGTGTCCCTGTCACATTATTCAAGATTATTAAATGCTGTAAGAAAGTATTATTCATTGTTAGTTTATGTTAAATAGTGCATTTAATACTGCTATAGAACCTTTTTGTAAAGCAGGGCTGTTATCGTTGACTAAAACTTACTACTAAAACCATAAGAAAAACATTGGTAACACGTTAATATGGGGACCAATTCTCACTATTAACTAATTAATTATTAGCATGCTATTATTAACATATTGGCTGTTTATTAGTGCTTATAAAGCACATATTCTGCATGACCATATTCTACATCCCTAATCCTACCCAATACCTAACTTAACAACTAACTTACTTACTAACTATTAATAAGCAGCAAATTAGGAGTTTATTGAGTCGTAGTTAGTGGTTTGTAAATAACGAGAATTGGACCTTAAAATAAAGTGTGACCAAAACATGTACGTGACTTGAAATAAAATAAACATTCATTGAAATAAAATAAAATATTAATTTAATTTAAAGTTAAATTTGAAGTACTAAACTATCTAAAAATATATATATATATATATATATACATACACACACACACACACACACACACACACACAGTATATACATACATACAGATATACACTTAAGTAATAAAATAACTAAAAATCTAAAAATAAAATATAAAACAGAAAGTAAACGTAAATAAAAAATAAATAAATAAAAACTATAAGAATATATCAATGATACTAAAATAGCACTGTTGTAAAGTGTTACCAATATGATTATAGCATGACGCTGTAAAACAAAAGTCTTCAGAAATATTTGTCTACTCTATTGTCAGCACATTTTAGCCATCCATATATTAGCCTTTAACCACAATATATGGTCGTTATGTTACCCCATACAGGACATCAGCTGTGAGGAAACAGAAGACATGCAAATATTACAAAATAAGCTGTTGGATCTGCATAGGCCAAGTTTTGTTGCTTAAAGGGGTCATATGAAGTTCTCCTTTCTCTTTGGAGTGTTACAAGCTGTTTGTGCATAGATAACATCCCTGAAGTTGCAAAGACTAAAGTCTCAAAACCAAAGATATATTCTTTATAAAAGTTAAGACTCGACCACGCCCACCTAAAACAGCTCCTTCAAACACGCCCCCAACATGTCTACGTCACGGTGTGGGAAGATTTGCAAAACACCGCCCAAACGTATACGCAAATACGTGATATTGAAGAATATCATGCTATGACTTCAAAACAATATTAATATGCTGGGAGATTTGAAAACTGATGCTTTTGAACGTTAGCATCGCACACATCCAGCTTCATATCCATGGGTTTTCAGAGATGATAAATTTGTTCGGTAGCTCACGGAGTACGGAGACGGACTTAGGAGACGAGAAGCACCAGTTCAAATCCCGTGTAACTGCGGTTCGAAAAGCAGTTAAAATCTGCATAAAAAAAGTTCAGATGGCACAGTTGCATCAGCTGATACGTTTTTATATCAGTTTTGCATTTGTTAACACTATCGGGTAGGTTTAGGGCTGGATTTGGTGTAGGGCATATTTCCAACACGATAGACAGCCCCCGGATATTTGAATTCTGAACCGCCGCAATACGTATCTGAAGCAACGTAATAAAAAACAGCAATACGTACCAATATCTACGTAATAAAAACGTGCCAGGGTTTACATATTGAACCTGTGTTTTAGCGCCACTCAGTGGACATTTCTATTTCATACTGCGGCGAAATGTGCAGCAAGGTACGTAAAATGGTGTCGCACAAAAAGTGAGCAGAGGTACGTATTTTTATGAGACCAGGTTGGCAAAGAAAGAGGTCGGGACTTTTATTCTTGCTGTAGTGTTGATCCTGCCGCCAACGACATGTCCTGGAGACGCTGTGTTTCATTGTGAAAGCGAAACTACTTTGTTTGGGCTTCTAAAAGACGACACAACTAGAAATCACTGGTTAAGTTGTATTTACAACACTGTTCCAGAACAGTACAACCCAAATATTAGAGTGTGTGCAGCACATTTTACGGAGGACTATTTCCTGAACCTGGGAGTAGCCTGTCAGCTATTTCTGTAAAGTGGAGCAATTCCAACTCACAGCCTGTAAGTATGTTTTCATATTTAAAGAATTTTCCACTGACTATTCAGACACGAGTTTTGAGCAGCGCAGAGTAGTGCTTGTTGTTTGTCGTTTCTCCGATCGCAAATGCAGACATGGTAATGTTTATGCAACGCGTAAAAAGACAGTATATAACCAGTAATTATGTCCCCTCTGGATGCAACAAATGCCTCGTTTGTAATGGGTTTTATTGTTTTTGTGTCGTCGCGTCACAGCATCACAATACGGTAAGGGGCGTAACAATTCTGTCTCATACTTGAGGTATTCGGCCAATCACAAGCACTGGATGGCTGGCCAATCAGAGCATGCCTCGCTTCTCAGAATGATGAGCTTTGTAAAAATCGGCGCGTTTCAGAAAGGCGGGGCATAGAGGAGCAACAATAATGTACAGTATGTGGAAAACAATGTGTTTTTTTAACCTTAAACCGCATAAACACATTGCAATACACCAAATACACAAAATAATGTTTTTTTTAGCAACGCTATGACCCCTTTAAGGCAGACTATAAAGACCTCCCACCAGCTCAACCTGTGGCAAGTCTGCATGACAATAACAGATCTGTCATGGGCTGCCTGTCAGGAGAGCTCACCTCCTGGGGCTCCATCAGAATGTATGGTAGGGAGAGGCACAGGCCTGAGGTGGACACACCCTGACCGCAAACTGCAGGCCCTTCCGCTCAACAAGGACCGTGCTGTTCTTGCCTGTCAGCTGTGATCTTAGGCAGCATGCTAAGAAGTAATCATGTCCTGCCTTGTAAATTTGAAATGTGTATGTAATTTTACTGGTCAAAAGCTATTATGTTCCTCTTGTGTGACCAGGAAAAAAGCATAAAAGCTGTCACCCGACTTTGTGAATGCTGAGTAAACTAGAACTAATGAGCCCTGGGTCTACGCAAGCATGCAGTAAATCTACATTCTAACTACTGACAACATCCACTTTAGAGGGTGTTAATGTTTCACACCTTGAGGCCAAGAGCCTGTGATGAAACAGCTTCCTTTTGCAAACACTCACACCCATCTCCCCTGGTGAGTGTTACTCAAGATTTTTTAAAGACCTGTGGCTTTCTTATTTCCCAACAAGGCGATTGGTTGGTCGGTTGGACCGTTCATCCTCCAGTTTTGATTGTGGCCACATACATGCTAGAATCCAGAGACCCAAGTCATGAGAAAAGTGCTAATCAGGAAGCTGTTTTTTTTTTTTTTTTCTAGGGTATCTAGGGTCGGTTTAAACTCGTGCTGTATGTGTTAAAATCTTCAGGAGGGAATGCCTGACGTGAGTAGAAAATAAAACAGTCTTACTGGCCTCAACGGACACCCGTAAAATCAGTATCGGGCCTTGAATTGCTCTTTATGAGTGTGTGTGTATGAAAGAAATACTTTTGTTTCATGATTTGAAATCATTTTTGTAAATTTGTAAATTTTGTAAAATTTGTCAATTTTAAATAGTTTTATTCAGCAAGGACATATTAAATTGATTGAAAGAACAAAAAAAATGCCGTTCTTTGGAATTTTCGACTCATTAAACTCATTAATTCTGAAAAAAAGAAATGTATCACAGTTTCCACGAAAATATTAAGCAGCACAACTGTTTCGATATTTATAATAGGAAGAAATATTTCTTGAGCACCAAATCATTACAATTTCTTTTGAAGGATCATGTGACACTGAAAACAGCAGGAATGGCTGCAGAAAATGTAGCTTTGCCATCACAGGAATAAATTACATTAAAAATATATTAAAATAGAAAACAGATATTTTAAATCATAATAATATTTCACAATATTACTATTTATTTATTTGTTTGTTTGTTTGTTTGTTTTATCAAATAAATACTGCCTTGGTGAGAATAAAAGACTTTATAAAAGACAAAAACATTAAATAGATAGATAGATAGATAGATAGATAGATAGATAGATAGATAGATAGATAGATAGATAGATAGATAGATAGATAGATAGATAGATAGATAGATAGATAGATAGATAGATAGATGATAGATAATTGGTCTTGACTATATTACAGCTATATTGCCTGTTTAAGGGTTAAATAGCAATAAATGCAACATACTTCATTAGTAATTTTATAGTTAGTAATAGTTAGTCATTTTTAAATATATTTAACTACATGTTGTATTTTTAGCCACCACAACTCTTTTTCATGCTGTAGATTCAGTAATTGTGTTGCACCATTGCTAAATACGTAGCCTATCACACTAAGCATAGAGTATTTTATTGTGCTCCATCCGCAACAACCATTAATAGAAACAAATGTCATTTGCTTCCTGTATTTGTTTAATAGATATCAGTTCTCAGCTCTGAGCATATATAATAATGACTGATTTTCAATGAAATAGAAGACCTTCTTGGCACATTTCAACTTCAACTCAATAGTATCAGGTTTCTTTGATGTGTTGCAAAAAAGTAATTCCACCGCATTTTGTTGATGCTAATCAGCCAGTTCAAACACTGCAACAAGTCTTGAAGTGGAGCCCATGTAAGAGACCAAAGCAGAGTACACATACAACTGATGAGCAAACACAAACCTAAAGTCAAATCTTGTGAGACAAGCTACACAGTCTTCATCAGCAACAAAGACATGTTCCAGTATCATTGTTGGCACGATAGAGAGAAATAGAGAGGTTTGTTGACCGAGGGGATCGGGATGGCAAACAGACAGAGCAGCTTGGACCCCGTCCCACATCTGTCTCGCGTGCTCTGCCTATTGGGCCACAAGATTTAAGGGATTGCCCTTTCTCAAGAGGGCTGAATCCAGCCTTTATCTCCAACCGACACAATGTGATAAAAGGTTGTAATTAGCAGTACAGCAAACATAAAAACCTGATCTGAGCGCAGTGAAACCTTGGCCATTTGGGGTATTACAGGTTTGTGTGTGTGTGTGTGTCCCATCAGCCCAGCTGAAATCACTAAACTAATCCAAGATACAGAGACAAACCAACAGATACCCCAGAATAGTGATGGGTGGATGGGTCTCTGTAAAGTAACTGCTCTTTGACCTCCCACTCTCATCCTTTGGTAGTCTCGCAGTATTAAAATGCTAATATCGGTAGTGTTTCGGACTAAGAATCATTGAGTTAAGAAACACCTGTCATGCTGCTCATGATCAATAAGGGGTCTGAACAGCCTGTTTGCGATTTATAGGACATTACAGTCTAAAATTTCAAGTCCCTATTTCAAATGACATTTTATTAAGGTTTACATGCAAATATATAGTATTTAATGTGAAGCCATGCAGATTGCTTAGTAACAGGTATAGCTAGATTAAAAAAGTTTGGACTTACAATTTATGCCAACAGTAGCAAGACAAACGTTATAAATGTCTTTCGAAAAGGTCCCTCTATTTTAGGATCTTTGTTCTTTGTTTTATTTTTATTTTTTAACTTGGTAGTCCTTAAAACAGTAATATTGTCATTGAAAACAACACTATTGTGTAAAGTGAGGTTTGTGGTAAGATTATGCATAATTCCAGCCACATAAGCATTGACATGAAAAAAAAGACGGTTGTTTACTGTTTAATTTTTGGATAATTACTATGGAGAATTGTTGTTAATATCTTTTAATTTGAAGTTGATAAAAAAAAATGTGGATTGGTTAAAGCAAATATCGCAGGAAAATAAAGAAAATAAAATGATATGCATCACTGCAACCAATTGCTTGTTCATAATTTTCTTCAAACATCGCAGATCTCAATTAGACAATTATATAATAACAATAATAAACTTTATTTTCTATAGCGCCTTTAAAGGTACATCTCAAAGCGCTTCACACAGAAAAAAAGGAAAAATATAATGGCAATAACAACAATTAAAAAGTAAAATGAACATGATACATAAGACACAATATATGATATAAATAAATAAATAAATAAAATTAACTAACAAACGTAAGTGTAAGTTTACTAGTTAAAGAGTATGTAAAGTATGAATGTACTTCTCTTACAAGGATTAGCCTCACATCTTTCTTTCTTTTATTTTAATGAGTATATTTGCTCATTTAAGGTGAATTGAAGTGCACTTTCACAATATAGTTGGCCACTTCTTTGTAAAATGAGGTAAAAGTGCTATCCTGAAATGAGTAAGTGCTTGAGAGGTACTTTAGCCAATGGAGGGTCTGTGAGAGCACAGTTTCCCCACTTTCCCCATTGCTTGCCTCTGAAGGTTTCTTGAGTAAAGGGGCACCTCTTTGAAACCAAAATGCCAGAAGGAGGGAAAAAGTAACAAAGGCTTATTCTCTCAATTGCCCGATCGAAAAGTTTCCCCTACCACACTACAATAAACTCACATAGAAACATGACTATTCTGGTCTAAATTAGCATTCAGACAATAGCCAGTCCATGTACAGCTCAAGCTTCACACACTTTACAGTCTATCAGGCCGAACCAGAGCAGCACTCGCTTTTCCTAAAGACCCACCTCTTTACATCTCTATGGGGCAACTCATTAGCTAAGTAGAAACTCCTCTTTTCTTATTGCATTTCTGTCTTTTGTGATAATGTCAGCTTTTGTCTCCTTTAAATGATCCTAAACAAGGCCCATTTTCTGGTTAATACATATTTACAGCCATGTAAGGTTTTTGTGGGGATCCTGTAGTTTTATTTCTGAGGGTGTCATTCCCTGAGCAATAAAATCATTAACAAGCTGTTGAGGGGTAATTGTTTAGCCATTTTAATTTTGTTTCTGCAGACTTCAATGAGTCTGTAACATTTGAGGAGACAGATGGCCAGACAACACAAGCTAACTTTAGCAACCGACTTTAACCCCGCATTGACTTTACAACTAATACGCTAGAGATGAAGCTGGAATGAAAGTAAAATGAATGTGAAATAACAAAGAAATGTGCTGCAAAGACTATATGGCACATTAATACATTAACAACATGCTAGTGATTTGACATCTTGATAAAGCTACAAGTCTGAAATCATTTATATTCTACAAAAAAAAAAAACTATGTATAAAAATGATCTTTTTTTGTGATATGCTAGATTTACTACTTGGGAAATAGTAAATTGGATTTAAACATATTTTAATGAGTAAGTCCAATCTTGAACAGCAAAAATCAGATTTTTTTTGTGTTTTTGATGTATTTGAGTCAAATCTGTTTATTAGTTTGAACTCTAAACAGCGTAAATCATGAAATTTGCCATTTTAACAAATCTGGTTTGAAATCCGATTAAAATCTGATTTTAATGTCATTTTGGAGACAGTATATGCAGTAATATGTACAGTAAATAGTACAGTAATGATTTCTTAATATTTTGATTTTTTTGCACCCTCAGATTCCAGATTTACAAATAGTTGTATCTCAGCCAAATATTGTCCGATCCTAACAAACCATACATCAACGGAAAGCTTATTTATTCAGCTTTCATGTAATGTATAAATCTCAATTTAGAAAAATTGACACTTAAGACTGGTTTTGTCATCCAGGGTCACAAATGACAGCTACACATCCGATTTCAAAACAAGTCAGGTTTACAGTATGTGTAAACGAAGCACGGAGCTTTACGGAAACAACGGTTACACTACCATCAGTATTTCCCAAACGACATCAGAGCCAACTTTTAGAGTACCGAGGGTCATATCAACACGTACAAGCTTGGACACCAGCATTGTTCATGGTCTGATGAAATAGCCTTGTTATCTGTCAGTGTTTCTGTTTTCTAATCCCTTTTCGTTTTACAGTAGACTCTTGGGTGAGGGGTCATCCATTGAATGAAGAGGGCATCTGTGGTGATCCGTGAAAAGGGACGAGGAGAGAACAAAAGATGGAATATCCTTGGTTACAAAGACAAAAGAGACAGACACAAGGCCCGAAAGATCGCCCAAATCATCTCCTGTCCACAATGACAAGTTTCTACTATAAGAACAAGTGAGGATAAGGGGGGATCGAAGGGAGATAAGCTGCGGTCCTGAGCAGAGATTTGAGCACGAGCTGCTAATTCCACTCTGCTTAGCACACAATTCATTTCTCTCCCTGCCAGTGTAGCCTTGGTCCAAATGAGCCCAGAAACTTTTAACCCTGTCTTAAATGATCAAAAAGTAGAAACGAGGGCTGAACAGATGCCACAAGACAAAAAAAAAACTGTTCAATGAAAGGACTTGCACCTTCATATATCTATATTATATAGAGAAAGTGGGGAAATTTTGACAAACCATTTAAAAACATGTTCAGTTAAAGTTTTATGAAAAAAAATAAAATAAATAAATAAATATATATATACACCTCATTGTGGTGAAACAATTTCCAATGGAAATTGTTAGTAAATTCCACAAATAATTACAAAACATGGCAAGTTCTGAATTAGAAACACTGAAATAGTATGTCAAACATCCTTCCAAAAATAATATTTATATAATAATTATACCAAAAACAGCTTTTGGTTGAACCACTTACTTATTACCTAAAGATTAACATTTGCCTTTGGGTATCAAGTTTTACATTTTGTGTACTTTTTGGTTAATATTACAACATTTGTCGTTTAAGATTACTCTCAGTGCACCCTAATGAGCAGGATGGAGAGATTTATCAGTGGTGTTCCCAAAGTTGTTAACAAGTCTATACAATATATGCATGTAGCGTAACAATGTCACTTTTGTTGAAAATGTTTTGTTGACATGATTTGGATTTCCTGGGTCTAAATCCAGGTATTGGGGAGTAGAGGAAATTCCTTCTCACAGAAAGGGACAATATAGCTACCCATGCTGAAAACGATGCCCCTGCTGACTTTTACATGACAGTCAATGTAGCAAGAAGCTAATGCTCCAATAGGCTTAGCGAGTAACAAAAGTATCCAGCCTCTGAGAGAGTCAGCCAATATTCTTGGGCCTATTAAAGCACCTGCCGGTTGCCCCAGTAGCTCAGGAACTCCTCTCTTCCGATGGACAACTCAGGGGTCTAGATTAAGCGCCTGCAGCGCAGACATCCTCCAGGCTTCCTTTTCTTAAAGACACCCCACAGGATATCATGTCCTATATCCACAAACCTACAGCTACACTCAAAACCTAAGAAGATCTGTCCCTCGCCCCATTATACCTCATTCTTTGGCATTTCTCATGGGTGCTTAAAACTAAATTCTTTCTCAAAAGTTGATGATTAAGGACTGAATATGTGCTGAAATATAACTTGTAATTGTAATGAAGAATTCTTTCATCATTTACTGACCCTCATGTTTCAAACCCATAATTCTCAAATCTCAAAAAGCTTATGAAATAACTAAAACACAAACAAGTATTCTTGAACAATAGCTTGGCATCTTGTCTTTAAGATAATGACTGGAAGTTCAGTGGCTTATGAGTTATATTCCGCAGCAAATCAATTGGCCACTGGGGTTCAGAGATAAGGTAGTACTAGTTTGTGCCGGCCAGCGCACATAACCCTGCTTCCATCAATCTTTGTCCCCTGACTCTCTCACAAGGCACTCACTGCTTGATTCCTCTATCAAACGCTCCTCAACGAACAAAGACAACAGATGCTGTTATCAGCATTCTGCTTGAGGCAGTTCCGTTTAGGCCACATTCAGATCTTTGAACGCCTGATTTTTACACCACTCTGATTGAATTAGTCATTAAAATTAAAATAGTCAATACATTTAAAGTCTATATAATACATGTAATATATAGATTATATTATACAAATATACATATTATACATACAATGTACAAATTTTAATTTACTAATTTATAATTTATTACAATAATAATACTATATTTGCCATTTAATATTATATACATATATGCATGTATATACATTTATTATATACAGTGTGTGTATATATATATATATATACACATACATACATACATATATGCAAATTTACAATAAAATAAGTGTAAATATACAAATATAATTTATTAAAATACAATTTATTTGTAATAATAATATATTGTTATTAACTATTATTGCATGTTGTATTATTATTATTTTAATATTTTTTTTATTTTATTAGCATAATATTTATTATTACACTGTAAAAAGTGATAAGTTGACTTAACTTTAAAAAAATTGAGGAAACCCCGTTGCCATAAAATGATTAAGTAAATAATCATTTAAAAAAAAAAGTTAAGTGAACTTCTCACTTTTTACAGTGTATTATTATATTAGTAATAATAATAAATCATTGGTATGATTATCATTAGTAGTAATCATAGTATTGAGTGTTTAACGTGTATCTGACTCTTCAAGTGTTCAGTACACACACACACACACACAAGAAAAAAAAACATTTTAAGTTAGAACACAGAGTTCTAACTTAGAGAAGATGATAGAGAAGATGCTAAACCTAAATGATTCTTCATTAATTTAAAAAAGAAATACAAAATAAAATGATCAAGATGCTGGTTATATATTTTTGTTAAACAAACATGTAGAACAATACTTCATGATTGTTAATCCTTAGATGAATTGTTACCCTGAGGTATTCACTCAGGTGTTTGCATTTGCATTTGCATTTGCATTTCCTGTGTTGACCACATAGTGTGTGATTGTGATGCCATGGCAGGGGTTCTTCAGGTTGGTTTGGAGGGAAACACCTGCAATGATGACACATACACACACACCTCAGGGCTAAGAGGTAGGGGGTGAACTGTATGGTGCCAGTTTCCTATTGGGCTATTCACAAACAGAGTAAGTTAGTAATTATGGTGCCAACCTGTAAAAGCTTTTAACAACACTCAACACTGCAGCTCATGAGTGAGGAGCACAACAGAATCAACCATTAAGCAGAGTGGACAAATAAAGCACAGATGGATTGTCTTTAGCTATCCTACTGTGAGAGGAGATTTGTTAAAATCTGTTGACAACTGAGTTTTGGAGACTTTTCCTCCTCAACTTCACACCTAGTAGTTATATTTAATGTTGATGAAAAATCCAGAATAATCTCCTCTTTCTTTATTGTTGTTGTCCACAGATGCTTCTGATCTGGTGAAGCAGGAACAACTGTCAAAAAAGGACATGTGCGTTCAAATACAAAAGATGTGATCCTTGTGGCCTTTAAGGTTAGAAAATCCCTCTACACAATCTTCAAAAATGAAACGGCAGTGTGGACCATGACAAAAAAACAAAAGAGCATCAGTAGTTTAGTACAAAACCATCTCTTTTTGCCAAGCTTTGGTCAGTGGGTCGACCAGAGGAACGGTCAGCGTAGCAAATCCACAGCTCTCCATCATCCTGAAAGCTGTGTCCAATCGCATTCATCTAGAGCAGCAGGTAGCCCGCATGCTACGGCCATTGCGCTGACCATCTCCTCCCATTGGCCGAGGCTTCCTGACCAGTTCATGGGTCACTGGCCTGGCCGGACACAAGCGATGCTCATGACAAATGTGGTCTGGGGTGGCTAGTGAAGTGATTAATGGCTGTTCAGATTACAGACCGTACAACACTACAACACACCCGCTGGGCATCAAACTCAAACAGCAAGGCCTTTGTCAGATGCCGTTCTCCTTGTTCCAAGTGCACAATGTGCTATTGCCAACCTGCATCGTGATGTTCTTCTTGAAGTTTGCATGCCTTAAGTTGCTGTTTTCTTGGTTTGGTGGATGAAATATGGCAGACATTTTCAGATGGCCTTTGTGGATTGTTCTCGCATGTGCATGCTAAAAGCTTGAGGCCTTCAGATGATCTTTGATGTATGAAAATCACATTTTCATTAGTTGTGGTGACCATCTCTCCAAAGGCAAAATTAAGAAATGGCTTTGTCACTCATCCCTCTGACAGTAGTTTATCTAATGCCAAACCAGTTAAGTGAATCCATTGCATTTTTGCTCATTGGAAGAAGGCGGCTGGCATATTTTCTTTGGCCTTTTGTTCTTGTTAAGCGATTATGAACAGATGGGCTTCTTCTTACATTTTTTATGCTGGATGTAGATGTCAAAACTACATGCAAACTACAAAGCAAATCTTTTTTAAATTATCTCAGATGAAAAAGTAATTTCCAAATCCTTTGCCATTGCTCACGCCATTCATGAGACTCTAATGAGTCATTTTAGTTGCGTGCATCGCCGAAAATAAGATCGCTGGCGTCTTCGTGAGCAATCGTAGCAACGAGACAGTTGTGTTTTATATTACTCCGCATGAATATTAATACATTAAATAGATAGGAATTTAGTGAGTCACAGTTTTGAATTGTGCAACCTATTCAAGGCTGAATCAAAGGCGCAGCGATGTTTCTTAGCTGGCTGAAAAGCCCCAGCAGCTGCCAGCGTGTGTGGGTGGACTGTTTGTCTGCATCGGACCAGGGAGACGGGTCTGGAAAGCTCCTCACCCTTTCAGCTAATTGGCCGTGGGCTGGCCCTGAAATTTATTGGCATTTGCGTGATAAACTGCCGGCATTGTATCCTTTTCCTATTGTGTGTTGCAGGAAATAATAGCCCCCCTCACCAGATATGGAGCCTGTTCTGGTCAAAGGACGTAGAAAGGCAGCATGGGTCCTGAGGTGACTGACCCGCACTGTGGGACGGTGGTATCCTCCTTGGTAATATCCCGCTGCTGGAAATTAGTCGTCAGCAGGCTTCTCTTTCTGCTGGTGTCAGGCGTGGGCCCCTGATGAGAGATTTGTTGATATGATAACTCGATTAGTCTGACTTATTTGAGGGTACAGTGGTTGCAGAGCACATGGTGCTCTCCTGAGACTCGCCATCCTCACTTTGCACCAACACGTATCATTAAAACCTCCGTTCTAAACCATAAAGTTAAACCTGACCTTTGACCCCTAGCCGCTAGATACTGATTCTCCATATCTAGGATTTAGATTTATGACTGGTAGTCATTAGCCTTTATGTGCTCAAATATTCGTTATGATGCAATTAACAAAGTTGAGGCTGGTTTATGACTGTTTTTTGACAGTTCATGAACCCGTTTCATATCCATATATTCATATTTATAACCGATACAGTTAATGGGACCCAAAAAAAAATTAATCATTTACTCGCCTTCATGTCGTTCCAAACCTGTGTGACTTTCTTTCTTCTGCTGAACACAAAATAAGATATTTTGAAGAATTTGGGAACGGAACGGAATGGAACGGAAAATGTTTAGTCATCAACATTCTTCAAAATATCTTTTTTTGCATGTGTGGAAGAAGAAAGAAAGTCATACAGGTCTGGAATGGCATGAGGGTGAATAAATGAGGACAGAATTTAAGGGTAAACTTGAAAGCTCTGTTGTAAGTTGCTTAAAGGCATGTATTATTATGAGCGGAGAGGGTATGTAGAAGTTTCATGGAAAGTTTGACAATTAACTTCCACAACACCTAGACTTGGTAATGAGTTTAATGAAACGCTTTATTCCAATGGCCTGCTTTTAGAGTCTAAGGGCCTAATTAGAGGAAGCGCAAAATGGCTTAATTAATTTGGATCCTTCAAAGGCAGTTTCATATTAGTTTAGAGTAGTCCTGATCCCAGGTAGCGGAAGAGGTATTATTTACTAATTCACCATGAATAGTTTAGTGAGTTCAGTTCTCTATGGTAATCCGTATTTTTCTAGTTTTAGAAGTGAGTTGCATTCACCACTCATTAAAGTAGAGTCTCAGGATGGATTTATATCAAAAGACTAGATCCCACTTGAAATGCACCAGTGCATTTAGACGGTTATTGCAGGGTCAATCGCAATTCACTTGGGCATTAATTATAGAGCAGGAAAGCTTTTAACATGTCTCTCTCTCTTTCCCATGCAATCAAACCATCATAAATGAGCTAGTCATCATTCTCCCATTGACTGAACTGCAGTGTGTGAAAACAGCTATTACTCTTTCTTGAAAAATGTTTTAGGGCTCTTTGTGAAACTAGTTGCTTGAACAATCAGAATAAGAATAAGTTATCAAACCCCTCCTCTGAATTACAGTAATAACTGGTGAAAGATAACAATAAAATATTTGTGATTTGTGAATCATAAAGGGCCTTGCTTGAATTTCTTTTTTATTGCAACAACGTTTTAATGCTAAATTACTGATAATAATTACTGAATAAAACCTTGTATGATGTAAATATTTCATAATATTTTTCTTTTTTTAGTGGTATCAAACAGAATTTTTGTTTGTTTGTTTGAGCTGGTTTGTTTGTCTGACCAAAGGAAGATTTTTGCAGTTCTGTTTAATGCCATTAGGGGTGTTGAAATTACACACTGCACCTTAACAAAGCACTTCTGAAGCGGCCTTGACATGCTTATACTTATTTAATTCTCTGATTTGTATTCCACTTTAAGAACCCAACAAAGCACTGTGTCATTCCTTCAGAACTGTCCTCTGACCAGTACTTTCATCCAGACTATCTGTAATGTCTGTCATGTATCTTCCAGCACACACAGGGCATGAGGCCATGTTCCAGCTGTCACAACACACACACATGCTAACCCGACCCCACGGCCTCTCACTGTCCCGACTGGAACATATGCCAAGACTCAGCAGCTCCAGACAGGATGTAGCACATGTCCATCATATTACACCCACCTTTTCCCATGACCCATGGGTGGTATTAGATAAACAGCTGCCCTGTACAAGAGACCCAGCCTCTGCTTACTGATATTTCACACTTGTGTGCCACGCGGACTGCAGGTGGGAATGCCTAAACGGAAGGAGACTACAAGACACTGTTGTTTTTCCCAAAGCGAGTTGAACAGGGGAAGGCATTC
Source organism: Acrossocheilus fasciatus (assembly GCA_036784905.1). NCBI lineage: Eukaryota > Metazoa > Chordata > Actinopteri > Cypriniformes > Cyprinidae > Acrossocheilus > Acrossocheilus fasciatus. The sequence goes on from CM071943.1 coordinate 22,096,441, forward strand.
AATGAGGCGAGTGTTGTACGGTCTCCCTGGTTCAGGGGAGAGCAGCAGGCTGACTGACATAGGTATCCCATTTAAAAACTCAAAGATATGTGCGAGATCACGCAAGGAGCACAGTTTAACAGCAGGGACCTGTTCAGCTCTATTAGAGATGATGGATTTTCAGGTGATTGATTTAATGCAGCACAACAGCAGAATGGTCTTCAAATTTAAGATGTATTATCTCTATTGCTTTTACTGTGGCAACTGACAGTGCACTACACTGTAAAAAGTGAAAGTTGACTTAACTTAAAAAAATTGAGGAAACCCGTTGCCTTAAAATTATTAAGTACATAATAATTAAAAAAAAAAAAAAAGTTAAGTGAACTTGACAATTCAATTAACTTATTTTTTTTTAATTATCATTTACTTAAAAAATGTTAAGGCAACGGGTTAAGTCAACTCATCACTTTTTACAGTGTTATTTGTTGTGTTTTGGACTGTTTTGCTTAATTTGCTTTGTAATAAAGGGATGAAACTGTGCAAATTGGTCGAGTTAGGGTTTTCCAATGGATTTGGGCTACTCTTATGCTGTTGATTATGGAAAATTTTAATACTTGAAATTTTCATTGAATGAACTTAATGGAGGGAGTCATGCATAAATACAAATCAAAGTTTTTTACAACTCAATTCAGAAAGATTATAAAATAAATTAATTGTTTTGAATGTTTATTATTTAATTTACTTCATATTTTCTTTATTTCTAAATTTGACAGTTATTTATATTAGTAATAGTGTAAAACCAATTTTTTTGGTCCCCATGAGGAAAACAGATTATAAATAACAGAATGAAGTTTTTTGAAAATCTAAAAAAGCCAGTAATTTTCTGTGAGCGGTAGGTTTTTGGGTAGGGTTAGGGTAAGGGAATAGAAAATACAGTTTGTACGATATAAAAGTCATGGCATCTGTGGAACATTCCCAAAAACACGGAAACCCAACATGAGCTTGTATTAGTCAGTATATACTGTAATGTGGCTGTTATTGTGTGCTGGATGTGGTAATGGGTTCTATTTACAAAGAGATGGCATAGGAATAAACTTTTTTTACATCTATGAAGTTCTGTTTGCACTTTTTTGTGATTGTTTTGTAGGTTGTGTCATTAAAAATACAACAAATTGTGCTTTAGAAACACATTTTTCATTATAACACTGATCTAAAAAATTATGTGGACTCCATTTCCTTCAGACTGTAAAAATCCCAGGGATATTAATTATGTGGAGGAAAGAGGCAAACTGAAGCTCATTTGAAGTTTTATGAAACAAACAAGACAGATGTAACTAAATAGTCCTTGAGAAATTAGATCTCTACCTCTGTGAACAAACTGTCTATAAACACAAAACGAACAGCAGCAAAATATCCTTTCAGTCAGTCATCAAACAAAAAGAACAAACTTAGATGCAAACAATTAAGTTATATTAACTAATCATCAAAGAATACCATTGAAGACAAACACTGAAATGCCTATATGCTCTGGGAGTAAAAACAGTATACTGACTAGTAATACTTATAATGGGGTCATGAAAATTAACACATCTATTGAATTAGATATAGTTATATAATTATACAGTTTCAGAGGGTAAACTGATTGAGTATAGCGGTCCGATTTCAAACGAAAGGTATTCCCACAGCGACACAAATTAATAAAGTCATGTTGAAAAGCCGCAATATATTTAGCTGTCCATATCATTTATCAAAGTATTTTTAGAAGTGGGCATGAAGAAGTCTAATGTTCGCATGGAAGTTATGAGAATGCTGCCAAGTGAGCAAATAAAAGACAGCCACTGACAGATTTCTTGTTCCAGTAGCCCTCCAGGGGCTTAAAACATCTTAAAAACTAGTAAGTTTTCAATATAAATTAAGTTATATAATTTTGATAAGACATTTATAGCTAACACCACGTTTGCTACATCTTAATAGTCAATGTCAGGGTGGATTTATTAATCAAAAGCATGTAGAAGTGAAAATCCTGTAAAATTCCTTTCAATATATGTGTTGATGGGAAAATGGGAAACAGCATGATGTGTAATGCCACCCCAAACTTCAGCTGAAATATTTTGGTGGCAAGATCAAATAGGTTCTATGCATGCAAGAAATATGAGTGTGATTATGGAAAATCTCAGTGAATAAACACTTTATAATTATTCCACACCACATTTCCTTTGCAGGATACCTCCAGATGAGAGGTTAGACATGTAAAGACTTGCCTGGATGTGGACACATGTCCTCTTAATGTCCAAGAAGACCCCCTCTAAGCAGCTGAGCTAAACTCAAACTGTCAGTATAGCCCACATGCTGTCGAAACCCAAATGACGGGGAGGTCAAAAAAGACAGGGCTGTGTGAAATTGGGGGACTTTCCGAGGGGCTGGATATTCATTTAGGGTGGAGATGAGAGTATACAGTTCCTCAGCATGAGGTGTAGAGGGACTCTACAGGTAGCTGTGGGCAGCTCTCCAAACAAAACTAAAGAGAGGGAGGGATAAATACTAATGTGGGCATCTGACCTGCCTGCCCCTCCAGAAGGGAAAAAAAATAAAAAATCATGCCATTTGCAATAGTTTTCCACATGAATGTCAAATGCATATGCTCATGCAAATGCAACTCATAATGCAACAAAATGCCTTTTAGCATTTACGGCTTACTCCATTAGACTATTATTGAAATAGATGCGGCATACCCACTGTCCCGTTACTGAATCTGTAGATACCTGTGAATTAAATGTAGCTGACATGGCCATTGTGTAAGTGTTTATCACACTGTGATGGACAGTTGTCCCTCCCAGTAGACCTCTGATAGCGGCACCTGCTTTGTGGCAAGAGGTTAGTGACATGTGTACCCTTTTGTGCTGCTACCCAGGAAAGTCTATCCATGAATGTGCTCTTCTGATGAGATCGGCAGGAGGAGTGAGTGACGCTTCTGCTTGGTGCAGCTGATCTGTGTGGCAAGAGGGACGGGGGATGAATAAATCTATTCGAGTCTGGTTGGATGAGAACTACATGAAAATATAAGCAAAGATAAGAGAGATAATATGCTGGATAACATAATTTTTTACACAATTAAACTAGTGGAGTTCAGCTTGAGTGATGCTCTCATTAAAGAAAATTAGGGTCATAAAAACACTCCTAAAAAATGTTTACTAATGTTAAACTATAAATGCAAAATAGAAGTATTCATATTTAAATCATTTCAAAACTTGATTAAACACTACATAAAGTTTCATGATATGTATGATTTAGTTTTATGGTATTAAAGGGTTAGTTCACCCAAAAATAAACATTTTGTCATTAATTACTCACCCTTATGTTGTTCCAAACCTGTAAGACCTTCGTTCATCTTCGGAAAACAAAATAAGATATTTTTGTTGAAATCCGAGAGCTTTCTGAACCTCCATAGACAGAAAAGGAACTACCACGTTCAAGGACATCGTTAAAATAGTCCATGTACCATCAGTGGTTCAACTGTAATTTTATGAAACTTCAGCAATATGTCACAAATTTTATTAATTCAATATTCACAAAAATTATTCTCATAGTTTTATAAAATTACGGTTGAACCACTGATGTCACATGGACTATTTTAATGATGTCCTTACTCCATTCTGGGCCTTGAACGTAGCAGTTCCCTTGCTGTTTATGCAGGATCAGAAAGCTCTCGGGTTTAATCAAAAATATCTTAATTTGTGGTCCAAAGATGAGCTTACGGGTCTAACAGGTTTGGAATGACGTGAGGGTGAATAATTAATGTCAGAATTGTTTATTTTTTGAGTGATTTATCCCTTTAAGGGAAGTATTGCCTATTATTTTATGTATTATTTAATGGATTTATTGAAGACTGATATACAAATACAATGATTTGCCTTTGTGTGTGTTTACATGCTAATAATATGCTATATATGTAAAAAATGCTAAAAATGAGCTCATTTAAAAAGACAAAAAAAAAATGACAGAAAAATACATTTTCCGATCATTATGTTTTTCTCCTATTAGAACCCTTAACCATTAAAAGACCTTTTATCATATTTTCATATGACCATATACATTGCTGACTTACCAAGTGTAATCAGTGTAAGATTAGAGGTTAAAGAAACAAGCAAGCATTTCTGAGCAACAATGTGAGACTTTTTCAAGATTGATTGAAGTGTTGCCATCAGCAAAGTTAAAAAACCAAAAGAAGTCTCATCTGCCCACTTTATAACCCTCAACAGATGACTGTGGCTCCAAGGATGGGAGTTCACCAAAAGTAGTGAGTAATTGCCAGGTTGAAATAGGAGAACGATGGTACTGCTGTCAATATAATCTCCTCAAAGGCCTCAAAACTTACAAGGGTGTCTATGCATGCAATTACCCCATAATATTAAACAACCAGTGGCTGGGCTGGTTATATCTTTACAGCCTACTTATGCACCTGTAAATTATAGACAGCTAATTTGGGTAAATCATTAGCATTCCTGATTATAGTCTTCATACAAATACACTCATTTTCATACACTCATTCATTCATTGAAATACCTAACAAAAGCAGCACAGTGATCCTGTAGCTCAATTTAGAGCATAGCGCCCGCAGTGGTGTTTGATACCAAAGGGAATCCAGTAAATAACAAAAAGGTGTATACTATGCATAGTAAATTCTGTTGGATAAATGTGTCTACCAAAATGTGTAAATGTAAAAACATAATCATTTCTTCATAATAAACTTGTCTCATCTGCAATGCAAACCAATAATCTGGACTAGCATAACAAAAAGACGAGGATTTCTTGAAATGCAATGGGGCAAAATGATGAAACAATACAGATAACTATGAGCAGTCCCTACATGATTTTTGCACTCATTCCTACTAGAAATGCAGCTGTTTCAATAGTTACTCCCACTTTTGCAATTCATACTTCCCATTGCGAACTTAAAAAGGGCTGAGTCAAGACACTCTGGAGCAGATCCTGACAGGAATTATTTGGGTTTGCGTTAACAAAATAAATGGTAGTGCGGCAGCTGTAGATAGCTCCCCCAAAACCGCAGCCATCTCCCTCCTTTTAGACCCTTGAGATTATGGGACGGGTACCGTAAAGCTTGCTGGAGCACGGCTGCATATCATCAGACTGAGGCCTTTCCCATGTCTAAGCTCTGAGTCAACTGACACAGTTTAGGGTGTTGAAATGAACCGTTACCTCCTCCCATCTCTCCCACTTTGGGTGTAAAGCAGTTTAACAGCTTTACAGAGGAGGGTATGCTATCTTGGGTAGCGTGTAGTACTGGGCCATTTCTGACAATCATTGTTGCCAAATTTTGCTGTGGTATTATGAATTAACACCCAGAGTGTAAGTTAAGATAGTTAACAATGATAAAGCATTTCTTGTTTGTCTTGATAGTTATCTTGCTATTCTTAAAAGCTGTTTTTAAAATATCTTTTACTTGGTATCCAGGCACATCTTCTTCTCCCCTTGCATTTGCTTCCCCAAACTAGACAGATGGAGAAAGGAGGGATCCTGGGCAGGTAGGCATCTCCAGAATGCGGGGGCGGCTTGGGAGCACTCAGTGGGGGCTGAATGACGCATAACTGCCTCCCACCCACACCCACGGAGAGAGATGGGATGGGGTCATTGTCCCCACACTTTCAGGGTCCCCTCCCCTCTTCTCTAGGACTCAACCCACTCTGCTGAGTGGGCGAATCCTGGGGGTCTAACGCCTACACACACCTGCATATTGAGTGGGATACACAAATGTTGAATGCAAAAATTCCCATCATTGTTTTTGGGGTAGAATCCCCAAAAGAAGTACAATACCCTGAGCATAACAAAAACTTCAGGACAGATGTTGAATCTGCTTTTTCAAATAAGCGTCAAAGCCCTTTTCAGCCAAAGACACTGATTGTTAGGAAGAAAAATGTTGAAATACTGAAATCACTGACCCATCACTTTGAGTTATGATGTGCTATATCCCATGAGCTTGCTAACTCAGAGTGGCCATTACATAAATTCAGTATTGTTAAAGCAACATGAATAATATCTACATATGATTTTATCTTGAAATGGATAGATTGGAAGCTGCCACCTAGAAAAAATAAAGGACTGCCTCCCAAAAACATTTAGAGGCAAAGTGCCATAGCTATGCTAACACTGAAACCGAGAAAAGTAGATACATCTAACATGTGTATTACAGTCTGAGACCCAATTTTGGTCATAACTCCATCAATATATTTTTAAAACCACTTGTCCTAATGCTAGAACCTATCCTAGCAACCTAGAACAGGGGTGTCCAAACTCATTCCTGAAGGGCCACTTTCCTGCACCATTTAGCTTCAACTTGCCTGAACACACCTGCCTGGAAGTTTCTAGTATGTCTATTAAGACCTTGATTAGCTGGTTCAGGGGTGTTTCATTTGGGTTGGAGCTAAACTCTGCAGGACAGTGGCCATCAGAGGGACGAATGGACTTACAATGCAGTGCAATTTTGCCCTAGGGATAATTAAAGTTTTTTGCTATGTTTAGATAGTGCATAGTGTACTATAGTGATGTTTCATGTGAGATTACTTTGCCATAGAAGTCAATTGCAGCATTTCTGTAGCTCAACTAGTAGAGCATAGCACCGGTAACGCCCGTGACAAGGGTTTTATTCCCATGAAACTTGCATACTGATAAACATTTGCAACTTTGAGTTGGTTTGGGCCATGTGTAAATGCCAAATGCATAAATATAACTTGCACCCAGGCCACCAAACAGATAAAGATCTCACACCTTTGGATAACAAACAACTCTTATCTAAATCTTTGTGAGGTACTATAACCCCATGTTAAAAAAAAATTCAACATGCACAAGACAAATATGCAGTGAAGCATGGCACACTAGATGTCCAATTCCCATCAATTAACCAAACTTCAAATCTAAGAGTTGATTTTCCTGCCCATAAAAATCTTTATGTGCATCAGACTCTTGTACAACTGCACTTAAACACCTCATTGTTTTTCCTGAGACGAGTGTCATCATAAGCATGTATGATTAGGTGAAGAAAAATAAGGGGGCTTTAAATCTTGCGGCAAATGGCCTGTCAACGCAACAGAGCTTTTGAATGCAGGTCCAAATTACAGCTGCCCCACAAGCAAGCAATTACAGAGCTGCTAGCAAGGCGATGTGCACCATGGTGTGTGGTATATGTGACTAGCGCGCAGACCTTGCTAAGAGGCTTCGGGTAATTTGCGCCACTACATTTTCCTAAGCATTGGAAATCCCTCTATCCCCAAATCCCACTCCTGTATAATTACATGAAATGTAATGATTCTGCTGATATACAAATGTGACAGTAAATGATTCCAAGAGTTTTCCAATAGAAAAAGCAGTATTTTATTTTCTGCCAGAGGCTCCTTCTGGGCACGGAGGCAGTTCGTCTTGGCGCGGCAGACAGTGGTGTTATGTAGGCGCTTCCCAAAAAACGAGGCTCGGTAGCCAGTGTCAGGCCAGACGGAGTGAGAGATGTGACGGGGGCGCCCACGCGTGACACACGAGTCTTGTGGAAAAATGGGAGGAGGTGAAGTGACGGCCGACACCACCGCCAAATCCGAAACCTCCGTGCCACATGTCACACGCGAGAGCATTGAGTAGAGCAGGCTGGGCAAAGGGCCTAACGATGTCACCTCCTCCTCTCTGATTCATATTCCACCTCAAACCTCAAGATTCCTTTTGGAGTCTGAGTGACTGCCACTTTATTTGAATTTACCTTGAGCAGTGATCTATGATTGATCGTAATGGCTGTATTAAGAAGACTCTTTGGTTTCGTTTGAGAAGTTGGCAGTTTGGGCAGTAGTCTGGGAGATTGTTGCCAGTAACTGTTAGAATCTGCAAGATGGCATGTGTTAAAGGCACAGTTCACCCAAAAGTGTAATTATCTAGACTCAGTATGGTGCATCTGTATGACTTTCTATTTTCCAATTTGAAGAACATAATATGATAAAGGTGATGATCAACTATCCATTTTAAAGATTTGCAAAGTCCTTGTTGATACAACTCAAGTTCTTGCACTTTGTGAAGCTTACAAACAGGAAAAACACATGGACTGTCCCACTCTTTAAGCCTCAGGTGGAACGTGTGCCCCGGGGCGCATCCCTACATCACTGCCCTGATCCCTACAGCGTGGCCCAGACCTGTGCCCTGGAGTGACGTGACAAACGGGATTATCCCCTCTCGACAAGACTCTGATCCTGGCCCGGCCAAGCTCCCTGCTCCTGCCCTTTTCTAAGAGAACCCCTGCATCTACCATCCCTTCTCCACCCGCCCCCAAACCAGCACTCTAATCCATCATGCTCTGTCAAAGGCAACCCTGGGTCTCCGCCTCCTCACAGGTTAGCATTACCCTAATCCACTGGGTCTGTGGCCCATTCTAGTGGAACTCCCGGAGTCCTGTTTACCTAGAACATCTGAGTCAACAGCAGCACCGGGACCTGCAGCTCTCGTCTCATTAGATCTCGGCTGGGTGTGCCTTTGACATTAACAGGTTTGCTTGGCTGTCCCACAGACTTCCAGCATAGTAATCCACACAGCAAATACTGTATGACTGTTGTGGAGGGAAACTATGACAATGCTAAGAGCTGGAATGCAGTTCAAAGTTGAGATGGTTGACGTCTGGATAACTTTACAGTCATTCAAAGCGAGTGGTTGCAAAAGAGGTGCTGACTGAATGCATACACAGTTATAGCACGCTGGTGCTTGTTTCATTGTAGAATGTGATGTGATGAATACTGCAGTCTTTGCTTCAGTTATCAGTGCTTTAATAAAGAGAGGTCCACATCACTACTGCAAGTCATTCAGTGGAACGAATGAGAAATGTAAAGGCTGAAAGCTTTACTTTCAAAGACAATGTTGCAGGCTGAGATTAACAAAACAAGTGACCCTCCTCTCACCAAATCTCAAACAGCAGTTGGTGACACTCACTTCCATGGGCCTGGAGGAGATACAAAGTTTAAGAACCAAGACCACCCTCTAGTGGTCGAAATGTGTACATCGGTTTTCCTGTGTTTAGCACTAGGCTAACTTTGAGCACTTTTATTTCAGAACCTTCTGGCACACTTAGACCATGACAAATTAGACTATGTGAACTCTTTTGTACAAGCAGTCAGATGTTTTCGCTTGCATTTATACGCAAGATGCCCTTCGGATCAAATCATACTGGATATCAGGATTTACTCAAGCTTGTGGAGTTCATGTCATTAAAGCAAAGGAGGACCCATCAAACACTAAAAAATTATAATAATTTAAATTCATCTTTTCTCTCAAATCGTTATGCCTGTAATACAACTTGCAATTTAAAAAAGTGTAATGAATATGAAAATGCAAAAAAAAAACTAGATATCTAAGGCTTTTGGACCTTAGTGTGCATATTGATTTTATCATGTTATCTAATGTGTATTATTTTCTGAGGCACTATTTATGTAAATTAATATGCAACTAAACCGTCAAGAGGTCGAATCTGCCATGCCCTAGGGTTCTTATTCTGTGTGGTCTACTCAGTGCATTTAAAAACAATGTAAACCAGACAATTAAAAAAATAAAAAGTGGCAGAAATATGAAAAGCAAACAAAACCTCCTATCAATACATGCTGTTGCTATTCATACATGGGGCAGAAAATGAACACATAAGGGAGAAACATGACAGCTGAGAGGAGGAAATGCCCCTTACCAAATAATAATGTATTTCATTCTTGAGTCTTCACACATATCAACACCTGTCACAATGGCTGCTCTTAGTGTCATGAATAGCTAAAAAAAAAACCTGTTTATCTCTGACCTTCTCCCTGTCTCAGATGAAATATTACATTGTAAGTCACTTCCTGTGACTGTGTACATTTTGACACAGTGCCAGCCTGCAGACGGACATGGAGCTGGTAATGAAATAGATTTATGTTCTGTTTTACTCTGCTCTGACCATAAAACATACAGGATGTTTTCAACTCTTTATCCTCTCCTCCTTGCAGCTCTTAAACTGATTCAAACCCATCTAAAAGGCAGTGTTAGGGAGTAACTACATGTAATGGAATTATGTAATTTAATTACAAAATAAATGTATACACATACAGATCTGACTGATTTCTTTACCAAATTGCATTGACTGCTTTAAAATATAAATCCAATGTTGACTTTAGTACACAGACACATGCTTATTTTATTTCCTATTTAAATTTATGTATATGCTTTATTTTTTTAAGATTAACAGTTTTTTTTCCAAAGCATTGTTAGATGCGTTTCCTGTCATAGCTATGCAAAGATTTGATTTCAAAAATAGTATCACAGCTATTAAACTATATCTTGTTATGATTTTAAATCTGTATTTAACCTAGATCAATCTCAAAGTAAAAAGAGGTTTAATGTTTCAAAATGATTAACAGATGAAAACATTTGTTAGAAATTTAGAAAAGTAATCAAAAAGTAATCAGTTACATTACTAAGTAACTGAAATAGTTACACTACTTAACACATTTTAAATGTAATCTGTAATCCATTACTTTTCCAAAGTAACCTTCTCAACACTGTTATAGGTCATTGATTCTGAATTATGATAATTCTCAATAAACAAAGTTGAAATAGGGTAAGTATCCAGGTCCCAATTTTTGTATATATATATATATATATATATATATATATATATATATATATATATATATATATATTTAATAAAAGGAACACATTCTTGTTTGGTGAGCCTTTTTGAACATTTCTGACAGGGATGGGAGGGTCCCGAATACAAAGACAAAAAAAAAGGTTGGGAAACACTGTAATAAGGAATGAGAGGTATACCATGGAGCTGATGTGTTCTCCCAGACTCCATAAGCCATTTCCCAAATGCATCGCTGTAGTCCTGGAGATTACATCAAGCTGTGCTTCAACATCTATTTCCATTCAGCATTGTCTCCTTCTTTATTAATCATTATTGCCACTCTGAATCTAAAGCTGTGTTTTTGAAATAGTTGGCTGAAATGCTGCCCTCAGCATGTGCTCCAAAATTCCCCTTAATGGCTTCTCCTTTGCTTTAGGTTACAGGCTCGTTTCATCTTTGAAGAACATGTGGTTGGCTCCTCGGCAGACCCCACATCCCTCTCCCTGCTTTCTCTCTGTATTTCTGGAGTATCTAAGTGTCATAATCATAGTGGCCATGCTGTGTGTGCTATTCTGTGGGCCACTGAGAATCTCTAATCCCTCAATACCTATCCAATAAAGGTGCCCCATACCGAAGCTTCTCATGGCATTCTGTGTGTGTGCTTGAGAGAGACAAATACACAGAAAGACAGAAAAAGAGAGAGTGGTTCATTTTTGATTCCGCGGCAACCCCCTCGTAGTCTTGGATCCCGTAAAATGAAAAGGAAAGCCGTGATGTTAACTGGGGCTCCTCTATTCTTCGCTGACGGCACACTAGACTGCCATTCCAGCCTCACTAAAGTCTTGTGAGAATTTGATCCCGGGAAACACAGCATGATAGATGAAGAGCATTTCTTTGGCAGATTTTCACGAGTGAATAATTGTAAGCAAAACCCCTTTGAGTTAAATAGGTTTGGATTTTCCAATAGCCAGCCTCTTTCATTATAACTTCATTATGGATTCAATGTCACATGTTGGCCTAGAGTAGGCTACTATTGCAAGAACATGTATGATCCATAACAAAAGATAAAAACCCACATGCTTAAATTGAGCTTATTTAGATCTCACAGTAAGTTAATAAGCGTCAAGAGTTATAACCTTCACAGATGCAGGAATTTTGTAAGGGTTTAACAATAGACGGTTTGGTTTTGGGCTTTTACAACTGTTCCCTTTATGCGTGAATAGCATCATACCAATAAAGATTTTCTAAATTTAGAAGTTTAAAACTTTTTCCAAAAAGTTTACAAACCAGGTCTGAGATGTATTCATACTGTGAACATCCCTCTAATAAAGACTTAAAGTTAGTATAAAGTTAGTATAAAATAAATAAATAAATAAAACCAACATACAACTTCTTGCATTCTCTGAATGGCCAAAATTGTTTTTTGTTTTTGTATTTATAAAATAAATAAAATGTGCAATATATAAGATAAGGATTAATTATATAAAATATTATATTAATATAATTATTAAAACATATTAACGCTATTTATGACAATGTGGTTTATTCATGATAATGTGGTTTAATATTCATCATTAATAAATAATTAATAATTCATATTCCAGTGAAAGTGTGGATAGTTAGGAGATACAATGTTGCTTTATGATGTAGAACTTCTAGTCTCTGATATTACTGCTACAGAGATTTTTTAGTTTCATTCTTTAGATCTCAAAATCTACTTTTATGTTTATGTATTTAATTCAATAAATATGCAGTAGTGTTACATGAAGTTCACACAGAATTGAAGAGGTTTAACGATTTGAGTTTGAAGGCACTTTCCAGCAAGCATTTTTTATCAGAAGATTAGTCAAAGCAAGAAAAAGAGCTCGGCACTGGTCATGAGAGAGATCAGCGTGGCCAAGCCACCCAAGCCCAGATGAGAGGCCAACAAAGAGGAGATCCTCTCTTCTGAAGATTCCACTCAACTATGGAGAATGACGCCAAGCAGGCCCAACACAGTCATCCTTCCCTTCACGTTCCTCCTCTCCAACCGCACCTGGTTCTGAGCCTGCCAACTCCATGCACCCTATGGGCCCCCTGTCCCAAATAATGCACAAGAGTTTCACAGGAAAAGACAGTGTGAATCAATCAGAGATAGCCTCCATCTCCATTAGAATTCCAAAGACAGAATTCATCTAGATCTCTTGCAAAAAGCCTCAGATGCCAGATAGACCAGATGTGGAGACAGGCAAAACAGAGGATGCAGGAGAAAAAGGAAAAGAGAAGGGAGGGCTGCCCTGAGTTCTTTCTTTCCCTGCAGCACTTCCTTTGAGAGGGTTTTCCGAGAGCTGTCTCACTGTCTTCCCATGGCAACCTCTGAGGTGGCCCGGCAGACTTTTTTTCAGTCTTACGTAAAACCCCCCTCATAGCTCAACCTCCCTGCTCTGGCTGGCTAAAGTTTCTGCTCCACTGGCCTTGGACAAGGCCACCATTAACTGCGGCCCTGTGTGGAGAGCACGTGGGACAAAAGGCCCAACACGGTGTCCCAGCCCTCAGACAAGGCTGGAAACAAATGTTACAGGGCCGGCGCAGAATAGAATCATCCGGCCGATGTCACTGAATACATTTACCTACCTCAGAGCGCTTTCAGCTGCCCGCTTTTGTTTTATGCGGGGAAGAAGGGAAAGCATGAATGGTGGGCGGGAGGGGGCGGGGAGAAAGGCATGTGATGAAAAATGGCAGGGATCTCCACAGTGACCATCCAAAATGCCACAGACAAAAAAAAAAAAAAACTCCTTAAAGTTTCGCTCTGGGGACGTTAGAAGGAGCGTTCTTCACAAAACCCTTTTTTCCTGTTATTATAGATATTGTTTGGTCTCTAGTATATGGGCTTAATACTAATTGGATATTTGGACAAACGGCTTAGAAATGATCAGCTGGTGTTTGTCAACTGATCATTTCTAAGCTACGGTCATCACATAAAAAGTTGGTTTTGTTTACCCACGGATCTTGAAATGTGTGATGACCCACTGTAAACAACACATAGAAGTTGCATAAACGTCATTATATTAATTCAGATTCTATTTGTTTGAAAATTATACAATTAATTGTTATAAAACGTTAAATTTGATTATACATGAGCCCATGAATGTGAATGGTGAGGTATGCAAAACTGCTAAAAACAAAAAAATGTATTTCCCACTGGGAAAGCCTCAAATTAGAGAAGTTGTATAGATTAAAGTCCACTCTCAGGCTCTTCGAATCACTGCATGGTTTCCGTTTTGATCTCCTTTGCCTTGATAATCTCCACAATCCACTGGGTTTGATTCAGTCATCTTTTTAATGGTATTCTAATCCATTTGCTCTTTGAGTTTTTGTAGAAGTCACGGTTCGTGGTCGCTAACACACAAGAAATCCGCCAGTGTATGACATTAAAGGTTTTGTGAACTTCTCCATACTTGAATGCACCCTTACATGGCGCTTATGCTCTGGGAAGTGCGTGTTTTCATCTTTGTTGTCATGGGGATCCATGTGATTCCTGCTCTTGATTTCCTTCCAACACATTTTTGATGACATAAATTCATTCTTCTGGCCTTTGTATTGGACATGACTGAATATCTACTAAAGTTGCTTCTTTCACCACCTGTACTTTGAAATATGAACTTGGAACAGTATGTTTCTTTAATGGGGAGAGGTTGGACTGGGGTGAAATGCTTTATGTTTCATGGCCTGAAGAGGGGAAGGTCTAAAGTATAACTCAGTAGTCACATCATAAAGCATAAGAACTGTTCATCAAGTGTCTCAGTAGGAGTTATACAGGCACAGGTGGGGGATGGGACATGATGCCATTGTATCTGATATAATATAAAAGCTTTCTCTGAAACAAGGCTAGATGTACAGTTAAAGTGAATGGAGGAACTCCTCAACAGCAATAACAATGTCAAATAATACTATACTATAATATACTCTCGCAGTCACATGATACAGATTCGCCACGGAGCTTTTGATCATTAATAATGATGCTGTCACATAATATTGTTAGAATTTTTTTTAATCCTCTTTACTGCATTTGTCCAATTGTTAAAAAATGGCAAATTCAACCCATTTTATTTCCCAGGGAATGCATGAACTGAAATATAATATTCAAAGTCTTCAAAATCCGTATGATAGCTTTGTGTGACATTGGCATTTCTTTATTTACTGCTTTTTGCTGCAGTTCTAGAGCACCTCAAATCAAATATGGCCTCTGTGTTATATTTTAAGGATGTCAGTAATATCTGATGCAATTGGTTCTTGTGTGTCTCATGATCAACACTCATGATGTCAAACTTGAAGCATAGGTACCATATTTTATTTGATTTTGTGTCCTGGGGTGCTGAGTAGAAAAAAAATATCAGTAAAAAATGAGTTATTACAGTCTGTTTATTATTATATTGTAGGTTATTTAATTTTATTTAATTTTATTTTACTTTTGTTTCTTTGTTTGCTTATTTTATTGTATTTTATTTTATTTATTTATTTGCTTATTTAATTTTTTTGCTTTTTTTTTGGACAGTGAGAAACTGCAAACAGATTTAATATATATTTACTTCAACTATTTATAAAAAAAATTAAATAAAATTCAAATAAAACAAAATTAAATTAAAATAAAAAGATAATTTCCTGGACTTCAACTGATTTCTTAAGCCTGAGAAAGCAAGCTTGGTATGACATGTGACAAACTGAAGACAGGATACGTCTAGCTGTCTAGATTAAGGAATTAATCAGGGGTAATTTACATGTTAAAATAGACGTCTTTTGTTCCCATTGGCATGTGCTTTATTGCTGGATGCTCGCTAACTAGATTTGGTTGTAAATGTTTTCTGGCTTTCCTGGACACACATAAAATTGCTTTCGACATATCCAGAGCTCCCCCTCCTATAACCATCACTGTGTCAACAAAAGGCAGACGGGACCTCGCCTCTGGTGACAGCAGAGACAGAAAGAGACGGAGCCTCCAGCAGACGACATCCTGTCCTTACTCAATGAGTCTGTGTCATTTATAACAAATTGGGCCCTTTAGTCGGGCTACCTGCGTGGGCTCTGAATGCAGTCCCTGGCTGACTTCGCCGTCTTGCCCGCTGCTGCTTCCCCCCTGTCCCTTTTTGTTCTCTTTTGGGCAAACTCTCTCCTCTCACTCTCTCTCCATCTCAAGTGGGCTGGAAGTATCCTGGGAACCTAGCTAACAGTGCAGCCGAGCTCTTAGGACAGCTTGTGAATTAGCCCTTATTAGTCTCCCCCTGACATCATGACCAGCAGCGACTTGTCAGAGGAGCTACGGCTAACAATGGCAGCCCTTTTAACGAGTAAAGGAAAAAGGGCTGTCAGGCAGGGGAAGGCAGCAATTTGCTCAAGTAAGAAGAGTTAAATGACCCCCTCACATACATATGCTCTCTCTGCCTCGATCTGTGTTATCCTCTAGATGCACTAGCATAAAATTGCTGTTTTTTTATGATGCGCATGTGATTACATTACAAAATTGATATTTTATCTTTAAATAGCGTGTCTACGGGCCAGAACAGTGTCGAAAGGCTTTACGGGGTGTCCTAACCAGGTGTGTGACATGCTGAGGCAAATCATTTTTCTGTCTGCACTGAATGTGAAAATGCGCTACAACATGACACAATCAGAGCCTGTTAGAAAATATTTGATGTTTATACAGTTATGAGGCGCAGATGGACCAATAAAGAGAGGGATAGAATGTCTTGACAACCCATGGTCATGAATAGTTTAAAAGAAGAGGAAGACATTTCATAATGTTATATCTGATTAAAACATGGGGTTAAAGGGGTAGTTCATCCAAAAATGAAAATCATTTACTCAACCTCATGTTGTTCCAAACTTTTTTTTTTTTTTTTAGAATATTTGTGGAAAATGCACAAATTTTTTTCTCTTCGTTCATCTTCCGAACACAAATTAAGATATTTTTGATGAAACAGTGGGACGCAGATTGAAGACTGACACAGAAGAGAATACATTTTTGAATAAAGTTGTTATTTTTATTTTCCTTGCACACAAAAAGTATTCTCGTAGCTTCATAACGTTTGAACACAGATGTCACATGGACTATTTTAATGATGACTTTGGTTTGGAACTGCATGAGGATGAGTAATTAATGACAGTAATGAATGAATTTTCATTTTTGGGTGAACTATCCCTTTAATTATATTATACTGATTTCAGTATCACAGGCATACTATTATGGATTTAGTTACATTTAGTGGTATTTAGTATATTTTAGTACTAGTATAAAATCTAAAATTTTCAATTTTGGATAAACTATTTCTTTAACCTTTAAGGGCATATATGCACAATGTAGGAATCTCATCAGCACTTCACTTTGAGTTCATGTTCCAGTGGGTCAGCAGCCCAGCAGTATACTTGACTGCGCAGCTGCTGCAAATTATAATGGAGGAGTTTGCTGGACACAACCATGCATAATTTCTCTCTTACACACACTACTTTCCCATACATCACAGTTCCACGCTCCTACAATTTCTTGAGGTGCCCGACGCACGGCATGCTGAGTTTTGGCCGCCTGCTACAATCCCACATCTTGTCTGCAGGAGCCAGGGGCCAGAGCCAGGCATGCAGGCAGCCTGTTAGCCTCACTTTCATTCCTCCTCCTAGCCATTCATTAAATGTGGGGCTCCAGAAACAGCAGCCAGGCTGCACCCAGCATCCACCCTCGCTCCCATGACACACTGCTATAAAGCAGAGCAGAGTTTATTCTAATATGACTCACTACCTAATAAAGCACACTGCCTGCTTCTTTCAGGGAACAGATGATGTCATGTCATCTTACAAAAGACCTGTCTATAGTCATTCTGTCAATGCACACAATTTATTGGCTAAGATAAGTTAGAAGTTGGTGCAAAACACATATATTGTGCTAGTGCAAAAATGACTTAACTTAAAACTGAAGTGTGTAATTTCTGCATTGTCTACTATGGAAGCCTGTTTCTGCCGAATAAGTGAATGAATGAATGAATGAATGAATGTAATTGTGACTTTATTTCTCATAACTGCAAACTATGGAAGCTTGTTTCTGCCTAATGAATGAATGAATGATACTGAATAAATAATTACAAACTATGAAAGCATGTTTCTGCCTAAATAAACAAATGAATGAATGAATTTGTGACTTTATTTCTCATAATTGCCAAGTATCGAAGCCTGTTTCTGCCTAATAAATGAATGAATTTAAAAAAAATTAATTGTTACTTTATATCTAACAGTTGTGGCTTTATTTAGAATAAATGCATCTTTATATATTATCTCACAATATTGACTTTATATGAGCCAGTGCTGGTGTGTTGGGCTGCTTGGGATGTTCAAAAAAGAAAAAAAAAAACACCACAACATTTTCTTCAGCTTATGAATACTGTGCCTTTTGCCAAATATCACAAGAAAATATGTAAGACTGAAAAAATGCACCTTTAAACTCAAGTAAAGATATCTATTGATCAGTTCAGACGATAATACAACTGTGCTTTCATTATAAGCCCACTTTTGAAGGGCAGAGAAACATCATTATATAATAAATGTGCTGTCATGGATGAAAGGCCTGTGCATATGGGGAGCTTATGAGAGAGAACGGCTCTATGAAGGTGAATGACAGCGTGGAATCTCAGATTTTCCCAGTTGTCTCAGCAGGGCCAACAGGTTGTACCGATCACACTCAACGGTGAGATCCCTCACAGCCCTGGCTCTCCTTCTTCACCATCTGTATCATGTTAGGGGATTCTTGTCTTTACTCTCTCGCTCTTGCCCTCTGGACACGGGCCTGGGGGTGAATCTGAAAGCCTGCACATTACTCATCTCTATTGTCCTCTTTTCAGTTCAGACAGACACGTCTGAATTTCAGGAGTTTAAAAATCGTATGACTTCTGTCTCACAAAGAGAGTAGCACTGCGTAACTCTTAGTATAACTTAAATAGCAGCATACCGTGCTAACAACACCTAGGTCATGGGTTTAATTCCCAGAGAATGCATGATCTTGTATACTATAGATGTATAATTTCAATCCAATATTAGTTACTTTGGATAAAAGTGTCTACCAAATCTGCATTTATATAAATATTTATATGCCAATAATATGACCAAATTTAGATCCAACTAAACTAGATACGAATCATATTGCCACAAAGTGTTGTTAGCAGTTGGTAACATATTCTGAATTGTTGTTTGTACATTGCTATTGTGTTACTGGACCAAGTTATTTATTGACCGATAAGTCCCTCAAGTTTCTATGTATTTCTGAACCCTAAAAATGGCTTGGGTCCTTGTTGCAAGTTTATGTCATTTGTTGCCATTTTATCATAATATTGTCTACATTTTAAGTTAAATGCCAAAGTTATTCATTACTGTTCTTACTTTATTTGTATTTATTTACTTGAGAGAAACTAATACTTTTATTCAGCAAGGATGCATTAAAATGATCAAAAGTGACAGTAAAGACATTTATAACAAAGGTTTTGTAATAAATGGTGTTCTTTTGAACTTTCTATTAATCAAAGAATTCTGGAAAAAAAATCCACAAAAAATGTTAAGCAGCACAACTGCTTAAGATAATAACTAATAACTAATAATAAGAAATTTCTTGAAAACCAGATCAGCATTTTAGAATGATTTCTGAAGGATCATGTAACACTGAAGACTGAAACATATTAAAATAGATACTTTTTTTAAAGTGCCCCTAATATGGATTTTTGAAAATTACCTCTCATGCAGTGTGTAACACAGCTAGTGAATGAAAACATCCTGCAAAGTTTTAAATCTGAAAGTGCACACTGTGTATAAAGTTATTGTCTCTGAATCATTGAATCATGTCGTTTTTAAAACAAATCCCAAGCCATTTCATGTTGACGTCAACATGAAACAAATGAACCTTTCATTACCCATAATAGGGGCACTTTAATATATTTTTGATCAGGTAAATGCAGCCTTGGTGAGCATATGTAACTTCTTTCATAAACATAAAAAAACCTTACTAACTTCAAATTCTCAACAGTAGCATATTATAGATTATACAGAGAGAGGATATATATGTGTATTCACAGCGTATTGTTCAGATACACAGAGAGCAGGAACAAAGAGTGTTTTGATAAGCGTTGAAAGCAAATGTCTATAGAATGCGAGTGCTTATCTTGGGCAGATGGTGGTTGGAGAGACTTGAATTGACTGCAGAAAAGCTTTACACAAACAGCATTGTGCAGAGTTGCTTTTCCATGCCCGCACTTGCTCTAGAGGGCAGTCGGTCGGCATCCTGCCAAATTAGACCAGAACAGCAGGGAGTACGTTCTCTCTCCTTTCACCTCACCAGCTTCTTATCTTGACCACTGGCCTCCAAAGAACTTTTTGTCAGTGGTCAGCAACGTGCACAATACCCACCTGCGGACCAAGATTCCCCCATCCCACAGGGGGCCAATCCTAGCGATGGACCCATGGACTGAAAGCTCTCAGTAGGTTGTTGACACCGGGTCAACCCTGGCCTGGAGCTCAGTGGGTCAGCACTGGTCTGGCCAGAGAAGACAGAATGGAGAGATCACCACACGAACGTCTGAGCTCTGACCACCCAAGGAAGCACAGGTCATCTGGTGCAGAGACCTGTGGAATTCCTGCTCCTTTCAATGAGACTTAATGCAGGATGTGAGCGCTGACATAAACTGTGTGAAAAAGACAGTTGCAGTTGTATAGACTAGTTTTGGCATTTCACACTTGAAATTGTTAACCCAATGTAACCATAATCTGTACTGTCCAACATTTTCTTACATACCTAAGATTTCAGTAAGTTTCTTTTTTTTTTTTTTTTTATAAGAAATTAAGTTTTTCATTTAGCATTAAACTGATCAAAGCTCCAGACTTTTTCATTGTCTCAAAAAAATTAAAATTAAAATTAAAATTTTTTTTTTAAAACTTTCTATAGACATTGAATAAAAAATCATCTATTTTCAAAACTGATAGTAATACGAAATGTGTCTTGGCGCCAAATCAGCATATAAGAATGATTTCTGAAGCATCATGTGACACAGAAGACTGAGGTAATGGCTGCTGAAAATTAAATGAATAAATTTAAAAGTGTCTGCCAAAATGCAAACACTGTCATCTGTTTCCCTCATATGGTGGGGAAAAAAACATACATGAATATTAAATCGGCTATGGTATGCCCTGAGACAGTTAATGATTGGTTGGCTGTTAAACTGGCTGTTTAATCAAATTAGACAACATCTAGTGTTTCATGGCACAATGTTCAGAGCAGTGACCCACATTCAAAAATACAAAAGTGAAATATTCCTTAACCCTGGTTCAAAACTCAAGGTTCAAATAGACATTAACCCAAGGTAAATTGTAAATAAAAAGTGTAGCATGCTTTAAAGAGGAGCTTTCGTTCTTATTTGGGATTTGTGCTAGGTCCCTAAAATCTTGGTTGCAAACTTGAGCAGCTATTGCCAGTCACGAAAGTCCAGCTATAAGCCAAAAATCTGCTTATCAAATGCTTATCAATATTATGTTTTAAGTAAATTTGCATAATACAAATCTAAAGAAATTGTCCTTCTTTAGCTCAAATTCTTCAAAAGTTACTGTATTTTCTGTCTGGCTAATGTGCATGAAAAAAGACGATGCTTCAAATGTGAAAGGCATTAAAAATTAAATAATGTATTTTACTGTATGAGACTATGACCTTCATATTGAGCGCTACTATTTTCCCATTTATTTTCATACAAGCCGACGTATGTCCCTGGTGTAATGCCATGAAAAAAGGATTCTGTTACCCAATACCTCCATTAGCACCATCAGTCAGACACGTGTCTTTCCGAAATGTGTGACATCCTTCCTGTTTATCTAAGCTGGCTTTTCTCATCTCCTTTGCACAGGGCTGATAAGTTGAGTGACGTGAGAAAACTGTTCCTCTCCACAGCAGGGCCTGCTGCTCCAGCCAAAACGGCCACATGATAAGAGTGAGGAAAGCGGCCGATTGCCTGTAGCCCCTCATCAATCCAGTCCCAATCCTTCTGGCCTGACAGTGTTTGACTGTTTCCAAACGTTTGAGGAAGCCCTGCTGGAGATTGGCCTTATCAGGACCAAGCCAAACTGCCATTCTGCATCCATCCATCTATCAGCTGCTCGGCAGCCAGGAATCACACCTCACCGCTCACTGATCTGACATACTTGTGTGACTAAGATGACACAGAGATTTAAACCAAATAAAATGCAAAAGTTATTTAGTGAAAACCAAATAATGCTATAAGAGAAGCTATTGTAAGTCTTATCTTTGGCTATATATTTTATGGATTCAGGTAAAGATATTTCCTAAGAAGCATTGTGAAGTGTTTTTGTACCCTAAGAGCTACAAAAACACTTTATCTCTTGAGGGTCAATGGCTTTTTACTTACCGTGAGACTCATAGATCTATGTGACTTCCACTAGCTAGTTCACTCCCATCCTCGCAACTTGCAATAAAACAACTGGCCAATTAACACCGAATAGAGACATACTTGGATCCTGATCTGTTCCAGATTAATGACTGGCCACTGGTTTCACTCCCAGTGGCCATTCATCAGGCTGCACAAGTAGGTCACTTCAGCATCAAGCATTTGGTCAAGTCCACAGGGGCCCAGCACTCACCAAAGACTCCAATTTGATTTAATTGCTCGTTTTGGTTTGTGACCTGAAAAGGCCCTATTGGCAAGATTTCACAGTAATTCTGTTCACAGCTTTTACTAAAGACCAGAAGAGTTATGAATGGTTTCAGGATGCTTTTCTGTACAGTTAAAGCATTTATTGTTATGTTTAGCTTTGGGAAGTTACTAACTAAAAGACATTTTTCAGTAGTGTGACAATTGCACTGGAGCTTTTAACACAATTTAGCTTTTTACAGAAGGAGCGAGCAAACACCAAAGTGGTGTAGTATGACAAAACAACTTTTTTTCTGTTGCACTTTATTGCGTACAGAGCTTTATAGCAGAGTAATATAAAGAAATTATCAAACACACTCACCTAAACTGTTCTCTCTTAAGTTGTAGGTTGGGAAGTCCGATTCATTTTAATGATTCAGTTCTGACAATTCACTCAAATAAAATGTCATCAGTTATTCACCCTTACATTGTACCAAACCCACAAAACTTTTGTTCACGTTTGAGCTTCCCTTTCCCTTTTCCTTGACTTTCCCTGTTTATATGTAAATAAAAGCCTAAATTAAATTGTTAAATCATAAAATGAGCCTGTTGCTCTTCAGGAAACTTAGATTAAACCTCTTGATTCATATGGATCTTTTATGATTTCTTCATAAACTTTTTGCATCAAAGTTGTGGTATAATGGACTTTTAAAAGAGGGATAACTTACTAAGCTACTTTTTTTTTTTAAAGGTTTGCTTGACTGTATTTCAAATAATTCATAATTTTAACTTGTCAAACTATACTGTTTCATTCTGTGCATTCTGTAGCATTATTTATTACGTAGCAACTAACAAGGGCTGCCTGAAGAACAATCCTTATATATATTAGTATATACAAGTAAAAAACAACAACAACAGTGTATCCCGTAGATTCCTCTCTAGCCTCTTGACTATTAGCTTTCCCAAAATATGATTATCGTTTTTAAGTTTAACACACTGAACACTTGATGAAATTACAAATGGTACAAAGCAGATGGCTCAAATAGATTTAGCGGTTTGTGCTTCCTATGAGGGACTAACAACATTAGCAGCACTGATTAACACACTTGACCCAGACATTTATTGACCTTAATTGAGCACTGCGTCAACAGCTAAAGTCCCAGTGGACATGGATCTCCTTCACCTGACTGTTATACGGTAACTGAATACTTCACCTTAACACATGCATGTAACTACTGGATAGTTACATACATGTGTTAAAGTGAAGACACAACAAGAACCTTGATATTAGAACTTAAAAAAAGTTGAAATCTGTAATAGGAAACATATTATTTAAAGTTGACAAATATTTAATCCCGTGTTGCTGGCTTAAACTAGCAAAAGAAACCAGAGAACAATCCCTATCAGGATCTAATCTGCACATCTGTGTATAAACAAAGTAAAGCTATACAGTTAACACAGACTGCCTTTTTACATCTCTGTGAAAAGAAAGCAGAGGATGAAGGCTGGAAGCGCATTGTGGATTGCATTTCAAAGCTGCCGTCCTCTGCGGCCAGTTTGACCTTTGAGTCTTGGTTCATTCAGCTTGCGGCTTTTGTCGGACCACTGGACAAAGCGCAGGAGGTCTCAGTCTAGCTGTTGAGCTGATTAGAGGAGTGGACACTGCAACGCTCTGCTCCAATGCCCTCTCGGGACCCTCCACTGGCCAGCGAGGCCTCAGGGGCCAAGGTCAGCGTCCACTGTGACCCTTTCGGACCCCTGTCATGTTTGGACACATGCGAGTACAATGCTGCACAGGGCCTAATCCAGCAGATTAGCATACGGAGAGGATAAAAGAGGGCGTAAGGCTATGGACCTGTGCACCCACCACGGTGAATGCAGGGCCAGCAAAGAGAGTGTTGGCATGGAGATGGACAAATTGTGAGACGATAACCACAGTCTCATCTTCTGCTCTTTTTAAAGATGGATTTGTGGGGATGTATTATATAAGGAATCATCCCAAGTCTGTATTCAGCATGATCTTTCAATTGTGCCCCAGGTTTAAGATGAATTCAGTGATCTTGCTTAGTCATGCTGTGGCTTGAGCCTTTTGTCCTCTATAAAACATGAGATTAGGTAAAGATTGTATCACAGTGAATTATTGCAATGACTGCAGAACATGTTCTTTTGCACTGTTTATTTTTTGTGCTTATTTAATTTAGAATCTTTGCTTGCTGCTATTAAATTCAATTAAATAGGATGGTACAAACTTTTCTTTTTGAAGGTACTTTGATATAAATATGACACGTTATGTGACAGTGATATTGCACTAATATTTAAGCTTAATGAAAAACAATCCTGCAGTTCTGAGAATGCACAAAATACACAAGATGTTTGTACGCATGCCAGAACTCCCTTTTTTTTACCCCTAGATCCATGGTAACTTTGTACCGTCCTTAATGGAGCCTCTCCGCCCATGAACAGCAGCTGAATAAGTTTACCCAGTTTTATTTTAAAGTATTAAATAAAAATGATAATTTGAAAAAAAAAAAAAAAAAAACATTTAATTAAAATGAATTTACTCAAAAACGAAAGCCGAAAATAATTTAAAACTAAAAAAAAAAAAACATTTTTATATTAAATGAAAAAATATAATAATAAACAAATAAAATGACACATTTTTTGGAAACCTGGACTTTTAGCATTTTAGCACTTTCGTTCCGTCATTCCAAAGTCAATGAGTTCTTTGGAAAGGTTTTTTGGTTAAATGCCTGAACTTAGTTATGTGATTCAACACCATTCTAATTCAAAATTCTAAGTGAATTTAATAAAGACTAAAAGAGTTATTGAGAGCTTAGTGCTTAGTGTAGTTGTGTAGATCTGCTTCAAAATTCATAAAATATTCATAATGAAAAAACTGTTTAAGAATCATAAACTTTTGTTAGTTGCAGAGGTTTCTTTTGTTGTTGTTTGTCCCCCCCGATAATTCAAAAGCTAATGGCAAAATCCTATTAGGTTTTTTAATTTATATATAATAATATATATATATACAGGACACCAAAGTGTAATAGAATTGTGCAAAGTGCCAATATTGACCTGGTGGCTGGGTCCAATCTCTTCCATCATAAGCTGGTGGTCTACTTGGTCATTTCCTGTCAGGAATGCAAAACTAGAGGCTGTGGGGGGTGGGTCTCGCTCTGACGCTCCTGTGTGTTCTCATTCAGCACAGGGGTCGTGTGTCAGGGGTGAAAGGTCAGGTCTGGAGGTGTGGAGGGAGTGCTGAGGCCTCAGGCAGGTAGGGTCTTAATTGGTCCTTGGGGAGAAGAGAAGATTTTCTGTGCCTGTCGGGCAGTCAGTCTGTGATGAACTTGGAGCATTTATGATAATGACTGGAGGAAAGAGAACTGTCATGGGGTGAAGATTTCAGGGGAAATGCCTGTGGGAGTATCTGTATATACTGTCTGTGGAATGATACAGCCAGATGAATCCTTCAGGAAATGAACTGGAATTTTGGAATTTGTATAAAGCATTCTCAAAGTTTGAACCGTAGTATCATTAGCTCTCTATCGCCAGTGACCTTATCCAATCTTTAGCCAAACTAAACGTAATCACACTTATCATTAACAAGATGCTCTATTCTCCATAACCTCTGACCCTCTCTTCAAAGTTCACTCCCTCATCCTCGTGCAAAGTTTTCGCATTTGTCCTCACCAATTTGTTGACATACCTCTGCCATTACCTCAACTTAGAAGCATCACGGAGTGCTGGGTAATTTCATTAACAAGAGAGGGCCTGCAGCTGCAAAAGGATACAGAGAGATGTAGTGAGTGTGAGGAAGTGGTGGGGGTCACATCTCTTGTTTGTCTCTCTCTGAATGACAGGAATGCGTCCGGCTGAAGAGAAAGAGTGTGTGAGAGGCAGCAAACGCAGCTGTGTAGAGGCAACGGTATGAGAGGGCAATAAATACTGTCATATAGCTGTGCTTTTCCATAATGTGCTGAGTGCAAAATAAGAGCAGGCCTTTCTCAGCTCATTAACCATCATGCCCCAGGGCTTGGGAAGCAGTGCATGAGGGCTGGTCACTATGAATTTCTATCTTTAGGCCAAGGAGTGTGTGCATGTGTCAGCTTGACTCATAACAAAGGAAACCTTGCTCTTGTCCTCCTGAATGGTCTTTACAGCACAGAATGGTATTTACAACATTGTTAAAAATGCAGAAGTATGGTCATATGACCTCAAGGATAGCTTGACTCTTGTCTAAGATATTCTCTTTAGATAGACAGATATATATAGTGTGTGTGTATGTATGTATATATAGGATATATATAGGATATAAAGTGTCTATACAGAGACAGACAGACAGACAGACAGACAGACAGACAGACAGACAGATAGATAGATAGATATAGCATTTATATATATTTACATAGCATTTATATATATTGTGTATATATATATATATATATTATAGACGGACGAATGGATTGATAGACATATTGATAGACAGATAAACAGACAGACAGACCGATAGACAGACAGACAGACAGACAGACAGACAGACAGACAGACAGACAGACAGACAGACAGACAGACAGACAGACAGACAGACAGACAGACAGACAGATAGATAGATAGATAGATAGATAGATAGATAGATAGACAGACAGACAGAGTGTATACAGCATATATATATTGCTATAGACGGACGGACATACAGACAGATAGATAGTCTAAATGATAGAATAAAGTCTAGAATAAAGTCTAACGATTCATCAAAAAAAAAAAAAAATACTGTGCA
Source organism: Acrossocheilus fasciatus (assembly GCA_036784905.1). NCBI lineage: Eukaryota > Metazoa > Chordata > Actinopteri > Cypriniformes > Cyprinidae > Acrossocheilus > Acrossocheilus fasciatus. The sequence goes on from CM071943.1 coordinate 22,123,463, forward strand.
GTAAGCTATATTATTCCAAACATAGCCACTGTTAAAGATGACCAGGATTTGCTCTTACAGGTTGCAGATGGCACGTCCTGGTAGTGTCTATAAAAGCGTTTGATGTACTGGAACGTGCTTTGCAAGAGAGCCGATGGATCGCCCTGTTTGCTCAGGGTGAGTCCCAGCACCCTGGGAGCACATTATCCACCTATTAAAGCCTTGTAATTATTTACCTTCCCCATCCTAAAGAAGGGCAACGTCTCTCAGATAAAGAAGAGCCTCTTGCTTTGCAAGTGCTGTTTGAGTTGAGGCTGGAGAGGGCTTGGACTAGACAGACTACAGTTGCTGTCTATTGTCAGAGCAAACATTCCTGAGCACAGGATCACAGCGATGGGTACACAAACTCGCAATCGCCACCCCCCGTACACACACAAACCAACAGTCTTGGCACACACCCACCCACACACACACATATTTACACACAGGCATTCTTGTCCCCTGGCTGCAAAGGGCAGGTCCTGGTCTGGTGAGGGGTACAGCAGTCAGCCTGGACAATGAACACAATGGCCATTAGGCAGCAACTGTCAAAGGCTGTAGGGTGTGTATCAACCATCCTCAAGGTCCTAACCCAATATTTGAGCAGGCTTGTGGGCGTGTTGACCACAGAACGAGCATCCTCATGCTTGGAGATGTATACTTTCAGATCAGACCGGGGAGATGTTCCCTCCCTAACAAGCAGGTGAATAAACATGGTGTCCACAGTATCCATAGTAACACCAGTGATGTTTATCAGCTGCATACTCTGGGGACTCTAGGGCTCATACCAGGTACTGGGCTCCATGCCTGCATACACAAGGCATTTTGTGTGTCTCACGAGGACAAATGAGTAATCTTGTTTAGGCTCACCCGACACACGCATCCTGGACTAAGAATTTGTGTCATGTGACACTTCATTTGTAATTTTCTAATGGAAATATGCTGCAGTATGTTCTATATAAATGAGTTACAAATACATATAGAAATTACAATATAAAACTAATACAGTATATTTTTGCACATATACACATCTCAAAAAAAAGAAAGAAAGAAAGAAAGAAAGAAAGAAAGAAAGAAAGAAAGAAAGAAAGAAAGAAAGAAAGAAAGAAAGAAAGAAAGAAAGAAAGAAAGAAAGAAAGAAAGAAAGAAAGAAAGAAAGAAAGAAAGAGAAAAAATGAAAAACATTTTTTATTTAATCAGTTTTTTTTTGGGGGGGGGGGGGGGGGGGGGGGGTTCGTTATTTAAATTCATACTTTTATCCATCAAGGACACATAAAATTGTTTAAAATTGTCAGTAAATTAATCATATTAATAATAATAATATTATAAATGCATTGCTATTTCCAGAAGAAAAGGAATATCTCAGGAATAAATTACTGTTATGTTAAAATATTATTTGTAATTATACATTTAAGTACCGAGTAATATATTACTATATGGTTAGGGTTAGGATGGGAGTTTGGTTTAGAGTTAGTTGCATGTAATTATGCATAATTTATTGTTACACTGGTTCTTTAGTACATGTAACGTGTAACAAGAACCAAACTGTGTTACCAAAATTTCAAATAGATTCAATTTGGTCTTATCGTGTGCTGCTAAGCTACAGAGGAAATGCAACCAGCATTCGGTCTTGTAAAGAATCTCCGCTTCAATGCAAAGGCTCTACGCTTGTTTGCCAAAGGCTTTAGCATCTGCTAAGATACCATTCTTGCCAATGAAGTAATGTCACCAGACTCCGTTTGGTGCAGACACACTATACCACTTACACAGTGAATGCGGCCCTTAGAGTCCCCTACGCTGTAGTGGCAAGCCCCTACAAGAGCCACTCTGCTAGGAGGGATCAGCCAGCCTGTGGATACACTTTCATCCTGGCAACCGATCCCCCCTTCGTCCCTTCTCCGTACCAAACAGCAGTGTTTACCTAAAGGATGAGGGAGCTGAGCCAGGACCTCACCTGCTGGCCCCGAGGTTGCCATGAATACCCCAATAATCCCTCTAAGTCCATGCAAATTCACCCAGGCTGAGTCGCTCGGCCCAGCAGAGGCGGTGCTCTGTTGTTGATCAGTTTGCCATGGCAGCAGCCCTTATCTCCACATGAAAGTGGGAGCCTGTCATGATGTGGACCTCGTTTGCTGCCTTTACCGCCCTCCCGCCGTCACAGTGCCTTTCACGGGATGCCGCGTGTTTACTCCCAGCGCTCGGCATGTTAAATTAAACCTCTAACAGTAAGCATTCGTGTCCCTTTATGAGCGAGAGAAAGAGCCTGGCTTGTTTTGTCTTGTGAGTGGAAAAGAGCCACCGAGGGATTAGGGAGCCGAAATATAGATTTGCCATCGGGAATCCATTAAATGGCCTCGTTCCCCCAACAAAGGAGCTAATTCATTTATGACATTCCAGGCCATGAGACAGTGAGGTCATCTTATTGATTTTTCCCACTTTTACTATTCAGATGAATAGTGAAGGAAAGAAAGAAAGAAAAAAAATGACACATCCAGCGCTTGAGAAACTGAATCATGGATCTATTCAACTTCTCCCATAAGCAGTAGGGATATGTGCGTCACAACCGATGGCTAATATCTATGCTAAATAGTTATAGTAATTTATGGCACGTCCTGAGTCGTAGGCCAGGGGGATGGGGTAGAAAATAAGTGACCTTTGTGCCTTGGTCAAAATCCCCATGGGCCTAATTCAGCTGGGGGACTGGACCCCACAGCAGCAATGGGAAGATGCCTCAAAGATAATACACACAATAGCCAATTGTGCAGTGGTTTCTCTCCTCGACATAAAGCGAAGAGCCCAGGGGACAGTAAAGGGTGAATGAAGCCTGTTGCTTTTCTCAGGCACGATGACACTCGGTGATGAAGGGGTGTCGACTCAGCAATCAAGAGGGGCAGTAGGATCTCATTGTGAGATATACAAGGCTGTGAATTTAAGATAAACGCTAAAGCTGTTTAGCAGGTTTACAGTAATAAAAGCAGTGTTCTTAAAAGGTTGAGAAGGCAATAATCATTATTTTCCTCTTTGGAAGAGACAGAAAGAATCCATTTGCAGTGCATCAGACTCAAAACTAAAAATACTAATTTGCGGCATTAATTCAAAATCAGTCTGTGGCCATGTGAGTACATAGCTTCTTTATTGTTTAAAAACATATATTGTAAAGTGCCATTTATTATATAAATTGCAATTGTAAGGGCTATATAAATAAAATTGACTTGACAATTGGACCTCCTATGCTACACAATAACCAATATTTTTTGCTAAATATTTAAATGTTTTTTTTAGAGTACCATTAATAATTGATTAAAATAACAAAACTATGTTGTGACTAGTGGTGCAGTGGATCACAAAACTCATGGTTCGGATCATATGATGGATTTTGAGTCACAGATCGGATCATTTTTCGAATCAGCAAAAAACAAACAAAAAAGTTTTTAAGTACTTTAAGTACTTTTATACCACAGCAAACCTACTAGCTGAACTAATAAAGTCAGTAATATTCAGTAATAAAACAAGAACAATTGTAAAATAACACAATAGTGCTCTTCACTGCAGGTATGTATAGGCTGCTGTCTCTTTAAGACCAAATGCACTTATCTAATACTGACACACATGTGGTTTCTTTCTCAGCTGTTTCGGTTCACTTATGACATAACTGACTGTGTTTACCAGAATACTTGCCAAAACGAGTATTTAAACAAGTTTGTGTGTATGTTTCTGTTTGAAGAGAAGTGAAAGAGGAATCAATCTGTGTGAACCGTGCAGTCTGAATCGTGCCGCTCTCTCTGCGTGTGCTCGCTTTGGGAGTGTGCGGCAGCGGTAAAAAAACAGTGCGCGTGTTCTCTTTTGCTTGAATGGTTTAAAATTGTTTGAATGTGTAAATTGGCAAGAGAAAAAACTTTCATATGATGATTAAACTTAAAAGTTAATGAATGAATGAATGAATGCATGTATATAGTGCTTTAATGTGTATTACTTTTCACGCTTTACAATCATGTACAACCACCACCAGTGTGCAGCATCCACTTGGATGATGCGACGGCAGCTACAGGACTCACCACACACCAGCTACAGGTGGAGAGGAGACAGAGTCATAGAGCTAATCAAGTGGATGGGGATTATTAGGAGGCCATGATTGATAAAGGCCAGTGGAGGGAATCCGGCCAAGACACAGAGGTTACACCCCTACTCTTTACGAGAAGTGCCACGGCATTTTTTAATGAACACAGAGAGTCAGGACCTCGGTTTAATGTCTCATCCGAAAGACTTTTTGCCAGTATAGTGTCCCCGTCACTATACTGGGCCATTAGGACCCACACAGATCACAGGATGAGCACCCCCTGCTGGTCTCACTAACACCTCTTCCAACAGCAACCTAGTTTTCCCAGGAGTTCTCCCATCCACGTACTGACCAGGCTCAACTCTGCTTAGCTTCAGTGGGCAACCAGTCTTGGGCTGCAGGGTGATATGGCTGTGGGCCCACGAATCACATATGCGTGCCGAGCCGCGGGGTCTGGTCCGTACGGATCACGGATCATCTAAAATCTGTTGCACCCCTAGTTGTGACTATTATTGTTAAAATTACACATTTTCACATGAACCTGGAGTCAGTAAACACACTGATGAAGTCTCACAAACCTAAAACATACATCAGAGTTTAAATAAATGACTCGTGGATCAGTGAGAGAATCATTTTTGAGTCATTTAGAATAAATTCAGTAACTGTAAGTCTGATTCAAATCACTAATGCTGTGTTCACACTATTACTTGAGCATTCAAAATTTCTGTGCAAAACACTGCATCTGTAGTAATAGGAATGTCACATGCTGCATTTTACCGCTACACTGCAATACGGCAATAATCAATCTTTTATTGTAACTTTGCAGGGCACAGTTCACCAAACTAAAACTTCGGAAGGCCGCAAAATTTGCATGAGTTAAATTGTTATGATTGAGTTTTAAAAACAACCAGTGCAACAGAGTCTGGCTAAGCTGCTGTTTTATTTCCACAGAACAGATAATAAGGTAAAGTGGTTAGAACCAACACAAGAAGAACAATAAAGTTTATTTAAAATATGTGTTTTTAGACAAAATAGTAAAAAAAAACTAAATAAAAGAACTCAAAGTATCAAGAGTACAACTAACAAATGGCTTCACTGCAATTGTCATTAGCTTTTGGCCATATCAGAGCAGTAAAAAAATTAAAATCCCACCCCGTCTTACAGCCCTTTATCAACTGCGATCTGTATAGGACCGGGACAGCACAAAGCCCAGAGGGACTTGCCCGTCCCAAAAGACAAGCCTGTGAACAAATGGTTACATGGCCAAAACAGCCCAAATGCTGAACTGCTGAATTTATTTCCTTTTCCCAAGCTTTATTCACAAAGTGACTCTGCGTGGCCACCCTCCCCAAAATAGGCGGGCGGTGAGGTAGACTGGGGGCCGATGACAGAAGGGGCATAGACAGAACAAGTCAGTGTCTTTTGAGGGAAAAATAAAGCTTTGTGAGCAACGGCAGTGGTGGCACATTTGACAGGTCTTTACCAGTCTTCAGCTCCTTTGTGTCACTCACATAATGGAGAAAAACACAAACTGAGCCACTGTGGCGTTGTGGCCCGGGCTATTAGTCAACGTGACGGCCTTTGGAGATGCTAATGGCCATATAGTGTGTCCTCCCCCGTCTTCAGAAGCCGGTTATCTGATAGCACAAAGGCATTTCGCTGGAGGTTGACTTCTTCTTCGCCCCTATTGAAACGCTACAGAGTCATTAGGTTAAAGTCTTTCTCTTTTTTTCCCCTCCAAACACTCCTCCTTCTCAGACTATCCTTTTTAACAAACGGGGAATATAATCATTCTCCGAGACGTGAGAGAGGCTGGAGCATATGTATGCGTGCGGCCCCTCAGGTGCTGGAAAAGAAATAGAGCACTCTCCAAAAAACAGACACCCCGCAATTCCCTCCGCACCCCTCCGGCGAGGTAACGATGCCAGTAACAATCAAGGCCTTGTGAAATGGGAGAGGATGCCCAGGAGTTAAAGACCTCTTGCCCACTGTGTTATTCATCAGTGAGGGCTAGAGCTGAGAGCCCCACGCTCCCACACGTAGCCCAGAGGTCCGGCTCCACAACCCTGCACTGATGATGAGCACAGGCCACGGAGCATAGAGTCATACCTCAGAGCAAGGGCCACTCACACCTAACATACATCATTCCAGCTTCATTAGCTGCAGGAAATGCGCATTGACGTACATAGACTCGCATGCATACAGCATCTAGAAATTGCCTATTATACAGTAATTCAAAATAACACTGTTATATGCATTTTTTTTTTTTTTTTGTAAACTGATCTAGGGCAGTGCTTCTCATTCTGGACGTTAAGTGGCAACAAACACACTAGCAAAATGTACTGTTCAAATATGCCTTTAAAGGGATAGTTAAAAAAATAATAATAATTTATTCACCCACATGCCATTACAAACCTGTACAATTTTCATTCTTCTGGGGAATTTTTTTTTCATGAAGTGCTTTTCGGTTAGTAACATTATCCAAAATATATTTTTTAGTGTTCCAAAGAAGAAATGATGAAGTAATGTAATTTTCCCTTTTAAGATCAAATTGCACAACAATTTGCACTATCGCTTCCACATTTAAGTCTCTGTGGCCACCGCAGCTTCCTTCATAGTACAGTTATGGAAATTATGAGAAGTGTTGCACAATAGGGTAAAGCAAAATTGATATAATCTGCCTTTACACTAAAGGTATTTAAAGCTCATTATAGTAACTCATTACTGTAATATTGTTTTAAAATGATTTACTAAATGTCACATGTACTATATATATTTTTTTATTTGCAAAAACAGACAACACCGGGGTTTTTTTACATTTTCAAAAATCATGTTTTTTATTGTTATCATGTTTTTATTGTGTTTTATTGTTAAATAGCGGTATTTATTTATTTTTTTTGTTATTTTTGCTTAACCAAAATAACCCAACTGCAGTTTCATTGATATTAATTGGAACGTACAATGAAAAAACATTCTTAACTAGTTGCTTAACACACACCCAAAATCTCCCACAGTTTGCTATGGGAGAATATCGCAATATAGCAGAAGTACATAGGCAGCTGGAGTGCATAGATCCCATTAAGACTATTAACACTATGCCATAGATAGAATTGAATAATTTTTTTAAAATTAATTTACATTATATTTAACATTGATGCATTTGGTATATCCAAACTGACTTACATTGCATTCAAGGTATACATTTGATCAGTTCATGCATTTCCTGGGAACTGGTTTCACAACATTAATATAGCTAGCACCATGTTCTACTTTTTGAACTATTGGAATGCTGAAATTCCAGGTTGGGAAACCCACCAGTTGAGAACTAAGGCCTTTGGGGCTGGAGATTTTAATAGTCTTTTTCTTAATTACAACATTGGGATGAGTGAGAAATTTGATGTTTATTCTGGTTAGCCTGTGTATTCATGCATAAAAACTGCATATTGATGAGGCCAGGGTCAAACCGACTCTTTCAATAGATGTTTTCCAATCATCAAGTGCAACAAATGCTTTATAATTTAACCAGTGTAAAACCAACTGAGAAAACATGTCAAAAACTTTAACAGCAATCATTAAATTAACAGCAAGCAAAATTCTCAACATTAGAAATTCACACACATGTTGGATATTGTCCACACCCACCCACTCTGTTTAACAGACATTTAAAGTCACTTTTATTACTCCTTTTCTAACACCAATTTAATAAATAAACCACATCTGATGGGGTACAACATGCAAACATTACAATCTACAACAAAAAGGAGGAAACATTCCTAAATCAACCGACAGATATTCTGTTACAAGCACCACACTCAGATATTTTCCCGTTGTGACAACAGATCCATGATTTTAATGAACTTACTCTAGAGATACTTTACAAGTACATGTATATTTACCCATTTACATTTATGAGCAACCAGGTACAAAGGTGTGGTATCCCTTACACTCAGGACATTAATGTGGATTTTATATAAAACCCAGTGAGACCACAAAAATTCTAGGGCACAAAATAGAAAATGTGCAAGCAAAGAATTAAAAAGTGCACTAAAGCTGAAGATGACTGATGAAAATCAGAACCACTTGAATCTCTCAAAGTAAACGGTAGTAAAATAAAGCAAAACCAAGTGAGAGGAAATGGTGGAACAAACAGGATATGCCAATGCATTTTTATCCACCTGTGTGAGCAGATGCTGTGATCTTATAAAGAAATGTTCTGCATCTTCAGGACCAACCCTGACAGCCATTTCTTGAATATATTGCACTGAGCTAAGGATGACTACAAGCAAATGAGGTGCAGATGAGATCTACTGTACAAACAACTGCATATATCAATAGCAGATTCTACAAAATAATTACAAAAAATGTATATGGTGGTCTATTGGTATAATTGTAACTGTGAATATGTCATAAGAGAGATGTTGTATAAACATTGTGAAATCACAGCTCTAAAACATGAATGAAGGCGGCAATTGGTGATAAGACATTTGAGAATATTTTCTCTACAGCAAGCCCAATCAATAACAGATGCATTTTACCATTTGGCTTCACCATAAACATCACCTTAACTAATAAAGAAAGTCAGGGGAAAGAGAAACCCGGACAAAGTATTTTATTGGGAACGAGGGATTGGGAGAAGATGTATGTGCATGTCTGTCTGACTGGTTTCTCGTAGAACATGTCTGCTGAACACATTGGTGGCTTTTAAGTGCTGGAGGAAGAAAGAATAAAGCACGGCACTGAAATGTACCATTCTCTAGTTGAGTAAGTGTTTGTTCTCCAACAGTGATTAAATATGCAGCAAACGTAACAGGTTTCCAGCTCACTTTGCTTACTTTCACTGTTTTGAAGGGGGCAGAGTGCGAGTGTGCATGTGTGTGAGAAGACTGAAAGCTGAAGCAGGATACATTAAAAACAGAGAAGACAAGAAGCTGGGAAGAAAGTTCATTTACAAAGGGCAAAGAGCAAAAATGTTGCATTTAATCAGTGCATTTCTTCTGTAGGGGCATAACTGTCCAGAAACAAGATGATCCTGAAAGAAGACAATAGATTAATCATTATTTATCATATGTATATGTATATATGTATATATATATATATATATATATATATATATATATATATATATATATATATATATATATATATATATATATATATATATATATATATATACACATATACATATACATATATATATATATATATATATATATATATATATATATATATATATATATATATATATATATATATATACACACATATACATATATACACACACACACACACACATATACATATACATACATATATATATATATATATATACAGGGTTGATTGGTTAACTTTAACATTTTTTTAAAGATGATTAATGATACAGATTTTAGTCAGAGAACACAATGAATTTCTTAGTTGTTTTAGCTTTTTTTTTTTTTTTTTTTTTATGTTAATGTGTTACTTTGGCAGCCGTAATGTTACAATATTTTCAAATAGTAATAAAAAAAATTATATATAAAATATAAAAATTATTAAATAATATAATCAAATAATATTCATAATAAATATTTAAATAGTAATAATTAATTAATGATACATTGAATCATTAACCATTTCTATCAAATTCTCTCTTTAATCATGCAGTAGAAATAAAAACCACCTACTGCTTTATTTCTCTTTGTGAAGAGCTTCAATGAAAGCTTCAAGTTTCTCCTGAATTTCACGTACTTTTTCTGTAAAGAGAAATGCAAATGTGAGTGAATCATTTACTAATAATGCTCCCCTCCCTGCGCTGAACTTCACTAGTCTTCTCAAGTTCAATCTTCTCCTCGGAAAACCCCTAACCTGGCCACATCATTGCAAAGACGCACTTTCAAGTGGACTCATATGTATACAGATATTTCTAGGTTTTCCTGCAGATAAAGTATCGAGTCGTGTCAAGTGCCACTGTGGGTACATTCAAACAGCAGATGGTGGCCACTGACAGTTCAGCACTCAAAGGTGCATGCGGTTGAGGAGCAGAGGAGCAGATGATGAAGAGGTGGTGTTCTATTGCACCTCCTCACCTCCACATGCTACTTCAAAGCCTGTCCCCTTCAGGGAGTCATAGAGGAGGAGTGGGAATGGGTGACAACTTTTAACTATGTGAAAGAGTGCGGCAAAGGTATTGAAAAGGTTAAAAATCTGAAATTCAGTTTCATTTTTCATTTATAATCTATGTTCTTGCATGGGTGAATCCCACAATGAGGTCCACGTCACAAATGCTTCAAAAAAGTGAACAAAAAGAAAGAAAATAAATAATAATAAAAATAATAATAATAATAATAATAATTTATTGGTTATTCTGCATTTAATTTTCAATTACTATTTTTTTTTTTTTTTCAAAATATCTGACCATTTTTAAATTAAAATATTCAATTAAATTTAAAAATAATGAGACAGGAAAAACCTGATATGATGGTTTGGTGAGATCCATCCACATTTTAAAAAAAAGGGGAAAAACATAAAATTAAATTAAAATAAATCCAAGATGGCCGATGATGTAAGAAATTATAAATATAAATATTATTTCCTTCAAAAAAAAATAAAAAAAAATAAAGTAAAAGTAGTAAAAAATAATTTTTTAAATATTTTTGCATTTAATTCAATCGAGAGTCTAGTTGAGAACCTGAAGTGATTTCCAAATCAGTCACTTGTGAGGTTCATTGACCAGCTGGCAGCAAGGCAGCTCAGTAGGTTTTGGAACAGAGCTATTATGTATGTTATGTACGCACGCAAGAGCATTTGTGGACTAATAGTGTGAGAACAAACAATCTAAAGTCTCATATGACAACAGGTTAACTGGGCTTTTCAAGTGGACACTGGGATACAAGTTTGTGGCTGTAACTATATACTGTCATTTGAGGCTCGTGCAGCCGTTTTAGGTGTATTTGTGGTGTGGGGATTCCCCATTCTCCTCAGAGGTGTAAGATGAAAGAAATAAGACAGGCTTTGTGGACATCTGACATCTCTAAGGTCTGAAATACAATACTATGACCCACACACAACCGCACACGTGCTCACACGTACAAACACACAAACTTTCACAAATATCCTGAAGCCTGGAAACATGACCCTTCAGAACCTTCTGCACACACACACACACACACACACACACACGCAATCTTGTGGCTTAGACTTTGAGTATCTCTTTTGTGCCTAGGGACATAAAGAGTAATGGTGAAGGTTAGCAAATATAGCAGGCATTAGGTTTTGGAGAGGGCCTCATGACACGGCAGGTGTGGAGATGAAACTCAAGCCACCCGTGGTCTTTGAAAAATGCAGGATAGCAGCAGGAAAAGATTCATAAAATTCATTCCATCTGAACAATTTGGGGATACTTGATCTAAGTTTGTGTAACTGAATAACAGTGATGTATACATTTATTAAAGAATCACTGATATTTACCAATTAACTGATAAGTGTTAACATGTTATGTTTGAATATAATATAATATTAATTAATTATTTAAATTTTATAAAGGAATTATAAATTATACATTGCTATTATAAACATTATAAATATAACTGATAAATTATGCATTTATATGTAATACTTAAAATAATATTTTATACTTAAAGAAAAAATAAATTAATTAATTTAAAAAATCAGAACATAAATATCCAATATCTGCAAACAGCAATTGATTAAAAAATATAAAACATAGGACCCATATATTGTGCATTCCTAGCATTTATATACTGTTGGATATATTTTTGTTAATTTATTAATGACATTTCTGGCTTGCTTTGTTTTGAAACCAGCATAGTGATGGTTGTACCATTTTCATCAAAAAAGACTTTATAATACACAAACAGAGACTCAAAAATACTAGACATGGTATGAATGAAGAGGACGTGATGGAAGCTACTATTCTGCATGGGCCAACTGCAAGTCCATGGAAATGGTCCAATTGAAAACGTGTACGTTTACAGCCAATGAAGTTTTAAAGAAGAATGGACAGCTAAGGATGATGTGAACTTGTGTGTATATGGGCTTAAAGTGTCTGAAAAGACTGTGAGAAACAGATATTTATTTCTGGTCGCCATCTGTTTGTTCCACATGGAGGAACGCAGAATGACGGCTAAGAAAAGGCCAAAACAAGACGGTCTTTTCAGTGCCTCGGAAATGTGACGCAGGAGAGAGAACTGCTCCTTCCCCTGCTTCTGTGAGTCCGAGAACAGGGTCCAAACTCCATTTAGACCCCTGTTTACCTAAGAGATGAGCTTTTGGACACATCCATTCATAGGTCTTCTCTCTTTATCTGGTCATGAATATTCCCATAATCCTTTGGCCCCTGTCCCAGTAGCCTCCTTTTTTGGGAGGTGTGGGGTGGCTTTCTCTCTTTCAGGATTCCTCCTCAATCCCTTCTTTGAAAGGAGCTCTCGCCTGATCTCCACATGAAATGATATCTCTTTCACTCCCACTCTTGCGGGCCTCTAAGCCTCCTGGGCCGGAGCGGCAGAAGGCTGGAGAAAGCCCTTAATTGACCTGTAATTAGACTGTGAAACAGTGTGGCCGTGGAGAACAGAAGGACGAGGAAAAAAGCGATAGTCAGGGCACGGGATACCGCCAAGGAGATGGAGCTGCAAGTAGCTGAAGAGAAACTCAATCCCTTTTGATATAAATGGTGGCCTTCGGTATTTGCCATCAAGTAGCACGACTGTTAATAGGGAAAATGGCAAAGAAATTAAAATGTGGCAACAGCCTTTTCAGCAGCTCACGCTTCCCACCGCGCCTTCCCGGAAACAAGACGACTAAAGACATTCCATGGAAAATCAGTGTCACATCAGGTGTGAAATCTGTGTGATAAAGCTTCTCAAGCAGCAAAAAGACAACCAGAGAGGTTGTTCTCACACAAAAATGTAGTTCCAAACACAAAAGAAGATATTTCGAAAAACATTTCAACTGTTTTTGTCAGTGGAGTCCAAAACAATTTGGGGAATGTGAAGGCGAGTAAACGATGACAGAATTGTAATTTATGGGTGAACTATCCCATTAATGGAACTTCATGCGTCTGAACATTCACACAGGAACATCTATCAGTGAAGGCGACAAAATTGATGTATAACCCATGGAAAACAGTGTTTCCACAAATCAGCTCTCCAAGTTATCGCTAAAACATCTGGCCACAAGGAGGAAAGAAACCACTGCTGGAGTTCTGCTGTGGAGAACCTCAGGGTTCAACACAAGGGTAGCTTCCAGCTTACCTCAGAAAACAGGCTTATTTGAGAGTGTGAAATCATACACACAAGCAGTTAAAGATGAAGTGTCATTTCTTTGATGTTGAAACACTTACCCCATCACAGCCTAAAATGCAGCAACTAGTGAGCCACTAGGAGGCTGATTTCCAAAAATAACTGGCATAACTAGCTGAAAATGACATTCTTGACGAACAAATGTCACATATATTCCTTTTATTTAAAATATGACAAAGCCAATTAGAATTACATATCTTAGGCCACATACCATAGAGCTATGCTAATTGTCACAAGCTGATAATGCAACCACAATGGAAAAATCACAGATAGGGATGCATGATAAATTGCAAAAAAATGAGTTCATCGAAATGGATATATTAAAGGGCTAGCCCATCCAAAAATGTGAATTCTACCGTCATTTACTCAACCTCACGTCATTCCAAACCTGTATGCAATTTTTTGCAGAACCTTTGATGGTGCAACATCTGATGGTGCAACTAATGGGAATTTTCTCTTCACTTTCCCCTTAGGCTGCGTGAGAGACTCCTGCTTATGAGGGCTGTGCAGACAGCACCGTGTCAACCCAGGTGTACGCTGAACTCCTCACCTCCCCTTCACAGCCTCCCTCCAGCCTGGCCTCCAATAAGAATTTAATTACAGGGCTTTGGCACAGGTAAGACGGGCAAGTCAAGACGTGGAACAGCCAGAAAATAGTCAACTGGACAATAGATGGCCATCCCTCTATTAGCATTTGAGACCAAAAGTTACCCATGCTGAAAAAGAACGATCTCATAACTGCATGTCAGTCAGCATAAAGATCCAACTTTGACCTTGCACTCGAAATTGCAGATGGCCACAGTTGGACTCAATCCCACCTATAATTCTCAGCAACACTGATGGTCATCTTAAAGTGATATTTTACCAAAAACTGAAAGTTCTGTCATCATTTACTCACCCTCATGATGTGAGTGCCAACCTCTCTTCTTAGTGTTGTTTGTACATGCAATGTGAAAGTCAATGGGGAACGATGTTGTTTTGGACTTCAAATTTCATTATAAGGAGAAAAATAATCAAACTATTCTTCAAAACATCTTATTTTGTGTTCTAAAGAAGAAAGCTGTTGCACTTTATTTTAAGGTGTCCTTGTTACAGTGTAATTATACATTTAAGTACTGAGTAATATTAATTAACTGCATGTACTTACTATATGGTTAGGTGTTAGGATTAGGGTTTGTCTTAGGGTTACTTGCAAGTAATTTATTGTTATTATAATAGTAAGTACATGTAACGTGTGACAAAGACACAAGTCATACAGGTTTAGAACTACATTGAGGGAGATTAAACGACAAAAGTTTGATTTTTTGGGTGAACTATTCCTTTAAAACCACTTGTATGGAACCTGAATATTACACTCATTCTAATCGGGTAATGTGTGTGCAGAAATCCATTGAGGCTTTCCAAAAGATTTAATGGATCATTAGGTGGGACAACATTTTTACTGATGGATGTTGTGCACTGGTTAAGTGTTCAACTTTGTAGGATTTTAAAGAGAAAACACTTTTTGCCACTGTTCACAGAATGCATTAAAGTGATGCCGGGACTGAAATGATAACTTCAGTAAATCTCTTCTTTTAACTATGAATTGAACAAAGACATGATAAAGGAGCAGCACTATGTCACGCAGTGTCATCGCGACTGGGCCAGAAGGTGAGGCATTGCAACAAGTGCTCTATTTTTACTCTGCGAGGAAGGAAATGTATGGTTTTCCTATTACCTCATAACAGACTATCTGACAGATAGATGTATAGTGCGGTGTGCGGAGGCTTCGAGAACAGCCTTGCAGGAGACCAAATGACAATGGGACTCGATCCTGACGACCCCAGAGGCACTTTTTGTGACGGGACGAATGGTAAAATGGAAATGCAAGTTCTCCGGTTCATTTCCCACTCATTTGAAGGCAGGGTGACGGTAAAAGGGAGAAGAGGGAAATTGCTTCCTTCACTGGGACAACGAGTGTTGAGAGATTTATATGTGGGGAGCAGTACCTTTGAGAGCACTTGGGTGGGGTGACGGGGATGCGTTGGTGGGAGTGGGCGGCCCATTATCAGCTTGCATGGGAAGACTGGGGCTACAAGCCAGGTTTGGGGGGGGGGCTACTGGGGCTTGCTCCAGCTGTTTTAGAGATGGGAGCGGTTTCCTCTCGGCCTGAAAGAAAGGCATAATCGTCTTTCTGTCACTGGTGGGGCAGGCCAAAAATATGCTTTTCACATCAGAGCGATGGGGTGCAGGGAATATGGTGGGAGCGTGTGAAAAAGAAGAGGCGAGGGTGAGAAAAAGAAAAACACAGAAGCTGGCTACAGATGAAAGACAAGTGCATATAGCTCTCCATAAATTGATGCGTGACATCCTAACGCATGCCGTTTTTTGTTGAATATAAGTTTATTGGTTCGGTTTTTGTACATGTCTTTGCTGAACTGAACATTCATTTGCATAAATCAATAAAAACAAGTTTTCATGTCAATACAGGGCTCAACAGTGAGAATGACTCAATGACTCAGCTGAAGAGATCACAACAAGTGTTCTTTATGAAGTTAAATTATTATAGCTGTATGACTTTGTACTGCTGTGAGTTAAGAATAATAATTTATTTTAAAAACAGGGTCAAAAAATATTAAGTAAAAAAAATAACCAAATTTAACAAATAATTTCAGCAGCTAAATGACGACCAAACAATTGCCCGTTTTCACATTCGTACTTCTGCTCAATTTCATTTCGCTTCTGTACTCAGTCTGATATAGCAAACCATCTCCCAGTTCATCTCCGGCTCCACAGCAGCCGGCCAGCCAACGAACAGAGGGCGGGCTGACAGCCGTGACGTAGACGCTACATGGACGACAGCGGACATGGAGACACGGGATGGTATTCACTCTGTTGTGGAGAATATTCCCGGCATTTGCCAACTGAAGCCCAAATAAGAAGAGTGTTTGGTTCACATTTTGAATGGAGGTGATGATGTGGCCCTACTCCTGACAGGTTTTGGGAAAAGTTTAATTTACTAAACTGATACCGATCTTCAGCGAGAAACTGGGGAGGCCAAAGTCCGGCAAGGCGATAATTGTGGATGTGTAGATTTACTTCACATAATCTGCAAAAGTCGTTCACAGCCATCTTCACTCCGGTATTTCACTCGATGGTTTTGTTTTCGCCGCATACCTATGTTTACAGCGGAAGTTCAAGGCAGCTGAGCCGGCACATAGCATACGTCCTAACCAACCGTTATGTGATTGGTTTACAGGTACACCAATGATTTTAAACTTCAGACAAGCGCCCGCCCATGAGAAAGTAAACGCTTGTCAATTATTCCCTTCCAGACTCTGTCTACGAAGCAAAGCGAAGTAGCAGAGTTTGGTATTACCAGGTAATTCTTAACAGGGTTATTATTAACTAAACCTAAAACCAAAACCATAAAAATTACTTGAAATAAAATAAAATTAAGTAAAATATAAAAACTGTAAACTAATTTCAGCATCATCATTTTTGTTTAGTTTAAGTTGAAGCAGTAAAATAACAAAAACTAAACAACCTAAAACTTAAAAAATACTTATATTTTTTAAAATTAAAAAACACTAGAAAAATTAATACTTCAACTAAAATTAAAATGAAAAATAAAACCTAATTCAAAACCCAATAATACTAAAATAAAACTTGTTCTTAACATTTTCTAAACATACAGATGAATATTTCTATAGTTCTTTGATAAAACGTTCTACAGTCCAGCTAGCTGTGACAACACTCACAGGATCAACAGTTCACACCTGAGTTGCGCCATATGCATCGTAACTTTCATATTCCAAGCTCTAGATAAACTAATAAAATGTCAAAACATACAGTCAAGGGAATGATTAGATAGAGGACACAGCGAGTGAGAGAGAAAGACGCTGTAAGGAGGTGGTACACCAGCTTCTGTGGTGACCTAACGCCTCATGCAAACACAGTTAAACCCTGTGTATACAGAGCTCGGGGCAGTGACAGTACAGCACTACGCAAGGAGGAAACGGAGGAGTGGTTTTCATTGAGCACTAAAACTGGTTTCCACGTCATCCTTTCACAAGGGAGACAAAATGATGCAAAGGTGATGAGGGGGAGTGTGAGACTGAACATAAAAGCGTTTCTTAAGGACGGGCCTGCGCAACACTGAGCTAGTTTAACATCCTTATTATCCTGCAGTAGGTGAAACTGTGGTGAAGCTGTAAACTAAAATTAGGGGTGGGTTGATCATTTCAGATAAACGACTTCAATTGATCCTCATTTTAATGAACAAACAATGATTCTCAAATCCAAAAATGAATTAGGTAATGAATCTGTTAATACAAAGCCTTGCCTCCAATGATTTTTGAATTTGTCAGAATCAAGTGTTTTTAAATTGCCAATACAAATTCTAACTCTTATCAAATTCATGGCCTAATGTATGCATAGACCTGTCGTTGTTAAACCAATTTACAATCCACTCTGTCTCAGTGATTCTCATAAACAAAACAAAACAAAAAACTGATTCCTAATATGAAAGTGAAAATAAATAAAAATAAAAATAAAAACAAAGCAAAAAAAAAAAGTAATGGATTCCAAAAAATAAATAAATAAAATAAAATAAATAGCTCATATAAACTTTTGCCCGTGCACATGCTGTAGACATGTATTGCTGCAGGGATGCAAGTTTGAAGCCAGGCTATTTTTGCCCTGATTCCCCCTCCCTTCTCTCCACTATAATGTCCTATCACCCCATAAAAAGTTAGAGTAATGCTCAAAATGTGGAAAAAACAACCCACATTTCGTTTGCCACGTCTCAAAGGCTAATTTTTGAGTGCTCGAGGGCCTTTAAAAAGCCTAAAAAAGAAGTACCTAAAAAATAATTACTCTGGCTATTTACACATCAATTTTCCAACATTAAAAAAAATGATAAAATAGAAACTAAAAGCCAAGTCTATGACTGTCATACAGATTGACAAGAGAGGGAGCCACATACACCCTGAATTGCTGAAATTGAATTGAGTCTATTAGGTAAATCAAAGCCTCATAAAGCCGTTCTGACGTGCCTGCAGTTGCATATAAGCAATTTAGGCAGAGTTCCAGCAGAGGCACAGTGCCATACAGCTGCCCTGGCACAGTGTACACACACACACGATGCATCACCCACAGGCAGCAGCCACAGTAACAGGCCTGAATGCAGCCATCTTGCACATCTAATCCCACGCATTCCCTCTCTCAGACACACACACACACACACACACACACACTCACATGCACAATCCCCAAGTGTGAAACCAGAGCAGCTCACTGCCTGCCTGCCTGCAAGTAAGGGCAAATCGCTCTTAACACCAGACTTTGCCCCAAGGGGTAAATTTTTTTTTCTCTTTGTTAAGGGAAGTGCCCCCTGTCCTCCCCCAGCTCCTCATCTTCAAACAGGCAGACAGGTGAGGCCAGGGTCAGCGGCTCAGCTCCCCGCACCTGTGGGAGTAATAGCCCCTCACGGCCTCGTGTGAGCCGGACTCAACCCCTGGCTCAGCCCCAGGTTCCATGAGCCCGTCAATACATCTCTTGCTTTATGAAGGGGGCTGTCAGTTTTTCCAGTTCGTCTAAAAAAAATAAAAAAATAGGCAAACAGGGAGCGAGACGGGGAGCATGTAACAACAGCTCATAGGTGATTTAAAGATCACGGAGCTTGAAATCCCCCTGCTTCCTAACCCCTCCCGTCCGCTACTGGATTCTGGAATCTTTTCCTGTTGGGTCTTGTAAGGTGGGCGACGTGGAATAGATGTGGCTTTGAGACATATTCCCAAAATAAATTGTTCACTTTCCAACTTCTAAAATCACCATCCAGTGGAATAAAACAAATCAAAAAGATCCAATTTTGTGAACTCAGTACAGTTCAAGATTGGATCTACTAACGCGTCATCAAAGTGAACTGAAGCACAACGCTTCACAGTGCTTCGTAAAGAGTAATGAGCTTCACTGACTTGTAAAAACCTCAAGAAGCTCTCCAGAAGTCAGATGTCTGTGAGGTACTTGTCAAACTGCTGGTCAAAAAGTGATGCTTCAAAGTGGATGGAACTTTAGGAAGAGCCAACTGAGAGAGTATGCTAGGGTCATTAAAGCTCTGGAAATTTTGGATTTTTTTTTATCTGACAATGTGATTTCTGGGAAGGTGAGAAATGAAAGCTTATGCTTATTTTAGGTTTTAGATAATCTAAAACAAGTTCCAAGTGATGCCATATAAGAACCATTTTGGGATTCCCAAAGAACCTTTCAGTGAACAGTTCTTCGAAGAACCATTTTTAAGTGTGAAGAAAATCATCGAAATACCCTTTTTCCACTATAAAGAGAATTATGTGTAATGGAAAAGTTCCATGGAGGTTTAAGGTTCTTCATTGAAACATGCCAGTAGAAAGAGAATTTGAATAAGCTTGCAAGGTGATAGCAGGAAAAAAAAAAAAAAAAAAACATTTGAGAGTAGCATCCTGGTGCTTGAAATCAGGCCAGATTGAAAACCTCACTGTTTAAATGGTTTAAGAATTTAAGAGGTGAGCACGGTTGAAATAAGATCATTTGTTCTCTCTGAGAGGAAGCCGGGACAGTGCATCAAAATACATCAAAAGCTCCAGGAACCCTGGGAACATGATGCCACCACATGCAGGAAAGGCGGCAAGGCCAGACAGGCCCACAAATTCCTCCCTGTTATTTGTAAAGAAATTGGAAATAGCCAGGATTCGGTCCAAACTCATGTTCTTTGCATATCCCTTCAGGATGTGGCAGAAACTGTGGCCCCAAAAAAGGTGGCAAAACCGTTGCACTAACAAAAACATTACCTCTAGTACAACACCACACTGCATAAATTGTGTTTACACAGACAATGTAGTATGCTTACACTAAACACATTTGCAAACCTCTGGCCTGACAATTATGCTTTTGATGTATCCCATGTACACAAAAATTGGTAGCATACCAATGGAAAAATTATATCTGACACTGCATATGATCAAGCCATTATGACTCCTGTAACCTAATGCCAGATAGAAAAGCTAAAATATCCAAATAGTCATTTTCTACTTCAAACTGAAAACAAAACGGACAATGACAATAATATGACGAAAACAGCTGGGTCTGAAATTATTTAGTTTATAAGAAAGTTTCTGCTTCAATTCAGTACTTAAATTATTTATTGCAGTCCGAACCATGCTTAATGTGTATTAACAAAATTCAATAAATTGTTAGGTCTGTCTAGGCCTGTCAATAGATTAAAACAATAAATCATGATTTATGTTTGTTAAATCCTTGTTAATGATGTCTTTCAAAAATATTGACTATTGAACAGTGATGCATGCTTTTTCCACTAATGCAAATAATTAAATATTAAATGGCATTACATTTATTTTTATTTCATTTTTAACTTTAAAACTACTTTAAGTATTAATTTAACTTTTTTCTTTTTTTTTTTATCTCAAAACAAAATTTTTTAAGGCAAAAAGTTTAAGATATCTTCTAATGACATTTAATTAATCTCAAAAGTGACCACTTTGCCAGCACTAATTGTTAGGGGTTTTTTGTTGTTGTTGTTGTTTTTTAAACGCAGCAATTGTTTTTCATATCATGGCAACCATTATTAACAATCCAAGACCTGTCACTACAGCCCGCTCTCTCTTGTAAAGACTGACTGCACCTTAATAGAGTGACCATGTGTTTTGTGCAGTGGCAAGAGCTAGGGCACTGATGCATGCATGCATGCCCAGACTTGCTTTTATTAGCATAACAGCCACTTCTTGGGAGGTCATGCTTGTGTTTTCCCTAAGTGCTGGTTGTCCACCAGGCAACGTCATGCTTTACAGCTCAGGACTCCACTCTAAGGGTTACCCAACGCCAAGCATCAGGCTTAAACAGTGGAGGGTCGGACATCTAAGACTAGTGGACATGCTCACGGGACCAAAAAAGCCCGACATCCTGGTCTTTATACAGTATTGAGGCAGATACAAAAGCAGACAAAACAGATGAAGCACTTCTTACTGGTTAAAATCTAGTCCAACTCTGTCCTAAAGACTTAGTAAGACTTGTTCATACCAAGAACTAGAATTATAAAGAGAGCTAAAACAATAACTATATTAGCATCCACTCCAATGCACAATAATATTGTTTATTATAAACACAACCTACTGTTATGTGGATTCTGATTTGCTGTCAGTGTATTTATCATTCATTAGCTTGATTACAACAATATTATTTCTCTGTGCCATTAACATTGCAGCTATGGTGTGGACTTCCCTATTCTCATAGCATTAGAATGATTATCAAAACTTTATAGTTCAAGTTTGTTACAGTCCTTGGCGCGAACAGGCCTTTAAACAGGCAGAATATATAAAACTGCACATCAAAACATCTGTGTGAATATGTCTTCGAAAAGATTAAATGCTTTATTGACTGATAAAAAAAATTCTTGGAAGATATTTGTTGAGTTATAAGACAAAATCACTTCAGTCATGCTTTTTCCAGTCCATTGCAAAGACACGTAAGCTAGTCAACCTGTTCAAAATAGACAGTAAGCATATAAGGCCTCTTATATACATAAAGAAATTCTTCTTGCAAAAGGCAGAGAGGCTTTTTATGACTCAAAGACACTGTATAGGCAGATTGACCATTGTGTCTAAGCACACACTAACCTGGGCGGCAGTGCCATTACCTCACTCTCTGTTATCACAGTAATGACAGAACATGTGTGCGAGTCGTGTGTCTGCGCCAGATCAAGTCTGAGCATGTCAGTCGTGCCTCCACAAATTGCTGCTTTAATCAGCAGAGTGTTTAACAGTAACCAGGGCTGAAGACATGACAGACAGCAGGCAGTGTGCAGCCAGGAGCTCTCTCACACTGTGAAGCAATTAAGGGTTCAAGCCTCAACAGAGGAAGGAAAAGGAAAAAAAAATAAGAGGGAGTGCGAGAGTGAAGAGAGTGTGGAAAGCTATCTGTACCCTAATCAGGACTAATATCACTTAAATTGAGTTAGAAGGTACAACAATGGAAAAATATTGGAAAGAGCGGAATTCAAACCCATTGACAAATGGGTTTGACCCTTTTAAAATAACTTTTAGAACTCAAATGTGAGGAAATGCTTAGAAAAAGCTGATATGATTTACCATTCTGACTCAATGTACAACAATAAAAAAATAATACAAATAAAAATCAATGAACTGAATCGTTGCATTAAAAAAAAAAATGAAAAATACACATCAAAAGTATTTAAAAAAATTAAAATATTAAATAATTTATAAACAACATAAAAAATAGAAAAGTAATGTTGGAGTGAAATGAATAAATTGTCTATTGTAGACAACATGAAAGTACTCAAGTGCAAAACAACACTGCCCTCTGATGGTCGCCCTGCCTTGCTGCTGTTTCACAGGCTAAATCAGGAGAAAGCATGAGGATGGACTTACTGAGGTCTTCTGCCAACTGAACCCTCCTGCCTGTGATCAGCTGGACTTTCTTCTCAGTATCCTCTCCAAAGTCCTCTAATACTTCTTTAACGTTCTTCTCCAAGCGCCGCACTGTTTAAAAAAAAAAAAAAGAACACACTTATTTGTGTTGCTTGAACGTGGGACGTAATGATACCAGTGGTTTCAGTCACTGTTTCCTCCCGCTGAAGCCTGTTTAATTAGTAATAATAGATGATTTGTGCTAAGTAACCAGAACTGAAGGCAGAAAAGCTTGCTTGGTGATGACAGACATAGCCCACAGACATACCCTCTGTATTAGTGAGCTGTTGTCTAAGAGTATTGGCTGTGATGGCCAACATCCTCTGGATCCTCCAGAACAAAACCACATCATTGCACTCAAGCTGGAACACAGAGAAATAAGTCAAACCATTAGCTAAACAGAACTTTTTAACATGACCTAACACAAAAATAAACTGCTATTAGTCTTTGGCCGAAGGATTCTATTATACAAAGAATGCGAATTACTTTTCTTTAGTTATGGTTTATTTGTGTTTAATATCTGGTTTGCCTTTATGAATAAATTCCCCGTTAATAAAGTATTGAATATGGACACCAATGGCAGTCATTCCACAGCTGAGAATATTTAAATGTTAAATAATAATTTTACCTCTTTTTTTTTTTAACTAAATTATATTTAAATAAATAAAATAAATGTATTCCCAGTAAACATATACTTATTCCCAAAAGTGAAAACTTTATAATTTTTTTGTAAATTTGACTAAAAAGGCTTCTTTACCTCAGAGTCTACAAAGTGCCTCTGGTAGTAGTAGAAACCTCGCCGGCAGAGGTTACAATGTAATAACGCCTTCTGCAGGAAATGACGTCGATAGAGTTGGTGCCACGTGTCCTTGATCTACAGAAAGATATCAGTTCAATTTAGTGAAAAAACATTAAATCTGATGTGCAGATTATATTAGATATTCTCTCCAAGCGTCTCACTTACCAGTACGGGGTCCACTTCCACTCCTCGGGCCTCCAGGTTTTTGCGCACTGTGGTGACTTCATCATTGGCCAGGTAGGCTGTGTGATCCTCATGCAACTTCAACAGACGCTCCAGCTCATTTTTGGTCTCATTACGGATGTGCTAGAGTTGGGGAACAAAATTACGTAGACTTTCTTATCCCTAGCACCTACATGTAATAATACCACAAACGCTGACACCAAATAAACTAAATAAATAAATAAAACGTATAGTGTTGTCTGTTCAACCTGCTCTGGTGTTCGATTTTTCCAGCTCAACCACCTCTGCTTCCAGTCTGGCCCCACCATATCTGCTATTACTGAGTCAGCTGCAACACAGGAAGATGAGTCACACACTCCATAGACTGATAGACAAGAAAAGCCTTTATGAGGGGTAGACATACTGTCTTTAAGGCGAGACTGCAGTGTTTCCTCCATGAACTGAATAGCAGCATCCCACTGGGGCTTGTCTGTGATAGAACGATCCTCCAGAGCATTGTGTTGAATCACTCTCTATACAGCCCATACATAAGAAACATTTACCAACAGCACTTAAGAAACCCCTGTTTGCTGAATTAGCAAAAATCTGGTAATTGTTATCTATTTCTGGTAATTATATATGTTCTGTTATATTTACCAAGCTGTCCATGGCTCTTTCATTCCACTTGTGTCGTTTGATGCTTTCTTCCTTGACAGCTTCCTTCAGCTTATCAAAGATGTCATCCTGGTCTTTCCCTTTGTATTCTGCCATAAAGCGGGCAAACTCCTCCTGCAATGTTTCCCAAGCAACCTGAGTAGCAAAGAAAAGAAGACAGTTTTAAAAACTGGTTAAGAGAAATATTTTACAAGATTCCGGTAACACTTTATTTTAAGGTGTCTTTGTTAGACTTTACATATACTTACTATTATAATAACAATTAATTATGCATGATTACATGCAAGTAACCCTAATCCTAACCATATAATAAGCACATGTAGTTAATTAATATTACTCAGTACTTAAATGTATAATTACACTGTAACAAGGACACCATAAAATAAAGTGTAACCAAGATTTCTATTTAAAAAAAAAAAATGTTTGTTTGAAATTTCTATTTATTAAAGAATCCACACAAAAATATTAAGCAGCCTAACTGTTTTCAACATTGATAAGAAGAAGAAATAATTCTATAATAAGAAGAATTCTATAATAAGAAGAAGAAATAATTCAAATTGTTGAATTGTTGAAGGATGTTCTGGAGTAAAGGCTGATGAAAATTCAGCTTTCCATCATATGAATGGATTACATTTTATATTTTACAACACTTTTTATGAATATTTTAAATAGTCATTATTTTTCACAATATCACAGTTTTTCTGTTTTCTGATCAAATAAATACAGCTTTGGTGAACATAAGGGACTACTTTTTTTTAGAAAATCCTACTCCTAACTTCATAATATAATATAATATAATATAATATAATATAATATAATATAATATAATATAATATAATATAATATAATATAATATAATATAATATAATATAATATAATATAATATAATATAATATACTTTTTTACCTGAGGATTTGAGAAATTTAACTACCAACTATAAGCACAAAGAAATAGCAGTGGTTCATCAGTGTTCATTACCTCCAGTGCTTTATGAGGAAGTTGTTTGTCAGTCCATTGCTTAAGTTTGATGTCTACAGTGGTGTTGAAAGTGCCTGAGTTCATGGTCTGAGCTGCAGGCAGGTAGATGTTCTCAATAACGTGTGTAGAGACCCTTTCCCAAAGCTTCTTCTGTAAGATGGACTCCCTAAAATGACATAAAATTATGTTTGTTAATTCTTTAAATATACATGACAAAGCTGCTATTAAATGTAGGCCAAGTGCACAATAAACAATGTTAATTACATTGTTTTCAGTTCTCTCAACCATCAAATGAGAGAACACCAAAAATGTACTTCATAATTCTAAACAGTCGAGTGGAAAGTATTGGACTTGACATTAAGACAAAGATGAAAATATTCTGAGGGTGATGGTGAAGCTCATTTATCATAAAAGGAAACCATATTTCATAGCTTCCTGTTTGCTTTGTTCTAGTGTGGTACATCAATACACACACATCTTCAATACCACCAAACTAGTGCTGCCCAGAGAAGCCACCCTCCAGCTATTCATCATGCCATTGATTTGAGAGGCTGATGGAGCACACTGGGCCCCCTACAAACATCTGATCTATTTCATTTAGCTTGCTCCTCTGGGTTTTAGGTTCATAACTCCAGGTACAGCTTGCAGCTTTGCATTCTGATGGTAGAGTCAGCCATGAGATGGAGATGTCCAGTTTAACATCCAAAAAACATTCAACATCTAGCGAACAAAGAGTTGAAGATTGAGAATGCCTCATCATTATTGGCTGTGCTGATGAACACAGAGATATATATATATAGATCTGTGTACAAAGTCGCCCACACGGGACAAATGATATGTATATGTAATGTAATGATATGTAATTAATACTGTTTTTTTTTATATATATATATATATATATAAAAATTGACAACCCAACAATTAATTTTGTAGTTAATGAAAACAGAAGTGCTTACCAGTGTTTTGGTGTAACTTGACTCAAGCTGATCACCTCATCCAAGATCTCATTTTTGGCCTTCTCATACAGCTCGTTCTATGAACGAGGATCATGACATATACAGTAGAAAACATATAAAACGTCATAAGAACTTATAAAGTAGATTCCAGGATTTTTTAAGTAATAAATAACTAATATTAGAAATAAATTATTAACTAATGTTGTTTTGATTATTTACCATACATAAATTAGAATACTAGAATGCTGACACTCAACAAGAAGTCCTAGAAGGACTGAAAGATCTAGAATAGTTTAATCAGGAGCCAGTCCTTACCCTGTCCAGCTCTCGTAAGCGAGGATAGTTGTTTTTCCACTCAGTCTCCAGGTTAAATCGGGATGCTGGTCAACAGGGAACATGAAGAAAAGTTCAATTTAGATTACTTTCATTAATATTAATATTAAAATATATATATATATATATATATATATATATACACATATATATATATACACATATATATATATATATATTTTTTTTTTTAATCTGGACAGTTTCAAAGGATACGCCATTTCGAATTTTTTTTTTTTAACTAAGGATAGTCTGCCCAAAAAATTAAAATTCTGTCATTTACTCACCCTCATGTCAAGCCTGTGTAGAAATAAAAGATATTTTGAAGAATTTGTGGTAACCAAACAGTTTCGGTTCCCATTGACATCCATAGTATTTTCTGACCAAACAACGGAAATCAATGAGAATGGAAACTCTTTTGTTACATTCTTCAAAATATTTTCATATTTTCCAGTTACACAGGATAAAGAAAGACTTACAGGTTTGGAAGGACTTGAGAGTAAGTAAACTGTGACAGAATTTTCATTTTTGGGTGGACTATCCATTTAATATACTAATTTTATAAACAGCATTACTTAAATAAGGTCACAACTGTGAAATTTCAGTACCTCTAACAAACAGGTAAAAAGTGTTACAAAATTCATTACGAAAAAGTACGTCATATGTAGTTTAAACACAATCATTAGTAACTTGGCTATTAATCTCATACTTAAAAAAAAAAAAATAGATTTTCTATAAAACAACGTGTTCAAAGTTTGCATTGCCACCTATAATAATAGAGTGAACTTTGACTAAAACTTTTCAGTGACAGCATCCCTATTCCTCAGACACTTCCCATCTCCCTCTGTCTAATTCCCCATACAGGGACACCAGATAGACTGCGCTGTGGCCATGATCAATGCACCTGGAGCCAGGCGTGCACTGTATCAGCAACCCCACGCTCCCCAGGGGCCCTGCGTCCCCAGCATACACACGGGCCGGGTGCCTCGCTCACACAATGGAGATGACGCTAATTGCTCTGGTTATCGGGCCGGCCCCAGTGCAGCCGTGGAGATCGATAGCCCACACAAAGGTTTGAGAAGCGTCCCGGGTCAGGCAATAAATCTAGAGGCAGAGCGTTAGCAGGGGTGGCCTGTTAATTGGCAGCGTGGAGGTCTACAGAGTGCCCTGTGCAGAACGTCTGAGCTGAGGTGAGGTGTGACGGGAATCAGCACGCACAGAACAGGGAAACGGCTCTGCTGAGGTGGGTTTCAGAGTTAAGTGGCTGTCGAGCTGTTGGTTTGGATTCTATTAAGGTTTATTTACTAGGTCTCCTGAGAGCTGATGTGCACTCTGCTTCTCAAAATGCCCTTGAAAATCAGCATCTTATTAGGGGATAAAAATAGCAACGATCAAGTTAAAGGCCTAAAAGCACAGCCCATGTGCCTTTGTTATTAGAGTTTTCAGATGTGTTGTAAAGCAGTAGTTATCAACCTTTTTGACTCCAAGGCTTCTCATTGTCCACAACAACAATTAAAGGCCCCATGACATTTTTCCAGTTATTTGTGAATTACTGAATAAGGATGGACCCATTTCACAGACTATGACAATGTACATTTTAGGGCTGGACCAGAATAGTCGATTATTTGAATATTTGTTCGGTGGATTGGCATTCGATTTTCAATTTTGAGATTCGAATATTCTTTTTTTTTTTTTTTTTTCGAACACCTGGCATCCCCCACAAAACGGTTCTCAATCATGCTTGAATATGAATCGCCCATAAGTGAACGTCATGATTCAGTCCATCTAGAAGAGAAGACAAAAATGCCAAAAGACCTCAACTGCGTGGGAGCACTTTAAATTGAGTGAGGACAAGACAAAGGCAGTGTGCCAAATATATGCAATTTGAAACTGGCCAACCACAACAGCACATCAAGTTTGAAAAATCACCTTTTGTGTAAGTGAGTTGTGTAAGTAGATTGTTAGTGTAAAAAAAATGAGCTGCTTTTATCCGCCATGTACATTTATGAAACTGTACTTTGTTTACATTTATATTTAGTCATTTAGCAGACACCTTTATCCAAAGCGACTTACAAATGAGGACAACAGAAGCATATTTCTTTCTTCCGACCACCATAAATAATCTCTCAATATTTTTTCCTCTTATGAAAAGACACAGAAAAGCTATCTTAGATTTTTCTTTTGCTTCTAAACATTTTGAACAATACGTTTTGAGTTTTCTAGGGTCCCCCTATTGGGCCCTCGGCTCCCTAGTTGTGAACCACTGTCCTAAAGGTTTGACAGATAAGGTGGATTGCAAATGTTTCTTGAAAACACGAAAAACATAGATTTAGTCTGTTCCTTGCAAAGGGATATCATATGGCTTTACTGTAGATGATTTTAGGGGAAGAAGAATTATTATCCTTTAAAGCTATCTTTTTGCAGTTTACCACTCATTTATTATTATTCTTATATGGAAAAACATAGCCTGGACATTCTGTTTAATTTTTTCTTTTTTGGTCCTCGGGGGTGGGGGGTGTAAATAAATAAGGTTTGGATCAACATGTGGGTGAGTAGACAGAATGTACATTTTTGAGTGAACAATCCCTCTAAGATCTGTTAGATGGAGTCATCTCACCTTTGAAGGCATCTGCTTGTTGTTCTACTGACTCCCTGACCATCTTCCAGAAGCAGTCTGACACAGCAAGACTCAGGTTCTTCGTGGTCACCTGATGAGCTTTCAACATGCCATCCCTTTAGCGGGTTGGGGAAATATTGTACAATCAAAATATGTGACAGATTATAGAACAGGTAAATTAGAAATATGCATTTGACTCCTACTTCAGCAGTCTTGAGCTCTGAAAAAATTCCTCCTCATAGTCCTTGATGGAGTCTATGCTTTCATTAGAACTGCCTACAAAAGAATCATGGGATTGAATGATTTCAAGTGCACCAAATTTCAAATTTAAATGGTTTCTAGAAAGATCTCATGCTTACCTTTGCCGGTTACTACAGCAAAGTAGCCCAAAGCCTTCATTGGGAATAACTTGCCCTCAACTATTTGCTGGATCTACAAATGGGGAAAAAATGAATAATTTGAAGCCAATAACATGAAGTAAACAAAGTAAATCATTCCAATGAATGTCATCATCTGTACATAACTGCAGTCAATATTGCATGTTTAGTGTGAGAGGACACAAAATGCCTCCCTCTAGTGGCTAAAACAGGAAGTAACATTATCAAGAGTTTATATAGTGAAATATCTAAAGATCTTACTCTGTTTGGACTAGCTAGGTTCTTTTCTGCTAGGTCAACCTTGGTAAGAACAAAGATGGTCCTTCTGCCCTGAGGGTCCATCTGACTGACCAGATCAGTGACTATACTGCGCTCTGCATCTACTGAGCCATCTGAAAGAGAGAAATAAACCGAGAGAGAATTATTAACAGAGTTGGCAAAAGAGAACGCTAGTATTTAATGACAAATATTTTAATGGAAGAAAACTCACCCTGAATGCAGAGGATGATGGCATTTGGATTCTGCATGTAGGCTTTACTAATGCTAAAAATGGTTTCTTTTGTGTCAGTAGCCATGCCGGTTGTCACAGTCTGTATACAAATGAATCAGTCACTGAAATCAAACATGTTCTGCATAGATGTATATGGTTAGATCATGTGTAAAATTGTATGAAATGTGCACACGACTTACACTGATGACACCCGGCAAGTCAACGAGCACCATTCTCTGGATTCCTGGACCCTTTACGCTTAAAGAGATGGTCTAACACAGAATAAAAGCACATGAATGATGAATGTCAAATTATTCAGGCAGATTCAAGTGCAAATGTTTTCATTAAAGCAGTGAAGAAAACAGGGGCTCACCTCAGGACTGACTGTCTGACCTTCCTTCACACTCTTCCTCATCCTAAGTTCGATCTCGTGCCTCAATGCTGCAAGCTAGAAAAAAAAAAAAAGAAACATAACATCAACTCAGTGACCTCACAGTCAAATATAGAGACTGACAAATTTATACTACATAATTTGAGTTAAGAAACTTACATCCTCCTCTTTCCCAAGGTCGAACTCACGAGTGCTGTCTTTGAACATTGCTACATGGTGAGGGCCTTCACTCAATGTCACCTACAGGTAAACACATCACAATTATTATAATAATTATTATATAATTATTATTCATGTGTTGTTTAACTACTGTCTGATGGCAGTTTGATTAATCAACCTTGACAGGAGATCTGGTCATCATTTCTCCAGAGCCTCTGGGGAAGATCCTAGCTTGAGCAATCATCTCCAACACACTGGTCTTTCCTGCACTCTGGTCTCCAACTACCACCACCTAGTGAAAAGAAGACAAAAGCTGGTTATGTCTGAACCATTAAGAGGTGTTCCAAATATAACCACATATTACATTGAAGGAAGAGGCAAAAAAAACACATAGGCTTATTTAAAGCACCCACCTAAACAACATTAAACTTTCACAAAAGTATATAAAAAATGTGATGCGATCTAGGAAAACCCAAAACCGTAACAAAAGTTATGGCTATAAGTTGGCTGATAACTGTGACTTTCAGGAATTGAATTTTGAGAAAAATGGGTTTAAAGTGAGACGGCCGGGTTTCACTTTCACTTCACGGGTTTAACGAGAGCTGTCTTTCAGGAGCGCTACATTGCATCATTACACAAACAGACTAACGTTACCTTGAAGAGGACAGTTTTCCGTTGTTTATCATGGGCATGGTTTCTGAACTTTTGATCACCCCTTGTATGTTTAGATAGCACGAATAGTGTACCTTGTAGTTTACATTTAGAAAAGCGGGTGCAGCGCAACTGTTCGCGCACCTGTGCATATAACAGACTGTCATCGGACTCCTCCTCTTTAGAAACTTCATCATCGGATCCGTCATCTCTGGATGTGAAATAGTCCATTATAACATTGTTTTAGGGCACTGACATAACCAAGATTGTGCAGACTGAGATGAGCAAGATCGTTTAAGTGAGCAGCTACTTCAGACTGTGTTGTTTTCTTCCGTTCTGCTATCTCACAATATAGAAAAAAATGTGTTCCGTAGTTTAGACAGGACTGGTGGGAAATGTGCTTTGATACACCTTTATCATAAATGTTACGTGGTTTATTTTGATAGGTTGACTGTTTTTGTGGTGTTAAGAGAAAGCACCTCCGCAGCACGTACAAGAGACAAAGACACACTCTTTTCTGCTTGCTGCAATAAATCGCTATTTTTCTGCACTAAACAAGTGAATTTTGCCAAGATATTTTCCGAGATAATTGACAAGATGTTATAGAATAATAATTTAATGAAAACCTAATTTTGACTAAAAAAAAATTGACATTCGACTTATTTTTTTTAATTCCTGAAAACGTGACATCCGACGGGTTTTCCCAGATCGCATCACAAATGGAAATAACGGAAACGGAAAAGAAGAATACTGACTCTTGGTAGATGATCTTGAGTATTGTAGTTGGAATCATAATCTGAGAGAATGTCCAGGACCTCAGAGTACAAATCAATCAAAGACTTCTGTACAATATCAAAAACAGGAGAAATGCATCAGTAAAACCCTGTGATCTCTTCTTTATGTACAGCAATGAAAAATAAGTGGTTTATTGCATGTATCACTTCTATGCATAATTGAAGAATGTTCAAATCTGACCTTGACTTTTCTTTGGTGAATACCCTTGTCATCCTTCTGCAACACCACTTTCCTCAGTTCCTTATTCTCCTTTTCCAGACGCTCCAGCATCCGTTGGTACTTTAACTGTATAAGCATGAGGGAAATAGATGATAAAATGTGTATAAATCGATTATGATGACAATAACTGAAAAGGCTACAAGGTTAAGTATGGAAAAACCAAGGCTTAAAATCAGAAATACATAGCTGTTAATACCTGTGTTCGAAGAAGTTCTTCCTGAAGCTGGTCAACTTTTTCTTTATCAGATGACTGAAAGCATAAGAAATAATGTAGCAGACTATGACCATGTTATTTCTTTTCAGGACAGCTGATGATCTTCCTAATATCCCCCTGTAAGAGCCACTGCACAAACAATCCACAACTCGTGCACTGAATTCCAGCAGGCATCCCAGCAGAGGAAAGGCAAGTTAATGCAAAGAGAAGAAATTTCCCTTCCAGGTTTTTCAAGCATTTAATTAATCATTTATTCTTAATACAAATCACCACACTTCGAAAAATGATTTGTAAAGGATGCATCAAGAGCACTGAATCATTTCTTGGCCTGCACCTGCAATGCAATCGTTGAGTACCAAATCACAGAAAAGCAGTGAATGATTTGAGGAAAGAAGGACACAAAGAAAAACATCAAACACACAAACACACATCTATATAAAAAGCAAGGGTGTGTGATTTGAAATGGTCTTTGTTTATTGCTAAATAAAACGTATTTTGCCTATATGCAGATGCAATTAGTTGTGGTGTTAGGCAGGTTATTTTTGCTGGCTAACAGCTGGAGCAAAGTGCATTGCACTCCATGTGGAAGGACAGCACGCCACTCCATGCAGTGAATATTAACTGTATACGTGGAACTGTGTAAATAAATGGGTTTGCATGAGCGATGCAGAATGGATCGAGTTTGGGCTTAGCACAAAAATTGTGAAATCATACAAGTTTCACTTATTCTGCTAGCAATAGGTGGAATGCAAATAAGATGTTTTTACTTTTACATAAGAAAATGTTTAGAGCAGGGGTCTTTTGAAAGCTGCTTGAATAAAACGTAGCATCTTACTGTAGTTAAATGGATAATAAATTGTTTCAAAGTCACGCAGAGTTTGATTGTTAAAAATCAAAAGAATTTAAAGTCTATGCCACATACCATGAGGTTCAAAAGTCTGAGACCACCCTAAAAATCTGTGATTTGGTCATTATAAGTTGCCGAAATATAAACCAAGAAATATTTCATACATAAAGATTTTGCACTATTTCTAGGTCACCAATAAAATGCGCAAATTTGTGATACTGATCATGTGAACCCATTTGTGCAAAAGATACGATTTCCTTCCACTGAAGCTCACAAAATGCTCTTTGGAACATTAACAAATGGGGGACATTTTGCCACACTAAGGCCACATACACACTACAGATCAAATCAGCTGCCAATTCTCCTTTTAGGGCATAATCCAGTTTTGTACACACACAATTCATTAGTTTACGGGAGTGACAACAGTATTCCACATCCGTATTGACTCCAGAAAAATGCAGGTTGTGAGAATGCAGTGTATACAGAACTAAATTCAAGTTATCTTTTCTGTATGTGTCGTGCGAGAAATCACTTTGATTCATTAGCGCTGCCAGATCTTGCTAGAAAAAACAACAAACGAGAGTAAGCACATAATAAACTCAAATCCAAATGTTTTATCTTGAAAGAAGCCACATAACCAAAATATAGCAACCTGAACCTGCCTACTTAACTCCATCAACTGGATCGCTTCATGAGCCGAGCCCAAATCAGCAAGTCCAAATACTCTTAATAAGCTTCGCTTATTGTAAGTGGACATGGCAACTCTTACTGAGCGAGCTCTGTGAAGCAGGCTTTAATACATAAAACACGACTGCTCTGCCGACATTGGTTTAGTTAAAATAGGCAAACCAAACATAATGAGTCTTTGGTCACTGTGATACTTTTGTTAAAAATACCAGACACCAAACACAAGATGAAAGAACATTTGAAAGATTTGGTTACCATAATGTATCACAATTATCACAAAATTATCAATTAGGGGATTCATTACCGTATTTAAATGCGGTTGTCACTCCTGAAACTTGTGTACATGGTCTAAGTTGTCACAACAGAAAAAAATCCATTAAAAAAACAATTACAGGCTTTTCAGAAATATCTAAACAGTAAAATAATACTGAAATACCCTTTAGCTGAGAACAATTTAATCTTTTTATAAAAATCTACCTATTGCAAAAGTACAATATAGCAATTTTAGTTTGGATGACAGAATTCAAAGTTATTCTAAAGGCAGTTTTTATTTATATGTTCAATGAGAAAAACAGCCTTTGTGATGATTTCCCCCCGATCTGCCACAGTTTAAAAGTTTATCTAGTGGTCTCAGACTTTGGACCCCAAGCTATGGGATGGAATAAGATCACAGTGATTTGAAAAAAATCACATAGCCATATAGATGCTCAGATCAAATTAATATACAAGTGCAGATTAAGCTCTTGCTTACGGATATGATCATTCCGAAAGACGGCTACATTGGAGTTGCAAATTACAAAACTCTTGGATGGGTGGAGCTACTCATCTGGCTTGTAACTAGAGTATATTAAAGCTGTAGTTCTCTCATATCAGTCGTTAATACCACCACCATTCATATTTTTTATATTCAGCTAATAAGAATTTGGGAAAAAATTATTACTAAGTGTTAAAAATTCATTATATGCTTTCAAAGGCATAAAACGGCAACAAAAGAATGGTGTGGGGCAGTCAAAGACTGGCATGAGGGCCACAGCGTCAGAGGGGTGGTGGGGGAGTGGACCTTCACCTTGCGTTTGGACTGCGAGGGGCTGGGGTTCGGGGCCGGGCTGGGACTGGGTTCACGCGGCGGAGGCGGAGCATTATTGGCTGCCGCCCGCCGCATCTCCTCCTCATGCTGCTGGATCTGCTGCTGAATGAGAACGAGCTCGCTGAGCAGCCCCTGCTGAGGGACGGCACAGTTACAGAGACGGGCAGTCAATCAACCTGCTTACCAATTAATAGGAGGACATAGCAGAGCTTTTGGGAAAGGTCTGCCTTAATTTAATAAACTGCTCTTGGTAATACAGTAGTTTAACTCAGTTATGATGAACCTAAAATCTTAAAGAGCACAAGAGACAAGCATAAGGGTTCTCTAAGCAAAAGGCAGGGGGAAGATCTGAACTGCGAAGATCAGAGGGAATTACAAATATTTATTCACACTAATAATGTTGAATCACATTCAAGACCTGCACTCACAGTCAGTATTGTCAAGCTGCTAAAACTGCAGTAAAGGCAATTCTAATAGTTTTTAATAGATGAACTAAGATCCCATAAAACTACTGCTATTAACGAAAGCGGGCATTTGAGGTACAATGAGCGATTTAGTTGCAGAGCAGTGCAAAGCCTGAAGCTGGAGAGAGCAAATATTACAAGACAGGTCTTTCAAAAACATGCTGCTTCTGTACATTGGTATTAATTTGATTTCATAATTTACGCACATTATATCAAACCATGATGCATTTATGATTCTTTGATGAACAGAAAGTTGAAAAGTAGAGTATTTGTTTGAAATTGGAATCTTTTGTAACATTATAAACATCTTTACTGTCATGTATAATCAATGTAATGCATCCTTGCTGAATAGAAGTTTAAAAAATCTTACTGATTTTTCTGAACAGTGCTGGGTAGATTACTTATAATCTGGAATCAGTAACGGATTACAATTTGTATGACAAAAATTGTAGTCAGTAACGTAATCCGGTACATTATACATTTTAGGTAATATAATCAGATTACTTTTAGATTACTTTTGATTTAACTCGTTTATAACATGGATTTAAATAGCATTATCTTGTACCATAATGATGTAAAAAATGCAAAGAGTAAGAAAACTTGTTCCATTCATTGTAATTTACAACATGAAGTGCATGAAACATTATATTACATAAAGGTTTACCAAACTAGGGTTCGTAAAGGAACTGCAGGGGGGTTGTGAGTTTAATGAAAAGCTGACAATTAATTAAATCATAAAAAATAAAAATAAATCATTTTAAAACAAACTCTTCACTCGGCGGCCATATCTGCAATGCCTCCGAGCAGCTCATACAAGACCAAGGGGAATCCTGAAATCTCAAAAACTGCTTGCTGAACTCACAATTAAATTACATGTCAAATAAGCAACAAAAATCTGAAATTAATTGCCCCATGAATGTTGTTTCTTATGCTCAAATAGCGTTTAAAAAGCTTATTTGTCATGCTATGCGCATGCAGAGTCATAACGTGCTTATACTGCGCATGTGCATCAAGTTAGGTTTCTATGGGAAATTTGGCTCTTTCATTTAGAAGCTGGGACTATTCCTCCACATTGTGCATTGCAGTTTCTCCCATTCATAAGTAAAGGAGTGAACAGTCTTTGTATTTCTATAGTCTTTGTTTTAAATAAAACTTACTAAAAAAGATGAAATATTTTTATTTACCTGCATGCCATGTGATCATTACTCAACATCAAAGAAACCGTGAACATGCATGCAAATGTGATACTTAATTACTGAAATATTTATTTTAAAATCTGAGGGGTACTTAAAGCAAATATATTTGGTGAATAAGGTTTAGATGACAAAGTTCTGGAATGCCTGCATTACATGTAACTAAGAAATAACGTGAACATGTGTATTTTGATTAGTTATAATTAATAATACATGGTTAAAAAAAAAACCTACAGAGTAATAATTCAAAGAAAAATGAATGTGTTCATCAATAGTTGATGCAATGTTGAAACCCTTCTTAAAGGTCCCATGCCATGAAAATTTCACTTTATGAGGTATTTTAACATTAATATGAGCTCCCCTAGCCTGCCTATGGTCCCCCAGTGGCTAGAAATGGCGATAGGTGTAAACCAAGCCCTGGGTATCCTGCTTCACATTTGAGAAAATGAAAGCTCAGGTGGCCCAATCTGGAATCTTCCCTTTATGTCGTCATACGGGGAAAGGTTACCTCCCCTTTCTCTGCTTTGCCCACCCATGAGAAAATGAGCTACTACCGTGCGAGGCGAGCGCAATATTTTTTCTTTCCTCGAGAGACACCATGGCTTGCAAACGAGCGAAGCATGACAGTTGCTCAGTGTTTGGATGTACAAATGAACACCGAAGTATTTTTTTAGCTCCTTCATCCGAGCCTATGGCTAGCATTAGCTACATGATAATAACTGTAACAGCATACATAAACAAACCAACTAAAGTACCGTATCCAGACACAATATTTTAAACTAACCATTCAGAGACATCCTGCTGTAGTCGCTGAGTTGTAACTTCTTCATCCGGTGCTTCTGCATCCGGATCAGATTCTGGGTCAAACTGAAAACCTTGAAGGACTGTGTGTCTATGAGCCATTGCGATACATCCACTGTCAACATTAGCGCATGGTAGCGCAAGCTGGTTAAGGCCACACACCTACCCTCCACCTTGCCCCGCCTCTCTCCTCCTCATTAGCATTTAAAGCTACAGACACAGAAAGGGCACGTCCTAAGGAAAGCTCATTGTGGGACTGGCTCGTAGCGGCTGAAATTCTGCACCAAGGCTGAATTTCAGGAAAGAGACATCAGATACAGTACTAGGGACCACTTAGGCCTATATAAAAGCATCCAAAAAGCAGCATGTCATGGGACCTTTAAAGCTGAAATGATTTTTGTAAATCCAACAGTCAAATGCTGATCTTCGTGTGAATGTCCACAAAACTGGACTATATATACATATATTATATGTATATAATCAGTAGGCTATTTTAGAAAGGAAAATTTAAAAGATGAAAAGAGAAATTAGGGAGAATCAATGAATTATGAATAATTTATAGCTATTGTGTGAATAATATGTAATCATGTAATCCATAAAAAAGTAACTGTAGTCTGATTATGAGTATTTTAAAATGTAACTTTCTCTAATTACAAGTACTTAATTTTTGGAATCTGATTACGTAATCCAGATTACATGTAGTCAGTTACTACCCAGCTCTGTGTACATGCTTAGAATGGTATCATTATTGCTAAAACCTTTTATGTTAAAAACATTTTATGGTCTAGATCTTCTTTTATGCTAATATAATATAATGTAATATAATAATAAATGCTAATAAATTTGCAAATATGAAAAACTTCAACTAGTGCTACTTTAAACTGAAAAGTGTTTAGTTTCACTGCAGATAATGAGGGATTTATGAGTGAGGAAACAGGAAATGAGGGGGGAAAACAACAAAAAACAAAACTGACATCAAACATTAAAATATCAAGGAGTGAATTGCTCTCAAAAAAGCAATATTTTTAGAGAAAGTGTAATGATCATGACAGACAATCACTGAAAAGACAGAAATTAATCTCCTGCAACAAGAGTTTTTAATGCAGTTGCAGGACAAAATATGCAGACCTACTGCTGGGATACAGACATATCTCTAATAGCCTTGATGCTCATCTGTCATTGGTTCATCATGTAAAAGGAGAAAAAGAGACATCTGCCCTATAGTGTACACTGAGAGAAACATTCCTTTCAAATAACATGAATACATCCAAAAGAGGCAAAATATCAATAGCAAAGTGCAGACTGCAGAACTGCTCAAAAATAATAATAAACAACAAAAAACACACACACACTACACTATATGAACAAAATTTTCTGTTCCAGTATGATAGTCCACATACATTTTGGCCAAGCGTATGTTCATTTGTTATGGTGGAGGCAGCTTAATAAAGCAGCTTCACTTCAGCATTAGCCAGTTGCAACAAGCTACTAAAACAGTGTCCATATTTAATAGGACTACAAAAGTGCACAATAGCCATTGACCAATGGTGTCTATGTCTTGCAGTAAATTTTCAAAACAAATGGCAAATGCACAGCGGTTAGCAACTTAGTTAATGCTGAAAAAAGCCCAAGCAACACAGCTAAGCAGAAAAAGCAGGTAAAGAAACTTAAGCTGTTTCAATTATTATACAGAGTCATTTACCTTCTTAAACTGTTTATCGCTGCTGTCAGACATGGCTGCAGATGGTGGGATATCTGTTGCTCTCAGGGTTGATTCACCCGTGGTTTCTGGGGAAGAAAAAAAAAAAAAACATGCAAATGCAAATTGTTTTTCCCCTTCTTGAAATACACATTTAGCATTTAGATTTTACACATTTAGAAAAAAAGAATTTCATGTCAAGTGACAATAAAAATTTGCATGCAAAAGTGTATTATTAGCTTGCATTTTAAAGTAATTACATTATGTGACCATATCCCAAAGAGACTCAAAGGTTTGAAAAGTGAATAGCGCAAATGTGCTTGATAAATAGTTTGTATATATAGGCACACTTT
This sequence comes from Acrossocheilus fasciatus, assembly GCA_036784905.1. Lineage (NCBI taxonomy): Eukaryota > Metazoa > Chordata > Actinopteri > Cypriniformes > Cyprinidae > Acrossocheilus > Acrossocheilus fasciatus. Next base: position 22,163,233 of record CM071943.1, read on the forward strand.
TAGAAGACCATATAATAGAACATAATTTCATACTTTTATAGTGTGGTGATAAGAAAATATGTGCAATTTGTTATAGAAAACATGAACATTATATAAAATGCAGGTCTAAACAATCACTCCTTGCCTAAACTGATACGAAGAAAATCAGATTAGATATTCAGTAAGTGTACTTTTCAAAACTCTTGAGCTGTAAGAACTTCAAACATATAGGATAAATTAGTCATGACGATGGAAAGAGAGAAAGAGGCAAACACAGGGAATGGCCCACAAAATCTTAAGAGAAGAGAAGGTGAAGTCAAGGGACCAAGTGGCAAGACAATTAAAATCAGTGAAATCACACATTTACAGATGCTGTTAGTGTCTGGAACTGCATCTGTAACTGACCCATGTTAACTGAATGCTTTAGCATCCAATTTAATCTTGGCTAAATTATAATAAGTCAAACTAATTAACACTTGAGTCTTTGTAATCTAAACTAAATATACACTAGAATTAAAAAGTTTGTGGTCCGTAAGATTTTTTTTTTTTTTTATTAATACATTTAATCAGCAAAGATGTATTAAATTGATCATAAGTGACAGTAGGCACATTTACATTGTTACGAAAAAAATGTCCTTTGAACTTTTTATTCATCAAAAAATAACAAATATTAAGCAGCACAAAGAAATGTTCCTTGGGCACCAAATTAGCATATCATAATGACTGAAGGATCACATGACAATGAAAACTTACCGACCCCAAACTTTTGAAAGCTAATGTAAACAGCAACGCAACACTGTAACGCAACTGCAACAGCAGGCTCAATTTATGACTTTCAAATTGACTTTCTGTGACAAAGTAGCAGCGAACTAATAACATTATTATGATATTTTAGAGATTATTTCCTTTGATAAGGGGTTTTGCTGGTCCATCCTTAGAGGCGCACACCCCATCAACTTAAATCCATTTTACGTCAGTGCAGCAGCGCAGGAGGAATCAGGGCACGCCAAGTGAGGCGTTTACACACCTAATAACAGACGCAGACCAGAAGCTCCATTGACTTCACTACCCAAACCTGTGAAGAACGTGAAGGGAGGGAGAGGAGGAGGGAGGAACAAGAGGAACAAATGAAATGAAAATAAAATAAAGTCTGTAGAAAAAAGTGTGAAGAGCTCATTCCATTGCACACTGGATTGGGTTTCTAACAGTGAGCAGTGTCAGCACTGTGTATGCTGAAAAATGTTAATGCAAACAAATAACTTCGACTGATGTTAATAATATTAAATAATATTATCATTAGGAGGATGCTGATTATGCATATGTGAAAGTGATTATAAGCAGTGCACAGATGTTTTAAAACAGAATGTACAGAATATTCTAATTCATTCAGGTGACAAATCACAAGACCCCAAGGTTAGATTTAGTACCTCTCAGCTTTAAAAATCTTAACATTCACACACACATTCAAATATCATTGCAGTGCATTAAGTTTTTTTTTTGTTTGGAAATCAAAACATAGATGATGCACATCAAACTAAAGAGAAAAACAGACACACACTGACTTTAAACTGAATACATAAAGAGAGTTTGGTTATATAGCCCCAAAAGGTTTTTTTTTTGTTGTTGTTGTTTTTGTTTTTTCACCAAATATTGAAAAATTTACACAACCATTCAAAAGTTTAAGGTCGGTAAAATTAGTTCATGTTTTTGAAAAAACTCCCTTATTCTCACCAAGACTAAACAGCAAAAAATTTTACAATTGCAAAATATTATTACAATTTAAAATAAACTATGATATGAAAACTATGATACATTTTTTCAGGATTCCTTGATAAATAAAAAAGCTTGTAATTGTAACATTATAAATGCCTTTAATGACACTTTTGATCAATTTAATGCAACTTCGCTGAATAAAAGCAATAATTTCTTTTTTTGTTTGTTTTTACTGACCAAAACCGTTTGAACAGCAATATATATTTTTAATGAATCATTCCATTTTTATTTAACAGAATTGTTACCCTGTATTCAATTTGTGTCCATCATGAGGTGCGTTTAAAGGACATTGCTTACCACTGGAGAGGAGGCTCTTCAGGAAGGTGAAGTTCTCTCCGATCTTTTCCATATCAGGTAATAGTTTGGCTATCTCTTCTAATTCAGGCAAAGCGCTGGCTATCTTGTCTTTATTCGGGGACACAGAAATAACATTCACAGCATACAGTCAGAAAGTCAACACCGCCAAATAATTTGCAACTGCAGCATATGCATATGTTAAACAGGTTTGATCAGAATATGATTCTACAAATTACTTACCTAAATCAATACTTTCACTCAGCTCCCAAACGAAGTCTGGCACAATCCATGTGTATTGGCTCATATCAGGAAACATATCTTTCCATTCATCGTAAGTCTGGAAGCAAACATAACAGACAGGCTACATTGACTAGTGATTCACTACTAAATATTTTACCTGATACCAACAGTCAATAGTATTTTCCTGTTTACAACTGATTTGATGGCTGATCCTATAAAAACATCAGACAAATAGCAAACTCAGAGTACTGAAATTCAGATCGAACCTTATTGTGGACTCTGAATTTGCAAGTAAAATGACCTTGAGTCAGTCATTTCATATGCACAACACATTTCAAACATACCTTTTTTGCTGTGTATCCACCTCCAACTGCTGAGCCCAGCAAGATGTACCTCAGCTTCAGCAGTCTGGCAGCAAGACGGGCCACCCAGAAGGACCGGTGCTGTTGATAGCCGTGGCCTCCTGATCGGGATTTGGGAGGACGCATGGGGAGCCTGGAGAGAGATGTGTAATGGCGGGCAGCTAAGCAGTGAGGTGGTCTTTGTGGATTGTTGTTAGCAGAGTAGCGGTGATGGATGGCACGGGAGAGCGGGTGCAGTTTCTGCAGCGGAATTCTGAACTTCACCCCCATTCTGGAGGGAAGCAGATTCTTGCAGGCAACGCTGAGGAGAGAAGGACAATGTGATCACTTTGTCACATTTACACATTTCTGAGTCACACATATACACATATATATATATATATACATATATATATATATATATATAATACTTGAAGAATGTAGCCTTTATAGTTGAAATGCATGGCTCAAGAGTTCAGATGGCTTGGTGGCCTGAAGCTCATTTGAAAGTGTTTTGAGCTAGTACAGAGAACTCACAGAAATCAATCGTTTACTATCAAAAGGGTGTCAATTTATAGATGTTATGAATTAGCATTAAGGTTTTTGTAAATAAAACTTGAAAATATATATTTAGTGAAAACTATGTATCTATTTGTGACACAATAATGTAAAAAATACTGTTAAAAAACTATTTAAAATAGCAAAAATATTGCCAGGTCTCCTGCTTTCTCTCAGACACAAGCTGCATGCAAAACCACAACATGTATGACAAATAAAGTCCCAATGTTGACAACTGTAACGCATTTTAAGCCTTGCAAAATTAAAATTTTTTATTTTTTTTGACTTGTGATTGCTGGAGTTAGAACAAAAGTAGTTCACGTGGTACGACGTTGTTTACGAATACAAGAGTAAATTTATAGCTGTTATGGAGTAACATCAGAGTTTTCTGTAAATAAAACAATGTAAACATGTAATGAAAAAATATCAACCTATTTCTGACATATAAGAATATAAAACATACTATTAAAAGCTATTCAAAAATCAGAAAATGTTGTCAGGTTTCTGACAGACGCACGCTGCATGCAAAACCAAACGTGCTGGCATATGACACAAGGTCCCAGTTTTGACAGCTATGTTAACAGACCACCAAATGCCTGAAAAAGTCATCTTAAGTAATTATAAATACATTTTTACGCAATAACGCGAATAAAAGAACTAGTTCGTGGTTCCTAAAGCAGTTTTCCAATAGCTAGAGCGTTAACATGGGGGAAAGAATACGTCAAATCAGACCGCTATTAATACTATATTGATAAGAGCATTCATATGATATCAATGTAGAAATTTTGTTAAAAACCTAGTTGGTGCAAAAGTGATATCAGTTGTGAAAAGTGGGTCGGTGTTTTGGGTGGCGTCTATATCATTCAGTAGTGTAGCCTGTCAGTGTCATTTACGAAACGATATCAGCTAACAATAGTCATTAAGAACTAATCCTCACAGTTCACATGTATAAATATAGATTAGTGTATGTATATCAGAGATGTGATAAGCCATGTTATATTGATACATCAAATCACCCAGTCAACTGTATCTATCTGCGTTAAATTCATTAGCTGCTGCAAACGTGCCGCTTTACTTACCAGGTAACTACACTTCCGGCTCGTAACATCCTGCTATTAGCAACTAATGGCAAATATAGGTGTCTATCAGATCGCTTTCCGATATAAAATTTAATTCATCTTTCCAAATGGGGCACTTAGGTTAGCTGCGTGGCTAACAAGGGCATACAAGCAGGCGATCACCAGTGTCAAGCGCTGCTCGAGTGGAAAGTAGTTCCTGGTCCACAGCGTGACGTCATGTTGTCAAAATAAAAGTAAAAAAAACAAAGAGTCACAAGGACTTTTAACTGCGTCATTATACTGGTCTATCAATCTATTTTTATAAAATGAAATTAAACTTTTTCTGGCAGTAACCGTGTATTATTAATTTCTTTGACTATATTTGAAGTGTTTCTTGCTGAGACTTCCCATACTATAAAATATCTTAAACAAGAATTAGAATAACACATACCTTAAGGGCTATTATTGTCTTATCTCTCTTACTAATTGAGGTGTACTTTTTTTACATGTTTGTATTTAAAGTTTTCCTTTTTGTTTTATGACGCAATTCACTGCAGTGTAGTTTATTTGCAATTGAAAAGTGAAAGAGAAACTAAAAAAAAATAAAAATCTAGGCTTAGTTTACTTCATGTTGATGTTCTCTGTTTACAGAATTGTAACACTTTATTTATTATGTATTTATTTGACTGACTTATTTTTATTTATATATGCAATATAATTTTTAAATATATATATGTATATTATTTATTTATTTATTTATTTATTTATTTATTTATTTATTTATTTATTTATTTATTTATTTTGCTACAGTGAGCTCAGAAAAGATAAAACACCACCAAAAATCAATGATTTATAAATTACATTACAATCTCACAAATAAAGTAGCTTTGAGTAGCAGTCAGATATTTGACTATAATATGATTTCATCACAGTAAATAGACATGGCATTTCCTAAATGTCTGCTCCTTAGTTTTAAATTAAGCATTCTTTATTTATTTAAATCTTTGCCTATTAAGAGGGTAATGAAACTTACAAAGGTCAAAAATAAAGTAGGATATTATGAGACTCAATCAAGTCCAATTAGTAGGTATTAGGCAATCCTTTTGAGATTACTTGGATAAGAATAAGATATAGTTCTATTCATGATTGCAGCACAAATATATTCCACTAGAGGGACAAATGTGACAGTGTACAGCATGGATAGACGCTATTGACCGACAGGCTTTAACCTTTATATATGTAACTTAAGATTTACCAAAATGACTTTAGAATTAAAACTTCAGTCATTCTCACTGGTGACGGTAAGCTGAAGAAGGAATATTATTTTCTGTAATGAATGTCCCTTGTCAAGTGAACAAAGCCTGTACTGAGTGTGTTATCTTCCTCTTTTGAGTGTCTTCAGTTGGCAAGGTCAAATTTTATTAAACTGGTGGTGCTCTTTGTTCTGGTTCTAGACTATGAATAGTGTATAGACAAGTTTTTCAAGCCCATTGCAAGTGCTTATCATGTAACCTCTTTGGATGATGCCACAATATTGAAATATTGTAGACTGCCTATTGGGCATGAAAGTGGAAAAAAAGTGTTCACTCAGAAATTGCTGGTATATGAAGCACACACATATACGTAGATTTTAGTTTATATTATAGGCTTCTCATAGATATGTTGATTAAAATACAAGTTTGAGTTGAAATTTCCAAAAATCAGATTTCAAAACAGTGTGCATGTGTTCAGTAGTCAAAAAAGTCTGCTACACTGTATCTAGGCGCTCTGGTTGACACATGATGTAAAATGTCAATTGAATGCACACTGCCATAGCAAGTTTAGATCAATCATAGCTCTTAGCTAGAACACGAGACATGATCAATTTGTGTTTGTGCTAGTAACGCAGTTATGAGACAGGAACAAGGCTGCTGTCTCCCTGTATACGTTCAGCCTAGAAAAATGTCAGGGTCTCTTCCCTCATCTTTCAGCAAAACTAGGTTAAGGCCCTTCAAAACTCAGAAACTGATGCACACACTGAAAATATATTCATATTACATACTCCATTGCTCCTATGTTAGACGCCTTGAGGACAGTAGTTATCCTCATAAGACACTCTCGCTTTCTCCTCGGCGTGGTAAACTGTGTCACAAGATCTTCTAAGGCCTAATAAACACTCTCAGGCCATGTACACACAACAGCTAGCCTAAATCTAGTTCTGTACAGACAGAGCATAAACTACTAGTGTAAACTAGTATTGTTACTTGAAATTTCAGGATTGACTCCTGTATTCCATACAAAGAAAGGAGTTCATTCCCACATATAAATGCTGTTGTCATCAAAACCTCAGAGTGTATATGTGACCTCCTCTAGAGAAAATTACTTATACTTCACATATGATTAAACACAACCAGGATTGGCTCCAATTTTAGAAGCACTCTGTCCTTTTTGGACCTTAAGTTCATTATTCAGAACAAATATTGTCCTCTCTGCTTTTTTTTTTTTTTAGATGGGTGAATATGGGACTAAGACTATTTTAGTGTAAGAAAACACCTGAAATAGAACCACAAACAGAGGGGCCTTTATATGGTCAAATAAATCAGTTGCTTCATGCAAGTTTGCACTAAAACTGGGAACAAGACTGTTTTAATAATATACAGTAGTCATCCAAGTTTAATTGCTCTTTTTGACAAGTAGTAGTTTTATTCAGTCACGCTCAACTCAACCCTGAAAGGTCTCTTTTACTTGTTATCCACATAAAACATGATTCATCAGCTTGAAACCCTTGAGAGTGTTATAATCTAAAATATGTGAATACCTGCATAGGATAGCAGAATACTAAGATCAAGATCCTTGAATAGCTAAAGAGATGGTCATATAGATTTCTTTGATTAGAAGCCACTTGTGTTGTTGTATGTTAAGGACACAATCATCAAGGGTGGGGCTAGTCTAAAACCATTTACCTGAAGGTGAGAACAGGTCTTTCTGACACAATCACAATACTTGCAACACCTGAGAGCACACATATTGTTTATTTTTAATTACCTTTATTGGATAAGGTGCTACAATGTTTCTTTTTTTTAGTTGTTGTTGTTGTTGTTTTTTCACATTCTAGTACTTCTGTTAGAAACAATCTATCGAAGAACATAATATTTACAGTAATTTCTTAGTTTTGGGCTGATGTTAAATTATGAAATTATCTTCAGTTCTTTTTTATACTGTAATTTTATTCGTATTATTCGTATTGTATATACTTAAATATCCATTTCTGTTCAAAGATTCTATCACTTATGTCACTTATGTTCTTTTTCTTTCTTTCTTTTTAGGAAATTAATATTTTTATTTAGCAATAATGCATTAAATTGTTACAGTAAAGACGTTTGCATTGTTACAAAACATATAGATTAAGCTGCACAACTGTTTTCAACACTGATAATAATTGAAAATGTTTCTTAAGCACCAAATCAACATATTAGAATGTTGACACTGAAGACTGGAGTAAAGGCTGCTGAAAATTGTGTGTGTGTGTGTGTGTGTGTGTGTGTGTGTGTGTGTGTGTGTGTGTGTGTGTGTGTGTGTGTGTGTGTGTGTGTGTGTGTGTGTGTGTGTGTGTGTGTGTGTGTGTGTGTGTGTGTGTGTGTGTGTGTGTGTGTGTGTGTGCTATTTCACTCTATTTTTACTCAAATTAATCATTTTTTACCTTGTCCCAGAATTTTCCATCATAGCCATCATAAAAATATTAAACACTTTTGAATTTGTGTGTATTTATACATAAAATGCTAGCAATGAAAATGGCCTTTACCTTAGACGAAGGAATTCAAAAAAAAAAAAAAAAAAAAAAAAAAACGTTATTTGACGTGGTAGAAAATACACTATGGTGGGAGTTTTCTGGGGGGTTTTTTTGTTGTTGTTGTTGTTGTTTTTCTGGAAAAAAGAAAGAATTTTCCTGTGTACAATGTTAGAATCCAAAGGTGCACCCATATGTGCATTCAGCAGATCTGTTTCAGTCATGACTAATGCAGGTAATATTTCTTTAGTGAGCACAAGGAATAAAATAAATACATAGGCATATTGTGACATTCACACAACACCACCACCCTTCTGATTAAGGACAAGGATCAAACAGACATGGCCACACGTGTTGTGTATCATCAGTGTCTCTGGCCTCTCATACTGTACGCTCTGCTGCCCCAGAGTCCAGCGGTGGGAACAACTGGAGCAGGACAGTAGACGAGGCTTGGGGGTGGTTGCTGTGTGCCCCAGATTGCTTCTTCCTGAAGGGGAGGGGGTTTATCATATTCTAAAATGGGGTCAGCTGAAAATACATGGGCTACTGAACGTGCAGCTGCAACATTTAGAATGTGAGGCTAATTTGTGAATGGCTAAATGTGGTGCATTTTGCAAATATATGGTGAAGCATACATAATCGCTTATGATTAATCCATATTTAGGAATCATTATGTATTAAAAGGATAGTTCACCCAAAAATAAAATGTTGTTGTTGTTTACTCACCCTTGTTTTGTTCTAAACCTCTACGCATTTCTTCTGTACACAAAAGATATTTTTAAAAAATCAATGAAAGTCAATGGGGTCCAACGCTGTTCAAAATATCTTCATAACACTTTGGTTAAAGCCTATATATATATATATATATATATATATATATATATATATATATATATATATATATATATATATATATATATATATATATATATATATATATATATATATATATAATGCCTTATAAAAGTGTTTTAATGCAATGTAATGCACCTTATAATGCATTGTATGATATTACAAATCATTGTAGCCGCAGTTCTAATAATAATAATACTTACAGTACCTATTAGCTTTAGAAACGATAATGCATTAAAAGCATGACATATAATGCATTAAAAACAAACAATTTCAGATATAACAAGGAATCTTCAAATATTACAATGCATTTCAACTTTGGTTACAGTTATTTATGAAAAGATATAATATACATTATATACAGTATATACCTATATAATTATTTATAAAGGCTTCAACTGTTACCCAACTGATATTACTGCCCTAGTGGTTATACTACAAAGCATTTGTCATGATTAGAACAAAGTCTAGCCATTGCATTCGATAGATGCCTTCTGCATTGATTAACAGTCTTACTTTACTCATTGTCAGGCAGTATTGAAGCATAAATACATGATCACACTGACTCTCTAACACATACTGGTTCTCGCCTGCAGCAGTCCATAATTATTGACAGGTTTGATGTGCTCAGTGAGTGGAAAGTATGGGAGCATTGGAGTTGCACAGAGTGTGTGACCAACTCCCACCCTCCCTTCCACCCCCAGGCCCATTGCTCTGTAATGGAAAGATTAAAAGCAGAGCACCAACCCAAAAACACCATCCTCTCCCTCTCTCTCTCTGTCCCTCTCTCACTCTTATTGTCTATCTAGCTCGCCCTCTCCCTCCTATACCTCTCTCCCGCCTCTATACTATATTCCCCTCCCTCTCTCATGTTAAATAGATTACAGGGGATTCACTTATTTAAAGACTTTGACAAAAGCTGTGTGTGCATATTTTTGGGTCGGCTTAGAGCAATTAAACCCACTCATTGTGAGCACCTAACTGGAGGAATCTAATTACAACCTACCACCAAGCCAAGCCCAGCCCATCCTACACAGTCTGGAGTCTGGAGTCTGGACCTCACATTGCCTTCCACGAAAGAGTTCCTCAGAAGCTCCAGGACAACATCAGTAGCAGCAGCAGCAGCAGCCTCGTCTGACCCAGCTGGATCATCGTTTGCCGGCTGCAGCCTGGTGCGTTTTTTCTTTGCAGGAGACAGGAGCCTCACTGAGAGCTCCACACACCGGTTCCCAAGCTGTCTCTTCGGCTGCTTCCCGCGATTATTATGGACAATGACGAGGATGATGATGGGAACTTCACCAAGTGGATGAGCAGTTACTGGGGGCATGGGGCTGGGGAGGACCATGCCAAAGATAGGAAGAGGAGTTTTAGGAGGCCCTCGCGCAACAAAGCTGACCGCCGTGCCTCTTTGCCCTGCATGGTAAGGTAGTGATCGCACGTGTGGAATTAAGAGAGTGGGAATGATCAGAAATGCAATATGTAACTTTACGATACAAAACAAAACCCAGATTGGATTAAACAGTAAGAGTCTCCTGTTAAAAAATTGATAGTTCCTCCTGATTAGACAAACTATATTCAAAGTCATTGTAAAATGAGCCAACAGTTCAGATAATATAATATAATATAATATTCAAAAATTATCATTAACTATAAATATATTATAATTATAAATGTATAATATGATATAAAATATTACATAAATGTTACATATGTCATTTAAAATCATTTTAAATATTAAATTTAAATATTTTTTTAATTTATAATATTAAAAATATTAAATGCTATTTTATATTGATTAAAATTATTCAACTTAAAATTCTGATTTGACAATCAATGTTCAAAGTCATTGTGAAATGAGCCAAGCCAACAACTATAGTACATTGGCAGAAAGTATTTCTTGGCAGAAATATTGCCTTACATAACATAACATAACATAACATAACATAACATAACATAACATAACATAACATAACATAACATAACATAACATAACATAACATAACATAACATAACATAACATAATATAATTAGTGCTGTCAAACAATTGATCGTGATTAATCGCATCCTAAATAAAAGTTTATATGTGTGTGTACTGAGTATATTTATGTACATATAAATACACACACATACAGTATATACTTTGAAAATATTTACATATATTTAAATGTATATGTTTATATTCATATCATTTATATTATATAATATACATATCATATTTTTCTTAAATATATACATGCATGTGTGCATATTTATATACACATAATAAATATACACAGTACACACATATATTATGTACACAAAAACTTGCTTTGGATGCGATTAATCACGATGAATCGTTTGACAGCACTATATGTAATATAATATAATAATATTATAAAATAATATAAAAGAACCAAAACTCAAAACGACACTGACTAAGCAAATAAATACAGTAAACAATAGGATAAAAATGACCGCTTCACATCATGGCTGCCTCACCACCTAAGATGAGCATTATCGTCTAATAATTCAATGGCCTATCGTCAATTATTCATTACATATAATATTCAGCAATGATCATAAACTATAAATATATGCTAATTATAAATGTATGATATCAAATAATGATTTTATAATTATTTATAATAATTAAATATAGTCTTTGTATTGTTTAAAATTATTCAATTTAAAATTCTGATTTGATGGGCCATTTTTTAAAGAATATTTAAACTATATTGCTTTATAATATAATATAATATAATGATAATAAACTATAAATATATTTCAATTATAAATGTATAATATATAACTATATATAAACATCTCATTATTAAACTTAAAATTCTGATATGATGAGCCATGATCAAAATAATTGTAAAAAGAGCCAATTAACTATGTCATTTGGTAGAAATTTTGTTTTATTTTATTTTATTTTATTATTTTATTTTATTTTATTTTATTTTATTTTATTTTATTTTATTTTATTTTATTTTATTTTATTTTATTTTATTTTATTTTATTTTATTTTATAAATGCTGCAAAATATATAATAAATGTAATATAATATTCATAAATTATCATAACCGAAGTATATTGACAATATAATCAAATTAATTTAAATATAAAATAGAAATTTAATATTATTTATAATAATTTAAATAATTTCTATATAGTTTCAAATTATAAATTAGAATTACCTTATAAATTATAAATAATTTTCATAATTATTAACAATAGATTCAATTGTTTATTAAGTATTGGTGTCTGTTATTATAGTACCATTGCTGCCATTTTTTTTTAAAGGAATAAGATATTTTACCATAAGAAATAGGAATTTATCAATAAGAACATACTTCACTGTGGTAAAGTATGACACAGCCTTACACCATATTTCTTTAATGCATCTGGGAGCCAGCTATAATCCATCGACAATGTCCAGTCTAGAAGCCCAGCAGGGGTCTATTACTGTGTGTTTATGCCTTAAGGCATGATTTTTGCTGTGTCTGATATGCAGCCTGAGCTGATCTTGCAAAGCTGGGTAACACATTACATAATGGGTTTTGGAAGACAACCTCTATAAAAACAGGAAAGTGTGCTCTGGTTAGCAGTAGTGACCCAGCAGCAATTTGTTCTCTTCCCCCTCACATCAGTGCTTCACGTGCTCTTTCTCACGGCTCGCAAACCCCTTATATACACATGCTTCACAGAATCAGGACTGTTTATAGCAGAAAGACAAGAGAGAAGAATGTCCAAAAAATGATGGATGCCTGGTTACTGCTAATTTAAAATAATTAAAAAAATGGATGTAGTATATAAAAGCAACAATACAACAACGTACAAAACAATATGCATGTGCAGGGGAGCTTGTAGATTTAAATCAGAGCTGATTATTTAAGTTGAATATTCTTCATGCATTCCATTTACAAGCAGTTAGCTTTAGATAATCCCAATTTACATTAAAAAATTCAAATAAACATTTGATAAAATTTCAGTAACTTTAGTTACAAACGAAATGAGAGGCTGACTGTTATTTTCCTGCACTTTGTGCTAAGCATGATTTGTCATGTCATACTTTTTACTGATTCTAGCTTAGGTTATCAACTGTGTGTGTGTGTGTGTGTGTGTGTGTGTGTGTGTGTGTGTGTGTGTGTGTGTGTGTGTGTGTGTGTGTGTGTGTGTGTGTGTGTGTGTGTGTGTGTGTGTGTGTGTGTGTGTGTGTGTGTGTGTGTGCGTGCGTGCGTGCGTGTGTGCGTGCGTGTGTGTAAACTGGGATTATTTAAAGCTAACTGCATGTGTTAAAAAACACTAAGTAAATATAATTAATACACTATACATATTGTATATCTACAGTAGATTAAATGAATTACAGTGATAATATCTTGAAAACAAAACGAAAACGAAAATCATCAAAATTCTTATACACATTTACCACTTGCTTTATACTGTATGTCACAGTATCTGTTTGTTTTGTTGCTTCAATCTTTTTATTCATTATGCTCAGATCTGATTGTAATGCGATTAATGTAAAGAGTGCTATTCCAAAAGCAACAACCTAAGGTGGCTTTGCATGATTTTACATGCACAGAATCTGACTAAAGTGGAGCAGAAAATGGAAATTTCTGTGGGAATTCAATCATTCATTCATTTATTTACTTACTTGCGTATCTATTTGTGTGGATAAGTGATTTTCAGCATTCCATAGTGGCATGGTGGCATATTAAATAGGTTAATACTTTTTCTCAGGTTGTTTTTCTCTGGCAGTTCTCTGCAAGCAGCAGATAAGTGCATATTTGAACTATGTTGCATTAGGTCAGGAAACTAGTTTTTGCAATGCATACATGCTGAGTATGTCTTGGGGAAAGTAATGTAGCTATTTGTAAACAGGGTAATCCAGCCCAAGCAGCAATACGTCAAGGTTAATAGGTGAAGCTCCTATTATTAGCTTGACTTCAAGTGAAACGCTTACACAAGTCATTATGGGGTGCCCAAGAATAATTAGCCTATTTTGACTCTTGCCACGGCAGAGCTTACAGACTATTATGTCTATTTACTGCAATTACGTGCAAAATGATTATACAAGTTTCTTATACGGGTGTTTATATTAAGCCTTACAATACTAACTTTATCATAGGAAATCATTACTGCTAACCCATTTATGACATTCAGCTCAATATAAAATACTATACTTCAAAATGTACAAACAGTCAATAATCATTAATGAAATTCAATTTAATGTTTCTGATTATTTAAATATGATTAACATTATTATGAATGTAGCTTGTATGTAGCTTATCATATGTTTCTGTCATTGTCTTTCTCCCTCTCTTTCTGTCTTGGTTTCTGTATTGAAAAGTCTCAGCTGGAAGCCATGCAGGTGAATCATTTCCATGCTAACAGCATGGCCCCTGTCCCTGTCCACCTAAAGGGTCGTGAAGAGAAGGAAGTGCACTCTCATCCTCGTGCCCGCCGTGTGTCTTCAGACGAAAACAGCCGAACCAAAGTGGGGGGACCTGAATGTCACATCAGCACCATTCCAGAGCTCACTGAATACTTAGAGAAGAGGCTGCGTTTCAATAACCAGAAGGTGATATTAGTGGTGGGTGAGGGACCAAATGATATCATGCCACATACAGTAGGCCAAAAAAGTCATACTTCAAAATGTCCCAATGCAATCAAACCAACGTGACTGATGAGTTAATCAACTAAATTAACTTTTAGGTTTAGGGTACACGGCAACGATGTAGACTAAAAGGAAAGTTTTTCCTTTCAGTTTTGGAAAAGTTTTGTGTGTTTGTGGTTTGCATGGAAATGATAGCAGTATGTTTTCAAAATGTGCATGTTCAGGCCCCCAAAACACCACTGTCATGCAAATGAATGGCTACAATGCATTAATTTTTTTTCCACTCTGGGTTAAAAAAGGTGTTGTGTAAATACCCCCTTGGTTAATCTCATTAATATCCTCTTAAATGGAATTGATTTATTAAATAAGATACTCAATGCACTACTTTATGCAAACAACATTTTCGATTTCAATAATTATAAGCTGTCGGGTCGGATTTTGCAGGCCTGCATCAATTGCTTTAGTGTTTACTTCATGTCCAGAAAAGGTCTGGCTACTGCAGTAGGCTATTTAACTTGAACAGATCTAAACGGAGCCTCGTGAGACCTCTTAAGAAATCAGCTTTTCAAAAAACAAATAAATCTGGAACTGAGAGTCTACAATCAAAAAGGAAAGTGACAGAGCATGCGTCAAAAGATCTGAACCACAAAGTTTTTCTGTACGTTGGCTGTACGTTTTGTTGGTAGGCTACTTCTTACTGTCTATTTCTTCGTCGGTATCCAATGGAATTCCTCAAACCTTGCAGTAGAGCAGTGCTGAAACACAATTTAGCCTACGTTAAATAACTCTTTCACAAGTGACATGCAATTGTAAGCCTATGTTTTAACTACAGATATAGAGGCCAAAGTGAAGAATGTTATTAAATGAATTCTGAAGCATCATGTGACACTGAAGTCTGGAGTATGGCTGCTTACAATTCACCTTTGCCATCACATGAATAAATGTAATTGAAAAATGTATTAAAATAGAAAACAGTTTTAAAATTGTAATAATATTTCTCAATATTACTTTGAGTTTTTGCAGCCTTGAGCAAAAGAAACTTCTTTTAAAAACATGACAAATACAAACTTGTATACTGTATACTTTAATATACTGTATTAGACAAACTGCATCAATGCCATAATAAACACTTTTGGATGATCTTTTTCTGGTTTGTTGGTAGGGTGATGCAGATAGAGTATGTCTTATTTGCCATGAAGAACTACGGAATGGAAGGGGTGGCATCCAAGACCTTCACTGTGGTCATCATTTTCATAAAGAGGTAAACACTTCCATCATTTTTCCTCTGTTGCCTTCTAACAGTATCAAATTGTTAATTGAATCAGTGGGTTAATTGATATAGCAATTTACGAATGACATCAAGTGAACAACAATGTTTTTAAAATCGGTGCTTTTCCCCACCTGGCATGCATGAAGTTTATCTGGTTACTTGCTGCTTTTGTGCCAACTGTGACACTGAATCTGCTGTCGTCTCTAATTATGGATTGGGAAGGCAAAATGGCCAGAGCACGGCGCACGTCCACGTAGTGGGAGTTCTGCACCTGCTTGTGAGCGAGGAAAAGAGATACCTTTCTGCCCCGAACAGGAGGAATATCGATTACCCCGTCGCCAACTCTCTTTACGTAGACAACGTTGATTGTTTTCAGTTTAACATACACTCTAAAAAATAAAGGTTCTTTATTGGCATCAATGGTTCCATGCAGAATTTTTGTGACCCTGGACCACAAAACCAGTCATTTTTCAAAGCCAAATAAATAATCTTTCCATTGATGTATGGTTTGTTAGAATCTGGCAATATTTGGTCGAGATACAACTATTTGAAAATCTGGAATCTAAGGGTGCAAAAAAATAAAAATATTGAGAAAAGTTGTCCAAATGAAGTTCTTAGCAATGCATATTACTAATCAAAAATTAAGTTTTGATATATTTACAGTAGGAAATTTACAAAATATCTTCATGGAACATGATCTTAACTTAATATCCTAATGATTTGTGGCATAAAATCAATAATTTTGACCCATAAAATGTATTGTTGGCTATTGCTACAAATATACCCCAGCGACTTAAGACTGGTTTTGTCTTAAAAGCAACTTTTATTTTTTTAAGTGTACTGTATGTATGAATAGTAGTTAAACTAAACAGTAATCACTCAGTATATTATCAAAATACTTGTTAATTGTCAGTTTTACTTTGTGTTTAGCTCCACACACAAAATTAACCTGCCGATCTCTTGTTTGCAGGCAAGCTTAGTCTTTTCCCCCCTTTTGAAATCAGAAAAGCAAAGAACAACAAGGCTGGTAGATACCAGCATTTTTATTTATCTTCCCATTCCAAGTCATTTACATTTGATAAATACTGCTGTTTCAAATGCCATGTTTTAGTACTTTTTGTGCTTTTCCTATGGTAATAATTATAGGAACCAAAATGTGATTATTATAGTAAATGTGTATTAGTAAACTGTTAATCAAATTTAGTTTTTCAGAGTTAATGTGCATTGATCTGATAAAATGTTGTTATTATTCATGATCCTGTTGATCATTTTATACAGTTATTTTGAATTAGAAAACCAAACTGTGAATATAAAATGTTTTGGCTTATTTTGGATTTAGAATTATGGATGCTGAAACTGTAAATATGGTAAAATCCTGAATTTGCAGGTCATATGTCAGGAGTTGCAGTTATGAAGCTACAGATGTTAAATGCACATGCTGGAAATTAGCTGGTGGCTAATCACGCCACTGTAATGGAAATCAATGGTGGGTCAGTTCTGCCCCTCAAAGGTCAACAAATCTGTTTTTCATGCATGCAAGCGCCATCATGCCTCTGCTATAGATCTTAGTGATATATATATATATATATATATATATATATATATATATATATATATATATATATATATATATATATATATATATACCATTCATTTATTTGTAAATATATTCATAGATATGTTGACAAATTACATTTTTCCAAGAATTGAAGCATAAATATGCAAATCAAAAGGTTTTTAACATCATATAAACTTATATTCAAACTGATAGTGTGTTTGGCTAAGCTTGCAGTTCTTTAAAAGCAAAATAATGTTGCAATATGTTTCGCATGTGCAGTTGTACGTTTCAGTAGTTATCAGTGTCTTATATACAGCCGTATTCTGGCTTTGAATGACCCTCCGTAATTTGGCTTTTCTTTCTTTCAGTGTATTGAGAAATGGCTTTGGCAGAAACAATCATGTCCCACCTGTCGTGTTCATGTGACCATGCCTGAGCCCCTCTACTGGTCCTCTGCTCGTGTCCAGTTTCCCTGAAAATGTCCATTTTCCATCACTGCATGATCATTTCCATGTCTGCTTTCAGCCCGTGACCACTGATTTAATGTGTTTATATGTAAATAAAAACAACAACAACAACAAAACATCATCTCTAGGTGGAGGCGAGAGTGTGTAGCAGTCCAGCATGATTAGGCTATGTGGTGTTTTGCTTGTACACACTTCCTAAGATAAGACCGTTATGGATGTGCATCTTTATATGAATCTGAAGACTTTCAGCTTTATTTGTTCCTGACCCTCCTTTTCCATCTTTCTTGCTTATTTTCCTCTGTGGAGTGATGAGGACAGGATGTTTGGCTAGGCTGAAAACCGTGCATGCTAAGTGTCTGACCACAGAGCCTTTTTGTTTTCTCTGTCCATCTCTCTGCTCTTATGTATTGCACAATGCACATCTGAATTACCCATTAACATACACATGCCAAATTCAAAGGCAGAGAATTTTAGACTCTGTCCAACGTGATGTTTCAGAAAAGTAAATATACGTTTTAAAGATGTAGAATATTTTGTTTGTACTAAAATGTACTTAAATACTTTTAATTAAATATCAACATATTAAGAAATGCCTACATTGCTGTAAAGTTTTTTATACAGTGTCTTTATTTTGAAAGTAGGTTGTTGTGTTTCATATGTAGCCTACTTTGTTTTTACAAAATTCATTGAATTCATAGGTTTGGTGCCAAGATGTTGTTTAGTTTAATGCATTCAGTTTCTGTGTAACTACTTCGTAATATGAGTGCCACGTTATAAAGTATAAAATAAACAATACAGTGAGATGATGTTATTCTCTCCGTTGCCAGGCCCTCTCGTGACCGTGTCTTTGTGCACGTACAAAAACCCTGCCCTCATGTCCCGCCCTACATTTATAAAACATATAAATTTCTAAAAGCTGTTATAATAAAACAGTTTGTCATCAAAACATCATACAACAGTTGGACCGAAGCATTAGGAAAACTTTAGCCTTTGGCGAGCGTAGCCTATTTTGTCTTGCAAAGTACCTAAAACTTTAGAGACATGGAAATGAATTGTGATATATCTATCTATCCATCTATAATTGATTTTCCAAGGTTTGAAATACATAAAAACAAAACAAAAAATACACAAATACGTTTTCAAAATATATTTTATAAGTTTATACCACTAAACTGAAATTTCTGTTGACTGTTACAATAGCGGACAATCTTCTGCTTCTTTTTGAGAAAAATGCACACGTGGAAAAGAGACCAACTGTTGATTGACAGGTAAGCTAACCAATCAAATTCGAAAATAATGACGTCTGGTCCCTTCATGAACCAATCGTTTCGTGAAATGGGAGGTTCCAGTGAGAAGACGCACTGAAAAAGATAAACCACCAAATCTGGGTTTCGAAACAGCTGGAAAAGTGGAAGAAGTTGCTAATGTGCAAGTTCCTGATGGAATAAAAAGTCACGATGCTGAAAAGGGACGAATAAGAGTCGTGTGAGAATGTTTGAACGAATTTAGTATATTGTTACAGCATCAGATGAGTCTCTCTCGAGAAAAAAAAACATCGATTCTGAGATTTCTTCTCAAAATTTCCAAGAATATACCCATTATTTGGTCAATCTATAAGGTAAGATATCAACTATGTATTCTTAACTCATAATACAGACCACGTACTATGCCCGAATCAAGTTATTATTTTTTCCACTATTATTTCTTAATAATGTTACCTTAAACAACGGACCTAACGTTAGGTGGCGAGCTAATGCAGTTACTTAACGTTACGTGTAATTACCTAAAATATAATTTTTATACATTCCCTAGAAGACTGTGGATTAAAAAAAAAACAAAAACAAATAAAACATAATTATATCATAGCATTTAAGATGAGTGTTTGACTTCAGAAAGTCTTGAGAAAGCCCAGTAAAACGTGAACGCAGCAGAACTTTATCCACAGTAAACATTATATATGAAGTATAATTATAAATTGAGATGTTTATATAGTTTTCCACAGACAACGGTGCGTGTATCGTTTTTCAGGTAAGGTTTTTAAACGATTTAAAACTGTAACTATTAGGCTACATCCGTCATTTTATCATGAAACATGCAGGATTGTTGTTATAGGATATTTTTACATCGTTTTTCATGTTTTATTCTTTGTAAATCTACACTGTGGTTCCACTTGGTTTAGTATTACAAAATGACTGATTGTTTTTATGTACAATTCCAAATAATGTCGTTGTTATGTTGTCATGAATACATGAAAGGATCGAATCGGGCCTCTTCACTGGAGAGACTCTCAAAGCTTCAGTGTGTCTCTATGGTAACAGCAGAGCATCCTGAAGAACAGATTTTAGACCACTGAAAGACTGGTTTGATCAAAGCTGCAGAGATGCTACTAATTTCCATGATTTTCAGTGTCATATAGTGAATAATACAATGCAGAAATAGTGACACAGTAATGAACATTGTGTCAACATTTGCACACCTTTGTGTCTATATGACTTTCTTTCTTCACTTTCAAATAGGGGGAATTGCTTTGTAATGACGCAAGGGTAAATGATGACAAATTTCATTTTTAAGAGAACGTTAATGCAACCCTCTACTGAAATAAGCAATTACGAAACGAAACAGCATATGCAAAATGTCTTCGCAGTAGACTTCTCAGTTTTGTCTCAAACTCTCATTATTACCATCACTTTGATTTTTTTCTCAGTTGATCATTATGTGTTTGCTGTCTCTGCTTTATTGCAGCCCTTCAATAGAGTCTTTTTCACATGCTTGAATTTAGCTTACTTTCTAAAAGCATTTGTAAGCAGAAGGAGATGTTTATGTGATAAGCGGTCACAGTCTCAAGGACACGCTCTGATTGCACTCTGATTATGGCAGTAATGACCACCTTCCTTTGGAATGTCGTGGGATCTGGATGAGTTCAGGGCCAAGAACTGATCAGTCCGTTGATTAAATATTACAGAAATCATCCTCTACAAGAGGAAAGGAGGAAAAGAAGATGTCATTCTTATAATTTCCTTTGTTTTGTTTGGGTTACTTTATATTTCACTGATTAAGAGTAAAAAACTTATATTATATTGGTCTTTAAAGTTAAATGTTAAACTCATTTTCAAACATCTGTCAAGAGCAAACAATTTTACTCTTCCTGTGTCTGGTGGATGTTTAAGACAGGACATTGCTTTCAGTATGTAGGTTTATATTTCCAAGATTAATAGAGCAGACTTTCTGATTTAACATGGTTTTGGGATTTTTTCCAGCTATCCTCACATTGCTGTTTTAAAATAGAAATGAAAGGTGCATGCCTGGACTCCTCATTAGGCGCTGAATTGTCTTTGAATGTCTAGCACTGTTAGTCTCCACAGTGGAGTAACAACCCAGTGCCAGAAAATGTAAAAATGGGAGTCTTGTATTGATATGCCACTCCTAAGGGGAAAAATGTTGCTTATAAATACAGAGTCTTTAAGTGTGTCCAGTAAACACTGTCTTTAGCTTTGCCACATTTTGACATATAATGAAGCATGAATTTTATAATGAGATATTTTTGTTTTGTTTTTTATTATGTTATTATTAAATACAATTGTTATTCTGATTTCCAGGACTTTTAGGAAAACATGGGAAGTTTTAAAGGCCATGCATTGCCTGGAAGTTTCTTCTTGATCACCGGCCTGTGGTGGGCTGCAAAGCAGACATTTTTGTATGCCACCCGCAGGAATAAAAGTGCTGGTGCGGGCAGACTTGCTTCTCGAGCTACACAACGGCGTATAGAAATCATAGAAGGAGCTGTCATTTTATCATTTTCTATTATTGGTGAGTTGCTGCTATGCCTTTATTAATAGAATAAGAAGCATCATCATACATATGGACAAATAAAGCTTTCTGATGTGTCTTTGACACTCAAGGTTCAGCAAAGAAACATTTTTGTTGTATAGGTTTAATAAATTGATTGCATGGTTAAAAAAAAAAATTGGTATTGCATTATAGGTTATAGGTGTATTTTTTTGTGTATTGTTTGTCCTTTGGTAATAGTGGTCTTGAAGAGTGGTCCATAACTATAAGGCTCCATGACTTTTTCAGTTGTTTGTAATTTACTAGACAGGGATTACGGAGAAGACTTTTTAAAAATACTTTATGCACAATTTCTACCCTGTAAAATATTTTAGAGCTTGGCATAACTAGAAAATGTATATTCATAAAAAAGTATAAATCTGCCCATGGAGTTACACATTACACACTTTTGTAATTGAGCTTCTTCGCATATCCAGGTTTTTCAAGCAGTGGGAACCCTGGTTATTCAAATAAAAAATACATTTGTTGAGTGGATGAATTAAAACAGAAATGTCTTGATTTTTAGCTTATTCTTAAAACTTGTTTTGTTTTTACTGCTTTAATATTTTAATGCTTATTTTAAATCATTTTAAGTTGACTTTAGGCCTCCTATAATTAGCCATTTATTAGAGTAATGAAAGCAAGTTTATTCATTATATTTTGAACTCAACTAGTTTTCTTCTGCCCTTTACATAGGTATGTTAGCAGAGCAGCTTTTAGCAGGTGGGCCCAAGTTTCAGCTGTATGATTCTTCCACTCAGCACTGGGAGCAGCTGATGAACTGGCAGCACACCACCATGTACCTGTTCTTTGCCATCGCAGGGGCCATATCTCTCACTGTCCACAGCACAGACATCGCCCCGCTGGCCTTAGACCGGATGCTGCTGGGTCTTGCTTTCTTTAATGAGGGTAGGATCTTGTTTTTCCCCAGACTGTTTCTAAAATGGTCAAAAAATACTATGCAGGTGTTCTATGTGTGTTCATGCCTGATGAAGGTCATGGGCTGAAATGTTGTCAGTTAATAAATATTTTGATACATTTGCAAGGATTTATATTGTTTTGTTTTAAAGTTGGACCTTTTTTGGTCGTTTTTCCCACGCACCTATTACTTACAGGTGTGTGAGGGTGATTGTTGACCAAAAATACTATGTGAAAAAGTATTTTATAATGTGATTTTTGATGTTGGAGAATGTGTGAACTGTTACTCAAACTGAGCACTCTTTGTTACTTTTGAAATGACTTTTTTCTATTTTGTGATAATTCAAAAAATAAAATTCAGCACATGTTTGCCTCCTGCAGGATTTCTGTTTCTTTACCATCTCCATGGTAGAGATATGCTTGATGTCCATGTGCACACCCTTCTCCTCTATGCAATCTTTGGACAAGCTTTCATCTGCCTTCTGGAGGTTTTCCACAGAGGGAATATTCTACTCGAACTGCTCCGAGCCACTCTCACCATACTGCAGGGCAGCTGGTTCTGGCAGGTCAGTGTGTGTGTGTGTGTGTGTGTGTGTGTGTGTGTGTGTGTGTGTGTGTGTCTGTGTGTGTCGCAAGTGCATACATAAATGTGCAAGTCATTTAGACTCAAGACTGTTTAACTCTCATTGTTGCATTTTTCTAGATTGGCTTTGTGCTGTACCCACCCAGTCAAGTGAAATGGGACCATACAGACCATGACAACTCTGTCTTTGTCACATTATGCTACTGCTGGCACCTGGCGTTTGCATTGCTCACTGTAGCTGTAGTTTACTGGTCTGTTCTCTGGTGAGCATGACATATTCTATTCATTCTAACGTGAAATAAAAAAAAATTACAGTTCAGGCATAAACTACAGTACCAAAAGTTTGGGAAATTCAGTAAGGTCACATTAAATTAAATGTAGCAGAAAAAAAAAACATTTATAATGTTACAAAAGACTTCTATTTCAAATGAATGTTGTTCTTTTGACCTTCTCTTCAGCAAAGTATTAAGGAGCACAACTGTTTTAAATATTGGTAATAAGAAGAAATCTAATACTTTTACTGACGTTTCCTTTTTGATCAATTGAGTTCCTTCTTAATTTCCTTCATTGTTCTCCCTCCAGTGCTGTGCGTTCCAGACTGAGGAGGATGCCACCCATGGAAATGGGGCTTTTGAAACCAAGGGAGAAAGAAGTAGAGTCTGAAGACGAGATTTTATGAGCATTTATCATCCTGACATGTTCATGCCAGCATCCAAATACACTTGGACCCGAATCCAAAGAAAAGTATAGAGACAGAGAGCGAGAGATACAGTAGATATGAACAGAGAGGCATTGTCACTAAATATTAGCTCTGTCTTAATTTCCTGAAGAGCAGATGGGAGATGACAAACAGTGACAGTCTTGCTTCCCAAGATCTGTTTCATGCTAGAACAAGGGACTGTAAGTAAATCACAAGAACCATGGTGTTATATCTCTCACTTATTTTCCCAGTATGATCACTCCAGTGATAGTTACAACTCTCTGTCCATGCGGTCTGCTATCTTGTGTGGTCATTCCATTTTATTTCACTAATCCCTATTTCTTTGATGCACCTCAGGGCCATCCTAGTCTAATAAATTAATTCAAACTTGATTATTTTCCATACAGGTTTGCTTCAAGTCAGTCAAATATGATGTATTGATTATTTTTGAGTCTTTATGTACACTTTTTGTTGTCATTGCATTGTTTTGCTTTGACGCAGTACTGTGTAAATTTGAGATTTTATTTGTGTGCCTTGTCAGTATTTTATATGTTGTCAACTAAGGACAGAGAATATAATATTTTTATCATGCTTTTAGTGGTACTATATGATCTATGTGCGAAAATTGTTATATTTGAATTTTATATTTGAATACCCAAGGTTTGTAAGACACTTTTTAGTCATCAAATGAATTATGCTTTTGTATTTTCTTGACAGCCATAAAAATTCCTCAGCTAGTGTGCTATGTTCATTTGTGCCATAGTATTCTTTGCCTTGCTTGAAAAAAAGGTCATTGTATGTGGAATTTTGAAATTATAGTATCTTATTCCGTGCATTTATTGATTGATTTTGATATTAAGTAAAGATCATGTTCCATGAAGATATTTTGTAAATTTCCTGCCACAAATACATCAAAAACGTCTTATTTTTGCACCTTTAGATTCCAGATTTTTAGTTAGTTGTATAGTTGTATCTCAGCCAAATATTGTCCTATGCTAACAAATGGAAAGCTTACTTATTCAGTTTCCGGGTGATTTGTTGACCCTTATGACTGTTTTTTTTTTGTTGTTGTTGTTTTTTTTTAATAATGCTTTATTATATAAATATAAACATATGACCCAACTAAAAGAGAAAAGAAATTAGGTCTCTTACAGTTTTTCTCGATTGCTAACACACAGTTCATGAAACAATTCACCATTTTCTCACAACTACAAACACAATCTCAAAACTACACACCAACTTGTGCAAACTTCAGACTTTCAAATCAAAGTCAAACATTTTAGTCAAAAACATATTCTCTTTTGTCAGAATCTAATCTTTGGCCTCAGATGACACACAAACCTGTCAAATACACAATTTTCCTGACTAGAGAACACCAGTGAGATCAATTCAAAACACTGTTACAAAAACCTCCTTTTGGGAAACAGGAAACATCTTGCTATTCATTGACTGTTACAATCTGTGGCATAAATAGAGCGGTGCAGACACAGTAAAATTCACCAATAAACTTTAAGAAAAGTTTACTTTCATTACACTACTGTAAAGTTATCTTACAGTAGACGAAAAGCACTAGAAGAGAAAAGTACAAAAATCAAACAACTGAATATACTAAACACACATTGGAATATCCTGTCAGTTTCTGTACAGCAATAAATAAATAAATACAGCATCCTCTGCCAAGTTGCATTACAGTATTGGTATCCTTATTTGTTATACTATAACAGTTTCTTAGTATTCTGAGAAAAGACTTTCTCTGCCTCCCCTAGACAGTCGACTCTCAGTTCTGCACAAATACATGTAAAAAGTAGAAGCATGTGTGAAAGCAGGTGGAATGTGTTAAAAGTTTTGAGAAACGTGTCTTTGTTTTGAGAACTGTATGAATGGTTTGGAAAATTGGGCCAAATGAATCAGTTATAGTGTGTTAGCAATCAAGAAAAACTGTAATACTTACAGTTTTTTTCAATTGCTAACAAGCGTTTACCAATACTTAAAGTACTTTTTATAAACTCTTAACACAGCAACACGCCTACATCACACAATTAGCTAATTAGTTAATTTTCTGGCCAAAACCACATTTTGTTAAATAAATAAAAACTCTACATTTCAAAATGCTGAATACCTTTTTCTACATATACTAACTCTATGAAAACACAGCAAACACGATTCAAAATCGAGTCATTCGGTCAAAACATTGGCACTGGTTTTCTATAGAATAGGAACATACAGTCAATCATAGTGCATAGACTGTCAAAATGATAATAATTAATGGTATTACAAAAACTGCATTACTTGTCATGTCTCAGATCTACCTGCATATAGTAGACTATATAAAAATTAATCCATATTTTTTTTGTAATTTAGCCTTCAGTTTACCTTAATCTAAAAACCATTTTACATTTTTAACATTGTGTTCCAATATTCAAGAAAATGCCACCATATTCATTGGGAAGTGCTTCATATTGCATCAGGACAATGACCCAAAACACCCTGCCAGTTCACTCAAGGAGTTTATCAGGGCAAAGAAGTGGAAAGTCTTAGATTTCCCAAATCAATCTCCAGATTTAAATCTGATTGAACATGAATTTCACCAGCTGAAGAGGAGAGGAAAGGCAGAAACTCCCCAAACAAGCAAAAATTGGAATTGGCTGCATTAAAGGCTGGGAAAAGTATTTCAAAGGATGAGACCAAGAGTCTGGTGATGTCTATGAGATGCAGACTCGCTGCTGTGATTGTGCACAAATAATGCAACTAAATAATAGCTTTTAATCTTTTATATCTGCCTTATGTTCAACCGTCCCAATACTAATGCTCACATCAATGAGTGGGATGAACTCTAAAAGTGCTGTTCTTTTTATTTGGTAAAACATGTATGTGTTGAAACGGCTAATAATAAAATGTGACATTCTGTAGTTTTGTCTTATATTCATCTTTTCATCATATTTGCAAATGTCAACTCCACAGCCAACAGAACAATTTTGTCTTCACTGTTCCAATACTTTTGGAGGGCACTGAAATGGTGCTAGCAATGCTCTTTATTAATTATGTCTAAAGTATATAAAAGTTTGTTGAAATGATTAGCAATATGTTATAAGTGCTTTGGAGCCAGGTAAGTTAGCCTACAACCTAAATTTGCTAACATTATATCAAATAAGTGATGGCTAACATTATGTTTATTACACAGCAAATGAACCATTCAGAAGATGGACAATTTTCTATGTTCACCATTCAGGTAAGCACTGCAATAAAACTCAAACTAAATCATTCATTCATACCAAATCAAGCATTCTTTAGTTTATAAACTTTAGTTTATATTTTAGCATTGTTTTGTTCTTTCATTAGATAGAAGACTCTCTGCCATTGCAGTCCCACATGACCAGGTGCCTAATATCAGTGCACAGGTGGGTTAACTACTGTAAGAAGGAGAAAAATCAGCACATAGTGATTGCTTGCATGTGTCTTAGTGTGTTTTTGTCTCAAACAGCTACCCCTTCACTGCAGACAAGCTGAAGGCTAAACCCTTTCACTCTATGGATCTCAGCATTTTTGGACAGAATTTAGGATATGTAAGTATTAATATTAAATCTGGCATAATTTAGTTTACAGTTCAGCTGAAAGGTTTGTATGTGTTATTGACAAGCTGTTACTTACAAATTTATATTCTTATGTCAGAGTAAAAAAGGTTTCAAAATGTAGGTTAAAAATAAATTGACATTAATGTGGAATTTTGTCCTCTCCCTCTCTGTCTTAATATAGTACTGGAACCCGGGATCTCCACTGAAGGACTGAGTACATTTGTGTTTGTGGACACGTATACAGACCAGGGAACATTCTGATGTTGTCAGTCAAGTTCTGAGCAGGATGCAGTCTTCGGAGAAGTTCATTTATTCCCAAAGGTGGACAAAACATTTTGTTGGCTTTTAAGAGGCTGTTTTGATAATGATTTCTACTCCTATGCTGTGGAAAAGATGGAGTACAGATACTGATAATAAGAAATGTCTTTTGAGCATCAGAGAGACTTCTTTCAAAATACTTTTGGCCACCAGTGTACATCAATCCAGCAAAGTTTTGAAAAAAGTGAAAGGATTATGAAAGTGGGGTTATGTGTCATGTTACCTGATGAGATGAAAAGAACTTTTTTTGTCCTGTGTTGGACATTTCCTTTTTGACTGCTTAAAATTGTATATATATTCTGCGGTTCTATGAATGTAATTGTTGATATATATTTTTACAATAAGCTAAACAACCAATGATTTTTCCATTCATTTTGTCAAATGAGAATGTATGTTTTTTTTTAACATAATGTGTGTATTGAAGGACAGCACATAATGTGTTAAAATCATCGACACAATGAATGAGTAAAAATTAGCACAAAAAACGTTGTCCTAGAGCTCACCCATTAATGTGTTAAAATTGAACACAGGTTGTGTCATTTTTAACACATCTTTTCTAAGACGGATGTTGTACTAATTGTGTTTAGAGTTTTGAAAATGTGACTACAGATTAGACAAAAGGATATAAAAAGCAATTGAAAAAAAAAAACCTGTATAACACTCACACCTCGATTCATTCGCTGTACCGAGCTACTTTTAGTGCACCTCAGAAGTACCAGTAGGTGGCGTGCGCGAGCACCAGGTGATAATCTTGTTCGATGAAGGGAGCCAAAAGGTAAAGGTAACACGAGTGATGTCAGGCCAGTGCCAGCTGGACGATGAAACAACACAATCTCAGGGATTTAGAGTGAACCGAATCCATTAATACAGACAGCTGAATGTACAGTAATGGACAAACTCAGAGCGGTTCTGGGTGGTCGTGATGGAAATAATGACAACACAAATATACTGCAGGTACAGGACTGTCTTTATGTGCTTTGCTAATAACTCTTAATTAAGATCTTCAAAATGTTTAAAAAATAATATGGCGCTGATTTTGCACGTATTGGCATAACGACTTCACATTTTGAAACTTTTTATTTTGGGGAAAAATGCGCATGTAAATCACAGTCTGTTCATTGTATTTAGGCGGCGAATGAGGCGTCCACGCTGGGATGGGGAACGCGTGTCAAAGGTTTCCTCGTCTGTATGGTCATCGGAGTAGTGTGCACTATCCTGGTCAGTGACTTGAACTTTAAATAATTTTTATTTTAGTTATCGGTGGACTTCCTGACTGTTGAGAAGGGATAGGTGATGAGTTGGAGGAATATGTTTAGAAGCAGAGCTGTGTCACCGGTTTGACTTGCTCTCAGGAATGAGACTGATGCATACTGCAAAAGGCATTTCAAGTATCTTGATTGAGAAGTGTATTATTCTTTGTTATTGTTAACCAAGTTCTATTATATTAAAAACCATCTTTTTTTTTTTCTTCTCAGGGAGTATGTTGCCTGTTTATTCCTAAAATAGGGGTGATTATCTTCATTGTGTTTTACACATTTGGCAACCTATGTTCATTAGTAAGGTAAGTCCTAAAGCCTGCAACTAAAATGCTCTTACTATTTATTATTCTGTTTTGATGACTTCATTGTTTAATTTAAACCTATCAGCACCATGTTTCTGATGGGGCCAGTGAAACAGCTGAAACGGATGTGCGACAAGACCAGAGCCTTTGCTACGGTTGTTATGCTGGTAAGTTATTCCTTTCCATGCCACACTAATTTTCTCATAAAACCAACAACGAGGATCTGCTTATTGTTCATAATAATGACACCTATAATGTTAATGTCAATTAATTTCTTATTGATAAAAGGAAGTACATGCATTCTGTATCCTCATTAAATTTTTCATTTGGATATACTCTCATTTTGGAAGAAAAATGCATGTTGTATTTAAATAAATAACTTTTACATTGCAATTAGTGTCATTCCAAAACTGCATTGGATGCAAGAGCCGGTGGAAAAATTATTTTAGTTCATGTGCATCCTTTGAAAATCTGTCAGTTACAGCGAATACAGATTCTGATTATAGATACAGTATTTTGACCAACTTTGCAATGGATACTGAGAGTTTTATTTTTTTTACTTCGTGGTCTACAGGCATGTCTGGTTCTCACACTCTGTGCAGCATTTTGGGTGAGTTCTAGTGTATCCTTAATGTATATTTCAAACTAAGTCTGAATCAGATAGTACAGTATTATTGGATGCTTTTTTAACACTGATCTCTGTACCACAGTGGAAGATTTTTGCACTCACTTTGCTGTTTGTCATTCTGCAAGTCCTTGCATTTGCCTGGTAAGTTTCCATAGATGCTGTGTAGTAAAGCATATTATTTAAATGAGTATCTCAGCACCCAATTTAATATTGTACTGAAACACATTTTATCAGTTGATATTTATTAATTTTTTTCCTTCCCTGTAGGTATAGCTTGTCATACATTCCTTTCGCAAGGTTAGTTATGTTTTGTGATTTCAAAATATTGAATTGCTCAGCATTAGATATTGATGAATGTGTGGTTTTTCTTGTATTCAATTATAAATGAAACATTTTTCAATAGTTTATTCTGGTGAATGACAGCAGTAATCAAGCACAGGCTTGTTCAGACCTGTCTGCTTTGTAATATAGATTATTTTATAAGGCCTTCATACTCTCTTTGCCTTAACCAGAGATGCCGTCCTGAAGTTTTTCTCCATGCTGTTCACCATGTGTGTGAAATGAAGAGCTGAGGTTTGGCCTTTCATTACCCCAGGAACTTTCTGCTCAAGTATTTGGTGATTTCAGGATCCACAAATTATCATTGACGGAATGGCACAATGGGACATTGCTATAATGGCTAGTTGAAGATTTTGTTAAAGCTGAACATAAAGAAAAAGGCTGCCTTCTACTGAATGTTTTATTTTAAACATGTTGTACAACAGAAAAGGTTATTGAACAGACCTACTTTAAAATTGATATTTATAAAATCAAATATTTTAGGGGGTGGTTTTTGAAAGTTGCACTTTAAATTTTTCCTACCTTTATCTCAATATTGTATGATACAAACCCTGTAAATAAAGACTAGTTTTATCAGCTCACTCTTTTTTTGTGTGTGTGTAAATATCTAAAAATTGTTTTGTAATTGACACTTTCACAGATGATTTTGTGAATTGGCCTTGATTGGTTTCACCTTTATATATGTACGTGTGTGTGTGTGTGTGTAAAATGCATTTATCTTTTTAAGAATGGCGCCTTTAAAGTACGTGTCTGCATCGCAGGCTAGTCATTGGACGACCTTTGTCTTAGGACCCGCCCACTCACTGTTGCAGGAAGTAGTTATGCCGAAGTTCACGTCGAACTCTGGCGCGGGCAAGCTGTTATAACTTTAATACTCGACTGAAAGAAGTGTCTAAAGGTAGAGGTAAACATAAACCACAAAAATGTCAAAATTTCTTCGAGCAGTCAAAAACAACATACCAGAAAAGGAAAAATCGGAATTAACGGAGAGTGACTTGAAAAAATGGGGATTAGAAGGTGTGTGTGTGCGTATGTTTGACAGCTTCTTGTGACATGTTTATAGCAGTCCAGTAGTATGTTTCTACTGGACTGCGTTCATAGATTAAATATAACGTTAGTGACTTTGTCGCAATCTAAGGAGCACTATTGAAACCGAATACTTGTATATCTGAAATGATTTCGAGATTACAAAAAGTTAACTTTTAGAGCCAAATGGCATCTATTTCATGATACAACGTTTTTGGACAAGGTTGGCTTTTCATGTGGAACATTAATTTGTGAAGCCAGTGGGGAAAAATGTTTTTAAAGGCCCACTTTATGGTTTGAAATACTCCAAAAGTTTTCTTAGGAACAACAACGCAATCCTTTATCTCCTTCCTAACAGCAATTCATCTGAGGTCTTATCAGGTGGATGGAGTGAGGTGGCTGTCACAGTGTATGAAGAACCAGCCAGGCTGCATCCTTGGTGATGAGATGGGTCTGGGCAAGACCTGCCAGGTTAGTAATGGGATGGGTTTATCTTGCTTATAATGCTTGCTTTTAAGTCAGAGATTTATTCCAAGATGTCAGATATCAGATAAGTGAGATGTCATCCTCTGCTGTAGACCATTTCTTTGCTGGCATATGCTCGGGGATGCCTTAAGATGAATGGACCGTTCCTTGTGCTTTGTCCCTTATCTGTTTTGGAGAACTGGAGACAGGAGTTAGAGCGGTAAGGGTAATGCTGGTATACGATCTGCCTTGTGTGGTCAGTTTAGATTACATATTAAAGAAATGTTGATTTATTACTGATACGGCACTGTGAAACTGTCACTTTATGAATGTATGAATATTCCAGCATGAACTGATTTTACATGAAAGACAATGTGTTGTCACTGTCACTAGATGGAGACAGTAGCATATAAACGCTGGATTAGTATCTACCTTGAATCCAATTTAACATGAATGATTAGGTTCTCTTATTTTATTTTAATTCAGATTCTGTTCCAGCCTGTCTGTGATCTGTTACACTGGGGATAAAGAAAGAAGGGCAGAGCTCCAGAAAGAGCTCAGGAGTGACAGACACTTCCATGTTCTTCTCACCACCTATGAGGTTAGTGTACCTGATTTCAGAGAATTGATCTGTGATAACTGCATTCGGAGGGGTTGCATTCCAAGTCTTTGCACTGTTTATTAACAGAAAATCTTCTTAAATCATATTTAATAGATGTGCCTCAAGGATGCGAGATACCTGAAAAGGTAATCAACTTAATTTTTCTTTTTGCAGTTTTTTGGTAAACTTTATGTAAATGACTATATTTCCACAATTCTGCTACTCAGGCATTTTGCACATAATTAAACAACAATATTGATACCATATTGGTTGTACTGGTGATATACAGTGGAGATCAAAATTAGAGAACAACCTACAATTTCCTCAATTTCAAGGCCCCTGCTTAGTCCTATTTGAAGTTATCCTAACATGAGTAGAAGGGCAGTTTCTTAAGCATATTTTATAAATTAATTGTATTCTGAAGCACAGTATAAAAAACTTAAATGTTATATATGAAAAAGAACTCCGATCAAAATTAGAGAACACTTACAGATATAAGTTATTGGTGTTAATCTGGCACCTGGTGCTAATTTCCTTCATTAAAATACAAACCCTACTTAAAGGGTTACTCCGCCCCAAAATAAAAATTTTGTCATTAATCACTTACCCCCATGTCGTTCCAAACCCGTAAAAGCTTTGTTCGTCTTCGGAACACAATTGAAGATGTTTTGGATGAAAACCGGAGGCTTGTGACTGTCCCATTAACTGCCAAGTAAATGATACTGTCAAGGCCCAGAAAAGTATGAAAGACATCATCAAAATAGTCCATCTGCCATCAGTTGTTCAGTCTGATTGTTATGAAGCGACGAGAATACTTTTTGTATGCAAAGAAAACAAAAATAACGACTTTATTCAACAATCCATCTCCTCCGCGGCACCGTAGCATCATTTTGAGGAGTATCCACTGGACGCAAAGTGTGTACGCTGTTCTGTGTCAGCCACAACACACAGATTCGCTGTTTTCATTCAAATTAAAGCGTAAATAAACGTAGAAAACGTATCCACGTGATGCAGCTGACACAGAACAGCATACGGTGTTTGCATCCAGCGGATACCCTCCAAAATGTCTCTACAGTGACGCGGAGACGAATTGTTGAATAAAGTCGATATTTTGGTTTTCTTTGCATACAAAAAGTATTCTCATCGCTTCATAAAATTTAAATTGAACCACTGATGGCAGATGGACTGTTTTGATGATGTCTTTCATACTTTTCTGGGCCGTGACAGTGTTATTTACTTTGCAGTCAATGGGACAGTCACAAGCCTCCCGGATTTCATCCAAAATATCTTAAATTGTGTTCTGAAGACAAACAAAGCTTTTATGGGTTTGGAACGACATGGGGGTAAGTGATTAATGACGACAATGTTTGGGGCGGAGTAACCCTTTAACTGGCACATTCCAGTTCACTGCTCAACAGGGTAAGAATCTGTCTCAGCATGTTTAAGAGAAGTCAGACTGAAAACGCACTCTGTAGTGACGAAGGCTCTTGTCAGCAAAAAGAATCAAAAGGCTATACTAACCTCTGCTGAGGAGCATGTTGTGTTGACAGAGTGGTCAGAGTTTATCAGAACCTCCTTCAGCAACATGCAGTTTGTTCCCTGCAAGCATCTCCCAGTCAGGCTGCAATTTTCATTCAAGACAATGCTCCGTCACACTGCAAAACGGATAAAACAGTTCCTTGAAGCTAAGAACACTAAAATGATGAAGTGGTCGGCCCAGAGGTCTAAACCCAACAAAAAATCTCTGGAAAATCAACAAAGTTATGGCTAAGAAAACCACTACAGTTACCAAACTGTGGAAGAAGAGTGGACCAAGATCACACCAGCGCTGTCTGAGAAAATAGTGATGTCCTGTGGCCGCAGATGTGCTGAAGTCATTCAAAGCAGGAGCCTCTACAATTCATACTAACTGTAACTCTCCAAGATTTTATTTGTAATCATCTTTCGTGCTACGGTGGTTACTGTGCTCTAATTTTGATCATTGCGTTTTCCACAAAAATAAATGCCTTGCTTATTTTGTCAAACATGTTAGTTATAACAGTGGTATACCCACAGCTAATATTCCTTCAAATTTTGAACAATGAAGATTAACAATATTTCAGAAAAAAATCAAGTGTTTATAGGTTGTTGTCTAATTATGATCTCCACTGTGTGTGTGTGTGTAATATATATATATATATATATATATATATATATATATATATATATATATATATATATACACACACACACACACATACTGTATATATACATATAAACAGTTGGGAGAAGGCATTCTTCAAATCTGAATGACCTGGAGCAGTTTGCAAAAGATGAGTTGGCCAAAATTCCAGTAGAGAGGTGTAAGAAACTCATTCATGGTTACAGGAAGCGATTGATTTCAGTTATTTTTTCCAAAGGCGGTGCTACCAAATATTAAGTTAAGGGTGCCAATAATTTTGTCCAGTGCATTGGGATTTGACTTTTTTTCTGTTTTTTTTTTTTTTTTTTGTGTTCCAATGCAAACAAAAAAAATAAAAAATAAACGCGTGACTTCCAGCAGAAATATAGGCCACAACATCAAAAATACAACAGTATATTTCATTGTACACATGGGATACTTTTTATCCCTGTGTTCACCAAACCCATCTTGAGTGTTTGCTGCTAAAAAGCTCATTTTTTAGTTTCATCTGACCATAGAAGCCAGTCCCAAACTCTCCTTCTGACCGTGCATTAAGACGATATAGACACACGTCCTCTTCCAGGCAGTTTCGTAACATTTTCTGTTGATTGGAAATTCTTAATCATTGCCGTGATGGTGGAAATGGGAATTTGCACTGCTCTAGCTCTTTTCTTAAAGCCACTTCACTAATTTGTGAAGCTCAATTATCTTTTGCTGCACATCAGAAATATATTCTTTGGTTTTTCTCATTGTGATGGATGATTAAGGGAATTTAGGCTTTGTTTTCCCTCCTGTTTATATTTCTGTGAAACAGGAAGCCATGGCTGGATATTAATCACCCTGGAGTGCTCAAAATTGTGAATATGAATGGGAATATACTTCAGATATTTTACTCATAAGAACTTCTAGGCGTGCCAATAATTGTGTCCTACGTGTATTTGAGAAACATTTCATAATGATATTTCCCCCAATTTTAAATTCTTATTATCCAATGAAAGGTTAGATTTTTGTGAATTGTTTTAATAAAAGATCAAAAGGATTAACAATGCATGCTCATTTCCCCTATTTTTATTTTTAAAATTACCTTTTGCAGTCGTGTAACACTCAATTAAATTTAATCTTTAAAAGCTAATTAGTAATAATTTAGTATCACTCTTAAATGTAACATTTAGCAAACTGTAAAATGAATATCCATATTTTTCATACTGTGCATTATAGATATTGTTTTTATACCTATATTCACTTGTAGTTTTAAGTTTAGTTTTTAGTTTTATGCTTTTTTCTTTTTCTTCTTTGTATGAAAAAAACACTGTAAATAAAGAGTAGTTTTTATCAGTTAACTTGTTTCTTTTGTAATGTGTTATTTCCAAAAAATAATATTACATTTACACTATAAATGATCTTTTTAAATTTTAAATCTGCAGTAAACACACTTGGCCCTCCTCGGTTTTGCAGGCAACTTTGCGGTCATCTAATCTTTAAAAGCTAGTTACTAATAATTTAATAACTTGAAGCCTTTAAAAGTTTGGTTTAAGTGATTTGTGTGTGTGTGTGTGTGTGTGTGTGTGTGTGTGTGTGTGTGTGTTGTTTTTTTATTCATTTAGACAAAATAGTGTAGAATTTTAATATCTTCTATTTATCAGCCATATAACATAAAAATAATTATCAGTTTATTGGTGTAATTGCTTTACCCCTCCCTCTCTTCCCACAGTTGGAAATGGAAGATTTTAGTTGTCGATGAAGCTCACCGGCTGAAGAACCAGGAATCATTGCTGCACGAAACCCTCAAAGAGGTTACACGATTGCATTTTCATTGTTTTTACAGTCACTGTCAGTCTGTAAAACCCCTGATAATAAACCTAGCCTTGCCTGTCAATTTTTTCAGCCTTCCCCTGCTATTAACTGCCATCTGACATCTGCCTTCTCAGTTTACAGTGGGTTTCCGAGTGCTGTTGACAGGCACCCCCATTCAGAATAACTTGCAAGAAGTCTATTCCCTCCTCACC
Source organism: Acrossocheilus fasciatus (assembly GCA_036784905.1). Taxonomy (NCBI): domain Eukaryota; kingdom Metazoa; phylum Chordata; class Actinopteri; order Cypriniformes; family Cyprinidae; genus Acrossocheilus; species Acrossocheilus fasciatus. Next base: position 22,199,694 of record CM071943.1, read on the forward strand.
TTCATTCAGCCCAGTCTGTTTCTGCCTGAAGCCGTCGAGGACTTTGTTAATGCCTATGCAGACGTACAGACTGAACCTGCTCTTGGTATGGCTGCACAAACCTTTGCACTTTCAGTGTGAAAATCACACTGTTAGCACCAAAAGATGATTTATATCTGCTGCCACCCTCATTAACGCTTACAGCTTTTGGTTTCAGCAAATGTTAAAAACCATAATAGCTGCCATCATTGACCCTTAGGGCTTTGGTCATACAGTCATGCTTTTAAAAGCTCGTTTCTTTAACTGGTATTGCTTTAATTATTACTTGTGGTGACATTACTGTGCTGTTGACTCACTGTTGCTGTTCATCACAAAAGCACCGATCAAACAGATCTAAGTGACAGAGAAAAATTGGACAGGTTTGGTGCCAAACTGAACGCCTCAGATAACTCGCAGACATGGCAAATCACAAAAAAGATGTCAGTTTCGCAATTCCAGTCTGGTGTAGAATAGATGCTCTCTCTCTCCTTGACTCTCACCTGTCAGATTTGCTTGAGGCTATCAGAGGATAGAGATCATAAATTCTCATATTTGGACTCGGGTGACCTTGTGTGGGAGTTTGTAACATTGTTGTTCTTGTCTGCAGCCGATGAGCTTCATCGAGTGCTCCAGCCCTTTTTGTTGCGCAGGGTTAAAGCAGAGGTGGCCAGCGAACTGCCCAAAAAGACAGAACTCGTGGTTTTTCATGGGCTGTCTGCCCTTCAGAAGAAATACTATAAAGCCATTCTGATGAGAGACCTTGGTAAGTTTCCCCCGACATGAATCACCTGTCACAACTGTCAAAATTGAATGCTTAAGCAAAAGGATAAGTATTCATTTTAGTGTTTTAATAATTTCAGATGCCTTTAGGACTGATCCAAACACTAAGACCCGACTTCTGAACATTTTAATGCAGCTCAGGAAATGTGTGGACCATCCGTATTTGTTTGATGGTAAACACTTTCACTTTTTTTTTTTCTGTGTTCAAACTAAATAAAAACAACTAATTTTCTTTATTCTGAACCTTTTCCATGTAAGGTGTGGAACCAGAACCGTTTGAGATGGGGGAGCATTTAGTGGAGGCCAGTGGAAAGCTCTCTCTTTTGGAAACCATGCTGGCTTATCTTCAGGAGGGGTGTGTCTTGCTCACCTAAAGTTTCCTTCCTGTTGCTAGCAAACTGGTATAATATGCTGATTTGGTGAATCATTAATTATTACTGTGACTCCATTATTATTAATGGTACTAATCAATAATTTCATCATTTATTATCAGTGTTGAAAACACTGTTTTAATGGAAATCGATATATGTTTTTGTCAGGATTTTATGATTTTAAACAAGAAAAACCGTAAGAACAGCATTCATTTAAAATAGAAATCTTTAGTAACATTGTAATAATTTCATTATTTATAAATACCCCAGACTTTTAAATAGTTGCGCGTTACAGTTTCCACAAAAATATTAAGCAACAAAAATGTACCTTTACCTTCAAAGAAATAAATTCCATTTTAAAATATATTAAAATGGACAAGTTATATTTTAACAGTTGTAATGTGTTATTATTAATACTGTCTTTACTGTATTTTTAATCAAACAAGAACTGCCTTGTTAACCACAAGAGACTTCTTTCAGAATCCTAATTATTCCAAACTTTCCACCAGTAGAGTGTAATTAATTAATTAGAGTGTAAAAAATTTATATTGCTGTAGGAACAGATTTGGCAGGAAAATGCATATGTCATTGCGCACATATGTCATGTCATATACATCTGTATACAGATAAAAGTCCAGTTGTAAGGAGTTTCACACCAGTGCCTCGAACCGCATTTAACCGTGCACAGAGCCAAAACAGTTTTCTTCCCTCAGACACATGCAGTTTTATATGTTAATGGCTAGAGGGCTAAATGTTACGTAGTGTAGCTTTAAATGCATTTTATTGATTTAGAGATATAAAATAGATGTTTTTATCTCTGTTTGCAGGGGCCATCGTGTTCTTCTGTTTTCTCAAATGACCAGGATGCTGGATATTCTGCAAGATTACTTGGAGTACAGAGGTACTAAGACACGCTTTGACTGTGTTAGAGCCTTTGATTTTACTTATTAAACTGTGGTCTGGTGATGTGCATGACAGATCACCAAAGTGCTTACTTTCCTTATCTAAATGGAATCAAGCCAGAAAAAAAGTCAAAACAGACTTTAAATGATGAAATTAAGGTGAAAGCACGAATCACTTAGTGTTACCGCTCTTGAAATTTTGTTCACTCAAGACTTTAATTTTTAAAAAGAAATTGTATTAGCTTTGTGTTCTTAAACATATGTTTGTTTGTTCTCAATTTGGAAAGTTTATGTAATCGTACCCTGCATGTTCTCCTAGTAATCTAGTCCTCTGATCTGGAGCAGTTGATGTGGGTTCAGTATCACATCCTGTGTTTTTTGCTGCATGTGCATTAATGTGCTACTGGCTGTGTAACTGCCAGCTCTGATTGGGCCCTCATACTTCTCTGCAGGTTACAGTTATGAGCGTCTGGATGGTTCAGTCCGGGGAGAGGAACGTAACCTAGCTATCAAAAACTTCAGCACCAAAGATGTTTTTATATTCCTCCTCAGCACCAAAGCTGGTGAGTTCAAAGTCTGGGAAAACCAATCTTAGATTCACACTATAATCAACTGCAGTGCAAACCCATTTTATTAGTAACTATATTTTTAGAGTATTATATTTGAATACCATTCCAGGTTGCAAAATTGTCCTCGTGTCTGATGCAAATCTTATCTGCATCTTTTAAACCGACACATGTAATTGAAAACTGAAAGTCGTGACAAGAGATAATGCATAAATATTGAGGCCATGCATGAAAACTGTGTCTCTGTATGAGACGGCGGTGCAAAAACGTGTGGTTCAGTTCATCTTATGCCATTTTTTTTTTTTTTTTCTCAGTTGTTCAAGATTATAATTACAGCTTCACTTTCAATGCAACATTTTATTTTTACACTGACATTTACTTCTTTTATTTTTGACCTTTCTCTTCATCAAATAATCTTGAAAAAAAAAATCTCTCTCTCTCTATATATACATGCATACATACATACATACATACATACATACACTCACACAGATATATATATATATGAAGAGCTCATTTGGAAAAACGGATAACTCCGTTTTTAACCGTTCTTAGAAATCATGTTTTTTCCTTGTGCATTCCAGTTAATCTCATTCAAACTGCCGTTGGGTTATTTTGACTAGGTTAAAAAATAACTTTAAAAAACAACTAACTAACACAATAAAAACATGATTTTTGAAAATTAAAAAACATCTTCATATATTAAGCAGCACAACTGTTCTAAGCAGTGATTTAAAAAAAAAGATTCATTTTCAACTTTGCCATCACAGGAAAATAGTAAATAAATAAAATGTATAAAAATAGAAAAGTTATTTTAAGTTGCAATTATATTTTGCAATATTATGTTTTGCTGTATTTTGATCAAATAAATGCAGACTTGGTGAGCATTAGAGACTTCTTTCAAAATCTTTCTATGCCCAAACATTTTTGTTGTTTTAGGAGGGGTTGGCATGAATCTAACAGCAGCAGATACGGTGATATTTGTGGATAGTGATTTCAACCCACAGAATGACCTACAAGCAGCAGCCAGAGCCCACAGGATTGGCCAAACAAGGTATTCCACTGGCAAACTTTTATGTTGTTCCATCTAGTTTGAAGTGTCAGGCATATTAAAAAAAAAAAAAAGTGACTTCTAATCCCTGTCTTTAGGACCATTCGACCATTATTATTATTTTTTTTTTTGTTGGTCATTTTTGGTACTTGACGGCTCCTGGTCACCATATGCTTTCATTGTATGGCACAGAGCAGCATTAACATGCATTAAATGTCCCCGTTTAAGGATACTCTGCATAGATATGTAGATAAATTCTCTTTTTGATTGCAGGCCTGTCAAAGTGATCCGGCTCCTCGGCAGAGATACTGTAGAAGAGATCATCTATTCCCGTGCTGTGTCTAAACTACGTCTCACAGACACAGTGATTGAGGAGGGACGTTTTTCTCTGTTGGACCAGGCTCAATCTGCAGCTTCTGGCCTTCAGGTGGAGAGAGACACATGTCCTTATCTCTTAAACTCATCATATTGTGACTTTGCCCGGTTTCCTGGTTCATATCTTTGTCTCTGTACTTGTGGTTTCCCTTTTTGTGAAACTGCACATGTTAACAGTTTCTCAGTATGCTATCATTTACATCCCCACCAATCTAGTTGAGTGAGATCCTGAAGTTCGGTGTGGATAAGCTTTTGTCGTCAGAGGAGAGCTCCATTCAAGACGTAGACCTCAGGCTGATCCTGGGGCAGTCTCGAGACGGCCGATGGCTAACGGATGAAGAGCATGTCAAGCTTAATGAGAGCGATGAAGATGAGGACATGGAGGGTCAAAGTACAACACTTAGCTTCTGTTCAGTAATCTTGTTGTAACTGGCACTTGAAAATTAGATGATCCATTAATGTCTTTTCTGACTTTCTAGACCACATGTACTACTTTGAGGGTAAGGACTACTCTAAAGACCCCAGTGCCGAGGATGAGAAGACCTTTGAACTGTTACTTGAGAAGCAGTTAGCCGATCTAGAGGATGCTGGGAAGGAGGGCCGTGCACTTCGTAATAAATCCGGGGTAACTTATTTGAAAGGTTACACTACTATTCAAAAATTGTCATATATGTATTTATGTGTGTATCAGTTTTACGATTATATATTACTACTATTATTATTTTATTTTTTATTAATTAATTTGCACTTTTATTTATCATGGACACATTACATTGATCAAAAGTGACAGTAAATGATTGTTACAAACAATTATATTTCAAAATATACTATTTTCTTTTGAATTTTCTTTTCATCAAAGAATCCTGAAAAAAGAATCAGGGTTTCCACAAAAATATTAAGCAGCTCAATTGTTATTAGATTGTTATTTGATAAATATTTTGATTGCAGTCATTTTTTTTTTCTTTCATGATAATTCATATTTTAGTACTTCTTTTAATTTATTGTATTTATATTTAATTAAAACAAACAAAAAAACAAAAGTCCATTGCTGCTCATCAGGTGTCTCTGTCTGGGCCTTTGACCGACCCAGGGAGGAAGAAGAGACCTCTTACAGAATCAGAGTTAGAACAGAGACGTCAGAAGAGACAAGAAGCTGCTGCAAAGAGGGCGAAGCTACAGGAGGAAAGGAAAAAGCAACAGGAAGAACTAAATTACAAGAAGAAGTAAAAATAAAAAAAATCTTTCTTCCATTCTGTTGCATATTTTTGGCCAGTATATAGTATATTTATTTGTATGTTCCAATGGATTGTCTATTTTATACCATTGTTTGTATGTGTATCCTTCAATGGCAGGATGGCATGGTGGGAATCATGTGGCTACAAATCGCTATGCTTGCCGCAAGTCGACAGTGAGGGTGAGGATAAAGAGCCTGATGATGAAGATGATGATGATGTCAGCTGGAGCTCCACTGATTCGGACCATACAGCAATTCGCTATGTGCTGGGTGATGTAACTCACCCTCAGGCTGATCGAGAGGATGCCATTATTGTGCACTGTGTTGGTATGTCTCTATTAAAACGTCTTGCTGTCAGAAGACAACTGTTAACATATTGATTATCCTGCAGGATATGTTAACAAATATGGGGCCTTTTCTTAACAATCTCAGCTTTCTGCTAATTTGGCATGATGTGTTTTGTATGCGTGTTTATTGTGTAGATGACTCTGGACACTGGGGCCGAGGAGGATTGTTTACTGCACTGGAGCTCAGATCAGATGAGCCGAAGAAGCAGTACGAGTTGGCTGGAGACATGGAAGGTGACAAACCTTTCCTGTTTGCTAAGACAGGTCTAACTCATGCTGTGTCAAAACAAACATTCCACACTGAAATCAGCTCATTATGCTGCCTGCAAGATAATTGTTCATAAAACTGTCAGCATTGAGTTAATAACTATTATTGTGATGTTTAAATGTTGGAGATTTTGCAGAGTTTGTGGTATCAGAGCTATAAAGCTAATAGTAACATTTTATTAATTTTTAAAAAAAAAAGATCAATGCTGATTTGTTGTTGTGCTCGATTATATACATTTATGATACTGTTTTATTATAAAATTAGTTTTCTTTGGTTTAAAGTTACGGAATTGGAATGCGCTGATAATATTTAGAGAATATAGTGTAGAATTGTTTTTATCTGCTAATAACATGAACATTTTTATTGGTTTATCTGTATCTGCCAAAAATTCTCAATTGAAAATTCTAAATTGATTCAAAAGAACTGCATGTATCTTTTGTAACATTGTTAGTGTCTTTACAGTCAGTTTTTTTTATCAGTTTAATGCATCCTTTATTTAATGCAAAAAATCTTAATCACCCCAGACTTTTGAATGGTAGTTTATATTTAACAATGATATAAAATTATTAGATTTTTTTAAATAAATTTTCAGTGAGTGTTTGTTGACTTCAAAGGTAAGTTAAATATAAAAAAATAGGCTGAAACGAGCATGCACAATTCAATATCCAGTGAATAAAATGTATAAATGACAAAGTGATAATTGTGCGTTGCAGACTTAGAACTGGGGAATGTTCTGCTTTTTCCTATTGATGACAAACAGTCGAGGCTCAGTGGAAGAGACTTTGTAAGTCGGCAAGCTGTTTATGTCTTTAATCTACTGCTGTTAATTATTTTGAATCATTAATTTCCTCCTGTTTCTCTAGCTGGCACTTATAGTTGCTCAGCAGAGGGATAAAGCCAACAATTTGTCAGGCATTCGACTCACTGCCTTGGATGAGGGCCTCAAGAAGATCTACAGAGATGCCAAACAAAAGAAGGGTACTTAGCGCTCGTTTGTGAAACTAGTTGGTTGCAATGACTTGGCTTTCTCTATTCACCTTATTTACAAATGAAAAAAATGAAATCTAAAATGAAAATCTGTTAATGCAGTCAAAACAGAAACAGGTACAGCTGCCAAATGCACATCCTTGCTGCAAACCTGTACTAAAACCTAAGTTCACTGCACATCCCTTTCTAAGTATCATAAAGATTTGATGGGATTGTTTCCAAGAGGTGGATTCATTTCAAAACGCTTAGAAAAGCCTACTCCCTAGGTCTTGGCATAACAGAAACGTACCTAGTCTAGACTGTACAGCTGTATTTTGTTTTTGCTCATGTCTGCAGATTTAAAATGCTTCTAAATAAGAATGAGTATAATGTAACAGCTGTATTTTTAAATGGATCATTATGCTTTTAAGGTCTTTCACAAGGACTGTGTTTATATTTGACAGCTTTTTGTGTAAACATGCACTGGGAGAATGTGTCTATTGTGTTTTTGTCTGGCACAAGACTTCAGCTTTGTAAAAATGTGTTCTGTGTAAATGGCTCTTTAGTTTAATATTTTCTGTGTTTTCTTCAATAGCAAGTGTCCATCTGCCTCGGATTGGTCACTCCACTAAAGGCTTCAACTGGTATGGAACAGAGAGACTCATTCGCAAGCACCTGGCCACCAAAGGCATCTCCACATTTATGTATCCTACCCAAGAAGAACTGAAATGTTTGCCTTAATTTTTCTCAAAAACTGCATGCTAGTAAAACAATGAACTAAAGTCGCACTTTCCTCTTAATTAAAAAAAAAAAACAGAAATAAAAAGAAACAGCAGTTAAGAAAGCATCTAATAATAGCGACTCCAGTCAAATCTTGTCACATTTATTTATACAGCACTAAATAGTTTGTTTTACAGTATTTAACCTGAAAAACATTGTCAGTGTCACTTTCAATTAGAATTACAACTTCAGTTTTACTATGAAGCAGCTCTCCAGTTAGATCATGATTTTATTGGCATCTGACCTCAACGGACTGAAGACATTATTCAGCGAAAATTTCCACACCAAAGAAGGCGGAGCCCCAGAGCACACCTACTTTTTACGTAATCTCTACAGATGAATGGTATTTGAAGGTGGCAATTAGCCGGAGCAAACTTTTCTGGAAAGTTTGCTTTGGCAAAATTTCTTGAACTGCTGAAACAAACCATGTTTCGCCTAATGTTGCTTGCGAATTTCGTTTGAAGTGCATTGGGGCCTTTAGTGAGCAGTAACAGTGAGCATCTTTTGTTATCCTTGACTTGTTTTGCAGCTACTATTATAAACGAACCACTTCACACTCTTCTACAGTTTCTTCTACCACATGCACATCTACTCCATCAACCTCACACTCGGCCTCAGACCCAGCAGCATCCTCGCCATCTGGATCCCCACACTCCTCCAGTGCCCTTGGTAACAGTGAAGACCTTACAATGTCACCAAAACCCTCCACTAAATCACACGAAGGTCAGGGCGCACCAGGGTTGGCTGACTTCATGAGAGGTGTCCATGTCTACTTCTACAACATGGCAGCTACAGAGAAGAAGCAGCTCGCCCGATACCTTATCACATATCCTTTCGCATTCCATCTTTACCCACGTTTACGTTCAACAAAGCCAACTAACCACTACACTACAACAACATGTCTATCTTAATCACATTTATAAGAAAGCTTGTTGATGTTGGTGTGAGCTAATATTTTACACCTTAACGTTTCTGCACATATGATGGCGATGAAGAGGATCTCATGAGCTCACACGTCACTCATATTGTAGGAGAGGTGGAAAGTCCTGTCCATGCTCAGGTAGTACAATCAAAACTAACTTTTTAAAGAGGTTTTAATTTGCCTAATATTTTATTATGTATTAATTTAGTAACAGCAGTACGCTCTCTTTTTTCTTCTCTTTCAGGAACTGCGAGATCTATTGCATCAATACCCTCAGACCTTGCTTGTAAAGAAAAAGTGGTTGGAGTCTTGCTTTGTTAACCAAAGGAAAGTCAGTGTGCCTAAATATGTAATTAGGTTAACTTGACAAAGCTCCTCCTACATTCCTTTCAAGTCAGTTTGCCTTAGGTTTATTCACAATCATATTTAGTATCCATTTAGAGTTTGAAATGAACTGGTCTCTCCCTGTATATCCAGTTACAGCTAAATGACGGCAAGCGGTTTGTCATACTATGGATCAAATAAAGAAGCATTGTTTTCTATTTAAAAGAGAAACAACAACAGCGGTGGTTTCACACTGGAAAGATTTTACAGTAAACACTGATACATTTACTTTCTTTATGCACTTGTCTGCATGGTTAGAATGAGTGCATGAAAAACTTTTACATTATTTGGCATTATTTGATTTCTTATGTGCTATGGTTTAAAAACAGCAGAAAAAGATGTAATATGTAACTGAGCATATAAAAATAAAAAACACTGAGATGCAATATCTATTTTACATACTTTTGTTCATCAAAATCCCAGATAGAGATGTAAAAGCTGTTCAGTGTTGGATCTCGGATGTCAGTTTTACTCAGAAATGTAATGCACTAAAAACCAAACCACGGTTGTCTAAGATAATGTGAAGGTTAACAGATGTCTATCATATAACTTATGTTTCTGGAAAGTCTCGTTGACCTCTTTTTAATAGTAATAAAAAAGTAACCTAGTTACTCAGCTCAGCTACGGTGAGTGAAGCATTGTTTTGTTTATCCTTGTTTTAAACCACATTGAAATAATCCACATTAAAAAAATATTGTTTTTTTTTGGCCTCATGGTTTGTCATTTTAGCAGAGCTTCTGTTCATTTGGTCCTTCCTGTTCAAAGACCCATTATGACTCAATAACAAATTCTTGTGCTGCAATTTACCTTTCATTTTTAGTAAAATTGTTGTATATCTGTAGGTGTCAAATGTTTTTATTGTTCAGACAATATTGTTGTCAGTAATAGTAACTATTAGTTGATTGATTAAATGTTAATTATTAATCATATATCATTTATTGTCAGTATTCTTGCCAGGGTTGTTCTCATCAAAGTCATTACTTTGCATTATTTTACTAACACTTTGCGAGTCATTTCTTCAGTATAATTAAAAAGAATCTGCTCAAAAGAACACTAGTTGTTTTGTTGAAGGCAGACAAACAACCGCTCAGAGTCGAGGATGTGCTTTCTGGGAAGTGGGCGGAATTTGCGGTGTGAATGCGCAGGTGTTGAGAAACTTCCAGTATGTACTTCAACTGCTACACTTCGTGTGCTCTATATAATGTCCAGCGATTTTGTACACGGATATTAGAGTAGTCGAAATTAAATCATTCACGCGACTAAATCTGCTGATCAGGTATGTACATGTTTTATGCTGTCACGGACAACGTTTGCATCTAAATTGTCGAAAAAGTCATATGAGAGCTGAATGGGAGTTTTATTTTGTCTGTGTGTTGTCTTTATTATGTTGTATTTAAGCTTTTCATTGTTATAAGATTTTAGTTTTGGGAGGTGTTACCTGTATAGTAATATTTTGCGAAGGCAGAGCGAAATGCGAGACTGTGGATGTTATATAGCCCCGCGGCAGTGATAGTTTCAAAGCGTGACACGTTGAGAATTTGGACGAAATATTTACAAAATACTAGCCTACTTTAAAACTTTGGAAACACTTTATTTTAAGGTGTCCATGTTACATGTACTTACTATTATAATAACAATAAATTATGCATAATTACATGCAAGGAACCCTAAAATAAACCCTAATCCTAACCATTTAGTAAATACACGCAGTTAATTAATATTACTCAGTACTTAAATGTATAATTACACTGTAACAAGGGCACCTTAAAATAAAGTGTAACCAAAACTTTTAAACATAAGAAATGTTACTAAAATGTTCTATTTAATGCATTATGATACTATAGCCTAGTAACAACAGTATTTTGACGCAAACTACGCTTACTTTTTTTTTTTTTTTTTAAATAAGAGCGTGAATGTACTGTACAATGTAATGCTTTCATTTATGCGTTTTAATTAAACATCTATCAATCATCGACTGACCTTTTCAGAAAGGAGAATGACATGATTTAACTTTGTAACTCAGCTGTGTCAGTATATTCTCTAGTCAATAAAGAAATCCTGTAGGCTATAATATAGCGTTCAGTGTTATGCTAATGTAAGACATTAGGTATGTATTAGTACCTTCTCTGCCTCATTTGTGCATTTGATATTGACGGCCTTAATTAAGCCTACCTGTGATTTCCCATGTCTCATTTTGGTTTCCACTGCATATTGAGGTGTTTTCCGCTGATGTGTAAAGTGCACAAAATTTCATACTGTAAGATGAGAGAGAAAGCTAGAGAGAGAGAGAGAAAAAAAATCCCCTTAGCATAATTGTGGGTTCCTGTATTCAGTAGCCAAAGGTTGCTTGTTTTTCTCAAATGCAATTTTATTTAACACGGTGATCACCATTCAATGTTACTTGTGTTCATATATCTTATTTTATTACAGATTGCTAACTGGGGATATGGAATGGCTGCAGCTCTTTTGTATTTGGCACAAGAATGATGCCTTCTTTGCAGTGCTTGCAATATAGGTAAAATATACATCTTATAATGACAGAAATGGTCATTAAAGGTACTCTATATGGACAATATTGGAACACAACTTAATTATTGTAGTTAGTGCCCCAGTGTATTGAATTCAAGCACCCATTCTGCATTTACAGACATTTGTGGAAAATAAAAATTGGTCATTCTGAAAATAACAGTGAATTTAAGTAGCGATAAATCAGTTTGTGAAATTTCATCTCTACTAGATATTCAACGGTCAACTGTGGTATTATTTTAAATTGAAAGGGTTTAGAAACAGCAGCTATCAAGCAGAAGATTGTAAAGCCACAGAGCGGGGTCACCGAGTGCTGAGGCACATGGTGCACGAAAGTCAACACTATGCTGATTTCATAGTTGAAGAGTTCAGTGGTTGGATCAGTTTGGTGTGGAACAATTTGACTGGTCCGCACAGAGCCCTGACTCAACCCTGTCAAACACTTTTGGGATCAACTGGAACAGAGTTTGTGTACCAAGCCTTCTCGTCCCACATCAGTACCTGACCTCACAAATACTCTGTGAATGGGATGAATTGACACAAACTCTGATGGAAACACTAATCTGTTATGTAGATAGTTCCCCCTATTGCAGATATATTAATGTCTATGTATTTAGAGTGCAATGTTATTAAAGTCCCTGTAATGGTCAGGTTTTGTCCATATGTTGTATGTTTGTTCCAATTTTTTTTTATTTCTTATTTCAAAGTCGGTTTGCGACAAACTGAATTTCATTTGCTTAGCAAAATCAGTTTTTTTCTTGCATTTGGCAACTTCCCAGTGTTCGTTTCGGACCCTGTATATGTATCGCGTAAAACATATAATTATTGTTTCCTATTCTTGGATTATGGCATTTTTATCTCTTAGATAAAGAAAATGTTTTTTAAAGGTAGTTTTGAAAACAAATAAACACCTTATACATACAGGATAGCAGGTTAGTGCACGCAACCCAATATGTAGAAAGAATAAAGTCCCACGCATTTCCACAGCTTGCAGGTTTCTTAATACGAGGCTCAAACAAAAAGATTTTAAACTGCAATTTTAACACATTTATAGACATTGATAATATTGTCTTATTCTGCTTTTTTTCTCTCTCTCTTTATTGTAATACCTAAAAAAAGACAATCAACAGATTAATTGCTGTAATTTTATTATATTTACAGCCGTAGTTTGGAACTTTGCATTGTCATGAAATGTCTTGTCATTTTTATTTTAATCATTTATTTTACATATTTGAAATCGTGACATTTTAAAATGTTTCTAATCTAAAAGTGATCAGAAAAAAAAACAAGATACACTGTTAACTTACAGATACTTCAGTACAATGAAAATATAAAAATACAAGTTAAGTTTGAAAGGTATTAAACCACATATACATAATCCAGGAATATAAAAATAGTAACAACACAGCACTTTCCCAAAACTCACACTGGACTTTATTTCTTGCCCTGTTTATTCAAACATGTTATTCTGACAGTCTCATTCTGACACCAGTTGCTTTTAAAATGCCTAAAGGTTTTTTTTTTTTTTTTTGACTGAAATTGCTGTTTCAATAAATATTGACTAATTATTTGGATTTATTCTTTTGTTGTTAATTTTTCTACATACTGTAAGAGTGCTTAAGAACGCTTGTATTTTTTCCCCCTCATCTTCTAGGCATATTTCTCCATTTGGCCACTACAGTTTACAATCCCTCAACTTTCCAGAAGAGAACGAAGAGACTATGGAGAAAATCATTACTGAGGACTCCATCTGTGACTCAAACTCCACTGATTCCCAACTCTCTCATGCCAACTGTTGCATGTCTGGAAATGAGTCCTCTTTGAGCACACAGGCTGGCTTCAAGGATATCTTCAGAGACAGAAAGACCAACTACAGATCCACACAGAGCAGCTACAGCCCTTACCAGCCCCCGCTAGGTCTACCTTCCGGCTACAATCCCCAGACACCCTTTCCCAGTCAGACAGAAGTATGTCTGAGCACCCTAGAGCCACACAACAGGGACCTGCTCCACTCGAGTTGCGTAGGCAGCAGTTCGGTGGAATACCCCAGTGGCAACCTCCCCTCTTGCTTAGTGTCTGGAAATTACTGCAGTTATCCTGGTGATTCCAGCTACTCTTGCTCTCCAGACAGGCACAGTCTGGGAGAGGGAAGTCTGGAACAGCCGCGTTCACTGCGCTCTATCCCAACTGCGTTCGTGCCTCACAGCTACAGCATGCCTCCGCACCCCTGCGTGTCCCGTGGGCCGCCATGCTGTAGTCAATACCCTGTGGATGAGTATCAAATGGATCAGGGCACTCATTACAGGCCACATTACCACATGCCCTGTTGGCCTTCACGTAAGTCTCAGTTCTTTGTTAAAATGACTCATAAGTGAGTCAGTTTCTTTCTTTTACATGGACCTTGTTCATTTGTCAGTCATAAGCCTATTGTCATTAAAATTGCTTCATACTGTATGTGATGAGTTCTTTATCAGGGGTCTTTATCAACCTTACGGGAAATTTATCCAGCCTGTGCCAACCCGATTAAATTGCAATAACTTTTGCCAGTATTCTGTCTGATTAAGCAACCAGTTTCCATTTTACAAGTGGCGCCCATTTTAGAAACTGAAACATCTAAATATAAGGATTAGATAATGCACAAAACTACACTTTGTATATCTTACTGTCCACTGACAGTCCATCTAACGTGTTCTTTGGCTGGCCTTTTAAAATTGAAAGATGATTAGTTGCCCCTACTAAATGACCAATTGCATTTTTTTAGGAAAAGCCTTTGATGAAACGTCAATGAAAAGCAATTGGAGAAATCCAGTTTACAATGTGCATTAACAAATTACTTGTAACCTACTATTTATTTTTTATTATTATTTAACTAATTTTAAAACATGACTTAAATAGCTTTCATGTCAATTTATGTTCACCCTTTGTTCAATTTATGTCCATTTTAAAAGTAGTTTCAGTTATAATAATTTCAGTTATAATTGATCATTTATTGCTTCATTTTATTTATAAATGTCACTCCTAACCCTCCGCAGATTTTTGTTTGGCACAGTTAATGGTGAGCTGTTGCAACACACATTAAAGGCAGGTAGAAAATAAAATTTTACTAAAAAGAAATGTTAGTGTACATTTTTAGTGAACATGGTAGCAGTAATTCATTAAATGATGGAAATGCACATTATAAATGGTTATGTATCCATAATAAATCAATTAACAAAGAACTCCGCACACCTGACGGCAATAAATAGGTGCGTAGGAAACAAAGACCAGCCAGGTCAAAAACTGAAAAAAAGAACAAATCCCGCACACTATTTATGCAAAAAAAAATATATATATCAAAATATTTATTAACGACGTTTCGGTCGCATGAAAATTCCTGATGAAGGTCATGCGACCGAAACGTCGTTAATAAATATTTTGATATATATATTTTTTTTGCATAAATAGTGTGCGGGATTTGTTCTTTTTTTTTATGTATCCATAATAAAAAATATTTTACTTGATCTGTAATGATGTGTAAGTGTAACTCAAATTATCAGGCTGAACCAATTATATGAAATAATATTTTTGGTTTGAAAAAATAAAATCAGTTTATTGAGATGTTAACTGTATCGTAAATTACCTGACAAAACATGTTTTGAGTGTATGCAGCAGGGCTCAAGTCTGGGACAAGTGGATTTTTTTGAAAGGACAAGTAAAAGAGGCTTTTATGCCCAAGTAGCCTGAATAAAAGGGCAATAACAAAAAATAACTAGGAAAGCACCGAAAAATTGAAACGTGTTGACAGTAGCAAGGCTTTGCCAGTTGAGGCTCATGCAGCCTGGCAGTGTGTGAGAGAGAGACTCATGGAGAAATCAAAACAAATGAGCGCAACAGCGCACACCAAAGAACTCACTTAACAAACGTACCGTGGTAAAACTTCTAAATGTTGTATTTGTATTTATAACATATGATATCACAAATATGTAGAAGTTAAGAAAAGCTATTACATTTGTACCACAAAAAAATATATTTTTTTTCTTTCTTTTTTCTATTCTTGACACGTAACTTTTTTACTTGAAAGTGAATGACCAATTTACATGTCCAAAGGACAAGCACACCAAGGTTTAATATTGAGCCCTGTGCAGATTAATGTCTCACTCACTTCATCATTTCATGTCCAACAGGCTCTGAAAACAGCAGACAATCAGCCGCAGAGTTCACTTATAGGTAATGTGTGATTGTGAGTTTTTCTGTACAATTAATATGGGACAGCCAGTCATGCATTGCATTGTATTGTAGTAAATGATTTCATAAGTTTCTGATTTTCACTAATACACAAAAAAAAAAACGTAGCTGTCTGAGTTCTTTATGCAATGCTTTCATGTCTTCCAGTGGCCACACCTCTCCTCACCCGCGAGCTAAACTAACCTCAAGCACAGCCCCTCTATCCCTGGAGCAGAGTAAGTTTAAATACTATTGTTGAGTAACACTGAAAGAATGTCAAATTTGAATAAGATGTATGTGCCAGTAATGTCAGATGATAAGAAACAAATGGCAGTTCTTGTTAACTTCTTGTTATCTCTTCTTCTTCAAAGTCATGTGATTTATAAAATGTTTATGAAAAAGTCTTTGTGCTAAAACTGTTTTATATATATATATATATATATATATATATATATATATATATATATATATATATATATATATATATATATATATACACAGTAGATTAAGTTTAGTTCATGGTACTTAAAAAAACAAACAAAAAAAAAAAAATTCACTCAAAATACTCAACCTTCACTATAATACAATATAATATAATATCTTGAGGAATATTTCTGGAAGGAATTTTATGTTCTTTTTCACTCTTCATTATTGCAGGGAAGGTCTTTGTTACATATGAAGCAGACAGTGAAAAACATGTCAAAGAGATCATCAACTTTGTCGCCCTACTGAGACACAATGGTTTTTACACTCACGTAAGACAAGCAACCTGTAGCAGACATTGCCTTGCAGCCATGCTTGTCTCCTGATATGGGGTCTGCCAGTGTTCAGTCTCTTTGTTCTTTTTGCGCAGATTGACATGTTTGAACAACAGTTCAAGAGCATAAGCAAGATCGACTTCATGGAGAGATACATCAGCGAAGTAAGTAGAAACCAGGCCTGCTAGTATTTCAGAAAGCGTGTTTTTCCTAGTTCGACTTACACAATAGAAGATCTAGTCCACACTGCAGATTATTCTGGCCAAGAACCACCTACAGGAAAAGACTGTTTGACTGAAAACTCTAAAGCAACTCAAAACGTTTTCGGTTTTACATGGCATTTTGGAGCAGGTTTTTTGGAAAGAGATGATATCACAATAATAGACCAGAGTGAAAAATAAATATTTAGTTAATGGCACGACAGTCTCTGTGAACATGTGCACAGACACACACACGCACACACACAAAAAACACTAGAAAAATAGTGGTAAATGTATGTAGAAGGAGTAAATGTGTGATTTAATATTTTAATATGTAATTACTTCCTGTGATGGCGCAACTGAGTTTTTTCCGCCATTACTCCAGTCTTCAGTTTTTCAAAAATCATTCCAATATGCTGATTTGGCGCTCAATTTTAATACTGGTTCTTATTATTGTTATCATTGTTGAAAACAATTTTTGCTGCTTAATATTTTTGTGGAAACAGAGATGCATTTTTTTTTTTAGGATTCTTTTATCCTAAAAAAAGAAGAGAAGGTTCAACTGCATTTATTTGAAATAGAAATCTTTTGTCACTTTATAAATGTCTTTACTGTCACTTTTGATCAATTTAATGCTTCCTTGCTGAATAAAAATCTTTTTCTTTCTTTCTTTCTTTTAAAACCACTCTTTCCTCAGACTTTTGACTAGTTGTATCACGGTTTCCACAAAATATTAAGCAACAAAACTCTTTTCAATGTTGATAATAAAAAAAAATGTTTATTGAGCACCAAATCTGCAAATTATAATGAATAGCATATTTAGAAATATAATCAGAAAATGTATTCAAATACAAAACATTATTAAAAAACTTTTTTTTTTTTTTTTTTTAATATTATTTATTCCAATCTTCTGACCGGTGCAGTATTCTTTATTATGCTACCAGTGCATTAAAACAAGTTAATTTTTTTTTTTTTAATTATTTTTGTTGGTGAGTTTTAAATTGAATGCGTTTCCATGACTTTTAGTGCTTCTTCTTGGTGTAAATAAACTTCATCTGTAATTGTTTATTTATTTTCCTGAATAGACACTGCTGTGTCATCGATGAAGGTTATACATGTATCCTAATATCATTAAAGACATGCAAACTCTGTAACCTCTTAAATGGAAAAGGGCGCAGCTGGGAAAACTTGTTCAATGGTTGCATTTATACAGCAGTGTTTACTATTGAATTGCAAACAGTGGAAGAACTAACCTCTGTTCATCGTCAACACATACAACCTATTCTGGGGTGCTCTCCATTGTTGAGGATGTCTTCAGCTCTCACAAATCTCACATTTTTTAGTTCATTGACATTATATGTCTGAAAAATGTCACCATTTAACCTTATAAACTTTATAAATGGCAAGGATCGATTCCTGACATACAGTTGAACATACTATCATTTATTCTCTTTCAAATTCATGACCACAAGTGGTTGCTTTTGGGCGATTTCATTTGTGCTGAGAAACTGAACAGGTTCAGTGTGGCATTGTCACTCAGGCAGTGTGTTTTTCCTATTTGTCTTCAATGATATTTGCTTTTACTAAATGCATACAGCCAGTTTGAACTTGGATATCATTTATTTATCTGACTGATATTTGATGAAAGTATGATGGCAGGAAACAATCCAACAAAACTTTTAATTTATGCATTTTGAGGGGGAAGAAAAGAGAACATTTAATTTTTTTTTTTAAATATGTAACCATGAAACATATAATTTTAATTAAGAACTGAAATGAGGGAGGACATATTTCTGGCATTTTTATTTATTTATTTTTTTTAGTTATTTTTTTTTTTTAACAGGAAAACTGTCTACTGCAGTGAGAACGATAAAACTTGCATGTATAATTTCAGTAGATTTTTTTTCCTGAGTATCTGAAGTAATTGTTACCTCATGTCCATTCAGTTGTCTAATTGTGTGTTTATGTTCTGTTATGCACAGAAAGACTATCTGATCATCATAGTCATTAGTCCAAAGTATCACGAGATTGTGACCAATGCATCGTTTTTCATGGAAAATGATGAAACACTCAACACTGTCTACATACACAAGCAGGTACAACTTGGGTGGAAAGGAATCTAGGTTTTTCTTTATTTTTCTTTCTCGATTGACTCATAAGAGCTCTTTATCTTTTAGTTACAAAACGAGTTCATTCAGAACGGTGCCAGGAATTACAGATTCATCCCCATCTTGTTTCCCGGTGCTAAGAAGGTAAAACTGCAACTTATAAACCCAACTGCTTAACGAACAGGATGTTTGTGTTTGCGCAAGTACTCGCTCAAGGAGCCAAAATACTAATTTGCGATTAACTATTATGATAACAGCAATAGACATTTGTGATTGTTTGTACAGTACTACAGTAACACCCAAAGGATTGCTCCATTGGATTCCACTTAAATCCAGTTCAGATTTAATGACGCCTCGCTGTTAGTTTACAACATTTCTGTGTCTGCTTCTGTCTCTCAGTGCCACGTACCTTCATGGCTTCAAAGCACACAAATCTTCACCTGGCCCAGAGACCGTGATGATATTCTTCGTCGACTCATGCGTGTTGAGAAGTACAACCCTCCACCCATAGGAGAGCTGCCCACCATTGTCTCCATCCCCATTTAGTTGGTTAGGTTTGTTTCTGTATGTAGACCCATGATATGTCAGTTGTAAACAGGCCTGGTATCCGTTTTAAGTTTGTTTGCCCCGCTGAGCAACCAGATGAGTGTTTAGTATGTTAAAATCCCTGAAGCTACAGTTATTTGATGTAGTCTTTATAGAAACCTCATGTCATAATTAATATTTCACAACTCATCAATGATGAATAAGTCAGAATGTGTCCAGACATGTAGAAGAACTGCAAATGCGAATTATGTATGTATTAAAGGAACACTCCACTTTTTTTGGAAATAGGCTCATTCTCCAACTCCCCCAGAGTTAATAAGTTGAGTTTTACCGTTTTTGAATCCATTCTGCCGATCTCCGGGTCTGGCGATAGCACTTTTAGCATAGCTTAGCATAGATCATTGAATCCGATTAGACCAGTAGCATCGCGTTCAAAAATGATCAAAGAGTTTCGATAGTTTTCCTATTTGCGCCTGGTGCGGCCATGTTACGGCAGCAAAATTCCTTGATTATTACGCAGGACTGGGAGTATAGTTCCTAATCATATCGACCTAGAAAATCGCAACTTTTCATTTTCCGCCGGTCTTAGTACACGATAGAACTACAGAAGAGTCAAGTTTTAAATGGGAAAACTATCGAAACTCTTTGATCATTTTTGAACGCGATGCTACTGGTCTAATCGGATTCAATGATCTATGCTAAGCTATGCTAAAAGTGCTATCGCCAGACCCGGAGATCGACTGAATGGATTCAAAAACGGTAAAACTCAACTTATTAACTCTGGGGGAGTTGGAGAATGAGCCTATTTCCAAAAAAAAGTGGAGTGTTCCTTTAAGTTCATGAGTTGCATTAGTTTGAGTGCTATGATTTTTGGAAGTTAGCTCATTCTTTACTTTGTATTAAGCTGAATCAAATGATAATTTGGGGGGCAAAAAAGATCCATTGTCAATTGTGTAGTGATGTGCTTTCCACAGAAGTTACTTTCAAAACAAGCAGTTTTCTGTTGGTCATTGACACAAATCCATGCAACCAACTGGAACTCATGGGGAAAATCTTTTGCTCTATGCCAAGTTCTTGATCTTGTGGATTTCTATTGAAATAAGTTTTTTTCCGCAAACATTCAACAAACAATGATGAATGTGACCACACCTTTGGACTTAATGATACTTTACTTTACTCACTATAGTAGACCAGTAATCTTCAAAGACACAAATCTTTTCATCATTCTTCTTTGCTGTTGTGTGGACCTGAAAGAAGCCAGTAATACAATATCTTCACATACTGTACAGAGTTTATTATAACAAACCACTTGTGCATTGTGCCTTAGAATTTCCCTTTGAGACATTAGAATTGTGGCAGAAGAAAACAAAACTTTTATGTTGTGAGCTTCACATGGGGATTTCATCGTCATTCATGTTCTTAGATAATCATAATCTGTTTTTAAAAATATAAACCCTTTTAATAAATGAATTTATCATCTAACTTGTACAAGAATAGACATCAGGGCTTTGAGGGACAAAAGTATAACTCATCTCAACTCAACCTTTTTAATAGAGCATATTTAAAAACAATAGGCATTAAACCAAATGCTTTACTGTACAAATTCAGTTAGAATAAGTACGCTCACAGAATAATATACAAGTACTAATACATAAAAGCAAAAATGATAGGAACAGAACAATAGAAAAAGACCCTTTCAATAGAAAAGGTTGATCTTATTTATATTAAGCATTAGGAGATTATTCCAAAGTTGAGGGCCTACTATAGAAATGCATGTACAGTTTAATGTAGCATGTTATTGAATGCACTGGTGGTGTTGGTTCAATCAAAGAAACTGAATTAAGTTGAAGATGCTTGGGATTTCATCGATTAGGTGTGTGTGTGTGTGAGTGAGTGAGTGAGTGCATGTTTATGTAAGTGCAGCTGCCTATGAAAAAAAGGTTGAATGCTGTGTGCTTTGCCAGAAAATATGGCATGACGTGCAAAACAATACCTGCCTGAGGCTATTGCCACATGCTCTAGAGAGACTCAAAATTCCTCACTCCCATAGTCTTTCATTTCTAAAAAAAAATAAAACTGTTTTCCCATCTAACTGCCCAGTAGAGTTATGCAAAGATTTTTAATCCTGTTTTTTATTTTTATTTTTTACAATCTGACGGGTGGACGCACACACCCTCTCACAAACAGGGTTTATGAACTGATGAAATACATCTTGAAATGCAATGCAGGTTTTGAATAAAAGCATTTGTAAATGATGTAAAAAGAGCAATGTCAGTCTTGTATAAATTTGTTTTCACTGAAAACAATGGAACTATTACTATATGGGTATTTTATATATCTACAGGACTGTTTTTGTGTAAAAAATAAAAAGACTTTTCCCCCGCAAAGCTATTTTAGGGTCACCGTTTTGAAGTTTGACAGCCCCAGTCAACCATCTACTTTAGTCTTTATGTAAGAGAGTAAACCGCCGTCTTTTGTGTTCAATGGAATAACGAAACGTAGGAAAGAAAATTATGTCAGAACTTTTCCGTTTTTGGGGTGAAATATATCTTAAAAGCTTCTGAACTAAACATATATCAACACACCTGTCAAAACAAACTTGTCAAAATCTCTCAAACAACTGTCATGCAGGATGGAATATCAGAGAGCTCAATCCATTTAGTTTGTGTCTTCAAGGAGTTACTGAAGGTTAATTAAGCCCCATTAAACAAAGTGTAACCCTTCCTATTGAGGCTTATCAGGAATGAATTATTCTAAATCAGCCGTAACAATATAATCAAGAGGATTTGGTCATAGAGAGACTGACATAATCCTCATATGAACAATATTAGCAGTATCCAAAAATGATTTGCTGAGAAGAAATGGTTATCAGTTTGTAATTAAAATGAAATGAGAAACAGAATGATTGATTACTCAACGCAGTGACAGAAAAGGTTATGGGAACAGGATCTCCAACATAGTCTTTTTATAGCTGGTTAATTTCTAGATGAAACAAGTTAATTCCAGGAATATGTCATCCATCAACTACAACACAGCTCCGTGAAATATTTTGAAGACTTGTCAGTGACAATATGAAGTGACAGTACTTTTAACACCTTCATGTTAATTTGGAAAATTTACAGAGTCCAATCATCACTGACAGGACAAAACTGCTGTTCTTTGCTTTGTTGTGCCTTAAGATGGCACTCTTTACATGTGCTATTAGATGTTCTATAAGAAATCGGATAGCAGGCCTACTTAATAATACTGTATCAATAAGACATTATTGTGGTGGATTCTGGGGCTAGTTGTCACACTTTTTACTCGAGTGAATATTTTCCAAGCAGGTTTATTTCAGCAAGTCAATTTATGTATAATCACTTACCTTTTAGTGTTATCAGAACACAAAAGCAGGGCAGGTGGTCACTTCTTGTATTTAACTGACATGTAGTACATCTTACCTATAATGCTTGTACATTAAAATACAAATCTATACGTTAATGTTTTAATTTTTAGCCAGTGCAGTTGAGATTATAGCTAGCATTAGCATTAGCATTCTGACTTTACCTTTGTTACCCTGGAAAATGATTTTTCACTGAACACAATAGTGAGGCATGTTGTCACAATAGATACCAGCGATTGAATAGCCCTTCTCCCCTATAATGCTGTAAATGTACATTACAATATCAATATTAATGCGAATCCCAGCATTAACGTTCAGTTGTTTTTGTCATTTTTGGAACTCTTTGTTCTTTTAAGCATTTGCCTACTTCATGTTATATTTCTACGGAATTTTATTATAAAGTATTACCATAATCTCTTTAACTTTTAGCCAGCACAGTAGAGATAATTTGTTTTCCAATTAGGTTGTAAAATATATTATTCTGGTTTTTGTGTCCTCCAGTTACACTGCAGTCCACTGTGATCTTTAAAAAAACATATAAAGGTAATATTTAATTTCTCTTTCTAATACCAAAGCAATACTGCTGGGGGAAAAAAAAAAAGAAAAAAAATGTTACTGTACATTAGCATTGTGACCTAATTAGAAAATCATCCATAATAAAAGAATCTGCGTTGCCGTGGCTGTCCTTTAGGGGGCAGTATCTCATCAGGGCTTTGTTTCGGATAGTTTGCAGTTCCACCCAGAATTGAAGGTTTCACACATTCTATTTTTACACTGCTGAATAATTCAATGCAGAGCCATATATGATCAGTGACATTTCCTCTTTTCTAGCAGTCTGACAATGGGGTTGCATCACTTGATCCTCGATGTGGAGTCTAGAAAGTGATATACAGCTGTGAAACTATGAATAGCTTTGTTCTAGGACACAAAATGACATTAATGAATATATACACAATGACCCAAAAACCACCCTCGATTTTCAACTTCAATTGACTCTCTGTTTACGGAGATGATATAATGATGCGAAATGATGCTGTCATAATAGATTTCTTTGAGCATATTCCGAAACGGTCCATTGCCATGCTGCTGAACCCCCACTAGATCAGTGACACAGTATTTCATCATTAAATTCCAATTTAATATGTGCTTTACGGCAAATAAGGACAGGAATATCAAAGGAGGAAACGAACTCTCCCAGGAAGAAAAAAAGAGTGTTCAAATCACATTTTTGACGCTTCCAAAGGCCCCGTATTTCTTTCATTTTGATTGCATTTGGTGGGAGCGTTTTATAGGAGTTACTTCAGTAAGTATCCGGGGAGTAATTCTGCGCATGAAATCACGGCTGCTGTTTTGTTCCTGCAAGGGGAAGCCGGGTGATCCTTAAACTTGCCGAGTGCTGTTGCCATGGTAACATCACAGTTCATCAAGGTTCAGTGCAATAAAAGGAGTCAAAGTTTAAATGACAATTATGGACCGACGAAAGCTACTAAGTAAGGATACAATAACATGCTGGCACTCAACAACTAATGCTGATGAAATGATACTGAAACTAAATTTTATAATATTATGTGCGACACTTTCAGACCTTATGTAGCCACTCCCCTCACTGCGCTCATTGTCTTCTGTCTTCCGGTTTGTATTTTCACAGCATGAAGGTAAGATCTTATGAATTTATGATTGAACTGCTCGTTTTTAAACTCTTCCTGGTCTACTGACATTTGTTATGACATCCGCTTCAAACATTACAATGCTCATGATAACTTTCATTAACTCTGCAATAAGCGAATCCACTTCAACAGCTAATTAATCAGAATGGAATTTGTTTTCGTGACTGAAGCTTCGACGGAATGACAGTGACAGGACAAAACCACAGTTAATAAAAGAGTAAAAATAAAAATAGTTACGTTACTCTAGTTTACGTTACTCTTTGACAGCAATGCCAAATAACATACTGAGTACTACATTTGAATTTGAATTAACGGTTCTGTGTAGTATGAATATGGGTAGTAGGCTATGGCGTTTGGGCAAACTACATCCACCATGTTATTACTGTCACGTGACCTATTTTATTACTTTTGCATCAAATTACAAAAACTAGTTAATGCTGCTGCCACAGTGTTTCTAATGCAGCAGCTGCATAAGTAATGGTAACGTTGACATCTTTCTTCTGACTGCTATCAATCTCTATTTTTCCTCTTTTTGAAAGTCATGAAAACACTATTGTGGGGTTATTTATCAGACTTTCTTATCGCTGGTCAGGTCGCTGCTGAGAAATCCATCCAGTTACACGCATATTTACCCTCTAACTCTAGCGCTCTCTATTCTAATTCTATTCTTTTTTTAAAAAAGGTAACACTTTATTTCGATAGTCCATTTTAGACATTCTAACAGTAACTTTGCTACTACATGTCAATTAGCAGACATTAGAGTATTAGTAGACTGTCTGCTTAATATCTTCTAACAGTTTATTTTGATGGGTCTACAACATACAACTTACTGACTATAAGAAACTTTATATTAAGTATATGTCAACTTATTCTACTAACCCCAAACCTACCCTAACAGTCTACTCTGAGAGTAGACATGTAATTGCAAATTAATGAGAATTACACTGAACAAAATTATAAACGCAACACTTTTTTTTTTTTGCCCCCATTTTTCATGAGCTGAACTCAAAGATCTGAGACTTTTTCTATGTACATAAAAGGCCTATTTCTCTCAAATATTGTTCACAAATCTGTCTAAATCTGTGTTAGTGAGCACTTCTCCTTTGCCAAGGTACTCCATCCACCTCACAGGTGTGGCATATCAAGATGCTGATTAGACAGCATGATTATTGCACAGGTGTGCCTTATGCTGGCCACAATAAAAGGCCACTCTAAAATGTCTTAAAACGTCTTAGATCTTTGAGTTCAGCTCATGAAAAATGGGGCAAAAACAAAAGTGTTGCGTTTATAATTTTGTTCAGTGTAGTTGACATGTAGTTACAAAGTTACTTATAGTTATTAGAATGTCTAAAGTGGACTATCAAAATAAAGTGTAACCAAAAAAAAAAAAAACTTGCCCCATTTTAGACTTGCACTCTATTAATTTACTAACTGCTAGTTCTCTTAAAAAAAAAAAAGGCCTCTAACACCAGCTTGCACTGTTCTTTTTCTATTCTATCTGTTTTATTTTTATTCATTATATAATAATAATTAAAAAAAAAAAAAAACCTTGGTATGTGTACTGCCTTAGACTAACTGAGACTTGTCATAGCACTTTCATATCATTGCTCTTTTGTTGATTTTGATTGCTTCCATTGTCCTCATTTGTAAGTCGCTTTGGATAAAAGCATCTGCTAAATGACTAAATGTGCATGTAAATGCATATGAATTTAACACAGATGATAAGGAGGCTATGATGGATAGATATACAGTCTTTACAATGGCACGCAATGTATAAAGGTCCTAGATTATGTTATTTTCACAACTCAGTTTTATGGAGTTTTTGTCTACTGAAAGTTTCATTCCTGTCAAAAAATTAAATATGGCACTACTTCAAGTAAATTTAGTTATACTGCTATAAGTAGGCTATCCAGTTCTCTAGCTTAAAGTACAAAAAAACAACAACAAAAAAACAGAAGGTGCACTCACATTTCCTAATTGTGCCTGTTATCATTCTCACTATGTGGACCTCATTTTTCTCAGTGGAATTCAAATGTGTGTTGTTCACAGCAGGTGAGATATGTCTGAGAAAACTAAATATGTGGCCGGTACATTCAAGGAACCCCTCCGGCTCATTTTCCTGGGTGTTTTTTCTGTGACTCGCAAAGGAAAAGGCATTACAACTCTCTATAACAACTGACAAAGAAGCTTTACCCCATTACATCAATGCAGTCAAGCTCAAAACTCAATGCTTAGGTCAGTCCTGTGTTCAAGGGCCTCCTCCAGAAAAATAACTGCGTCTACAGCAGCAGTCTTTTGGGAAAAGCCTTCATCTCTTGCCCTGTGGGAAACAATGAAAGCTGAAATGAGACAAAAATCAAAGTAGTCATCTTCCCAGACCTGCTCTTCACTCAAGAGCGGAATGAGTCCTGACAAAAACGATTGAACTAGGTAAAATGTGTCTTTCTGTATTACTTGTGACTGTTGGATATTCCTGACCCGTAATGAATTCATTTCTAGTATTATTTTGTATTAAGAGACTGTGTGCCAACGGTAATTAAACTTGGAGTATGGGAAAGAAACCGAACCAAGGAAATAAACGAAATCCCAGTTTAAACCAATTTGATTCCAATTTATGAATCATTCCAGAGTTCCCCAGAGACAAACCCTCAGAATCACTCTATGTCTTTCTGAAGCCATGTTTCACAGTTCACTTTATACTTTGTTTTCCAGAGCTAGAAAGGGGGAGGAAGAGGCAGATATTTTCTGGGAATGGAAATAAGTCACTGTCAGTTACAAGGACTACTTTCAGTTATAGGCTATTGCATATTAATGTTTAGCAGACATCCTATGTACTTGTTATATATCATTATTAAAATGAATCACTAGCCTATTAATCACAGTGCAAGAAAAAATGGCAGTAGGTTGCCAGAGCTTAACAATAAAAAATATGGTAGTGACATTTTAAGTTTTAGAAATGAGAATCAAATTTACAGTAAAAACATATAATTAACTGAAATAATGTTAATATACCAAATAGCATTTTAATACCAATAGCGAATTGTAGTGCCATCTCAAAGAGGCTCAAAATCACATCCACAGACTTTTACCCTAACTGTTCCCTCCTGGTGGAACGCTCTGCCCAACTCAATCCGAGCAGCTGAGTTTTATTTTTTATAAAAAAAAAACCTTGCTATGACTAACCGAGACTTAAAGTAAATTACTAAAAACTTAAAAAAAAATCTGTGTAGTATACTGAAAACCACCTAAAAAATAAAGCTATATGATTAAAGTTCGTCACAAGTAGCTTTTCCTACAAGTGTCAGGGAATGTCAATTTACTGTTTGTCAATTTTTTGTTCTTCTTTACTATCAGTGAAGAAACATTTAGTAGTGTTTTGTTGTTAAATTACATCAAATGTCTTTTTAGATCTATTACAGTTTTTCATTGTATAGATTAAGATAACATACCATTGACCAATTAACAAGTTTTAACCATATTGTTAAAATTTTGATAATTTGTTTTTTATAGTTCAATTAACAAGATACTACATAGCTTGCATTTTACAGATATATTACCTCATATATTTTTACCCCAAAGCTGAGAACCACAGTCAGTAACTGCTCTATAATGAAAGACATACAGTCTTAAAATGGCACTTTATTACATTTCAATTGCAATCTTAAAAAGGAAATAGGCCGTATATCGCATGGGTCCAAGCAGTCAACATCAAAATATATCTTTTGGGTTTCTGATTTTTAAAATATAATTCACTATAAACACTCTATTCTAAAACATATCACAAATTTGTCCTTATTTCTGTCTTACTTTGCCCTAAGGCCAGGAATGGACATGAATGGCTGTCCATTATAAATGAGCATAGCATAGAAAACTGGGTCAGTGAACGAAAGGTGAAGGATTACATACATATTGTTCTATCTATCTATCTATCTATCTATCTATCTATCTGTCTGTCTGTCTGTCTTTACAGTCTTTATATTCTTAAACTGGAGGCTGCAATGAATCCTGTATTTTTATAACATAAGGGATAAGCATCACACCAGCCTCCAATTAAACCAACCTCTGCCACTTCTTTCCGTCTGAAAAAGGTAGATTTAAAATAGCAGAAAAACACTGCTGCCCTACCGTGACCCCGTCCTGTTATAGGGGATGAAAGAGAGAGAGAGAAAGAAACGAGGAAGATGGATTAATTACCACAGTCACTTTCCACTGTCTGTCCAGGGGAATCTCTATAGGAATGTGGGTCCACCCAGACCCCTGCTGCTCTCTCCATCTGTTCAGCACAGCTCACTCCCTCAACAGTAGGCATATCAAAAGGTGCCTCGTTTCTGATGTGCCTTAATTTCAGGGAGAGTAGAGTGTCAAGGATGTGGGGAGGTTGTCTTCTGGCTGCAAGATCAATCATTTCTGTACCGTACGCTTTACTGTTGCATCCACTGTTCTTATTTAGTTATTTATGTAATATTTTTATTTAATGTTTATTATTAATCATTTTGACACAGGGGGAGGGGGGTCGTTCTATTTCATGAAAATTCTAGTTAATATTATCACAATGGACTAAATATACTGACTTTGCTTACAGTGTATAACAACTTTCCAAAAAGAATTGACAAATTTTGTACTTTTTGGGGATTTTTTTATTTAAATTTTTTTGGCTCACATTGTTGTGCTCACAAATGACCGGCCTACAACATATTGCTTTTACATTTCTTGTTATGCTATATTATTACCATTTATTGGATTCAATGTTTTTATCAACTTCTTTCTTTCAATTAGAATTGGTTTAGTATTTCTTCTTGGAACTGATTGATCATATTGCCACCATAGGCATTTGGTCTGAGCTTATGCACCTCAGTTTAATGATCCACTAATAGTGTGTGTGTGTGTGTGTGTGTGTGTGTGTGTGTGTGTGTGTGTGTGTGTGTGTGTGTGTGTGTGTGTGTGTGTGTGTGTGTGTGTGTGTGTGTGTGTGTGTGTGTGTGTGTGTGTGTACTTGTTTATGCTACATTGTGTGATGATGTTTATCTGAACGTGTAACAATACAAACAGGTTTTCTGTAAAGGGTAGGTTTAGGGGATAGAAAATATAGTTTGGTCAGTATAAAAACAATAGAAGTCAATGGAAAGTCCCCACAATTCACAAAAAAACAAAACAAAAAAAAAACATGAGTGTGTGTGTGCGCGTTTTTGTGACAAATGAGGACGTACATTTGTATAATGACTAGAGTATGACATACACTGTAAAAAGAGATAAGTTAGATAAGACTTAACTTTAAAAAATTGAGGAAACCCATTGACTTAAAATATTTAAGTAAATGATAATTTAAAAAAAATAAGTTAATTGAATTGTCAAGTTCACTTAACTTTTTTTTTTTTTTTTTTAATTATTATTTTAAGGCAACGGGTTTCCTCATTTTTTTTTTAAGTTAAGTCAACTTTCACTTTTTACAGTGTAAGTATTACAAGGAGAAGGTGACTTTTCAGGACATTACCCCATGTCCCCACTTTTCAAAACGCTTATAAATCACACAGAATGGAGTGTTTTGAAAATCTGAAATAGCACAAACTTTCCTGTAAGGGGTAGGGCTAGGTGTAGGGCAATGGCACATACAGTTTGTACAGTATAAAAATCATTACGCCTATGGGATGTCCCCACTTTTCACAAAAACAAACGTGTGTGTGTGTGTGTGTTCACTCAAAAGCCAAGGAGTTCCAAAAAGAAATACAAAAGCTTTGCAAACTGAAAGAAAACAAGTTGGAAAAAAAAATGAATATAATAAATCCGCGATTTGACCATTAAAAGCAATTTTTTAAAGGCTGGTAATTTTGACCAGAAACACAAAATTAGGTGCTGATTTTCAGCATAGCACAAGGGTTATTTTTTTCACAATAGAGAGCATTATCGTGTCTCAAACATTTTCAAAGGTTGGATTCCTTCTGTCGTCAATTTAATTTCACCTTCCACACTATTCACAGAAGGGATGAGATCAGGAGATGGCAGTCTGACAAATGATAAATGGGCACACATTTATTTTCTGCTAACTTCCCTGAACTGTACCAGAGAGCCCTGTAAAGATGTGGTGTGAATTTGCTTTATAAAACCGCATATGAAACGTCACAAGTAATTTTCAAGTATTTGCCAAATGTCATTTGGAAGGAAACTTGTGGGGACACCGTGTTACAAATCTGCAGAATCTGAAAATGAGACATTCGAACTGCAGGTGGCCTCCAAAGATGACTGAACGTGGTGACACTACAAGGTGACATATTTCCAGGTCATTGCTTTGATGAAGTATAAGGGGAAAATGAGGGTGTTGATCATAACCTCGGCCAAAAATATCTACTTTATGGCTGGAAAGTTGTTCTCTAAGCGGATATATATTGAATACAGTCTGATTTGCAAAATGGAAGTCATAACAGCAAAAGATGTAGAGCTCATATTTGAATATCCGATGATGTGCTACAAGCAGCCTTTCCTAAAAAAGATTTTACGACAGTATCTCTATTTATCTCAAGTTAAAATGTAATGCTAATTTGGAATTCTCCATGAAAATTAATAAAGAGTTAAATAATTCAATGTGAATAAAACTATTTGCCGTTTGCCCTTGTGAATCCTCTGTGCTATATTTTTTAGTATGTACATGATTGATGGACCTCTGTGTGCTAGTTGAATGAGAACTTTTGATCATTTGGAACAGAAATAGGAACATTTGCACACATGAATGATCAAACCAAAAGGAGACCCCTTTCCTTTTCACGTACATACACCAGGAGCGAAATGTTTTTCCACATCATTTTAACTTAAATCAGTAGAATAATGAATTTCACAATCCACTGCCTTCTTCTCTTCCTTTTAACAGTTCCTAGACGTGTGCTATCATTGACTGGCAAGCCGAAATCTCTTGGGATAACACAACTTTGTTTAATAAATGTCCCATATAATAGAATCACAACCTATATATTGAGATGCACAATATGAAGTATACAACATCTAGCAGTTTAATATTCATGATCCTCAATATGATGGTTTTAAATATTTATAATATTTTGAATATCGTAGAATATCATCAGTATTCAGATAAGTAAGGCCGAGCCCCAGCAGTAATCACCTGGCTGAGAGGTTTAGGTTATAACTTTATGATAACAGAATAGGTAATTTAGCAGTTCTTTGTAATTCCCTGCGGTCATTATATGCAATATATTAAAAGGAGCTCTAACCGTAGGTGATGTGGGCTTTGGCATAAATGTATTTGAAAAAAATGAGCGGCGTTATTGGAGAAGACAGTGAGCGGCTTGAAAAGATTAACGATTTGATCCTGATTCTGTCATAATAGGACACTGGTAAATTTGTTGTCTTGAATGCATAACGGCCCAGGTTAACACAGCACCTTTGTTGTCACGTTATCCGTGAACCTGTGAATGCGGCTGAGATAAATAACACTAATTCACAGAGGAGACGTCAGATGGTGCTCTAAAACGATACAAGTGCAGTCATGTCAGCTGAGAGTTGGCTATGAATTGAAGGGGAAAAAATCAGGCCTTATTATAATGCAAGAAGCAATCCGTGCATTTAAAAAAAAAAGAAATAGTACTATAGCAGGAGAATAAAAGCAGCAAATCAAGCCTTATCCCTGGCGCTTGTTTTCACACGAGCAAGGTATGATCACAGAAAGCATGTTGAATAAGAAACATTCAAAAACCATCCCAGAGGGCACATGACTGTCTTTGTCATCCAGGAGTATCTTTGAATCTTCGAAGACGCCGAAGTCCCTCTGCAGAGGGAAGAGAAAACCTGGTTGAAATGCATCAGCTGCATTTAAATGAAGCCAAAGTAAGGGAATCAATTCAGGTAGCAAACTGAATTTACCACATGGAAACACCAGCATACATTTAAATTGGCAAGTAAACTTCAGTGCATCTCCTGAACCGGCTCAGCGAAGATGAAATGGACTCCAACCGGCTCTTCAACTATAGCACTATATGGCTGTTTACTTATGCTCTGCTTGTGTGTCTGCAGATATTGGGCCCTTACCACAGGGACCCCTCTGGAATTGAATAGCATTTCTCCTCACACAAACATGTTCACCTCCATTGCTTCTGCTCCACAGTGGCTCGCCGAAATTGTCAGGCACTACAAATAAAAGCTCATGCTTGTGTGGCAGGAGAAGCAGACAAAAACAACATGTGTGGATAAAGAGTTCTCCTGAACGTGAGGTGCGAATCGTCAATGTGCCCACCTTTAAACGGCGTTCAGAATGCCTGGAGGCCTTTTATCTGGCCTGTCTGCCTTGCCCCATCACTTCTCATTATCTTCTGCTGAATATCACAATCTAGCCAATTCCAGACTGAATAAGTTGCTTCCTGCCTTCTCCTAGGGTTTATTTGCCAGCCACAGGAGCGAGAAGGAAAGAGGCTAGATATTGCTGGTCATTTCCTGAACTACACACAGCTCTCAGATGTATTTTATTTCCTGTTTTAATGAGCCCCTTGATAGCTACCGCTAAAAATGCTTGCAGTGTGAGCTCTGGCTTGGACGTGGGGTATCTCTGTATACAGAGGGAAGCAAACTACTAATCAGAGATATGGTCTTGCACGGATTTTTTTTTTTTTGCTTTGGACCAATGAGGCCTATCGATCTGAATTAGGTATTCTGAAATGATCAGGCCACACAACAGATCTTTGAGAGTATTCGAAAAGACTGCCGGAGGGCAGTCCTTCTTGTCTTTGAATGTGAGAAGGTCACCACATTCATATGAATATATTGATCTTTGCAAAACGTGTGACATGGCCTCTTTAAATAGCTTCCTCCTCCCTATTCACAGAGAGCCAAAGTTTTTAGCAGTAGGTGAAAATTCATTCTAAGGGTGTAATCACATTAGAGGAATTTCGCAAAATTTCACTGGAAAAAAAGTGAAAGAAGTTATACTTTCAAACCAAGCCGTTTTTTGTTGGTCAACATCAAGTCCGAGTGACCAACTTGAACCCGTTTTGAAATCTGCGTTGGAAAACTTTGCACCCTTACGCAAAATCTCTCATCACGTGGATTGAAATGACTCAGTTGTAAATGTGTCTGCACCGTATTTTGTCAACAAAATTACTGATGAAAATGTTCATTAATAAAGATTGTTTGGTAACACATTACTTAAAGCCTGTATAATGCATTATAAGGGGTTATTGAAGGGTGTAACGCATTATAATTATTCATAATTGTGCATTATATATTGTCATAAATAATTATAAGGTGCATTACAAAGCATAATTAATGCATTAAAACTACTTTTATAATGCATTATACATAAAGGCTTTAAGTAAAGTGTTACCATTTTTTTATTATTATTATTGAAAAAATCAGAGAAAGCTCAAAAATGCGTAACATGATGAAATATTTTGGTAGCTATTTAAATCGTTCACTCAACTGCATCTGGAACACATAAGATTAATCACAGATATTTTTGAAGATTGCAGGTAGGCAACCAGTTGCTGGTAGCCATTGACTTCCATACTGCTTTCCATACTATGGATGTCAATGGCTTCCAGCATCTTGTTGGTTATCTTCTTTTGTGTTCAACAGAAGACAGTAACTCAAACAGGTTTGGAACAACATGAGGGTCAATAAATTATGACAGAATTTGTATTTTTATGTGAACTATCTGCACAAAATGATGCAAACACACTAGTAAAGTTCAACTAGTTAAGTTCTAGTCAGAAAAGGAATTTTCTGTAAATTTTATTTAAATTTTACAGTTATTTAGTAAAACTGACTGAAATTCATGTAAATAGTACAACAGAATTTTAGATACATTTGTCACCAAAAGACCAAAAAATAAACAAAAAAGTTAAATAATAAAACTAAAAATAAGAGTGCATTCTAACATAAATATACGGAAAGTCTGATTGCTGCACCACGATCTTATACTCATTGTTTCAGTGTTGTATTACAATGGACATTCAGCTCAAGGCAATGGATCTAAATTGCATTTACGTTGAGCTCTGATAAAGCTGTTCTAGGTCTAAGTGCACTGTGGGTAGTCTACCTTTCCATGTGAGAGGGTCAGGCAGATTAAAACCTGCTTTGAAACTCCCAGTCTTCCGCAGCACTATCTGCAGGGGAAACTCAGCCTCTCTGATCACTGGCTTTAAATGAGATGTAAAATTAACTTCCAGTCTGGCATATGAAGGTCAGACTCTTGAAGTGGTTCTTTCAGTGAAACACTGTCTATTTTCATTGGAAAAATTCCCCTGGGCATGTGTTGTAATTTAGAAAAGGGAACTGAGGTTTTCAGTATTTTTCCACACACATGTTGTAGCTTTTATTGTATTCAAATAAGTCGAGCTACAGATAGCCTAATTCATCAAAAAATAAAAATAAATAAAATACTAATGATTAAAAAGTAACATTCTCTCTTTTTACTTTTAAAAATGAGACGTCTTCCAAGTTTTTACTTTGCAGGCACTATGTTCCAGTGTATTTTGAAAGGGTTTTTTTTTTATGTTAAAATCAAAGAACTGCAAGGACTCCAACTGTGACCAACTGTGTTTGTACTGGTGGGCAATATCCTGTTGGCATCCACTGTCACTCTCTTTGATGATGCCAATTGAGCATAACGCAGGATAAAATTTTCTTTTTCATTTTGGCAGAACAATAACTGTCAGTGTGGTGGATCTTTTGCATGCATAACTAAATTCATCCCGTGATCTTCCTCCTGTGGACCATCTCTGTTTACAGAAATGAAACCTTTTGATGAACATGTTAGCGTTTTGAATACATCTTTAAACTACTCTGATTATGCATTAATTACATCTTGCTTGCCGTGACTCCAGCTACTAATCAAAAGTGAAAATGTCATCAAAATGCCACCTTGATAATCAAAAATAGTAATATCATTCTTGTTTATCTCGGCTGTATTTATTGCATTATTTACTCAAGACAGAATCCTTATAAGTCTCTGAAATGAATATAATTTGACTTCAACTTCAATCTTTCTTGACTTGGAATTTTACAGTTGAAAAATTGATTATGACTCTTTTTATTTGCCAAAGAGCATATCTACAATGAATAATATATGTAATGTATTTCTCCAACCACATCAACCAGTCAAAATGCAATGTTTAAGAGAAGGTTATCTCTAATGACCCCATTTGTCACTGTTTGAGACATCTTAAAGGTCATTCTTGGATCTTGAGATTAATTGAAGATATAAATCAAATACTTCAAAACTAGCTGGCCTTGATGTCCACCACGAAAATAATCACATTTTTGTTAAGATAATAATAGAATAATAATAAAATCCCATCACTATGATTACATTAGAAATATAGTAACACTTTATAATAAGGTTCCTTTTGTTAACACTAGTTAACTGCATGAGTTAAGATGAACAATAAAAAATACTTTAATAATCTTAGTTAATATTAATTTCATTGCACACTGTAAAAAAAAAAAAAAGTTGAGCGAACTTAAAAAAACATTTTTTACCAGCTTCAGCAGATTTTTGAGTTTGCTCAACTTGTTTTTGTGGGAGATTCTCAAATTTTTGTTGTATAAACTTAAAACAATAAGTTGAGAAAACTCAAAAATCTGCTGAAGTTTGTTGCCTTCAAATTTTAAGTTGGCTCATCTTTTTGTTTTTTACAGTGCAGTTAACCAATGTTAGTTAATGCATTAACTAATGTTAACTAATGTGACCTTGTTGTAGAGTGTTACCAAATTGCGTTCCTGCATTGATTCAGCGTTTTGAATGAATCAGTTGAATGATTCAATGACTCACTCGAACATAATGACTGTCAGTTGGCATATTACAGTTATAAACTCACAATTCTGAGAAAAAATTCAGAATTGCGTGATATAAATGAGTTTGAGTTCTCACATTTTTTCCTCTGAATTTTGGGTTTACATCTCACAATTCGGACTTTTCTCTTTTTTTATGAATTCTGAGCTTTTGTTTCTTCCACAGGAAAAAAAAAAAAAAGTAATCGGAAATAAAAAGGTATCTTTTTATTTCACATTTCTGACTTTCATTCTCACAATTGCAAATGTATGTCTTGCACTTCTCGCAATTATATCGCAATTTTTTTTTAAGAATTGCAAGAGAGAAAAAAAAACAGAATTGAGAAAATCATAATCAGAAGAAACTAGATTCCCAGTCTGCACTTTGGGAACATTGTTCAAACGCTCAAATTCAAGGACGATTACAGTATTATCTGAATAGTTGCACCGTATACGGATGTCCTCTGACTGTACAACATCACATTTATAGTTGAGTGCACTGCTCTTCTAGTTGCTCTGCCCATACCAGTAAAGTTACTGCAGGGTGCACAAATCATTCCTGGACTGCTCATGTCAGGCATGTAACCGATGTCATGCAAGTGTGAGGAAAAAATATTATGTGATTTAAGCCTCCAGCCAGGCTTACTTTTCAAGTAGCTAGTACATGAAGAGATGAAACTTTCCCCAGACTAACGTTATACTTTATTCTTTTTACCTTTGAATCATTGGCATTCTTTTAGGGATACAGCTTGTTTAATACTCTGTGGTATAAAATAATAAGGACTATGGAATCTAAATGTGTTTCTCTCTTATAAAGGTTTTGGCAAGACAGCACAAAACAAAAGACCCTGCCACTATGGTAGAATCCTGAGCGTCATTTATCTTGTCCATTATTTCAGGAGCTGCATTGTGTAAAAGTGTGAAAAGCTCCCATTTCCCTCACATCTTCACAGAACTGTGTTGAGGATGGGGAGTAATAATAATCACAGCTTTCATGCATGAGCAGGTAGACTCAGTTCTGTGTGCTTGAGAGAATTTCAAAAGTCATTTCAGTTATTAAGTGACTGGTTTTGCTGTATTGTTTTGTCTTGGGTTACTTTCGTATGGGTGAATGGACTCCTTTGATCAAGCCTCAAACTTGTTCCCTCAACAGGGAAGACTGTGAGCAATTGTAATACTGGGATAATTGTGATACACTAAATTTCTTCAATCACAATATAAGCCAGAGTGAAGACACTTGCTTGGTAAAGTTCTCTCTCTGTCTGAGAAAAAGGGGTGATTCATTGATTTTGAGGTAGGATTTCTTTATCATTTTATATTATATTATTCTATATATATTGATTGTTTTTTTATATGGCTTTCTAACATTTTAATGCAGTTGAATTCAAAATCATCTTTTTCATTTCTCAGTTGTTGGTTATAAGTTAACACGAATCACAGTTGCAAATACTATTGTATCATTATTTGTACCAAAAAAAAAAAAGTCACAAAATTGAAAAACTCAAATATGAAATGAACATAATTTCATCTATGTTATTAAGTAATTAAAAACAAAATTAGTTTAGAAATATTAATAAAGGTGACAATTATTCAGAATATTAATAATATTAAAGCATTGGTTTAATTTTGAGATGTGCTGATATTTTAGATGAGCGGATTAATATAATTTATTTTTCATCTTTTCATAATTTATTTGTGTTAAATTCGATATTATAATAACCTCGTTATAACGCTAGCTATTTTGGCACATATAAATATTTTCTATGCTAAAAGATGGTAAGCATGTTTGTAGTAGTCTGTGAGTTATGATGGAAAGTGTAAAAATTATAATTGGCACCAGTCTCTCACAGCAGCTGACGAAACATAATTATGACTACATTTAGCTACTTTGTGAATTAGATTTTTTTCTGTCTCCATTATTCTCAATAACTCCTAAACCAACATCTCACTGTCAACATTTCTCAATATAGTTGTTACTTTAAAAAAAAAAAAAGAAATATGTTTAATATGCATGTATTCTCATCCTATTCAAACATCAGGCATGATGCTAGAATTACCTAGTAATGAGTGTTTGGCTTTTGGCAGCGTAAATGATTAGCACAGACCAACTATGCCAGTCCAATTTAGATACAGAATGGAATGAAGGGACTTTGGTTGCCATTAACGCTAATGACATTCAGGCAATTATATCCAAACCATGTCTTTCCCAATTAAAACGAAAATACTCAACAGGAGCAGGTTCAAAATGCTTTTATCAGAGCCATTTTACAAATGGGCCAACCATGTCAGTGAGTCAACAGTAAATATATTCCTTATTAGACAAATCCATTAGTTTCAGCATGCACAATCTATAAAACTAAAGCCAATATGAAGCCAGTCTAAGTGCAGACAGTTCCTTAGATCCTCATCTAAAAAAAACCCTTTGCTTCAACTGACACTTGATGTTGTGTGATTGTACAGTACGTCGAGTGTATTATTTAAAATAAAGAAGGCAATACCACAGACTGCAGAGAGAAAACTAACAAAGAAAATAGATTTTTTGAAAGGAAACAAACAGTACAGAATACCCAGCAAGATGACGGGAACGGAAATCAAACGAATGGTCATCATGAGGAGAAAATGAAAACATTCACTGAGCACATGAAAACTACAAGCGCAATAAAGAAAAACCTATATCCCTTATCAAAGTATGTCTGTACACTTTGTAGATTCTTCAACCTCACTTTCAAAGAGAGAGCAAACAAGTAGTTGCTGCTGTGGAAAGTGCAGTGTTTCAGATGGTGCCAAATAAAAAAAGGGAAAACTTGCAATGAGTGTGAGAAATTCCCCTAGCTTAGTAGTGAAAATGCTGATCTGATCTGATGTTTTCAACTATACTAGCTATATTGTACTCTACCGTGACTCCTAAAAGCATACTGCTTATAGAGTAAAAGTACTGACGATTATAGCCTTGAGCAGCGAGGGAAAAAAGAAAAATGTAGGTTACTTTAATGAAAGATTTTGGTGTAGCCTATAGCTGCTATTGTGGGATGTGTCAGCCATTATTTTAGCTGTGAATGATTTTTCCTTCAAGCACTTCCTTTGTTCTAAAGCAATGGCTTTCAACTGGTGCGCTGCAAGTCTGTAATGATAGGGTCATGGACATCAGAGGAAAAAAATTCTCAATGCAGATAATGAAATGGAAATATCTAATTGTGTATAGTACTGATCGCATTAAATAAATTGGCTTACCAACATTTAAAAGGTAGAAAATTCTTCCCATATCTTTTGTTGTTAACGTCCAACCTCATGGCCTGTCATAAATTGGCTTATCAACATCATCAATTAGTTTACCAACAAATAAGAGGCAGAAAATAATTTAGTTGTTGACATCCACGTTATGACGCAGACCTACTATGAATTCATTCATTAGTATTAGTGCTGTCAAACGATTAATCACGATTAATCACATCCAAAATAAAAGTTTTTGTTTACATAATATATGTTTGTATTTATATGTACATAATAAATATACACAGTACACATACATATATTATGTAAACAAAAACTTTTATTTTGGATGCAATTAATCGTTTGACAGCACTAATTAGTATATATGTTTTTAATGTGTGTTGTACAGGGAATTATTGGCTAGTTAATAATAGATCTTCACTATTATTTAATCTTCGCTATTATTTATCTTCGCTTATTTAATTTTTGACATGAATGAAATTGAGGCTGAGGGATAAAAGTACAGTGTATTCAATGGATTCTACTGTTGTTTAACAACATACTGATTGTTCAACTGACAACAGTAAGTCTATCCCTCACAGCCTTAAATTCAATATGGCGCCTAATGGCTTGCTTATTACATGGCTTGCTGGAATACTTGATTCTTATTGGTCAATTGACACTTTGCAGGGAGTTTGATTGACAGCCAATCTGACCAATCATCCACCATTTTTGTCCAACAAACAAACCAGATGGTAGAGTAGATTATTGTCAGTGGACTTGAACTTGAAAAATGGTGGAATTGACATCTTTCTGTAGTTGAAACAAGATACTTTCTGATGTTCATTCATGTTTATTTTGTGCTTTAACTACTAGTAAAGAGGAAGAGATTATGGGTGCCACTTAAGCTGAGGCGCTACAGTGATCTGTCACGACACATTAAAGAGCCATATAACAGTATTTATTGTTTGAATTTCTTTAAAAAATAAAAATTTACAAAATGTAAAAGCTGAGACTTTGTTTCAAAGTAACCTGCTCTGTCTTGTCTGTTGGTGCATTGTCAGTTTTCTCTTTGCTCTGTGATGTATTTTTTCATCAACATGATTAACATGCTTGTTGGACAGCAACAGTAACGAAGGAGGGCGGGATGGTTTTTGCAAAGGGTCAATTGTAAATTTCAGCACACTCATTCAGGACACTGAAACCAAAACTTTTTATTATGCATAGTAGTAAGCAATTATAGAAATATGTTAAACATACTCTCATGGCAATTTGTACCTATTTTATGATTTGGGTGAATTGGTTTATGATCTAAGTTGTTTGAACCTTCATGTTTGTTCGGGTTTTTTTTCTTAAAACCATACATTTTTGTACAAATCACATCATACGAATTCATATGAAATAGTCACTCGGAAAATAGTTAGATTTTCTTATGAGATTGGTTTGACATTTTAAATAAATGTTGTTTGTGTGTACTAAGTATATCTAGAGTTGATGAGGGAGACAATTTTGAGAGAGGCCCTGATTTCTCACGACACCGGACTAGCTTTTTTGTTGCATACAAATGCAACTGGCAACAGTTGTGAAAATTAAGAGGACTTCAGTATTAATTATTGGCCAAAAGTTGCAGTTATTGTTGCAAGGTCAGTTGTTGGACTATTTTGGCAGAACATTTAAGATACATGCAAAATTGTAAAGTAATTAAAATTCAAATCAATAATTCATGTCCACAACACTGTATGTATTTATTTGATGAGTCACATATTAAGCCTTATATGTGACCCTGGACTACAAAACCAGTCATAAATCACATTTGTAGCAATAGCCAACAATACATTGTATGGGTCAAAATTATTGATTTTTCTTTTATGCCAAAAATCATTAGGATATTGCGCAAAGATCATGTTCCATGAAGGTATTTTGTAAATTTCCTACCGTAAATATATCAAAACTTAATTTTTGATTAGTAATATGCATTGCTAAAGACTTCATTTGGACAACTTTAAAGGTGATTTTCTCAATATTTAGATTTGTTTTTTTGTTTTTTTTGCACCCTCAGATTTCAGATTTTCAAATAGTTGAATCTCTGCCAAATATTGTCCTATCATAACAAAAAATACATCAATGGAAAGCTTATTTATTCAATTTTGATGTATAAATTGGTTTTGGTTTTGTGGTTCAGGGTCACATATGTTTAATTTTAAGGACATTTTTGTTTACTTTGATATGATAAACAACAACAACACACACACACACACACACACACACACACACACACACACACACACACACACACACACACACACACAACACTTGGTCTGAGAGAACTATGAAATCTTTAAAGCTATGGAGTCTAAAAATGCATGAGAACATCCAACAGTAACTTCTTGGAACAAATAGCAGCCCACTGCCACTGCAGGGCTTCATGGGCCACCGATGACACAAACAAGACCTGACCTGTGTCATTTTACATCTTGCCCTTTTCATCGACTCGTTTTTGGAGACGTCGCACGCAATAGGCTAAAACAAAACAAAGTGCGTGTTTGCAGGAGGACGTCTCGAGGTTGCAGGGCGTTAAACCCCGGGTGGTCAAAACTCACTCATTTAAATAGTATTGCCGTATCAAGAATAACCACCCGCTTAACTGCTCCATCACGAGCTACAGGGAACAGGTTGCCTGGGAAACGGCCGCATGGCAACAGGATCAGAGCCGGGGGGTTGTCTGCTGCTAGCTCTGCTCCCGTTTCCCATTTCCTCACTAGATGGTGTGCAAGCCACTGGAGAGTCGACTTCCTCCCGCGGTCAGGTTCCGATCAAAACAAATCTGGGAAACTACACGGAACGCCGTTTCTCGGGTTTTTCGCGGAGGATTATTGTATTTTCATCCAGATATTTTTATTTTTGATAACGGCGCGGATCGTGCTCCATTCGGCGGTGATGGACATAATGATTGCAGTGCAGGATGCGTGCGTCTCCGGTCAGTGGCTCACCGCTATAATTCTTAGTCTTTGCTGCTTTTTACCATCGTGTTTGCCCGCTGGACAAACTGTGGACTATGCGTCCAGCGAAAGTGTGGTCAGCAGACAGGGAGACACCGCGCTGCTCAGGTAGGAGATTCAAGTCGCTGTAGAAGTGTTCAAACTTAACTTGGCTGGCACCTGCCTCAGTCTCTCTGCTCTGCTCTCAGATTTGTAAACAACGCTCGGCAGATCCCCCAGTGCCGCTCCGTCACTTTTATTTGGGTCATAAACCCTGCTGATTCCCATATAGACCAGAACAGTTTGGGACGATTTGATGATTTTTTTCCCCCTCCCGAGATATTTTTTTTTTCCTCCCGAGTTTGGTAGATGAACTGGCTCAGTTATATATTTTTAAAGTCTAGGGTCCAGAGTGTCTCTATGAGGGGTTGCATAAGGAGCTGGGAAGGGGGTAGACTTTTGTAAACCCCGCCAAGCGGAACACTTTGCACAATTACAATGAAGTCATTCATGATTCCCACAGTCCGAAAGAGCCTCATGAATGTTTGCGTCTTGGGGAGAAAAATATATAGAGAGAGAGAGATAGAAAAGTTGCACACGATTATGTGCGAAATTAAAGGGGGATTTGAGTCACGTGAAGATAATGAGTAATTTATGATGAACATGTAGCAAATTTTCAACCCATTCGCGTTTATTGAAAGCTTTTTTCTTTATGGGTGTGTCTGACGGTAACTGATGCAAGTGTCTGATGCTAAGTTTTAATTTTATATTCTAAGTTTCACAAGTCCATTCTTGCCGTTTGCTGCTGGATGTTGTGCTCTAATTTAAATAAAATGGATTTTCATAATATCAGGTATTGAGTGAATTCAGCCCTGGGGAGTCTATGTATTTTTCTTCTTTAGAATTGATCCAAACGTCATTTATGTATTTTCTTTCGTGAAATCTAACTTTCACAATCATTTGAAACATTATATGACATTTTGTGTACGTTAGAATACATGTCTGACTCCTTGCAAATTTAGCTTGTCCCCTTTTATTTCTAAATATACACACAGGACCACTATGATGGGAAGTTCGACTCATTTCATGGAGTCGGTTCTTTCGAACAGTTCGTTTCAACGAACCTGTTCAAAGCCCCATTTAGCAATTCTTTTGCGTAAGTGCGTCATCACGTAGTCCGATACACACTGGCGTGGCACGTTGCGTGCTCGACAACGTTTAAAAAAAGTAACGTGAGTCCATGTTGCTCTTTATTATAGTTTTCAGATTTTTATCTTTATTGTGTCACGAGTCCAGTGCAGTATGCTGTAGCTGAAATAATTAAGTGATTTAGAACCTAAAACCTAAATAATATTTGTGTTTTATGCATTTCAATTAGGCTACATCTCTCGGCATGTTTTAAAATAAAATATTGTTTATGAAAACAAACTGTCAGCTGACTCCTCGGGTGTCAGTTTGTAACAAATCGGACATGACAGAGACGGTTCTCTGTTTAAAGAGTCGGTGACTCGAGAAATAATGCTCAGACTGAGTCCGATTCGTGAACTAGTCGTCCAAGGCCGGTTTATTGAATCAGTCAACCGATTGATTGAAAAGATCCGACTCAAAAGAACAATTCGTTCAGGAATCGGGTATCACTAGCTTACAGTTTGCCGTTTATAAACTCTTTGTTTTGTTTAATCCCTGTTCTCCTCAGTGTATAAAAGATATTTCGCTTAAGTAAGGGTTTCATGCTATCTGTTTGTGTTGGTTCAGTTGCTGCTATCTACTTGAAACTCACCCTCCGTTAAGATGCCACATGAGGACTTTGTGTAGAGCTTTGGGGAAAATGATGGACCATCACCCTTTGTTCACCCTTGTTTGCACAAAATTGTTTGCTTGGCTTAAGTGACAGTCAATTTCTACCATTGGTTATGTTTAGCAGGCTATTCAAACATCAGGTTTGCACCTTGCTGTTTTTTCCCCA
The DNA here is from genome assembly GCA_036784905.1 of Acrossocheilus fasciatus. Taxonomy (NCBI): domain Eukaryota; kingdom Metazoa; phylum Chordata; class Actinopteri; order Cypriniformes; family Cyprinidae; genus Acrossocheilus; species Acrossocheilus fasciatus. The sequence goes on from CM071943.1 coordinate 22,243,968, forward strand.
GAAAGCCTTGATTGTTATCTTAGATTTTTTCTCATCCTTGCTTTGACTAAAATACACCCTAGAATGTTTCTTTTATTGTTGTTACATTTTCACAAGTGAAGGCACTTTTGCCAAGTAATTTCAATGTGACAACATTATTGTATCTCAGAATTGGGTAAAAAAAAAAATGTAATGGGAGGCTATTGTATATTGTGAATAGGGTTGTCATGACTGTCCCAGATGACCAGAGAATGTCAGTTGGTGGTCTGTGAATGCTTAGTGCCTGTGCTTTAAACGTGTTCCTCACCCGCGTCAGTGTTACATGGAGACGTGGGTGGGAACCTGCTCCTTTTCTCCTCAGGCCACACCTCTTACTGTCACTGCTGATTAATCGGATGTTACTGTGAGATTTTCTCCTCTGTTGTATCTCTTCTGTTGTATTATTAACTTGAACATCAACACTTTAACTATAGTGCTGTGTTCTCTGAAATATTTAATGGATGTGTTCGAATTATTGATGTTTTGCTGATCCAGTTATTACAGAGGGATTGTATCAGTTGTGTCAGTGTATAGATATATTGATGAAATATGTACAATCAGCTTCTCTTGAATGTTGCTTTATTTGTGGAATCGTGCTGTTTTCAACACGACATGATCACAAATTTAATCATGCACACTGTAGGTGTTGAAGAAAATATTTAGGATTTAAAATGTTAATGACTTCTTAGAGTGTATCTAATCTGTCTTTATCCTTGGCATTGTTGGTCTCTTGAGCTGAAGAGCATAAATTATGACAAATACTGTGATCTCGCTAAAATGGTTCTTGACTTTGTGCCAGTAAGCCCACGTTTAATATTTGCAATTTGGCTGCAATATATCAACATACTGTATACTACAGATATGATGCCAGTGGTACAGCTTAACATTATAATGTTCAAAATCACGTATTTCTTCAATTTTGTTCAAGAATAACTCACGATCAGAGATAATCAGCTTCAGCTTCAATATTTAGTGTGCCACCGAGGAGTCTAAATTGTGTGTGGTATTCCACACTGCTCTGTAAATATAGAGAGAGCCCTGGATATTAAAGGTGATACAGAAAGCTATTGAAAGCCAGGCAGGAACTTAACATTATCTGACATTCACCAGCCATGAATACCAGAAGGCAAGATGTTATTCTTTGTTAAAGCCACTGCAGGAATGTACGGAAAATCTGAAGTCTTCGTATATCTATCTATCTATCTATCTATCTATCTATCTATCTATCTATCTATCTATCTATCTATCTATATACATATATGTGTATGTATGTATGTATGTATGTATGTATATATATATATATATATATATATATATATATATATATATATATATATATATATATATATATATATATATACACACACACATACAGAGCTGGGTAGATTACTTACAAATTGTAATCGTTACTATTCCAGATTACATGACAAAAATTGTAGTCAGTAACATAATCTGCATTAAACATTATATTACATCAAGGTTTCCCAAACTAGGGTTCGTAAAGGAACTGCAGGGGGGTTGTGAGTTTAATGAAAAGCTGACAATTAATTAAATCATAAAAAATTAAAATTAAAATAAGTAAATCAAACTCCCTTTCAAGGAAAGTCTCTTCACTGGGCGGCCATATTTGCAACATCCTGGGCATCTTAATGAATGGAGGAATCCTGAAATCTCAAAAACTGCTTGCTGAACTCACAATTCAATTCCATATGTCAAATCAGCAACAAAAATCTGAAATTAATTTCCCCATGAATGTTGTTTCTGATGCTCAAATAGCGTTAAAAAGCTTATTTTTCAGGCTAGACCAGGCAATGCGCATGCGGAGTCATAATGTGCTTATGACTGTGCATATGCATTGGCTGGTCTAGTTAGGTTTCTATGGGAAATTTGGCCCTTTCATTTAGAAGGTGGGACTATTCCTCAATATTGCACGTTGCAGTTTCTTCCATTCATAAGTATAGGAGTGAACCGTCTTTGTATTTCTATAGTCTTTGTTTTAAATAAAACACTTACTAAAAGAGATGAAATATTTTTTATTTACCTGCATGCCATGTGATCATTACTCAACATCAAAGAAACCGTGAACATGCAAATGTGATACTTAATTATTTAAATATTTATTTTCAAAATCTCAGGGGTACTTAAAGCAAATATATTTGGTGAATAAGGTTTAGATGACAAAAAGTTTTGGAATGCCTGCATTACATGTAACTAAGAAATAACGTGAATATGTGCATTTTAATTAGTCATAATTAATAATACACGGTTAAAAAACCTAGAGTGTAATAATTTGAATAAAAATGAATGTGTCCATCAGAAGTTGATGCAATGTTGAAACCCTTCTTAAACCTGAAATGATTTTTGTAAATCCAGTGGTCAAATGCTGTTGCCACCTGACTAATGACTAGTCTATGTGTGAATGTCCACAAAACTGGACTATACATACATATACAGGTGCTGGTCATATAATTAGAATATCATCAAAAAGTTGATTTATTTCACTAATTCCATTCAAAAAGTGAAACTTGTATATTATATTCATTCATTACACACAGACTGATATATTTAAAATGTTTATTTCTTTTAATTTTTGATGATTAGAGCTTACAGCTCATGAAAATAAAAAATCAGTATCTCAAAATATTAGAATATTTACATTTGAGTTTCAATAAATGACCATCCCTACAGTACAAATTCCGGGTATCTCTTGTTCTTTGAAACCACAATAATGGAGAAGACTGCTGACTTGACAATGATCCAGAAGATGAACATTGACGCCCTCCACAAAGAGGGTAAGTCACAGAGGGTCATTACTGAAAGGTGTGGCTGTTTACAGAGTGCTGTATCAAAGCATATTAAATGCAAAGTTGACTGGAAGGAAGAATTTGGGTAGCAAAAGGTGCACAAGCAACAGAGATGACTGCAAGCTTGAGAATACAGTCAAGCAAAGCTGATTCAAACACTTGTGAGAGCTTCACAAGGAGTGAACTGAAGCTGGAGTCAGTGCATCAAGAGTCACGACGCTCAGACGTCTTCAGGAAAAGGACTACCAAGCCACTTCTGAAGCAGAGACAACGTCAGAAGCATCTTACCTGGGCTGTGGAGAAAAAGAACTGGACTGTTGCTCAGTGGTCCAAAGTCCTCGTTTCAGATGAAAGTAAATTTTGCATTTCATTTGGAAATCAAGGTCCCAGAGTCTGGAGGAAGAGTGGAGAGGCACAGAATCCATGTTGCTTGAAGTCCAGTGTGAAGTTTCCACAGTCTGTGATGATTTGGGTTGCCATGTCATCTGCTGGTGTTGGTCCACTGTGTTTTCTGAAGTCCACAGTCAACGCAGCCATCTACCAGGAAATTTTAGAGCACTTCATGCTTCCTGCTGCTGACCAACTTTATGGAGATGCAGATTTCATTTTCGAACAGGACTTAGCACCTGCACACAGTGCCAAAGCAACCAGTATCTGGTTTAAGGACCATGGTATCCCTGTTCTTAATTGGCCCACAAACCCGCCTGACCTTAACCCCATAGAAAATCTATGGGGTATTGTGAAGAGGAAGATGCGATTATGCCAGACCCAACAATGCAGAAGAGCTGAAGGCCACTATCAGAGCAACCTGGGCTCTCATAACACCTGAGCAGTGCCACAGACTGATCGACTCCATGCCACGCCGCATTGCTGCAGTAATTCAGGCAAAAGTAGCCCCAACTAAGTATTGAGTGCTGTACATGCTCATACTTTTCATGTTCATACTTTTCAGTTGGCCAAGATTTCTAAAAATCCTTTCTTTGTATTGGTCTTAAGTAATATTCTAATTTTCTGAGATACTGAATTTGGGATTTTCCTAAGTTGTCAGTTATAATCATCAAAATTAAAAGAAATAAACATTTGAAATATATCAGTCTGTGTGTAATGAATGAATATAATATATAAGTTTCACCTTTTGAATGGAATTAGTGAAATAAATCAACTTTTTGATGATATTCTAATTATATGACCAGCACCTGTATAATATGTAAATAATCGATAGGCTATTTTAGAAAGGAAAATTTAAAAGATGAAAAAGAGAAATTAGGGAGAATCAATGAATGATATAATTTATTGCTATTGTTTGAATAATATGTAATCATGTAATCCATAAAAAAAATAACTTACTCTAATTACAAGTACTTAATTTTTGGAATCTGATTACGTAATCCAGATTGTAATCAGTTACTACCCAGCTCTGTATGTGTGTATATATATATATATATATATATATATATACAGTGAGGCAAAAAAGTATTTAGTCAGCCACCAATTGTGCAAGTTCTCCCACTTAAAAAGATGAGAGGCCTGTAATTTTCATCATAGGTATACCTCAACTATGAGAGACAAAATGAGAAAAAAAAATCCATAAAAATCACATTTTTAAAGAATTTATTTGCAAATTATGGTGGAAAATAAGTATTTGGTCAATAAAAAAAATTTAATCTCAATACTTTGTTATATACCCTTTGTTGGCAATGACAGAGGTCAAACGTTTTCTGTAAGTCTGCACAAGGTTTTCACAGACTGTTGCTGGTATTTTGGCCCATTCCTCCATGCAGATCTCCTCTAGAGCAGTAATGTTTTGGGGCTGTCGCTGGGCAACACGGATTTTCAACTCCCTCCAAAGATTTTAGATGGGGTTGAGATCTGGAGACTGGCTAGGCCACTCCAGGACCTTGAAATGCTTCTTACGAAGCCACTCCTTCGTTGCCCGGGCGGTGTGTTTGGGATCATTGTCATGCTGAAATACCCAGCCATGTTTCATCTTCAATGCCCTTGCTGATGGAAGGAGGTTTTTACTCAATCTCACAATACATGGCCCCAGTCATTCTTTCGTTTACATGGATCAGTCGTCCTGGTCCCTTTGCAGAAAAACAGCCCCAAAGCATGATGTGTCCACCCCCATGCTTCACAGTAGGTATGGTGTTCTTTGGATGCAACTCAGCATTCTTTCTCCTCCAAACACGACAAGTTGAGTTTTTACCAAAAAGTTCTATTTTGGTTTCATCTGACCATATGACATTCTCCCAATCCTCTTCTGGATCATCCAAATGCTCTCTAGCAAACTTCAGACGGGCCCGGACATGTACTGGCTTAAAGGAACACTCCACTTTTTTTGGAAATAGGCTCATTCTCCAACTCCCCCAGAGTTAATAAGTTGAGTTTTACCGTTTTTGAATCCATTCAGCCGATCTCCGGATCTGGCGAGAGCACTTTTAGCATAGCTTAGCATAGATCATTGAATCCAATTAGACCAGTAGCATTGCGTTCTAAAACGATCAAAGAGTTTCGATATTTGTCCTGTTTAAAACTTGACTCTTCTGTAGTTATATCGTGTACTAAGATCGGCGGAAAATGAAAAGTTGCGATTTTCTAGGCTGATATGATTAAGAACTACTCTCATTCCGGTGTAATAATCAAGGAACTTTGCCTCCGTAACATGGCCGCGGCAGGCGTAGTGATATTACGCAGCGCCTGAAAGTAGTGCCCGGTAGCTGGGGACTACTTTCAGGTGCTGCGTAATATCACTGCGCCTGCCGCGGCCATGTTACTGCAGCAAAGTTCCTTGATTATTACACCGGAATGAGAGTAGTTCCTAATCATATCAGCCTAGAAAATCGCAACTTTTCATTTTCCGCCGATCTTAGTACACGATATAACTACAGAAGAGTCAAGTTTTCCAAAAAAAGTGGAGTGTTCCTTTAAGCAGGGGGACACGTCTGGCACTGCAGGATTTGAGTCCCTGGCGGCGCAGTGTGTTACTGATGGTAGCCTTTGTTACTTTGGTCCCAGCTCTCTGCAGGTCATTCACTAGGTCCCCCCGTGTGGTTCTGGGATTTTTGCTCACAGTTCTTGTGATCATTTTGACCCCACGGGGTGAGATCTTGCGTGGAGCCCCAGATCGAGGGAGATTATCAGTGGTCTTGTATGTCTTCCATTTTCTAATAATTGCTCCCACAGTTGATTTCTTCACACCAAGCTGCTTACCTATTGCAGATTCAGTCTTCCCAGCCTGGTGCAGGTCTACAATTTTGTTTCTGGTGTCCTTTGACAGCTCTTTGGTCTTGGCCATGGTGGAGTTTGGAGTTGGACTGTTTGAGGTTGTGGACAGGTGTCTTTTATACTGATAATGAGTTCAAACAGATGCCATTAATACAGGTAACGAGTGGAGGACAGAGGAGCCTGTTAAAGAAGAAGTTACAGGTCTGTGAGAGCCAGAAATCTTAATTGTTTGTAGGTGACCAAATACTTATTTTACCGAGAAATTTACCAATTAATTCTTTAAAAATCCTACAATGTGATTTTCTGGATTTTTTTCCTCATTTTGTCTCTCATAGTTGAGGTATACCTATGATGAAAATTACAGGCCTCTCTCATCTTTTTAAGTGGGAGAACTTGCACAATTGGTGGCTGACTAAATACTTTTTTGCCCCACTGTATATATATATATATATATATATATATATATATATATATATATATATATATATAGTGCTGGGTAGTAACTGATTATATGTAGTCTGGATTACATGATCAGATTACAGAAAAAATACTTGTAGTTAGATTTCAAATAATTAACTATTTGTATTTTGGTGATTATACCTAATTTTTAGTTTTTATCTTTTTAGTTGTCCTTTATAAAAAGCCTATAGATTATATAAATTCAGATAGTCTTGTAGGGACTGTTTTATTTTGATTTATTTATTTTGTTTTTAATTTAAATAGTTATAAGCTTTTCTTCAATTTATGAACCCCAGTTTGGGAAACCATGACATAATGTAGGCTGATATTTAATGCACTTCATGTTGTCATGATAAAGAATAGAACACAGCTATGCTCTTTCTCTTTCAAGTTCTTTTCTGTGGCAGTATAATTGTATCATTGCAATATTGTAATGGAATATTCCTAAAGAAGCCCCCTTTCCCAGTTGTGGGGGAGGTCACGAGTCTCAGGATAAAATATGCAGAAAAAAATAATCATTGCCACCAGATAATGGTTATCTTCAAAGCAATTATACCTGAAGCACTTCTGAAAAAAACAGTAGTGCCTTTCAAGTAGATTTAACCTCCCTTCTCCTCAACCTGTCACTGATTTTCATGGCTTTTGATGAAGCAGGCTCACTAGATACCAGATAAGCTTCTTTGTCCCTCAGGTGCTAGACACCCACTCTACTCTCAAACTGGAGAGCACACGGGTCTGCGCCGTTCACCTTAACAGTAATCCTATCACCAGTCCTCACCATATTCAGTATTAATGTTGAAAACCCGTTTGTCATTGGCTCAGTACTATATGGTATTGAGTTTCATTTGAGTTCAATAAAGTCCTCACTGAGAACATTAGGAACATTTGAACCATTTGTTAATGTTTGGCTTAAATGTTTCCAGTATTCTCTGTGCAGCATTAAAAGGAATGTCTGTGTCTCAATTCATTTGTGCAGTGCATTGCCATGGCTGCAGGTTTTTAAATGGAGTCATGTAAGCAAGCCTTAAATTAGTCCCTGTCATTTGCATAATGAATCAATGTGTGTGGATTGCACGTGGCTGTAAATGTTAAGTAGAGCCGAGTAATTGGAGGGACTGCATTGGTAATTATTAGTGAATGGAATACAAAGCAGTGAAGCAGATCAATAGCATTTAGGCTTTCTTTCCCCCTCTGAGAGCTTAATGTGACGTATCACTATGTTGGCCAACAAAGAAATCAAAAATTGCTTGATGTAAGGCAATGTTGATTGCAATTTCCCTTGTAGAATGGAAAAAAGTAATATTCTGGATGATTGGGCTCTTTCATGAGGATTATTTATTTAACAGATTCCTATTTCAGCTAGCAAATTGTGTAATGATGTTTATTTTATTTTTTATTTTTTGCTATAGGAACCATATAATTCTCAGATATAACAACTAGCTTGTTAGTCCAGTGTAATTTTCCAAGAATTAATTGTGTTTATTTGGCTTTGCTTTTATTCATAGTTACTTCCAGTTTATGTGTGTTTCCTGCAAACTAAACCCAAAACTATATAGTTTTTAGCATGCTTTACCAATTGATCCTATAAAGCTCCTTAGAGTTCCTGTAGAGTTCAAAAGTCTTAGACAGATTAAAAGGTCATGCATTCAAGTATTTTAAATATCTGATTGTGTGCTGCTAGGCTTCTGCTAAGACATTTGGCAAGGCTTCACACTGAGTCTGGTAGTTTTCAGATTTTTGAATGGCCATTGACCACATTTGGGTTACATAACAGACCCAGATTTCCGGCTGGATGGCGGTTGCAGTTTTACTTTGTTAGTGTCTGTGAAAAACACAGGGCAGTATCATGTTGACAACACTAGATCTTCCAAAACTATTTTTAAATCTGAACAGAGAATGTATATGTATAAAATATATTGCATAATTTGCAGTTGCCTGCTTGTTTGGTTTGTATCAATCTTTTTGATTTATGACAATTTATAACAAAATTATGTTCAGCCAACAAACTAGATTGAGGTAGAGAAACTTAATTTGTAGATTAAACACAAATCTTTAAATTGATTGCTCAAAAAATTAAATTAAATTAATTAATTAAATGAGTTCTTATTTAACATGTAGCCTAAATTTAATAATAATAAAAAAAATAATAATAAGATATCACTTTGTTCATTAAATTGATATTATCCAGTCTTATGCAAAGCATGCTGGGAATTAGAAATCCACAGCCCAACTTTCAAAATGATCAGTTTCATTTACTGCAATCTAAGAATATTACACTCAATATTAAGTCGAGGTAATGATCGACATTATAATGTCAACACAACTAAGCAACTTAAAATGTCTAATTAATTCAATAAATTCAAAACTTTAACTTGCAAGCTGTGGTGTACTGGGTCCCTGGATTTTCTTTTTAGAGTGTGGATCTTCACAAATGAAAACATAATTAGCACGTGATTCAGACTAATCAAACAAGCAAAAGTAGCTCATGTGATGCCCCATTTATGACCGCAGTGTGATTTTTGTCCTTCGGGACTCATTATGTACAAAAACATCTATTTCCCCATTTCAGGCAAAGTTCTACCTAACTAGACTTTAAATGAACTGTCACCCGCAAGCTTGATCAAAACATTAAAATGAAAAACTGATGAGAAATAAACTCGTCTGGAAAGCTGCACGCCTGGCAGGTTTATTCAACAGCCTCTGCCGTATGAGTGACACCTTACCAGCACGACAGTTCTGGACGTTCATAAATTGAACCAATTCTGGGCAGTTATCAGTGGCTAATTTAGTGGACCACAGTCTCAGAGAAGGAATTTGCAAGGTTGTCCAATTAGCGGTGAAAAGTGTTGGGTTGTGAGTGCATGTCAGCAGGGAAGAGAGGGCCAGTGGAGGCGTGTCATCAATCATCTCAACAGCTTTGCCTCTGCATTCTTGGCAGACTGGAGGCCCTGCTCAGACTGGGAATGCCACACCATCATCACAGACTGTCAGCTGCTAAGATGCCCGCCATTTCTTCCAAAAAATGTTTCATGCTTCGCATATCTCGCTTTGTTTTCACGTTGCTTACTAGGTCGCGTAATGTCGCATTTTCCATTTGTAAGAACCAGAGAGGATTGACGTTATGACACAATATTAGCCGATAGGAAGTGAGCTTATTTATGAAATGAAAGCAGTTGCCTCTTGAGAGACGGCAGCGCCTGGTTTCCTTCAAGAACATGAGACTTTTAATTGCAGCTGTCAAAACCCAACCAACATGAACAATGGCGTTTAATTTGTACCAGCTCACTACTTTTAACTTTTAGATCACCACCCAACTTTTCTTCCCTGATGCTTTAAAGATATTTGGTAATTCTAAAAACAGCCTGAGACTCTTTAAAAGGCCATTAATGAAATTGTGATAAAAGCAGAGTACTCAAACTGCAATTATTTAAGTGCTGTGCTGAGCTGAGAATGTGTTTTAGTCAAAAGAACAAACCCCACAATGCTTGCCATTGTTCACACATTGTGGATAGTGCAAAAGGCTTGTATTATTGTGCCATTTGGATGGCGTTCATGCGCTACACAAATTTATCAGATAATAGTATACACTGTAAAAAAAAGTTTCGTAAAATTGATGGTAAAAAAACGGCAGTTGTGGTTGCCAGAATTCTACCGTAAAAAATACGGTAGCAACATTTTTGGTTTCGTGGTTTTAAAGGGGTCCTATTATGCTCTTTTACAAAGTCTTGATTCTGTTTTGGGGGTGTACTAAAAACATGCTCTCATGCTTGGTGGTTCGAAAATCGCATTATTTTTCACATAATTTACATTATTACAATACCTTTCTCCCCAGCCTGGCACAAATGGCTCGATTAGTTCCGTTAGTTTGATGAAGGCCCGCCTTTTCGAAAAACGAAATGTGTTGTGATTGATTAGCTGTCCCAGTGAGTTGTGATTGGCGAACAGCTTAGTACTGTACTGTACTAACAGTACTGCCCCGCCCCTTGCCAAAGCAGCAAGTTTGTAAATATTTCCATATCAATTCAGACCCCGAGAATATTAACAAGAGGATCGCGCAGAACCTTTGCACGCACGGATATTGTAAGACATGTTAAAGTGGTAACGTTATTGTTTTTTTTGGCTAAATCACGTTTTAGATAGAATGTCAACAACAGCTTAAAAATAACTGCATTTACTATGTACAGGTAAGTGCAACGGTAATATGTATTATGTTTATTGTTCTTTAATTCTAACATTATAACATGAATTGCAGTGAAACTGTTATACAGTTGAATTTATTTATACCATAGTCCCACAGAGTTACACTATTTGTGGCGGCATATATGCAAATTCATTCTCTGCCAGCAGGAGGCGCTGTTGGAGCTGGAGAGAGCGAAGTTTCCCCGGTAACGCTGTATAAAAAGCAGTGCTCCGCTCACAAATGCTGCTTTATCAGACATTACATGCAAGATGAAATGAAAATGACATCCAAAATTTTCTGAAGACAGTCGGTTTCCTTCAGTGATATAAAAACACCTGAACGGGGTTTCGATTTTGAAATGTGCGGTGCTCAATCAAGCGTTCTCCCCACCCGCCAACCATTCAAATTTCCGTAGGCGGGATTTATTTTAAAGATATTCTAATGGACCATTTTGTGATGTCACAAATACAGGAAAACAACTTTGTAGTCCAAACGAGCCGTTCGTTGTAGTTTTTGAAAAGGGATTTAAAAAAAAAAAAAAAAAACGAAATATCTCCCTTTGGAGTGGACTTTGAGATTTGTAAATTTGTAGATCTTTTTATGCCCAAACATACACACTACACACTAACTAAAATTCAAAAAGTGAAAAAGCATAGTAGGACCCTTTTAACTTAAATTTACAGTTAAATACCGTAATTTCATTAACTGATATAAATTTAATATACCAACCTATTGAAATACTAAAATCTGTTTTGTACCTTTGTAATGCACTGATAACCACCAAATGCAGGTGGTGATGAGAAAGTCACATGACGTACCAAAGCCCATCACAAGCAGCTTTTAAATAACATATGTAGAAGGTGCACAGTGTCATTCACACAAACACTAAACACCATCATGGTGAGACTCATTAAACTGAAATATGCAATAAACATTTATTTAACAACATTAGATGTAACATACAACCCTAATAAACATAACTGATAAGAAAAAACTAAGAAGAAACATCCAATTTGAAATGCAACACAGGGAATTCTGGGAACATCAATTTCTGTTTTTTTCCCTGTAAGTTTTACATTCTTTTTCACTTCCAAAAATGGTATTTCACCGTAAAATGATCTGAAATGTCTATTACACTTTTTCACCGTATATATATATTAGGGGAGCTTACCATTAACCATTTAACAGGTTTTTACTGTAGAATTTTCACCGTTTTTTACCGTTAAAATCACAGTCATTTTTTTGTGTACTGTAGTTCACCCAAAAATGAAAATTCTGTTATCATTTACTCACCCTCATGTCGTTCCAAACTATAAGACTTTTTCTTTCTTCTTCTGTGGAACTCAGTTGTTTTTGTCCATACAATGGAAGTCAGTGGGGTCCAAAACAACATTTGACCCCATTGACTTGCATTGTATGTAAAAGAACACTCAGACACTTTTGAAAATATCTCTTTTTGTGTGTTATGCAGAAGAAAGGTTTGGCTGAACATAAGGGTGAGTAAATAATGACCGATTTTTATTTTTGGGTGAACTGTCCCTTGTTATGTAAACGCCTACCAAGGTGTTTGAACTAGTGTTAGATAGCAGAGGGTATCTAGTGCATGTCCATAGGGTGTGTTGCCATGGTTACCATGGCCGGGTGTCATTTTCTGTATCGGGAACACAAGCACTATGAAGAAACCATTGAGAGTCTCTAATATACATCACGTTGCTTGCTGTTTTTTAAAGACGTCTTAGCATGGACACATTTTTAACGGATCTTCCGTTGATTCAGCCTCCCTTCTCTGCAGCATTTCAATTTTCCCCTATTGCAACATCACAGCACCTATCATAGTCCCTTTAAAGAAAATGGTCCCCCCTGTTGACTTTCATCTAGTATTGAAATGCTCTGCAATTGTTTCTCTATTTGACTGTCAGCATGGTGGAATATTTTCCACTCTTGTCTGGCACTATGCTGTTACAGCGTAGCCGGGTTGTTGTTGAAATGCTTTTGTATGTGAACGCATTAATGTTTTAATCACACTGATTACATTTTAGTGTTGCTAATCCCTTTGCACTGTAGCTGTATCTGATTAAAGCGTTCTCACATGCACTAGTTACTCCATGAATGTACGTGTGCTTTCAAATCTCAGTTATGAATCAAAGACCTTTGTGGGATGGACGTTAAGCTGGGCGTAATCTCTGCCAAATGGTCTCACAGAAAGCTTACCCAAGGAGGTTCAGTCCCTGCCAAAAATGCAAAGAATGTGAGGGAAGAACGCTCATTAGATTTCCTTATTCATCCAGTCAAATTAAGGGGTCTAAAACGCACGCCTTCATGTTACATGTCTTCTTCTTGCTATAAACGGCAACCTGGTACATATCTTCTGTTTGTAGTTTGTTATGTCATGATCCATCAGCGAGGCTGATTTTTTATGACAGTTAGCACCTTCAGTACTGGCACGAAAACCACAAAGAATGAGTTTCCTTCACTTGCTGCGTCTTCTTTTGAAGCACTGAGATGATATCTCCCAGCGCAAAGAAAACATCAGCTGAATGTTCGAGTTTTTCTATAGCCTAGTTCTTCCACTACATTAGGTGGCAAAGGGTGTGCTGGCTTGCAAGAAATATGTCACTTAAGAAAGGCAGTGAGCAGAATTAGGTCATGCAAAATATGGCAGGGTCCCAGCGGGTCCTCACACATATAATTTATCCGGTATTTGTTGTAGGAATTAGAATTAAAGTTGCGAGACACTTGCCCGTCTCCGTTGATTTATTCACATACCATTCGTCTCAACAGGGTTTGAGTTTTAGTACAGTGCTGAAAGCTTCTTGTTCACATATGCTGTTTGTCATGTTCAATTCAATTCAGTGATATTTGTATGCCGCTTGTCATAATTCAAATCTTTTCAAAGCAGCTTTACAAGGAATTCAATTCAAATCATCCTGGACGGAACCACTTGTGTATAATTATTGTAATGATAGCTTTTATAATAGCTTTTTGGGGTATAATTATAAGGCCTAATAGAGTGGCATCACTGTATTTAGCTGCATATATGGAACAAACTGATGCATCTCTTCCACTTTCATAGCGTGACACTCTGCCATTTTTAACCCAGTATCAGAGAGATTGTCACAAAAGATTACAGAAAAGCTGCACCTACCAAAAGCTGAAAATACTGCCTAGATGAACACACCTGAAACCTGGTGATAGACTGGCACTACAAGAAAATGGTTATACATATATATATATATATATATATATATATATATATATATGTGTATGTGTGTGTGTGTGTGTGTGTGTGTGTGTGTGTATATATATATATATATATATATATATATATATATATATATATATATATATATATATACAGACACACACACACACACATACACACACATATATATATAGATATATAGATATATATATGGATATAATTAAGAGGGCTAGGCCCTTGTATTATCTCTGTATTTTTAATTCTTTGTGTATATGTAACATATTACTATATATTTGCTCTGGAATGGCTTTACCCTCTAGTAAATCACTTTTATATGCCAAAAAAAAAAAAAATGTGCAAGGTGACTAAATAATGTTTGTCTTTAGGCTAATAAATTGTTAGATTTCTCTCGCCACTGATTTATTGGCTAATAATTAGTTTAGCACAGACTGCGTGTTGTGCCCTACGACCGCTTTACTGTAGAACATTCTGACAGAGTGTTAGACAGGAAAGAAGCTCATTAATGAGGGTGTGAAAGGAACTGTGGAATATTTAAATAAAGTGAAAGTACATCACTTTAGACCATAGTCACAGACAGTTGTATTTTCCCTCTTCATCTTTACATCTTTACAGGGACATGCTTTTTTGGGGTGTCAAATAATGGCGCAAATACCTGTAAATTATTGACTGCCTCAAACCTTAGTAAATCACCTTGTGTATACTTTGCTCCTATAAATGTTGCATCTGAACAGAAAACTCCTACAAATGCATATGCAATAAAGTTAAAAATAACTGTGTCGATGCCTTTTTATCGCTTATGTATCACTGCTTTTAGTATTAGCATTAGCCTGGAGAGTAAACAAACATATTTACTAGGTAAAGGCAATTCTATTGCCAGTTTGTGGGAAGGGAATTGCTTAAAATTATATTTTTCAGTCATTGTTTCGACCAAACAGATTTTGCTGCCAAATAAATTCAAAATGTTTAGGAGCAAGTAAACACAAGGAATAATTATGAATGATTCATATGCACATGAGAAATACCACATAGGGAATTTATTTATTTATTTATTTTATTTTTTTCAAAATGATTATGCTATCACATCATTGAATTTCAGTTTTGCAGTAGTGCAGATTAAAAGTGCATTTAAATCATTGCAATATTCACAACTGTTTGGATGGGTTAATAGTACTGTGCAGTATGTCCCCGTCATATAGGCCTGTGTCTTACTATAATTTAAAATATACTTAAATATTATTGGTATTTATATAGGTTTATTAAGAAATAATTTCTCATTTCCTTTGTCTAGTAGTCTTTAATTTTCTATTAATCAAGATACACAGTAGTTAATTTAGTTTAAGTGGCTGAGCTATTTATGAAAGTCCGGTATGCGATTTTATAGAAATACTCCCTTAAACTGTTACACAAGCCAGTCTTCTGTTTTTTTTTTGGTAACGCTTTAATATAGTGTTAAAAATAACAATTCACAATATTAACTAGTTGCTTATTAGCATGCCTATTATTAACATATTGGTTGTTTATTAGTACATATAAAGCATTCTGCCTAAACTTAGCATCTACTGTAGCTACCTTACTAATTATTAATAAGCAGCAAATTAAGAGTTAATTGAGGCAAAAGTCGTAGTTAATGGTTTGTTAATAGTGAGAATTGGACTTTAAAATAAAGTGTGACCTTTAAAAAAAATAAATAAATAAAAAGAGTACTGCATAATAATGACCTGCATAATTTTATATTGGCAACAAATTTAGCACAAATATATACAGTACTCCACCCTAATTATTAGAGGGAATAGAATCTCACCATGAAATTAACACTAATTGGAATGATGCATTTGTCTGGCATAAAACAGGCAAATAGCAACAATCATGATTTATTGAGAAATTGTGACACATAATTGATGACTGATGATAAATAATTTTGGATTTAATGAAAATATGTCTCACCATGATGCTCTGGCACGTCCTGATTTTGCTGAGTTCGACGTGTTCCTGGGTCAGCATATTTTGTTGACCCTGGAACAACATTTTAATCCAAAAATTTAGTCTTGACCATATCTCTACACCCCGTGAGTAATACCTAAAATCAGATTTAATGATAGATGAATGATACTGATGTACAAGCACCAAACACTGATTGTAAGCCTAAACTTCACAAAAACTATAAACTGTTTCTTCAAATCTGATTGACTAATCACAATGTTGTTCCAAAGATGTTGGCCTAGGAACACGTCGAACTCAGCAAAATCAGGTTGTGCGATGCTCTGCTTCCTGACTTACATATAAAATAAATAAAACACAGAATAAACAATTAGCATCAAGTCAAAGTTAAGACATATTCAGAACAGTCACGTTGACGGGAAAGTATAGTTATTATCCTACAAAAGCTTCTTAGGTGAGTGGAATCCGAATACGATGGAAATCCAAATGGAAACTTTAAATTTGTCCTTTGAGAGGTAACACTGTAATAACCATAACTATTAGCTGTCTGATGGCTTGGACTGGAGCACAGATGGCTAGGGGAGGCTGAGATCCCTAGTGGATTATTTGATGTATTTTTGCCGGTTTTGAATGGGTAATTTTGACACAGGAGATACAGTGTTCATTTGAAATAGCAGATGTTGAGATAATATTGTGCATGCATGTGAAAGTATGTGTATGTGTGTGTGAGAGCTAGAGGTAAATGGTAGTTAGCTGCAACATAATGTGCATTTTGATTCATTTATTAAAACAGTTTTAAAAAAAAACACTGTCCTTTAGAAATCACAACCTATGTGCACTAAGGCAGCATTTTAATAGCTTCAGTCATCTTTATTAGTTTTGGCCATTGTTTGGCATTTGGCAGCCCATAGCTTTAGTTTCCATGTCCACGTACATCCAGATGTAATTATCATCATTTCTCATTGCTAAAGGCACTTATGGGAATGTTGCCAGTTGGTTTTCAACACATTAGAGACAATATTATAGCTCGGCTTTGACGTTTAATCTGGTGTTGAGAATTTGTGGCACATTGTGAGACAAGATTTGTTGGCTGGGATCGACTTAATCTTATTTTAATCCTTGGTCTTCACAAAAGAGTACCTCTCTTTGGCACACGTAAAAAATCAACAGTGGGGGTCAACATTAGACAGGCACATATGTCTTATGAAAGAGAGAAAAAAATAGTGGGAAAATATGCTCCTTTGGGGTTTGAGGAGGATGCTGCAATCCCAGTGACATTCTGTTCTCTGATCTCTCTGAGGTTCAGTTTAAATGTCTTTTGTAAGACGATTCACTCTAGTAAGTCAGTTTTCATGTATGTAGTATGTATGTATTTTTCATGTATGTAGTATGTATGTATTTATATTAGTCAACATGAAATCAAAATTGACCCTATTTACTTGTTCCAACTCTTATCGTGAGCGATTCATCTTCGCATGCTATTGTCTTTCTAATCTTTAATCAAAATGTAATAACTTGCTCTATCTCTGAAACGGCTTCTCATTTTGCCTGACATTGTCGTGATCAGCGGGGGAAAAAAGCCAAACATGTTTCAAACACTGTGTGCTGCTTGCTGCAGTCACTGTATGAAACTAGCGTAGCGAACAGAGAGAAGGCTGGAAGGTGCATTTTCAGCTGTTTCCTTCCCAAAACCCTGTTCCCTATTCCCATTCCCAGACTACCCTGGTTGTGTGCCTGCTGGCTTGAATTGTTCCGCTTTGAAGAAGGAAGAATATCTGTGAGGTTGCGGTTCAGTTTGAGGCATTTCACTCCTGAATGCTTCCACAATTTGATCATAAAATGGGGTTTGCAGGCATTTTTTCAAGCATCAAAAGGTTTTAGTAAAAAAACAAAAACAAAAAAAACAAATATAAATAAATTGCTGTTTACTGTTACATTCCTGTTGTGTGTTGTGTATATATGCTATCATTTAGTCGGTAAGATGTTGTAATATTTTTTTTAAAAACGATTTAAGAATTTACATGCATGTAAATATTGTGAAATATTATTACAATTTGAAATAACTGTTTTCTATTTTAATATATTAAAATGTAGTTTATTCCTGCGACGGCAAAGCTGAATTAACAGCAGATTTCCTCCTCAAGGAACATTTCTTGTTATCATTGTTTTTGTGGAAACAGTTATACATTTTTTGCAGGATTCTTTGATTAAAGAAAGTTCAAAAGATTTATTTGAAATAGAAACATTATAAATGTCTTTGCTGTGGAATTTGATTAGTTTTATGCATGCTTGGTGAATAAAAGTATTAATTTCTGTCAAAAAAAAAAAAAAACTTACTGACCCCAGACATTTCAACAGGAAAAACCCCTCAAAGCTTTCTATAAAATAAATATTAAATAAATAAAATACAAATCTTTCTCAAATAAACACAGTGTATGTTCAGAATTGTTTAAATCTTTAGTGGAATCCATCCCAAAGGCCCTGCGAGGAAACATACCTTTAGTGAATCATTCAGCTGGAAGGAGTGATCAGAAGAACAAAAGAAATCTGGGTCAATCCGAAATGAAAAGAAAATCCCGTTTAGATTACAGAAAACACCCAGTACATCTGTAGAACAGCAACTGTAATTGGTGGAGCTCAGCGTGTTTTAAGGATATAGTACAGATTCAGTGTGTTTAACTCACCTTTGGCACGGTTCTTTAGATGCCTCAAATCCAAAAACTCGCAGTTCAAGCCAAAACAAAACAAAGGCCTCCTGAATCTTTGCTTTGAGCTGAATCATGTTTTGAATCAGAAAATACCAGATGAAGACCTAATCAGTGTTCCACAAAGTGGAAAGCCTCAATGGATTCTGAAGAGATCATGATGAAAAATCCCACCATGAGTGTGAAGAGGTTTGCCCTCATGAGCTTCACAGAGCAGTGCTTTGAAGGGATGAATAAAGATGATTAAGGGAAATTTCAGGGAAAGAGAAAGAACAAACATGACTTGATTACAGTCTCTTCTCTCTGCTGTTTTGAGACTTTGAGTGCAGATGCTTATTTAAATTGGTAACAATGCGAATTGCCCTGAAAAATGCATATTTGGATGCAAAATACACAGGGCTACAGTGGGGACAGCGGGGTATGATGTGAGCAAGCCTGCAATAAAAGATGCTCATGAGAAAGGTGATATTTTAAGAAAAATCTATAGGTTTTTTTTTCATGATAAAAATCTACTTTGCAAGTACATTTTCTGCATGCAGGAAAGATGTCAAAACAAATATATGTCTAAAAATATATATCATACATATTACAAACCATACAAAAAATTAGCCGTGAATTATTAAAGAAAGTTTTAGTCAGGTTGTTCCTGCTATATAAATAACTTTAAAAGAAACAGTTTACCCAAAAATGAAATTTGTCATCGTTTGCCCTCTCTCTCAAGTTGTTTCTTTCTTCTGCTGAAGACAAAATAATATATATAAGGGGTGGCACGGTACACAGATGTCACGATTTGGTACGTACCTCGGTTCGGGGGTCACGGTTCAATACGATTTCGGTACAACAGGAAAAAAATAAAAATAAATCTATTATGCTCAGTTTCTTTTCATTTATTTTGAACAGACAGTAGTGCAAATTACATTTTTTTTTTTTTTTTTACATGTTATATAAAATCTGTTTTGTTTTGTTTTCATTGTGAGTGTACACAAATAAAAACAGACCTTTATACAGTGATTATTAATAAGACAATAATTGTTTAAAGTTGATTCTGCTGGTATAAGTAAACAGTTGAAGTGATCGCGCCGGAGCGCGCACACGCACATCAGTTCCAGCATTGCTAAATTGACAGCACAGTTGGTACTTTTATCAAAATAAAATACAGTGAGCCAAACATCATCGCGCGCGCCTCTGTGTCACCGTTGGAACGCGACTGAAGTACAAAGCCTATCATTTACATAATAAATAATAGTTTCGCATTTAGATACGTTACATCGCAAATATGGTAATATTTTGGAATATTAGGTTTTGTGCCGAATGAGAGCGGTAGGATACACGAGTACAAAATTCATTTGTCAGTGAGTGATGCGTTCAGAATCAGCACATGGTCACTGTCTGGGGGCTTTGTTTTTGAGTGCGCAACTCATGGCATTTGCTGTTCTTCTGCTGGCGCTGGCGGTTATCAAACAGCGTTGCATTACTGCAGGCGCCCCTTTCTGGATTGGGGGTGAATTGCCTGTATTCGTCGTAAGGCCTCATGCACCGAACTGAGATGTCCGTACCGTGACGGTTCGGTACAAATACTTGTACCGTGCCACCCCTAATATATATATATATATATATATATATATATATATATATATATATATATATATATATATATATATATATATATAATTTTTTTTTTTTTTTTTTTTTTTTTGTTATCAACTTTTTATTTATTTTCATACACAACATCATAACATAACATCCATTCAAAACAAACAAAACAAAACAATAGACATATAATTAATACTTTAAAAGTCCAGTCAAAAAGGAGAGAGAGAGGGAGGGAATTTTTATTTTTATTATATATATATATATATATATATATATATATATATATATATATATATATATATATATAAATAAGATATTTTGAGGTAAACAAACAGTCTTCATTGATTTCCATACTATGGAGAAAAAAATGGAAGTCAGAGGTACCATGAAGTGTTTGGTAGGAAGTCATGGGTCTAGCTAGCCACTAGTGAATGATCTCCCGAAAACACACGCGCACACAAGTCCTTCAGTCCAAGGGTTCAAAGACTAGTGCATGCTAGTATAGGCACATAAAATCGGCTTTGAACCTTTCCACCTGTTCCTTCCAGACAGTACAAAGGAAATATAGCACACATGGAGGTCCAAACTCTTTCTTACACAGTAGCCTACACCTCAGTAGGAAGCACTTATGCCTTTGTGGGGAGTTATTGTGAGGTATGTCCAAGTAGATCTCTGTGGTGCTTTGACACCAGCCATCCTGCTGTTTCAGGGGTTAGAAATGGTGATGAAACCTGATGTTGAGCAGTCTGCCTGAGGAGATTTTACAGGAAAATCAAAAGAGTTTAGCTTGTAGCACATCATTTAGAATTGATAAGTTTGTATTGCATAATTTATTTGTGGTCTATTGAGTTTTTGCCTTTATAAATGTTAATATTATTTCACTGTGTAGTGCTAGTAGCACTTTTTAAAATATTTGTTCTATTTGTAATCAACAGTTTCTTCCTTTGCTCAAAACTGATTTTTATTACATTAATTGGGGTAGATTATAAATATTGTGTTGATTTTATGATAACATGATATGATTGACTGTCTAACGGTTTTGGTTACCAATGACTTCTATTGTAAGCACAAAAAACAAAAAGACATTTCTCCCAAAGTCTTTTTTTATGTTCCATAGAAAAAAAAAAAAAAAAAAAAACTTTACTTTGGGGACCAATTCTCTCTATTAACTACAACTTTTGCCTCAACTCCAAATTTGCACAAGGAATATGGAAATTACATGAGATATTTAAAAGCATTAAACATTACAAAAGAATACCGGGTTTTGTAAGACAGAGTTGAGCATTGACATTTGCAAAATCTTTAGAATGTGCTTCCACGTTCTGCAGTTGTAGTTGTGCATGTTTGGTTGAACACTTAATCTGAAGTCAGGCTTTCATGTGTGCTTATTTAGCACAAGTATTTATTTATTTATTTAGATAATTATTTATTTAAGTGTAAAAACTGTTGCACCGTCTCATATCTCTCGTGCCATTAATGTTAATGTGAAGAATATATCATCTCTGTTGCTGTTAATTAGGTATGCATACAAACGTAGGCCTACATAAGTTAGACTCTATTATCTGTCATTGAAATTCAGGGATGTGGCATGCATAAAATGGACAAATTATGACATATCATTAATATTTCAGATAGTTTGTCATACATTTCAGATTTAAGATGGTACTAATAATAACAATAATGAATGTTTTAATAGTTGCTTTTATTGGATTTACAAAGTTGTACACGACATGCAATTTGACATTATGAAATGTTTTTAATTTAAAAGGTTGTATTCTAGAAGCATCAATACATTTTTAATAAGATCTGCTCTAAATCACATTCTCAAGTGGGCTTTTCTCATGCATAATGGTAACTCAACTGTATCGTTTTTAAATCTTGTCTCATCGTTCTGTGTACACTTTTGAACAAGCCCTAGTGAAACAAAGTTAAATCGTTTCAGAACATTTTTTTTTTTTTAAGGGCATGAGAAAATATCCGGCACATTTCCTAAAGATCCAGTCAACTTTGAGACAGTGAGTTGAGACCTGCAGTGTACTGACGGATATGTTGACTCCCGTTTCACCTCTAACCTCAAGAGTATCCGGTGTGAATAACTCACTGAAGACACTCACACCGCTGCTGACAAACAACAAATAGATGTTAGACACGGTACCAGATTGAAGTTCTAAGCCATCTTTTTTTTTTTTGTTCGTTTGCTGTTTTGAAGTCTTTTGTTTAGAGGTCAGAACTGTCAATTTAAACACATCATGTTTAAACAGAAGACAGGAATCCAGAAATGAAAAACAAAATGGGATGACCTTGAAACAAAAACAAAAAAAACATGTTTTTTGTTTTTGCCTTTTCATGCAACCTGTCCATGTTGGCTTCAGCATAATTTGGCTTCTGCAAAGCCATGAAGGGATTTGCACCAAAATACTGTGGAGTTTAATTGGGCCGCGTAGCTTTTGACGTCAACAACAAAAGATATGGAAAGCATTTTCTTCTTTCTCCTTAAGCGTTTTCTTGAAATGTTGATAAGCCTGTTTAATTTGCTCTCCTGAATTCATGATTATACAGTTAGTTGCATTTTACTATTTGCATTTAACATTGTTTTTTTTCTGTGCTGTTTTAGAACAGACCTACGGCCCATTTTTGGGTCACGACCCACCAGCTGGGAACCACTGCTTTAAATATTAAATAGTTATTTTGTTGTTGTTGTTGCTTTTGACGATATCTTTTGTGCATACCAGGGACTGGTGCAGTTTGTATGATTTGCAAGGTGTGTTTATTAAACATTTTAGTATAACTCTCCTCAATATCTAACATAAAAAGTAGATCTGAACCTTTTTTGGTTTGTTTGTTTCTTTCTATTTGCTTCCACTAGTCAGTTTGGAGTGTTATACGTGGACAGATGGGTTGTTTCTTAATTTTTTTTTTGCAAACTGTAAATCATATTCTTGGTGTATATGTACTTGATCTGTATATATCTGAAATTACATACCATTGTCCTTGTCCTTGTCCTCAGTCCCCTACAGTCACAAGTTTTATCCCTTGAACTCATCTTTGATAATAAAAATGACATATTTAAACATTTTACCCATGAAAATAATTTTTTCATGCCTCAAAATGGCTTGAATAGAACTCTACATCCTCACCTCATTTAGTATACGTGGAATCATGAATATGCAAATGAATCTCCGCTGAACCTGATGTGCAAGTTATACAGTGTCATCTACAAATCGATGTATCAGAATGGTAATGCATTTTATGAATTTCTCTCTACAATGTCAGCTTACAATGTGTTCCTGATGGTACAAAAACCATCTCAGACAGCTAATGATATGAAAAGCCCCACCTTGCAAATTGGCAGGATTGGTTGCCTGTTTATGATTGTATTAACGTCCTGTTTCAAACCACATTTCTGAGACTTTGGTCTTTGGTACACTTTTTGCGAAAAACTGCTCAGCAATGATGTTGACTGATGAATTTGGACATGGTTTGTCTCGAAGCATTTTAAAAACACCAGATA
This sequence comes from Acrossocheilus fasciatus, assembly GCA_036784905.1. Classification (NCBI taxonomy): domain Eukaryota; kingdom Metazoa; phylum Chordata; class Actinopteri; order Cypriniformes; family Cyprinidae; genus Acrossocheilus; species Acrossocheilus fasciatus. The sequence goes on from CM071943.1 coordinate 22,267,624, forward strand.
GACATGTAAACAATGCTAAAAGCTTGATTTTCACCACAGGGTGTCCTTTAATTATCTGCTTGCTTTCTGGTTTCAGATGCTACCTGTTGGATGGGATCTCAAAAGGAGCATGGTTGAATCGTTCCAGTATCATTTACGCAGGGAATGACAAGTGGTCAGGGGATCCTCGCGTGTCCATCGTATCAAATGTGGGGGATAAACACGAATACAGCTTACAGATACAGAAAGTGGATGTAACGGACGAGGGCTTGTACACCTGCTCGATACAAAGTGAACGTAATCTACGCCCAAAACTCATTCAGTTAATTGTAAAAGGTGAGTGTTTCATCAACAACTACTTATTTCATCAACGATTTGCCATGTTTTTCATTGATTGTAAACTAAATTTAGTAATTGCACTTAGTTTGGTTTTTAGTTTTGAGGAGGGACTTGAAGCTCTGAAGTATTGCATTTGAACTCTTTATTGATAATATTTATTAATACTGATGATATGAATTTGTGTTTACATCCATATTCATGACACTATATTTTGACTTCAAAAGGCCCAACCGCTCTGTCAAAATGTCAAAAATGTTTTGAATCTCCAGGCCACTGCATGCAATTTTACGCTATTGCTTAAAGCTTAGAGCACTTTTTCCATATGTGTATGTTTGTAGTCATACTGAAAATATGGATTGAATTTGTTACTAATGACTATGAAATCATCAAACGTTAGTAAAACCCTTTTTAATGTTTCATTATGTAAATAGGAATTCTAGCTCTACATGTGTGTGTCCCCCTTTTAAGGAATTAGAGTAAAGTCTGTGAATTAGCCTATAGGCTATAGATAGAAGTCGGAGAGGATCGAGAGTGAGATTTGATGTTATGTAACATAATGATTAAATACTGCCAAGTTTAAGTACATTTTTATGGGGTTGGATTGTTCCTTTCATATGTATTGATGAATTTTCTTCTTCACAGTGGGCAAATAAATCAAAAGTAACTGTAAACTGCAAAAATTTGAGTGTCTTCAGAGGAGTTACTCCATTTGTGGTCTAAATTTACGGAGGAGAAAATTACATTTTTTTTCCCATCCTGCTCAGCATAACATTTTACATCATAGTAGTTTGTGCAAATGGCCACTCTGCAAGCCTCGTTTTTTTTTATTGTGTTAAATGGGCATCGGTTAATATGGTATATAATTTTTTATTATTTTTTTTTTTTTTGTGAGGAAAACATTAATTCTACTGTTAGCTTTGCATATTATCTTTGGCCGTCTATTCGAATCAATACTTTTTAACTCCCTGAATGAATGGTCATTGAGAGAAGAATTCCACCAGTGTTGTTCTTTGAACAAACCTCCAGTTGCCAGCTACAAATATTGGCATAAAGCTTTACACGTCTGCCTGATAATCCCCTCTTCTCAGTGAATATGCATAACCGTGAGGTCTGCTCTCAGAACTTGTGTACATAAGCTTTATGTGTATGAAGAAAATAATCAGCTTTCGCTATAAACAGGCAATTAAAATAAATGACAGCAGAGGTCAGGTATGCTATTTGTGTGTCTTGTTTTTCTGGAGAGAGGTGTTTTTTTTTTTTTTTTTTTTTTTTCTTCAAATAAAAACTAGTTGGAGTTCTGCAATTTAGCTAGGAAAATAAATTTGTATGTATGTGTTCACATATGTACTGTAGTTTCCAAATATATTGTTTTTATGCATTCTTCACAGATAGCAGAATGTACTTTTATGCATTTATATATTACAATATATAACATGCTTTTACATATTACTAATTATTTATTGACTTTTTTTATTACTTCATATCTATTTTACTAGCTTTATAATTTAGCCACCTATTAACTTGATAAAAGCTCTGCACAATCTGGGCATTCTCTCAAGCAGTTTCATGAGTTGCCACCTGGGATGCTTTTTAAATTATTTTGAAGGAGTTCCCATGTATCCCGGTTCCCTTGTTGGCTGCTAGTCCTTTACTATGTGTTCCAACTCTTTAAAAATTATTAGCTCATTTAAATTGGTTGCAATTTTAGCTTTATAGAGAAATTCATATTTAGGCACAATATGTGTTTGCTGCAACACATACAGAAAACTGATGATTTGAATGAATATTTCATAGCTGTTTGGTCGCTGGCTTCGTCAAACATCCTATTCATTGCAAGATATTTTAATGATGCATATTTATCTGAATTCTCTGGTAGGCTCGTGTTGTGCGTTTCTTTTACAGGTTGATGTGTATGGTTGACACCTCAGTAGGAGATGCCGACTAGTCTCAGCAGTGGCAAATTTGCTATTTTTTATCCGCATAAATCCACTGTCTGTAATTAACTAGAGAAAGATCACTGCAAGCACCCTAAGCCTCCTTGAGATAAAGCAAACTAATACAGGCCAATCATATCTGAAGATGTGTAGTTTTGGAGGCCGTAACCTGTAGCCCGTCGCTGAGTCTCTTCTATGTAATTATAATCAACAAAATGAATGTCCTCCTTTTTCACTCTCTTAGCCAAAGGCTGTTTCATGATCATGATGGATCTTTTGTCCTTAATAGAATCCATTACTTGCATGTATCTCTACATGATCTGGGATAATTAATAAGCACTGGTAAGAAAATATACACGCACTGTTGGGGTAATGACAACAACTAAAGAGAGAGAACAAAAGCGACAGGAAACACATGATGAACAGCGGTCTTGTAATAGGAGTCGGTGAGTGGTAAACTTAATCTCCTGCAGAATTGTATCAAAAATGAAATTGCTAGATTGACTCTTACAGTGGCACACCAAATCGTATGTAATACGATTAATACGTCTTATTTGTCCTTTGTGGAATTTGAAAAGACTGGACTTGTGTTCTCTTCGAGCTCTCTTGATGTATCCTGCACATTTGTGTGGACGAAACCGTTTTGCTAGGTCATTCTTTCTAGCCGACGGGTCAATACCGGGCATCATCAGAGAATGAGTGTGCTTGTTTGTTTTGTAGGGATCGAATGAGGATAGCCCACACACATTTTTCGGAGAATAATCACCTATCTTCTCCACCACTTAAATCTTAGCCTTGTTTACCAGACAGTACCATTTGTCATAGTCCACAGTGAGTCACCATTAAATAGAGCAGTTTGAGACCACCATATTATTTTTTATAGATGTGCTCAGTTAGTGAATGACAGATCAAATGTATTGCTATTCTGCACATTGGCCCTATATATCTAACTTAGCTAAATATTAGGAGTGATGGTCTGTTTGTCATCAGCAACCACCATTTTGTTTATTGTGGAAGATGAACCGAAGAAATAAGGCAGTTTGGCACGGCGTGCTTTCCAGTATTGCGGTAACAATGAAACGGAGCACAAAAAGACTTTTCTGTCGTGGCGTGTTTTTGAAGGGAATGACTTCTGTGGAAGAAATTCAGTAATTATCATGGTTTATAGAGAGAGATAACTCTTTAAAGTGGAAATGAAGCAGCCAGTCAAGTTTGCATTATTTAGTAAAGCGATTTCCACTTTAATTAAAAAATATATATAACAAACACGATTAATGAAACCATTTTAAAGAAGAAAGGATGTTTTGTTATAGCTTTTAGAGCAAGGGTGCCGCCATCTTGTGTGACGTCATGGTTTCATTAATCGTGTTTGCTATATATTTTTCAATTAATGTGGAAATCACTTTGCTAAATAATGAAAACTTGACTGTTTCACTTCCACTTTAACGTTGAACTTCTAGGTCTTTTTTGATGAACACACTGAAATCGTTATTTACAGGAAATCACCTCTCTTGACTCTCTCAAATGCTGCTATGCTAGTACTCATGCTAATGCTGTCTGCTGTCGTTGGGAGTATAATAATAAAATGTTCTTGGAATTATTGATAATTTTGCTACTAGCCTAGTTAACAATGTTTTTTAAATAAATTTGATTTGATGTTTTTCTGATCTACTTCTGTACTGTTTTTATTCTTTTATAATTTAGTAATGTTAGACATTAGGTTCTTTACACACACACACATACACAACTGTTAAATATTTGAATATATATTTTTAAATAGCTTAGTAATTTATTCTTGTGATGGCAAAGCTTAATTTTCAGCAGCCCTTACTCTAGTCTTCAGTGTCACATGCATAATCTTCAGAAATCATTCCAATATGCTGATCTGCTAAACATTTCTTATTATTATCAATACTAAAACAGTATTTGTTCAGTACCGATATAGTTGTGCCGCTTAATTATTATTATTATTATTATTTTATTTTTTTTGTGGAACCCATGATGTTTATTTTTTCATGATTTTTTTGAAAGAGAAAGTTCAAAAGAACATAAATTAGAAACAAAATTTGAAAAAATTGAAAAAAAATAAAATAAAATGAGAAACATTTTATTACAATGAAACAAATGTTTTTTTACTGTCACTTTTGATCAGTTGAATCAATATGTAGTAATTTTATTTAATTAATAAATCTTAACTAATAAATCATTATAGTGTGTTAGGGTCACACGCTGTAAATAATAATTAGTTCATCAAAAGTGACAGTGAACATTAATATACATACATATACATATATTTATATATACACATGCATATGTATTTATCAAGCAAAAACAACACCGGTATCACTAGTTTGAAGTTCTGTAATCCAGCCTGCTGACGTTTTTCTTTTTTCTTTTTTATTGGAACATCATTAAGCTAGGTTAAGATGTTTTGAACTTCATCTAAAATGTCATGAAATATTAAGCCTCATTTTAGATTCTGTACCAGTGAGTCTGCACCTCACAGCAACTCTGCAAAGTCTTTAATGTGAAAGTTGATCCTTTCATGAATGCCCAATATTCGTCTCACTGATATCTCTGTTCATACTGTAAGCACTCCTGCTTATAGATTGAAATAATACAGTGTGCTGGAGAACAAAGCAACGTGTCTACAACAGAATGTTTCTTGTGGACCTTTTATATTGTATTACTATCTGAGATAAGAAATGGATACATGACGGAACCGATATTCACACAGAGCGCCAGAATGTTATAAATGGTATTTCTTTTAATAATGCACAGATTCAAAGTGCTACATTTTCAATTAACTCTTCAAATGGACATGTTGTACCAAGAGAGCTCATGTACTGGGTCGTGCACATTCTCACTGTCTTGCGTTCCGTGGCATTACCAACTGAAGAAATCCCAGTGGGTAGAGCAGCCTGTCAGGGTTTGTGTTTTGTTTCTGTCTATGACACCTAATTAGGGATCTAAGTTGGTTGGTTTTAGCAGCCTTCAGGTTGTATGGGGAATTGGGAACCACTATGAATGAATGTGGAATCTGGCAGCTTTGCAAGTGTAGCATATTTCCACTTCCAACCACATGAGTATATTTAAAATGCATGTGCATATTTGTATTACAGTATAGTCACTGGATCAAAATATTCAGTATTCCCTTGTAATGGTGTGCATGGATGAATCATAAGGAGTATTCCCAGCGTGCACTCTGTTTTAAAACCTGTTAAGCTGTCTATTAAAGAAAAAATTCACCCAAAAAAATGAAATTTTGCGGAAAATGTACTCTCCCTCAGGCTATCCTGGATGAATATGTTTTTTCACTTGAACAGATTTGTAGAAATTGAACATGACATCACTTGCTCACCAATGGATCCTCTGCAGTGAATGGGTGCCGTCAGAATGAAAGTTCAAACAGCTGATATTATGTTAAACAACAAAAATACACTTCAAACTGTTACTTTGGCTAAATTATAAGTCCTCTATCTATATTTTGGTGGATTTTGATATAAGAAGACAACATGGGTGCCACGATAAGCACACAAGGAGTAACTCAAAATAACAGTCTTTAATCCAACAGATCCAAAACGGGGTAAACAAAGTAGGGCAGAGACACACAGCAACAACACATCGACGTTAATACCGGCCACACCAGACAGGGAAACACAGGGCGAAAATACACTAGGTGATTAACAAACACAGGTGGAACAGAATGAACATAATCAGGGAGAACTGAAACAGGTGGGACTAAAATGATCTAAACGAGAACAGAAAAAGGAACAAAACCAAATATGGGCATACATGAGGGAAAACTAAAGCTGGGCATACACTGTAAGATTTTAGCAAGGTATCAACTCACACTGTACGAGAAGATCGCATGCAATGTAAAGCCAAAGCTCACGATTTATGTGCTCACACTATACGTGTGAAATACTCAGGTTGCGCTTGCACAGACAATGACACCGTATAGCCTATGACAGCCAGGGATAACTTTAAAAAAAAAAAAAAACTATCGGTGATATCGTGAGGATTTGACATTTCCAATTAATATATTAAATTATTATTATTATGGTAGTTTTATTATAAAATTTATAGGTCTACTACAATTCATTTGCCCCGAAATAATTGCGCATTTACCGCACAACTGAGGCGTGGATAATAAAAGATTAATTTAGATTAGTCCTTACTGAAAATTATTTAAAACATTTAGATATATTCCACAATTATAGGCGTATAATTAAAATTCTCAACCGTCTAGCTAGCTAGCCTATGTCCGGACTATAGCTTAATGAATATTCAGTCAATGAAAATAAAACTTTTATTACAGACAAGGAAATTCCAAAAACAACTTGTTTAACACAAAATACTTAGATTCTGATTTTATCAGCTGTTTGGACTCTGACGGCACCCATTCACTACAGAGGATCCACTGGTGAGCAAGTGATGCAATAATAATTAGCTCCAAATCTTTTCTGATGACAAAATAAGCTCATCTACAGTACATCTTGGGTGGCCTCAAAGAGAATTTGAAGCAATTTTTATTTTTTATTTTTGGGTAAACTATTTCTTTAGCATATTAACTGATTTGAAACACATTACCAACACAACGCTACTTTGATGTTAGCATGTTGCTAGACTAACAAATAATATTCTAATAAGCATGAAAATATATACAATAGCACACACAGATATTGAGTATAATTGCCATTTTTTTCATTAGACTGGATTATTTTTATCAATGTTTTCAGTATTGCATAAATTATATTTTAATACACCATCTTACAACACCTTCTTTTATTAAAGAATACATGTGATGTATTTTTCTTTCATTTTCTTTTTTCTTTGGTTTAGAAAAAAAGAATGCATCTTAGAAGGCAGCATAATCATGCTTCCTACCTTTTCAAACAGCCGTAGCATTGGGTTTGTGCCTGTGATTTCTTCAAGTGCTGCCTATGTTGGCAGCTCGCTAGCGTTTGGAACAGAGCCGCATTGTGACTCACAAGGGTTGTTCAGGACACACAAGAGTTTATTATTATATTCAAAGTTGTTACTTACCCTCAGTGTCTCTTTCAGCTCAATTCAATGAATGTAATGTCTGTTCTAACAGCTTCTTAACCGGTATGTTTTGTCTTACAAGTAATTCATAACAGGATTATCAGACTGAATTATTTGACTCGAAATAGGGCTGGGCGATATGACCAAAATCTTATATCACGATATGACTAATTTAATATCACGATAACGATATATATCACGACATAGTATTTTTTTTTATTTTAAAAAGGTTATGATATTAAAAATCTTTGATACCATAGAATTTTTATAATCCTTGTCACCAATGTCAATATCAAACTAATACAAGCCTAAAAAGACAAAAAAAATAAATAAAAACTCAAGCTCACTGAAAATAAATAAACAGTCAGTGATGAAATAAGTATAAGAAACTAATTGCAAGCAATAGGACAAAAACTACAATAAATAAGAAACACTACATACATTGTGTAAATTAATTAGTCTTCACTGTGTTAATCATTATTTTTTATAATTGTTTCTTCTTATTAAAGCTACAAAAGTGATTTAGTCAAGAGCAGTGAGAGATTTTCTAGCAATGTGCTATGATTAATATGAATGGCAGACAGAACGAATATTGGACAGCTTCCCCTTTAAGACCGAAGTCCGGCTCCAATATACTGTTACATATGCGTTTTCTCTTTTAGCGGTTTCCTCTCTTTTAACACCTAAATCGCTGTCTTTATGAGGATACTTTCCAAGACTGGGATTCTGACGCATATAAGTGTGTTTATGTAATTGTTCAAAGCCAATAAAGCGGCAAAAAAAAAATGCGCGGTCCTCTCACACAAGAACGGATTAAAAAGTATTACCGTAAACAATGTATTTTGCGACACCACGAAATAAACGATAGAACATAATATGAAACGATAGACTTTTTATTTCGTCCATCCAATATATATCGTCATATCTCCCAGCCCTAACTCGAAAGCGCAGTAGATTTGCATCATAGATATGATACCAGCAACTGTTTACAACTACACTGTAAAAAAAATAATAAATTGAGCCAACTTAAAATTTTAAGGCAACCAGCTTCAGCAGATTTTTGAGTTTTCTCAACTTGTCGTTTTAAGTTTGTACAACAAAAATTTGAGAATCTCTCACGAAAATAAGTTGAGCAAACTCAAAAATCTGCGGAAACTGGTAAAACTATTTTTTTTAAGTCCGCTCAACTTTTTTTTTTCCGTGTAGCTACATAATGCTATATCTCTAGAGGAGAAGGCAAAAGAAATGGAAAAATTCACCTTTTTTACTCCCTTTTGGTTTTACTACCATAAAGAAAAAACGCACAAACAGCACTTATGTTCAAGACAAATGAAAAATGTGAGTTGCTAAAATGCAATTTTCTGTGGAGAATAGTAGCAATTAGAAATACATTATTGTATAATAGACATTTATACGTCATCAGCATTGGTTCTCTTCCACAAATTAGACCCAAATGCATTCAAATCAACTGTGTATTGTGCTGAAGTCCAAATGAACCATCCTTCCTTCAGGCAAACTTGTGCACGCCAAAGTTCACAAAAAAAAAAGAAAAGACCAAACGAACTAAAAGCTCTAGTGTGAAAACTCATAAACTCTGCTGATTTCAACAGTAATATAGTAATGTTTTACTCTGTCATTTAAACATAAGTCAGCAGTTCTTGTGGAAACGATAGGGAAAATTAATTTACAGTGGTCTCTGTGTATTTTTGGCATGGCATGCAACAGATATTAAAGGTTAATGAAGGGCTCAGCTGTGCAATAGAGTGCATCGCTTATTGTACTGCCTATTCCACTGGTAATTTACCATGCAGAGGCCTCATATATAAAATCAGAATGCACCTCATTTATGCTATAAATATTTAGATGATGCTGTAACATACAAGTCTATTTATTGGACATCAGCCTTAACTTTTTTGTTTTGTTTTTTTTCATTCCTTTTCAGCCGGAAGACAACAAATAGATAAGACTGCATCTGATTTCTTTGCCTGTCTCTGCTCGGCTCTTTGCCTGTGCTAGTCTGCATTATGACAGGAGCCCACTTTTCCCTCAGCTCTGTAATTGGAATGTGGGCTGGCAGTAGGTGTGAAGCATCGGGGTCTAGGAATTGGGTGGCAGCAGTCAGCCCTGGAGAACCTGTCAGAATTTATAGAAAGGCAAGCCATGTACTCCACTTTATTCAGAGGAAACTCTGCATTTTAATAGCTGTAAGCGTTTCAGTAATTCAAGGTGGCGTCATTAGAGGCTTATTTATTCACTCTGGGGCTGAGAGACTGATAATGCCTCCCCCGTCAGCTGTGGCAGCTCCATCTCCGCGCCTCCCGCCGAGGAGAGGAGGGAGAATTAGAGTGGAATGGGCAAACATGACAATCGTGCAGCAGTTAATGAATTAAACGGAAAACAAAGCATCAGGTTGTCTTGAATAGGGCCTTGGGGTAGGGCTTTAGCGTTGTCTTGTTTTTCTCTTGTCATCATTACCCTACCAATTGAACAGGCTGAGTGGAAATAAACAGGTTAAAAATAACTATGGCCAAAAGCGTTGAGGTTGACGCTCAGAAAGGATTCATAGAAGTCAAATCGCGGTCAGACCTTGAGCTTGAGATTAAATAACATGTGCTTTCATTATGAACTTAGTGATAGTTAAAAGAGCATACCGGGATAGGTTGTTGACCTTTGCATCTGTTTATGCTGCCGTGTTCAGTGGAGTGTCAAGGCATACCGGTCCTTTCGAGTTTTCAGCTACTTGAAAATACAGAGAGGGTTTCATTTCATCTGATAATATACTCTGTATTCACAGGTGGTACACGCAAGACCAGTAATGAAAGTCAAAACTGTCTTGGGCTGTAATGAGAGATATTCCTTCAATGCACTAAATCCTCTGGACTTTTTTCCTCCGCCAACTTATAAGCTCAAAAAGCTCAATTGTGTCGACACATTTTGCCATTATTGCATTGTAGAAGTAAAGAAGTGTCTGGAAAAAAAAAAACAGTAATAAAAGACTTCAAATCTCAAGGTGAGCATTTACCGAGAAAGTTCTAGAATATATGGCAAGATGATGAAACTGATGTTTCTTCGAACATGTTCAGTTTAAAGAACTGCAGAGGCCCCACATCTCATTTTAAAGGCCAGTACCTGACTCCTCAGGCGTTGACTAATAGGGTCTTGATCCTGTTGAAGGCAGATATGATCAGTCGACGAATGCAGCATTTCCATTTGTGTGATCAGTGATTGTGGACATTTGTCAACAGTGGGAGGAAGTTCAAGTAAACCTGCAGTGGAGAGCAAGACTGTCAGAGCAGCGCTTTCAAACAATGAAAGGGTTCATTAGAATTTCAACTCAACCATTTAGTGCCAGCAGATTACAAAAACCAAGATAAGAAAGACCTAAACTGGAGATCAAATAGTGTAGGCGTAAATAACGTTGCTGTTTCTTTGCAAGGTGACAAATGGCTGAATGTTTGGTGTCCTTTTGCTTGGAAAGAAGAAATACTTCAGCATGCTTTAAAGGATTTTATTTGAATTCCGTCAGTGTCTTGTTTTCTTCTAACTGATTTTCCCCAGATGAGTATTGCTTTTTCTATAATAGCGATCATTCATGATTATATATATTGTGTCTGGTTATGCATGGATGCAATGGGGAGTCTGCCTGTCAGGAGAACTATTAATTGACATTTAAATAAAATAAAAGTTAATTACAACTCCATTTACTGTTTGAGAAGAACATATATAAATAGCTCTTGTGAAAGTTTGGTCATTATACATGGATCTTCTGTAATGCATGGTGTTTAGAATATTATATTGGGAGGAGGGAGTCAAAGAATCAGAACCAGTCTAGTTAAATGCAATCCACTTCAAACAACCTGGCACAGAATCACAGCCGGACCTCAAAAAATGAACAAAGGGAATAGCTGATTTTGCAGACTCCTGACAATTTATTGCCTTTTTATGTAGGAAAGCAAAACCAGGAGGTCAGACATTTATTCATAAACCCCTTGACAACTGACATTGTGGTTTTGAAAAAGAGTGGAGGCCCTGTGTGATGAAAGGTGGGATAAAGATAGATTTACATCTAGATTTATTTTTTGTAGTTTGTAGTTGAGTGTGAGGTGCACCATCACACATAATATCATGCGACAGTGTCTGGTTACCCTCTATATATCTATCAGAAAACCATCACTAGTTTTATCACCAAAATGTTAACAAAAATTCATTGAAGCATTCTAAATCAGACTAGAAAATGTTTGAGAATACCAATTAATTTCTTCTTTTTAGAGATCCAAGCAGGAAATGCTGGGAATCATATTATTTCTGTCAGCGTTATTATGTTATGGAAAATACTGAATCATGGTAGATCATGGTAGAAATGCCATTATGATGTTTTTGGTTATACTCCATGAAAAAATGTATATCACCATGCTCCTTGGCTTATGGACTATGCCAATCATTTAATCATTTATTAAATCATATTACACTTAGACTTTATAATTACACTTGTGAACTAATCCTAGAATTTTCATCCTGTCAGAATGAAACCAGTGAAATACGATTTTCATGTAAATTGCTGTAATTCCTTAATAAAATGACAGATTTTCATGAAATTTGGTATACATGCTTAGAACATCATTCTTAAGATAAATTACAGATGTTTGTGGGGTTCAGTCCTGTTGTAACGACGAAAATGACTTTTACGTTGGGCAGATCTGAAACTATATGGCTGCTTTTAGCCAATCAGCAGTAATTAGACAATGTGAACGATGCCCAACAAAAGAAAACACTTTTTCATTCAATATATGAAAGACAGACCCAATGACATACCTGTGACCTTATTGGGATAATGTGGTATTGTGTTTGGACCCAGATAATTGCTGCTTGCAGCTATATTGGCTCTTGTTGTTGTTCACATACTTGAATTTCTAGATCCAGGCTTTTGGCATTGAGCTCATTTGCAGCTTTGTGTATCTAACTGTCTGTTTTGTTCCACAGTTCCTCCCAAAATCTATGACATTTCATCGGACATTACGGTAAACGAAGGCAGCAATGTTTCACTCATCTGCTCAGCCAGTGGGAAACCAGAGCCCAAAATCTCTTGGAGACACATCTCCCCATCAGGTGAGTTCAAATCAGTTAAAATGTCACAAAAAGTTAGACAGAATTTGACATTGACTTCAAAACACAGCAGGAATGTCTGTCCAAGTTGTTCAGTGTGTTGGAGTTTAGAAATGCTGTTTCTAAGATGTTTCTTTTTTAAACCTACTATAATGAACTGAGTTTAGGAAAAGACTTTTAATCAATTATCGCTTAAATTTGCTGTTATTCTCAAAAAGACTTCTTAGTTTTAAGTTATCACTCTGCTGCAGGGTAAACAACATGTGAGGATACATCAACCTCATTTTTACCTTTCATAGTTTATATTCAGCCGTTAAAGCAGAAAATTTGGCACATTTTCAAAGCGAATTGAAAATTCAGTGCACAGCAGTATTTTCGAGTGCTTGTGAATTTTTATTGAAGTCAGCTGCACTTATCTTTGGACTGCCATATTTATTTCATTCTCCAGTGTATTTTGTGATCGAGTTGCTTTTTGAGATTCTCATCAAAAGACTTTGAAGTGTCATGAAACCACTCCTTACCAAAGGTAGGATACTTCAAATTATAGAAACACTTAAAAACAGATGATAAGTGCATCAGTAATTTTTTAAAATGTCCTTAGACAACTGTCCTGCAAATGGTGAACTTTCACTTTTGGTCAGCAGATTCAGTCTGGCCCAGATGTGACCGAAAGCCATTTGTCTGAACTATTCTTCTTCAGGCTAATTAACTTCTGTGTGGGCAGAGAGGATGACAATGAGTAAGAGCCAGTGACAATAGAACATTTTTTAAGATACTGCTGCTTCTGCCACTGAAGTTTGTGATGTACTGAAAAGATTCATTTACAGTATTTAAATAGTAGCTGTGATATTGTCAAGGATTCACATGATGACAGAGAGCAAAGTTAAAATGACACAAAAAATGTGTTTGAAACTTTTGTATGATAAAAGTCAATATGTTCAGACTGAATACATTATTGCGCACCATCACATATAACAGTATTTGGTGCACATATGGCAGCACTGTGATAATCGTCAGAGCTGTAATCACAGCAGCTCCTGGACTGTGATTTCCAGTGGTTCTTGAATGACCCTGCAGGAGGCTGAACCTGCAGACTAGCACCACTAGATTTAATTGCTGAAACACTTTAAGTGCAGTTGGCCTCATATGTTTCTTGTGTGAGTGTGTGTGTGTGTGTGTGTGTGTGTCATCAGACTTTTGACTTCTGTGCCTTCATGTTAGCATGAAACTTGTTCCCTTGACAAAAAGCCAATAGGATTTTTCCATAGGCTTTTGGATTTTCGCAAAAAAACACAGTTCATGAAACTTACACATTTTGTCCATCAAGGTAATATTCACAAAATAATATAACTTGGATGAATTTTTAAGCCTAAATAAAAGTGCCTGAACTTAAAAGCTAAACTTAGGCTATAAACGAACTACCGTGCTCCCGACAAGTTTTTCAAACTTATTTTTAATGTGTTTAGTGAAAAGTATTTACACTACATATGAATTTTAATCCACGCTACATGAACCTTTTCATATAAACTGGAATGAATACAAAACTAGAGCCTAACTAAAACTGAAATGAGACATTAGTAATAAATAGTATAGTGAATAACTGAAATAATCATAACTAAAGGACATTTGAAAGCATACATTTCGAAATAAGGTGAATTAAAAGCCAATAAATCCTCGATTAATATGAATATTTCAATTAAAAACCTATCCCCACAATACTGTTCAATAAAATTCTAGTGCATTTGCTACAAACATTTCATTTTAACATGGCTTTAAGCACTATGCATCGTTAAAGTTTCACTTTAACCACGTAAAGCCTGTAAATGTGGTGTTTACATGAAATAATTATAAAAATAACAGATTATAATCGGACTTGGGTTCAGCTCCCAAGAAGCATTTGTTATAAATGGTAGTGGACTGAGCAGCTTGATTGAATTAGTATGCTCAAATGGATAGTTCACCCCCCCCCCCCCCCCCCCCAAAATAGTAATAAAACCCGTAAGACTTTGGTTAATCTTATTTTTAATGAAACCTGAGTGGTTTCTGAATCACAGATGGTAAACATTAAAGGTGTAACGGTACACAAACATAGCGGTTCGGTGCGTATCATTACATATCATCAAATCAAATAAAAAAATAAATAAACAATGGTTTACTGAACAAATTGCTCTTTCTTTAAATAAATAATTTAATTATAATTTAAATTTTCTTAGGGATAAAAATCTACCTCAGCTTCTGCTCTAAACTACAGGGAGCCCTTTTACATTACTGGAACGTTACAATTAACAACAGAGCCCAAACTTATATTCAATTACTATTTCTTTTTTTACTGTAATAATCAAAACTCTAACACTTTAACTGTAATCAACACTGATGACTTGCATGAGGTAAATGAAATGCTACGTGACATTACAAGTGTTTACAAGTTGTTTTAATGACGTCTTTCCACGGTTGAAACACTAATTGAGCGAATACATGAAGGGTGAGATGTTCATTCATGCATACAGTGGGGAAAATATTTATTTGATCCCCTGCTGATTTTGTAAGTTTGCTCACTTAAAAAAAAAAAAAAAAAAGAAGGGTTTATCATTTTTATGGTAGGTATATTTTAACTGATAGAGACAGAATATCCAAAAAAAAAAAAATCCAGAAAAAAGCAGCATACAAATGTTAAAAAAAGATTTGCATTTTAGTAAGTCAAATAAATATTTGATCCCCAAGAAAAACATGACTTCGTACATGGTGCAGAAACCCTTGAGGTTAGACGTTTCTTGTAGCTGGTCACCAGGTTTGCACACATCTCAGGAGGGATTTTGGTCCATTCCTCTTTATAGATCCTCTCTAAATCATTAAGGTTTCTTAGCTGTATCTTGGAAACTCGCAGTTTCAGCTCCCTCCACAGATCTTCTATGGGATTAAGGTCTGTAGACTGTCTAGGCCACTCCAGGACCTTAATGTGCTGCTTCTTGAGCCACTCCTCTGTTGCCTTGGTGGTATGTTTTGGGTCACTGTCATGCTGGAAGACCCATCCATGATCCATCTTCAGTGTTTTGGCTGAGGTTCTCGTTCAAGTTTTACAGTACATGGCCCCATCCATTTGCCCCTCAATGTGGTAAAGTCATCCTGTACCCTTAGCAGAAAAACAGCCCCAAAGCATGTTTCCACCTCCGTGCTTGACTGTAGGGATAGTGTTCTTGGGGTGATAGTCAGCATTTCTCTTCCTCCCAACACAACGAGTCGAGTTGATGCCAAAGAGATCAATTTTGGTCTCATTTGACCACAGTACATTCTTCCAAGCCTTCTCTGAATCATTTAGATGTTCACTGGCAAACTTCAGATGATCCTGTACATGTGACTTCTTGAGCAGAGAGACTTTGCGGGCACTGCAGGATTTCAGTCCATTGCGGCGTAGTGTGTTACCAATGTTTTGCTTGGTGATTGCGGTCCCAACTGCCTTGAGATCATTAGCAAGCTCCTCTCGTGTAGTTCGGGGCTGATTCCTCACCTTTCTCATGATCATCCTTAACCCATGAGGCAAGATCGGAGCTCCAGACCAAGGCCGATTGATGGTTGTTTTGTATTTCTTCCATTTCCGAATAATCGCACCAACAGTTGTCTCCTTCTCACCAAGCTTCTTGCTGGTGGTCTTGTAGCCCATTCCAGCCTTGTGCAGGTCTACAATCTTGTCCCTGATGTCCTTTGACAGCTCTTTGGTCTTGCCCATGGGAGTGGAGAGGTTGGAATGGAAGACACGGATTCTGTGGAAAGGTGTCTTTTATACACACAGCGAGCTGAAATTAGGAGTATCTTCTTAAAGTGACAGGACTAACCTGTGTTCCACATGTGCACATAACCAATCTGTGGGAGCCAAAATTTCTGCTGGTTGTTAGGGGATCTTAATAAAATGTAAATCTTTTTTTAACATTTGTATGCTGCTTTTTTTCTGGATTTTTTGTTTGATATTCTGTCTCTATCAGTTAAAATAAACCTACCATAAAAATGATAAACCCTTCTTTTTTCTTTTTTTTTTAAGTGGGCAAACTTATAAAATCAGCAGGGGATCAAATAATTATTTTCCCCACTGTATTTCGAGTTAAAACTAGTAATAAAGAGAAAGGGGTAATCACCCTCACTCACGCTCCGCGCTGCCATTAGAACTGAGGCGTTAGTATACGCCAATATGTCTCACCACATCAAAGAGCATCGAAACAGCATTTATTGTCTGAATTTCCTGAAAAATGGAACAATTTGTTCGGTACACATGCATACCGAACCGAAAGACCCCTGCCAAAAAGTTTTGGTACAAATATGTGTACCATTACACCCCTAAACATGGAATAAAAAGCCAAAATTAAATCTGTTCATCATATAAAGCAATCATATGTCTTTACAAGACTTCACTGAAAGAAAGAAATCTGTATAGTAATTGAAAAAGTACTGGCAGGTCATTACTGGGTCATTATGCATTAATTTTACGGACATTTCCATTAACTATAAAACACAGTGCATTGAAGTGCAAAATAAAAAAAAAACAGGTAAAACACCTGTAAAAATAAAAATTCCTTCAAATTAATACAGTACATTGTGCCCTATTTTTGCAGATTTTTTTAGAGTCTTAGATTAAGCACTCGATTCTTATGGATTTATTTTACAATGCCTTTATAACCTCTTTATATCTTTTTATGATTTGATTACCTGGACTTTCAATGAATAGACACAAACCTCACAGATTACATTAAAAATAGTGTTTGGAAGCTTAACCCAAGTTGTGTGGGTTTGGAAGGATATAAGGGTGAGTAAATGATGACAGAATTTTAATTTTGGGGAAAACTATCCTAATGTTTACATACAGATTTTAGTGTACAAAATACAATATGGAAGTACTGACATCATCTAAATAAGAAAATGTATTTACATATGCACAACTTTAGAAACTAGAATTTTCCAGTGTGAATATATATTTGAAAAATCACATTACTGAATGCATCAATTAAAAGTGATGCTGTTGAACATATTTAATGTCATTGATTAAATACAATAAAGTCAACCTATCAATTCTATTAATTCAATAATTAAGGTAACACTTTAGTTTAGGGACCAGTTCTCACCATTAAGTGATATCTTATTATCATGCCTATTATTAACATATTGGCTGTTTATTAGTACTTATAAAGCACATATTCTGCACGACCATATTCTACATCCCAAATTCTATCCAATACCTAAACTTAACAACTACCTTACTAACTATTAATAAGCAGCACATTAAGAGTTTACTGAGGCAAAAGTCATAGTTAATGATTTGTTAATGGCGAGAATTGGACCTTAAAATAAAGCGTGACCATAATTAATGATACATTACTATAGCTGATCATGAGCAAAATGTCTATTAGACCCTTTTTCTGTTAGTAAACTTTGTGACGTTTTTCTGTGGGCGGAGCTTAGGTGGAGGCAGAAAGATTCCACTGACCGCTTCCCTAACGCTAGCTATTAAGTTTGTTAGCTTTTTTTTTTTTAACAATAAGTAGAGAAAATCCGATTTTACCAGCATATGTAAGATCACTCACTGTGTAACTTAATTGTTATAACGGACGAAACCAGATTGGCTGACCTGTACTCACTCAAAGGATGGACGATCTGATAGAATTACCTCCGGTTGAGTGACTCACATCTATAGAGAAACCTAACGTGTAGTAAAGAGAAACATTCAATGTGATGGATATATTATTTGAAGATGTATGTATCATGTTATTTTAAAGTATATACATCCTGTAAATGATGTAAGTTAAGTTTATGGTGACATTACAGTACCTTTACAATACTTAACATACAGTACATTTAAAGTAAAATGTGAATATTTTCTAGAAGTGAAAATTCCAGAAACTAATTTTGAACTTTCTGTGTTTGATTATTCTTTCTTACCAAGTTCTTAGAAATTCCAGCCACTATCAATCATAACAATGTATATTACAGATGATTAAGCATATAAATAGTCAGTTTGTTGTTTTACACACATGCACACAGACATTTCATACACGACATAGTCGTGAGATGCAGAAGAAATCTGTAGACACATAACACAAACCATAACCCATAACAACAAAAGACAATACTTTATTTAACCTTTTCTGATAAGAAGTATGTGCTGCAAACGTGGGTATTTTTAGCGATCGTTTCTGTCCAGTCCGCTCGTTTTATCTCGTTTAACTACAGCTGTCATTGCTTTTTTTTGTCTGGCGTGTGGCAGCAGGTATGCGATCAAATTTCAAATTTGAGGCTGTATCATGTCGATTCTAGCACCCAACATCACAACAAGATGATATTTTAAGCTCCTTATGTAGCCGAATCTGCGCTAGTTTGAATGGGCCACCTCCAGTTTTCCCTTAGATTTGCCTCCAGCTAGCGCTGTGACGTAATCGTGACGTCGGCACAAAAAGGGTCTATAATATGCGCTTCAGTTTCTAACACACACTTGCGGTAGAACCACACATTGGACTGACTCACAAGTATACAGCATACTCTCTCACCGCTGTGGATTTTAAATAAGAACTAAAGAACTTTAAATGAGCAATTCCTTGTCTAAGCTTTAAATCACACTCTTTTAATACTTCCAGTACTCAGGGCATTTAAAATTGCTTTACAGACATGATTTCAAATGCTGTAGACTAGATGAAGATAGATCCTAAAGCGAGCCCTATATAGAGACGTATTGAGGCTACAGGGTGGCCTCACGCTCTCTGTACAGCCTGGCCCAGCATGCTTGATCCCAAACATGCTTTCATAAGCTTTTTCCATTGTGATTTAAGGCCTCGGGATATAAGGAACTCTGACCTTTCAAATAGCTGACTATAACACTTCAGATTTGATTTTTTTTTTTCTCATATGATAAGGCTACAATGAAGCGTTCAATTGTCCTTTGTCAATCCTTTGTTCGTGCCTCTGCCTCCCAAAATTGTCTTTACTCTGGTTTATTGTTTCCTGAACAATAGCTCCGTACTCGGCACTGACAGTCTGTCTAAACATCGCCAAATGGTTTCAATACAATGACCAGCTCTTAAAGAGTGCTCGGACAGATATTCAGCAATTGTTTTGGGGCACTTTGGGACAATGAGGAGGCTATCAGGGTTAAGGTGCGATACGGGGAATGGAAAAGTGGAGGCGGCTCAGGTGCGTGTGCGAGATCGAGCGAGCGAGTATGTGTGGCGGTTGAATGATGGTTGATGGTTCATTGCTGACAACTCAATGAATGCCTGGGGGAAGCCTCTCATAATGCAACATTTGGGCTGCCGCAGTATTCTCTCACGGGTTAACGGAAGAGATGTACAGAGAACTGCCACCTTAGCCCATAATGTATTCTTCACCAGCGCTCATCATATCAGCAGCAGGCAGACCTCAAGGAAATGTACTTTGTGCTCTTCACACATTGTGGGGAAAGTGCTTACTGTGACTGCACTTAACACAAAGCAATGTGGAATCCTAGATTAACCTTGCTGTGATTTGGCTAATTTGGTTGGAGTGACATTTCCCAGAGGCTACGACAAGTCTCTCTTGAGTTTTCAAATAACTCTTAACGCGCACAATTCGGGAGGCGGTCCAGATTGCGGATGATAAGGGGCAAGTTTGGATTTGAATATATTTCTGGCACGTAATTGGTGTCCATTAAGCCTTTAAAATGCTCCGGTTTGTGTTTTTTTTTTTTTTTTTTTGGTTCATAGCAAACAAGTTGGTTGATGTAACAAAGGTAGATTTCCATTCTTTATTAAATGTCACTAAACCTTGGTAATTTCCTCTTTTGGTGTAATCAGTAAGACAAATGATGGCTCATTGTGAAGTCTCTGTTAGGAAAAAGAAAATAAATGACTGAAGTAAGGGAATTATGGAGTGAGTTAATCACTGATAAAGATCCCTCTGGTTTTTAGCTGGAGGAAGAAATATGGTAAGTTGTAGTCAATGTTTGTTTATTTTGTAAGTTTGCCTTTTACCTGGGAACAGTTGTTTTGTTAATGCGGCAACTGTCATTGCTGTAATTTAAAACAGTTTGCCCTGAAAAAGTATACATAATTAAGTGTGTGGTTTTCATTTCATTACGTGCAAAAGATCAAACCAGGTGATAACTGTAAATATAGCTTTAATCAGAAACAACACTTTTCTTGGCTATTTTTGCAATATTGTTTGAATAACTGGACTCAAGGTCATTTTTCATTTAGATGGTTGAAGTCATTTTTCTCACGGATGTTTTAGCACATTTTTTAAATAATACAAAAGTTAAGTAAAGTTAAAAAGTTAAGTATTAAAAAAATATATATTTTGCTTAAAGTATGCACATGCTATTTTTATTTAATATAAATGCCACTTGGTTTGGCATTCTGCAGTCTAATGCAATTATTTTACAGTTTTATAGCCTACATTTTTAAATAGTGGCTTAAATGTCAAATACATTTTGGTGCCACTGTATATCAGAGCAGTATTTTATTTGTTTTACAGTGTTGTTTTATATGTTATAAGTATTTATTCATATTATGCATGATTTTTAGATTTTATTTTTCATTGTAGTTTTAGTCATTTATGGGCTTTTACCAATTTTACTAGTTTTAATTTGATATATTTTTGTATTTAGCTTTACTTTTTTTTGGTTGAAGTAAAATATAGAAATTCAGCTATAAAAAAAAAGCATGCAATATACTGTTTAGCTTAAATCTTATATTTGTGTTTTGTAGGGCTGGACGATATATCGAACGCGATGATCATGTGCATCTCGTCAGTACTGCAACCAGAACCGGCTTTACTGACGAGATGCGCATGACAATCGCATGCGATATATCGCCCAGCCGTAGTGCTTTGTCAACGGTTATGTCATGCTGAATACCATGTAGTTTTAATGATGGTAAAAAAATGAAACACTTTTTATGTTATGGGTGAATAATCTCATACTATGATGTTAACTTCTTTTGCTCTGATGTCCTACTCACCTTTTCATCTGTGTATAGCCAAATATGGGTTGTTTTGCATGAATACAATTTATCCTATTTTACAGTCTTTGCCTCTATTCATTTGTAAAGCATTGGGAGCCAAATAGCACCTTGTCAGCTCAGATACACATCTTAGTCAGTTCCCAAAGAAAACTATTTTGTTCAATTGTTCAGTTTGTTACCTGCTATACAGATGTAATTGTTTTCATGCAACACACAAATGTTTATGCAAATGACAAAGGATGGAATAATTTGGACTTGGGGCTCTTGTGTTTCTATCAGTGATGTAGCAGCTAGTCAGAATGATATTTGTGCAAGGAACAGATCAAAATGTCAGATTATGAGAGAGGAGTAGTGATTAGTGAAAGAATCAATCTTTTAAGTCAGATCCTTTCAATAAATCAGTTGATCTAGTTTACAAAAACGATCTAAATGATTCTTTCTTTACTCAGATTGATCTGGTTCTCAAGATTAACTGACTCAATAATCTGATCTCAGCTGTTAACAGCTGACTGGACAGCGATATTAATTTTAAAAAAATGTTGTCATACAAAGCTCCCATATGGCTTCAGAAGAGTTGCAATAAAACACTACAATCCCTATTCATTGTAATTGCATGAAAAACTGCTATGCATAAGGGTGAGTAGATGATGACACAATTTTCATTTTTAGAGGAACTATCCCTTTAAAGCTTTCTTAATGTCGTATCTTGAAGCTCTGTGATGCTTTACAAAAGACTTGGTAAAAACACACCTCTCCTAAAGCCTCTCCATCCTCCTTTTTTTTTTATTCTGTGGGGGTTTTGCTGAGTCAGAGGCTTCTCATCCGTATGCCAGTGCAGGATTTACCTCTCTGTACCATGAGAAAGATTCATCTCACTGTAAAGTGGGATATAAATAGGTTACACTGAGGAATATTACAATAAGGTTGGATCCTGGTCTGGGGAACCTGGGGAGGTTTTTAGTCCAATAGAAGCGTGGAAGCCCCACGCTGTGCTATATTGCCTCTCATTACTCAAGGACCTCAAGCCATATTTGTCATATTGGCACAGTTCTGATTTCCTCACAGTATTTGACTCCAATAATATTTCTCCCTGTGTGAATCTGGCTCACAGGGGAGATGCTTCCCACTGGATGTCTAGCCAACAAAGCAATTATGTGCCTTAATAAAGCTTTTTGTGGTTTTCTGGGTGCACTTGTGCATCTTTTACTGGCAGTTGAGACCCAATGGTGTTTGTACCTTTAAGCATTTAACCATTAATTAATACATGCCTGCAAAAGAACGTTTCTGAAGGAATGTGCTTGTTTATTTTCTTACGTTCACAGCCAGGAAGTATGAAAGCGGGGAGTATTTAAATATCACAGGCATCACTCGGGATCAAGCAGGGGACTATGAGTGCGGTGCCGAAAATGACATCGCTTCACCCGACACCAAGACTGTGAGAGTAACAGTCAACTGTGAGTACCATGTACTACTTCTTTTGTTTCCGTTTGTTTACTGTCAGACAGTGTAGAATCACATGCACAATGACATTGAGTCTTTTTTCCCTCTTACTGGAGATACCAGCTCTGTTCCATAACCTAGTGAGGCTGTCAACTGTCTACTGCATCCTAACTGAAATGGGACTTTGTAAGTGACCGATTTGGAAAGCTCTACATAGGCAGCAACTCCATGCATCATCTAAATAGCAGTCTTCTTGGAAAGCACACAGGAAACTTGACTTGCAGGTGATCTAAATATAGTGCGGTGTTAGCATGTTGCTAAGCTAATGGCACAGTACATGTGTTCAAATAATTTTGAAATTACACTGAACTTATCGATACTGACTGAAATATTAGGAGTTTATAATTATACATTATATTGCGGTTGCACACCCCCAAGGATGGCCCTGACCTTAAGTACTTATCAAGTACTAAAATAACACTGATTTATATATAATTATATAACACATTATAATTTATAATCCATATTTGTAATCCATCTTGTATTCAGTTTCAGCTCATCGCAGTACATTCTGGAGTTGTTGTCTTCACAAAGAATACATGCAGTGCTGCTTTCGAATTTGGCTTCCGTACGCTGCTCACTAGAATTTGAAACAGAATTGCAGTCTTCCATCTGTATCTCCAAGGTAGGCTGGGGTGGAAATTAGAATAGAATTCATGGTACTGGAGTTTCTTAATATTTAACGAGAGAATTCCCTTTTTTGTCTGGGATGGGATGATTCATTTTCAGTGAGGAATGGTCTCAGTGTTATACGGAGTCTTCTATTATGCAGGTAATGAGTCTCTCAAAGTGTGAAAAGACAGTAATGAGCACTCCAAGCATTAATGAATTATACTGACTTTACCCATCATGCTCATAGTGAGGATCTGCCTGCTACCAAATACAAGGGGAAGGACACTTGACAGTTTCTCTTCCTCCTCTTTTCTCTTTTAAGTCATTTTGTCTCTTCTGCGGTCACAGGGATCATTAATCTCTTTGTCTCCGTATATACCATATGCTGAATCACGGCACAGCGAGAGCACATAAATCAGATAGGTCGACACTCACACCAGAATAAATGTGGCGTTCAGACCATCAAAAGCCAGCTCCCTTTACTATCATGCAAACACAGACTAATGGGCAGATAACCACTTGGAAATGTCAAGATTTGAGCGGGAATGGCTAGATGACAAGGATGAAGTCATAAGTCATATCACATCTCCTCCCCGTCGATTGTATTGACACACTCTAATGAGGAGTGAAGCTGAGAAGATAGAGGAACGGCTCAGTGCTGAGTCTGCTGGGCCGCAATTCAGCAGCTTAATGACCATTTTCAATGAGCAATCCATTTATTTTATAGCCACTATTTTTGCTCTGTTCTGCATATGTTTGAGTTTATTGGCTTGGATGGAGGCAAGGGGTCAGGGTTTGTTTGGTTAGCATGGCCCAGTTAGCTCATGCGGGTAGATGTCGTATCTACACCATCTGGGGGCATCTTTCTCCATTGGCAACCATTCGGATCCAAGGCTACATTTATTTGATATTATTTGATATAATTTGATGAATACAGAAAAACAGAAATATTGTGAAGCACTATTCTTCTTATTATTATTATCTATTTTAATATATTTAAAAATGTAATTTATTCCTGTAATGACAAAGCTAAATTTTACTCCAGTCTTCAGTGTCACATGATCCTTCAGAAATCACCTAATTTGATGATTGGTGTTTGGTTATTATCAGTTATTATTGGTGCTCAATTATTATGATTGTTATTATCAGTGTTGAACAGTTTGTGCTGCTTAATGGTTTTGTAGAAACCATGGTACTTTTTTTTCAGGATTTTATAATAAATGAACAGCATTTATTTGAAATGGGGGAAAAAAATCTATTGTAACAGTATAAATGTCTTTTCTGTCACTTTTGATCAATTTAATGCATCCTTGCCGAATAAAAGTACTGATATATATATATGCTTTGTATATTACTTACCCCAAACTTTTGAATGATAGTTTCCACAAAAATATGAAGCAGCTCAACTATTTTCAACATTTGATGGTAATATGAAATATTTCTTGAGCAGCAAATCAGCAAATTGCATTTTAAAATATATATTAAAATTAGTGCTGTCAAAATTAGCTTGTTAACGCAGGCGATTAATTTTTCCAGTTTAACGCGCAATTTTTTTTTAATGCCGTTAACGCAGGGGTGGGGCTAGGGTCGGCCACCCCCCTCAAAACAGCTGATTCGGCCTCCTTTTTCTTGACAAAAATTGCGTTTAATTAAACGCAGAACGTCATCAACTGAATATCAAACAGGAGACGTTTCAGACGCACGCTCCAGCTTCACGTTAGCAGCAGGCGTGAGTCAAACGAGCGCGGAAACTGTACTGTGCTCTGTGCCGATGTGCTGTGTCATCATTTCATATCAAAGCAGGAAAGAAACTACAGTACAAGCATGCAATGTCATAGTTATGTCGTCAGTTAAGTCATGAAGTTACCAAAAAGGCGATTGCCATTCAAGAACATGTCTCTGAAATGCAGTGGTTTCCCAAAGTGTCATGGAGCAGCTCAGCAGTGACTACGTTTACATGGACATCAGTAATCTAATTATTTACCTTATTCTGAATAAGACAATATTATGATTAAGTTGTTTACATGAGTTGCTTTTAGAATAATCCTTTCATGTTCCCGTTTTACATGTTGTAGTACATAGATCGATTAATGGCATGCGTCATTACGTCCTCACGTGACGCCATCCGAAGTCCCCTCCAGAATTTCATGTATAAACATAGTTCGTCTTCGTGATGATGCCATATACAGTTTTGGGTGTTTCATTTTTTATTTTATGAAAGCTTTAAGTGTAGTTAATTATTTGTACGTGCATACAGACAACAGTGTTGAAGCTCTTTTATTTGCCGTCAAACAGTTGATCACTGCCGCGTGTGTGTCCTGTCGCAAAATGCGGCGAAAAGTCCTACACAACGGTAATAGTTTGATTAAGGTGTTTACATGTCTGTACTGCACTTCAATAAAGCGACTACAAATAGGAATACTCCACGTCTTAATTTGTTTTGTGTTTACTTCGATTATGACTTTAGCCGGATTAAGGTAATCAAAAATCTCTGTTTACATGGTAGACTTTTAATTGTCTTGATGTCCATGTAAACGTAGTCGCTGTCTCCCTCATCTAACATTCAACTCGCCAGTTCATTAGTAGAGACTTTAAGACCTGAAGTGGGTCAGAACAGGTAAAGAGATGTGAGAAAATAGAAATATGATGCGTGTCAGATCCGTGTCACGTTCATCAGCGGCGGTGTTCTGTCGATTTGTGCTACCCTGTCAGATTTTGCTACCTCCCATTAAAACAGTAGGTAGTACAATTCGACAACGAAAAATGCTACCTGTCGAATTATGATTTATTAATGTCTACACCTACCACAACCCTAAACCTACCCTTAAAGTAATGAAAATACAGTAATTATGTGTTATATTCGCAGTTGTGGCTAGAAGGGATACAGCTACCGGAAACCAACAAGAATTTTTTGTTCTACCTATTAGATTGTGTTTTATTAATGTCTACACCTACCCCAACCCTAAACCTACCCATACAGTAATGCAGATACATTAAATATTGTTGTTCAGCATGAGAAAAAAAGACGCAATATTGATTTGCGCATGCGCAGTAAGCCCTGGCAGGAAAATATGACGGGTAGGATAAAATGTCAGGAAAGCGGCTCTTAAACAGCCAAAAAAACTAATAACCCAGCTGATGTGATGTCTGTTCATCAAAGGAAAAAAAGAGGAAATCAATAACTTTTGTAGCTTTAAGGATTCATCTACAGTCAATGGGTAAATATTAGGGGAAAAAACAATTTCATAGAGAAATCAGTAGTATTGGTATCAGTGATACTGGCCTTCAGTCATAAAAAAGATTCCATTATACAAATATTAAAAAATATACTGTCTTTATGTTGTTTCTACATTAATTTAAGGATTGAATATAAAGTTATTGCAATAAAAAAAATCAGTATAAAAATGTATTTATTTCTTGGGTGGAATTAATCGCGATTAATTTCAGAAAAAAATGTACGATTAATAAATTGTTTTAAATCGATTGACAGCACTAATTAAAATAGAAAACATTTTAAATTGAAAATATTACAATATTGTTTTACTGTATTTTTCATCGAATGAGATTTTTCAGCATAAGTCATAACTGACTTTAAAAAAATTAAATTATTCTTCTAACCAAATGTCTAATATATATATATATATTAGTATTTCTTATTTTATTTATTTTTCTTTTTTTGGGACTATGTTTTGTTGTGCCATCAGCCAATCAGCATTGTCATGACATTTTCCTGCAGCTCTGAAGTGATTAGTCACATGGCATTTACACTAGCGGATGGCTTTCTCCAGGTATTATAGACCACCCTAGAACCAGGAGGTGGAGGTTCCGGTTGATTCACAGTGATTTACAGTGACAGCTAATGGAAGCAATAACAGCAGATCCTGTTCCCTTTGCAACATTCTGTTTCAGAGCAGGAAAAGGGATAGACATAATCCCAATGTATCAATCAAAGCACTTTTACCCACTACAGCTGGGTGAAAAATTAGCTGGAATGGAGGTGCCAATGCTGGATTTAGAAGAGAAGTGTTATCTTGCCATTATGTCCCAAAATAAAAGTGAGAAGGATGCGAGAGGACTACTCTGCCAGTGCCCATTTCCTTGCGCAAAGAAATCCTCGATGTGAAATGTGCAGAGCTAATAGGATTTTATTCAACCACTCAACAGTGCAAAAAAAAAAAAAAAAAAATCTCTGCATTATAGTGTAATATGCTGTATTTCAGTAAATTAGCAGTGTAATGTGGTAGACATGGTCTCATTTTATTCTTCAAGTTGTATTAGTTTGGGATGCTAATTAATTTCCAAAAAGTTAGTTGCAAATAAAGTCTTAAATATAATCTTGTAAAAATCATGTAAAACGTTGTATGGGCAGAACTATTTCTGATGTGACATACAAAGAATGTGTCAAGGATGTGTCATTTTATAGCCTTACACAAATGCAGATAGTGTGACTCGACTCTGACATTTCAAGGGTAATCAGCGTAATTAAATACACGCTAAAATAATCCGGTTTGAAAATAATTACAGCTTTTAGGTATGTGTGGAACTGACCTTCAGGTTAATTGCAGATTATGACCACTAATTGAAATAAGCTAATTTATTTGATGAAAACTAATTCTGCGTATGTGTTTTAATGCATTTAACGCATGTATGAGTAATTCATAACTTTATTAAAGCCACAAGGACTTGCGCCAGTTACTGCACTCCTTTTTGCAGCAATATTTATCTCCGAAATAAATTGTAGAAAATGGTGAATAGGCCTTATTTTGCTTTTCAGGGATTTACACCATCATAATTTGTAGATGAAGACCTACAGGTCAATGACAGAATTTTGTTGGTATTATAACTGTAGACTTGCGGTAAATAATAGCCTAACGGACCCATGTGTAACAAACACCTTGAATCATTTACTGTTATTGTTGCTACTCGTTCCCTAGTGAGTGCTAAGATAGTCTTCTGTCAGCATTCTGTGAAAGTCATGTAGATCACTCAGCTAACTGAAATAGTGTTAACACTTTAAATACACATTATGCCCTTCAGTTTCTACAACCTTCATTTGTAACCTCCATTCATGCAAAAAAAAAAAACATGTTGTTATTGTTCCGGTTGGTGTGCAGCATTTGTATCTTTGGGTAAGCATGCTAATTCCTAACATGCTGAAATTTGGCCTCTCGTAAACATTAGCCAGACCTGGTGCTCAATTTCAGCCAAATCAAACATTTAGAAAAAATAAAATGAAAAAAGCATTTGGCATGCTGGGGTTGTGCTGCATTGAGAGTTGAATTGAGAATGCCTTTTAAATTCCAGAATTAGAACTGAATGAATTAGATGAGGAACTGGGATTGTTACTTGTATATTTATTTATATATATATATTCATAATGTAATTGTGTTAATGTAAGTATAAATATTTAATGTAAAATAATATTTAAAAAATGTAAAATATCTCCATGCATGGCTCTTTAAACAGTGCATTTGAACAGAAAATGTACTTGTTATTTTCTCCCAGGACATTATCCATAAATTTTACAATACACAATGTAGTGCAAAATTTAAAATACAGAAGAAAAAAAAAATATATATGAATATATATATTCCAACTCATAAATTGAAAAGTAATTTAATGTTGCTCAATTCTGCATACAATTATACAATTTACCATGGCATTGTTTCTGCAGCAGCTCTTGCATTTTAAATCTGCACTGTTCTGATGTGAAATTAGTTATCATAAAGCTCAATTTGTCTTGTCTGTTATGACTATATGCCACAGCATTCTTATTTTCCTGTTGAAATTCGCACCAGATGTTTAGTTTTAAGTTCCACTTTCATACAGGCGCTGCCTCTAAAGACATCAAGGAAAAGAAATATATAAATAAGACAGATTAGGTGATGTCATGTAGCTCACAGATGTTAGAATGTTAATGCAAAATGCAGTTGGTAGAGCTTCGGAGAGGCAATGGTAATGCCTTTGCTTCATATGTCATTTTGTCAAGACACATTTTGAGCTAATGTCTCCTGGAACAACCACTTTGTTCTGCAAATTACATAGAAAGACATAGTCTGTTTACATTCAGATTTCACCTTCCTTTAAACCTCCCAGTGGTTTATAAAGAATTAGAAGTCAGAGAGGGATTGGTGTTATTGTGTTGCATAAGAGGTTGATTTAAGCTCTATAGCTGCATGAATGATTAGTAAAATACTAATCTTTAATGGATGTTAATCTTGAGCTAGATAAGGTCATGTATCTTTATGCATACATTTGTTTTGTACATTTTAAACATGATGCTATGCATTAAAAAAAAAAAAAAAAAATATATATATATATATATATATATATATATATATATATATATATATATATATATATATATATATATATATATATATATATATATATATATATATATACATATACATATACATATACATGTTTTGCAGAATTGTATTAATTCAGCCACATTGGAGGGTTTTCAAGCATGAATGGACTGTTTAAGGTCATGCCACAGCATTTCAATTGGATTTAAGTCCAGACTTTGATTTGGCCACTCCAAAACCTTAATTTTGTTTTTCTTGAGACATTCAGAGGTGGACTTGCTGGTGTGTTTGGGATCATTTTCCTGCTGCATAACCCAAGTGCGCTTGAGCTTGAGGTCACAAACTGATGGCCGGACATTCTCCTTCAGGATTTTCTGATAGAGTGCAGAATTCATGGTTCCATCAATTATGGCAAGTCATCCAGGTTCTGATGCTGCAAAGCAGCCCCAGACCATCACACTACCACCACCATGTTTGACTGCTGGTGTGATGTTCTTTTTGTGAAATGCTGTGTAGGTTTTACGCCAGATGTAACGGGACACACACCTTCCAAAAAAGTTCAACTTTTGTCGCATCAGTCCACAGAATATTTGCCCAAAAGTCTTGGGGATAAATGTGAGATGAGCCTTTGTGTTCTTTTGGGTCAGCAATGGCTTTTGCCTTGGAACTCTCCCATGGATGCTGTTTTTGCCCAGTCTCTTTCTTTTTTTTGAATCATGAACACAATCATGAACCTTAATTGAGGCAAGTGAGGCCTGCAGTTCTTTAGATGTTGTTCTGGGTTATTTTATGACTTCCTGGATGGGTCGTCTTTGTGCTCTTGTAATTTTGAGTAATTTTGGTAGGCCGGCCACTCCTGGTAAGGTTCACCACTGTTCCAAGTTTTCTCCATTTGTGGATAATGGCTTTGACCATGGTTTGCTGGAGTCCCAAAGCCTTAGAAATGGCTTTATAACCCTTTCCAGACTGATAAATGTAAACTATTTTGCTTCTCATCTGTTTATGAATTTCTTAAGATCGCAAAATGATGTGTTGCTCTTTAAACATGCTTCACTTTGTCAGACAGGTTCTATTTAAATGATTTCTTGATTCAACAGGTCTGGCAGTAATCAGGGTTTGGCTTGTGAAATTGAACTGAGCTTTCTAAAATAATGTGGTCAATCACAGATTTTTCATGATTTAATAGGAGGGGCAATTAATTTTTCACGTAGGGCCAGGTAGGTTTGGACAGCTTTTTTCCCTTAATAAATGAAATCATCATTTAAAAACTGCATTTTGTTTACTTGCATTATCTTTGTGTAATATTAAATTTTGTTTGATGATCTAAACCTTTTAAGTGTGACAAATATGCAAAAATTTTAAAAATCAGGAAGGGGGCCAACACTTTTTCACACCACTGTATATATATATTAGGGCTGGGCAAGTTAACACGTTATCACGTTAACGCATTAATTGATTAACGCAGACAATTATTTTATCGCACATTAACACAGTTTTTTTATTGTTATGAAAGTCCGTTGCTCACCGGCACTGAATTCAAATACAGACAAACCATGGGTCACAGGAGGGGTGGGATGTTGATCAGTACAGGCTTGGGATGGGTGTCATCACGCATCTCATTGGGATGTGCCTAAGACTGCAGGAGCGCTCCCGATAAAATTATGTTGGCTAAGCATCAACATTCACAAATCACCGTTCACTGTTATTTTTAACAGAAAAGAATGTAACGTGCTCGTAATCACAACTTCATAAGTAGGAAATAGGAAGTGTCCGATAGCAAGTGAAGACAGCAGGGAAGCGCTCTCACTCAGCACAGTGGAGTGCATCGTATTGTTAACTTTGTGGTTTATTATTTTGAGTTGTTTGGGACACGGTATACACAGCCCTCTCACAATATAGCTTTACAGATCTGTCACTTTTACCGCTCAGAAATGTTCACGCAATCATGATGCATGTATCAGAAGTTCAGCACCAGCTGAACCAACTGAACCACGCTCTGGTCCACCTCTTCCAACCGAGCAAGGGACAGCTAAACGAACCGTGCAAAGAACCGGGCTTTGGGGGTCAAACGCGCTTGGGCATGGTTAAGATTGTATGAGTACACCTTCTCCTGCATCCTGCATACACGAGTCTCTCACCCACACTCTGTTGCGCGATGGTCGCCGGGAGTAAGACATGTTCCTTGATCAACATCTTTTGCTGATCCTGGATCAACATTACTGTCCAAAAATATAGACTTAACCCAATCGCTACTCATAATTTATTCCTAAAATCAGTGTGAAATGATAGCTGATTAACAAGGATGTAACAATCCTGATCATAAGCCTAAAACAGATATTTCCTGAAAAGTTATCCCTCAATTCTGATTGGTTGACAGTGATGTTGATCCAGGAACTTGTTGTACTTGGTGAAATCACACTCACCGTCCCGTGATAGTGCAGGTCTCTACTCGAAAGGTGCCTTTTATGTTATGATCGAGGCTCTGGACTCGGAGCATAATTTGTTTTTCTATAAAATATTTTCTATAAAAACGTTAATGTGATTTAAAAAATTAATAATTGCCCATTTTTTGCCTTTACTATGATAGGACAGTTAGGCTATCAGCGCCAACACTAAAATAATTCTTGAAGCAAATTGGAATTGGGTAATTTGTGTGGCATTAACGGCAGTAAACCAAATTGCAAAAATAATGACAATTTCCTGAACACTCCCCATGTCTGCTATTGGCTGACAAAACAGATAGCACCACCCCCAACCTCACACGATTAGTTGAAGTAATATTGCGCTGTTCAGAATGTGCAAACAAACAGTCTCCATTCATTGCAGTTCAATTGAAAACAGCAACCGAGTCTATAGCTATATTTTCAGTAATGTGGCAAAACTTGTAATTGTCCATGTCTCAAATAGATGTGTTTACATGGCAGTTTCCTGTTATTGTCCTAATGAGGCCAAGAGTCCACTTCTGCACACTGTGTAAACATAGTCATTGAGTAAGAGGTTATAGTGCAGCTTAAACTTCAGCTTTAATTTGAGGTTATTTAAACAATCTGTGAACAATGTCGCAATTACTGTCCCTTTTTCATGCATTCTTTCCATTTTAAATTGGCTGTTCAGCCAGTTGTTTTTGGCCAAGTATGTGTTGTTGCATTTTTCATGCACAAGAAAGCTGTCAGAAAGTCTTGAGTTAATTTTAGGCATTTGCATTTCGAGTCTGTTGCTGGAGTTTCTCAACATGAGGACCAAAGACATGTCAGTTCTGATAAAGCATGTTGTCATTAAGCCAAGCAGCAGGATAAACTGATCAGAGGCAAAGCAGGTATGTTCAAATCACCTGTTTGAAAAACACAGAACACGGAAAAAGAAGTGCTTGTGATCCAAAGCATACCACCCTATTTGTGAGACCTGGCTATGTGCTATGCCCCAGGCATGTACGGCTAATTCTGTCTCCCTTGACTTTAGTGATGTGATTGCTTATTAATGTAATGTGAGCTGTAATGAAGATGAATGCTACTAATGCAACCAAGGAGTTTTTCAGAGCCCAGTAGACGAATAGTCTTGACCATGCAAGTCATTCCCTTGCTTAATCCAATTGAGCCTGCTTTTCACTCACTGAAGACAATTGAACATGCCCAAAACAAATTGCTGTCACTCTCTGAATTCTTGGGGATTTACTACTAAGTATGTAATAAGGTGACTTCACTTAGGGGTTTTAGTTATTGTTAACTAAAACCATAAAATGTGTTACTTAAAAGAAAAGAAAATTTTAATGAAATAAAATTTTATTTCAGCTAGTTGCCAAGGCAACATTTCTAAGTTTTATTTAAATTCAATTGATTTACTAAAATAAAAAAAAATAAAAAAAATAAAGATACATACAAAAAACTAATAAAAATGACAAAAACATTAACATTAGTAAAGCTTTAACTAAAATTAAAAGGGAAAATATAAAAATGAAAATTGCAATAGTATCTCAATGTCACTAAAATAACACTGCACTTATGATTTTAATTTATTCTTTCTTTTTGTTCCCTTAATGGACAGCTGGTGTATATTAAGGTTTGTAATTTTTACAAGGTTCAGCTTTTATGGAAATATATACTCTCAAATTAAAGCTGACTGTTTTCTCTTTAGTATCATGGTGATTGTAGACAGGTTATAAAAACAGTCAATAGTTTCATTTGCACGTGGTCTGTGCAGCAGTGATAAACCAACATCAAAATGGCCCTATTTGTCCCTAAATGGACATCATTTTGAGCTGCAATGTAAGCATCAACATTTTTTGGTAACACTTTATTTCGATAGTCCACTTTAGACATACTACTAACAGTAAGTAACTTTGCAACTACATGTCAACTAGCAGTCATTAGAGTATTAGTAGACTGTGTACTTAATATTTTCTAACAATTTATTTTGGTGGGTCCACAACATACAACATAGTGAGTATGAGAAACTTTGCAAGTTTGTCAACTTATTCTACTAACCCTAAACCTACCCTACTGAGAGTTAGTAGACATGTAGTTGCAAATTAATGAGAATTAGTTGACATGTAGTTACAAAGTTTCTTATAGTTAGTAGAATGTCCAAAGTTTATTTCTAAAAATCTAAATAAATTCTAACCCATTTTTTATTTTAGGTTCATGTGTAGTTTATAACATCTCCATATGCATTTTCTAATTTTAGCATAATGCATTTGTATATATTACATTGTAATTTCTATTCACTGTGGGTTTTTTCTCTTTCATAGCTATTATTGCCTGAACATTGTATATTTAAAAAGTCAAGGCTTCATCGGGGTTCTCCTTATTTGTATTCACCTTATTTGTGGTATTTGTAAATGCAATTAAAGACTTTATGCTGTTACTGGCTTGACATTTTACGCTAATGATTATATCCATGCACGAACACATGCATTTATGATTTGACACATTCGTATCACTGAAAGATTTTTCAACTTGTACAGCTGTATTCATTGGGTTATGCAGGACATTGCAGCCAACCAAGCATATGTTAAAAGCACGGCCCGATTTTATGGAACATTGAGATTTATCAGAGAAGAAATGCACTGTTACTTGGCACAGTCTGATAGTGACCCATCATTTCTGTATGATTTGAAGTGTGACTGAAATTGTGGAAGGTTTCCCAGTTAGAAAATGGCAAATGTAGATTTGTGAAAATTCTTGAACGTTGTAAAGCAATGAAAGGGCATCTTTGTCTGCAAGACTGGATAAGAAGGGTATGGGGGAGGCCTCTGGATGGCATTCAGTATAATTTTACTTCAGTAGAAACCTAGCATTAAAAAAAAGTAGCCAGAAAAAGTCAATCTTAACAGTTGTCCAGGGCTTACAATAGGCTTTTGAAATCAATGAATGTCATTACCTCTGTTCCAAAACCTACTGAACTGCCTTGCTGTCTTCTGCCTGCATAGGCAGCAATTGATTTCAATAGAGATGCTGTTAAGATGTTGCTAAGCTAACGGCACAACTGTATAATAAGCATAAAACACAAAGTTTGAGTAATAATCTATAGTGTTTTAATTTTTATTTCATTTTTATAATGTGCTGTTTAGACTGTAAAAAAAATGAAATTGCAAATAAAACAGATTATTGAAATAGCCTATGTTTTACAAGGAAATATATTCAATCTTTATACTTTAAAATTTCATGTTTAATCTTGGTACTCTTTTTTTCTTTCTTTTTTTCCCCATCACATATTTTAGTAATCGTCCTAAATTGGATATCATTTGAAAGCTTAAACAGTCAAAATTCATCCTGTGAATACTATTTTGAAATCAGAGATTGTCTTACAATAGAAATTGTATTTTAAATCGTTTAGCAAAAATCCCCCAAGTGTTAAGTATCATATAACAAAATTGATTAACCAAAACTTTTTCTAATCTGGACAAAACACATGAAATTGAAAAGGTCTGAGTCTCAAGGTTTTCAACGTTTTATTTTATTTTATTTTATTCCAAAGTTCTATGTTTGACTATTTTGTGGTAGAATTAATATTATGACAGGAAAATGCATGAAAATAACAAAGTAAATCACAGGAACCTAAATTTTTGTGATGTCAACTTCAAATTTGGAACATAACTTAGTATGTCAATTTTATATTCCAAAGTATTTTTTAACATTTTTGTTTATTTATTTATTTATTTATTATATTTAAGAGGTTAATTCAGTGTGTTACTTGCTGTTCCTTTGTAATTACTTTTTGTAAATTTAGTAAATTACATTTAGTTTTCTGTGTAGTTCTCAATAGCCACAAATTAAAGGTCTGTCTTTAGTGTAGTCAGGACACACATATTTCTTTGTTCTTCACCATTTGCTGTGATGTGAATGTCAGTTTTGAAACCAGAAATGAAAAGTAATGAAAGACCTCACTGATTGAACCACTCAGCCCCCAAAACTGCAAACTATGTACCTCTGACGCACATACTAACGGAAGACCGTAATGCATTTCCATAAATGACTCTATGAATTATGCCCCTTTGATATTATAAGGCTTCACAGACAAATAACGGCTTGTCTGGAGTGCCCATCTTCACCGCACAGTACAATATGGCTCCTATTCTTCAGCATGATAGGCTAAAAGCCAATTTGTCTATTTACATAGATTTGTGACACTGTGGTTAATGATTTCATTCAACTCAATACTTTTCTCCACAGTGCATATTCTCAGTGGGACATACAAAGCCTGTGTTCCCTTAGCATGAGTGTTATTTATAAGGATTGGATGTGTTAGAGAAAGAACATGATGTTATTCTTGAATTTTAAATGGAAAACTTAATGAATTAATAAATCTTGGCTGCTAAACCCAGTGCTGGCGAACAGAATAGGACAATGAGGTGGAGACAGCAATTGAAGCAGTCTCTCTGTTTATAAGCTGATAAGTCATGGACTGATGAGTCCATTCCTTAATTGTGAAGAAAACTCATTTTAGCCTCTGGCTGAAGAGGTGGGTTATTAATTGATCTTGTAATTAAAATAACATGTTATACTTGTTGGGAGGATAAAGGTGCAAGACTGTATAAATCATCCCTTCCTCCAAAGCGTCATGTGATAAATTAATTATTGTTGTTTGGGAGATGTGCCAGTTAGTCATTCTGTACATCCAACCGACACCAACATCAGCGAACGTTAAAGTCAGACATGCTGTGATGTTATGAAACTTATTAAGAGGAAAAATAATCAACTGGATTAGCATGCAGTTTCAGTTCAACCCACTAACCTCTGGCTTCAGTGTGATAATAGAAAATCTTATTTAACTTGATTGAACTTGGGCTCCTATTCAATTTTTTCCCTTGAAAGATCAGGTTATACCATGCCTAGATTTATCCCAACAATAAAAATATCATTCAATAGCAGTCTATTTTGAATTAGTCAACCTGCGTCTTTGTACGTGTCAAATCTGTGCATGAAAGATGAATCACAAAGGCGTCGAACCCTAGGGAACCTTGTTTGGCATATATTGACGTATTCACCGATTTGCAAGGTGCTGTGTTCACAGGTATTCTAAAACATAATCTCTGCCTTGTCATTTTAATTTGCGTTTGTGATCAAGCCGCAACTGGCAAATTTGTCAAACAGTAAGCCCCGCAGCATCCATTTTTCATGCCAACTTTGCTATTTTCAGACCCTCCCATCTGGTACGAGCTTAGAAACTCACCAATGATTTACAGTTGCACTCTTTTGTTATGAAGCCTGTAAATGACTGGGATTGTAGGGCTTTCGTGGTTTTTACACCATGATTCTGCATTAGCCTGTGCTGATGTGTGATTGCTGTAATGAGAACTCCTTAAAAGACTAATGTAATTGAATCTTAGAAGCCGTGCATATGGGTTTAATAGGGATTTTTTTTTTTTTTTTTGATTCATTGTGTGGATTATTACATTAGGACTTGTGCTCTCTGAACACAAATATTTAAGAGTATATTTCACCTAAAAATTAATATTCACTGTACTGATCAAAAATGTTCTTTTGTGATCTGCAAAAGAAAGAGTCATTTGATGTGAATGATGACAGAATTTTCATTTTTGGTTGAACCGTTCCTTTAATTCTTGATTAATAATCTGCTTTATTTACAGTCCTGTATGCTATGCTGATTCTTGTTATGAAAACTAAAAATGTTTTTTGTTCAAAATCAGTCAGGTGAGAATTTTGTGATTTGGCACATCGCATCAGTTCTGAAGCTTTATTTATTTGATCAGATTTTTTAAAGATGTACCCAAAGACTAGTTGATACATTCATTTCCATTCTGCTTTCAAATATATTTTGATGTTTAAAATTGGATGACTTGCATGAATTCTGTCCCTCCGGACCCTTTATCACTGCAGTATATGTGCTCAAACGATTTTAATTAATGTGAAAAGTTGTGGTTGCAGTTGTGGCTAATGCTTTGTTTTCCTCCCTGGGTAGTTCTTGCTAATGCAGCTTTATAATGAACTGGATCATCCCTCAGTGAGGACAGATGCAGTGGTTTGTTAGATAGGAGAAGTTAGCTGTGTGGATATATATCAGAGCCAGCTTCTCTTGTGCTATTAGGCAGCCTGCCAAGGCATGCCAATAGCTTACAATACAGCGCAAATCTCAGTGATGAATGACACAGACAGATACATACCATATCTCACCCTCAGCAGATTTCAGCCGCTCTCAAATCTCTTGTTTTTATGTGCAAAACACATAAGCTGAATTAACTTGAAATCCACTTGTGTAACCTCCAATATGGAGGTGTTTTTGCAGATTTGAAGCATGTGCACACACACAACAGACGCATAGATGTTTCTAGTAAATGCACCCTTGGATTCTCTCACGTTGGCTCTATATGCAGAGAATTTTCTGGTTCTGCCTCTCAATGCCATATTATAGCATCCAAATCCATTTAATGTGAGCTCACACTGATTAACGGGCCAGAGAAGGTGTGAAATATTTCAACTGCATCCCAACTGAAATGTCAGGTAGTGTGGCAAATGTTTGAAGTGAACGGGGCTAGAGATTCAGTTTTCTGTTAAAGGCTGAACTTGGCATCGCAAATCCGGACGCTTTCATATCACCTGACACCTGATTTGAATTGCTAGAATCTTTTTCACTGCAGAAACTGACGGTTCTAAATAGGAGTTCGCATGTATTTTAAATTGCTTTTGACACCCGATGTCAAGTTATAGAGCATGATTGTAAATGAAGAATATATCGACTTATTTGAATCATCAGCATGGAGATCGGTGTATGACTGAATTCTGTTTTCATCTCGATGCATAAAAATGTTGTGGTGTGTGGATCTTAATTTTCTTTTATTTATTATACATGCATTATATTCACTTTATTATATATTGTGTCTTGTAATTCAATACGGTTCTCATTATGTTTTATACATACTGTACATGCTCTACTGATCAAAAGTTTGGAATAATTAAAGTAATTTTATTCAGCAAGGATGCATTAAATTGATCAGAAGTCAAAATTAAGACATTTATAATGTTACTTATATAAAATAAGTAACCTAAAAAAATGGTTTCCACAAAAAAATGTGAAGCAGCATAACATTAAAAATAAGAATTTGTAATTATTTATATCATACGCCCATTTTCACAATCTAACCCCATTTTCTCATTTTTCACTCACTGACATACATCAGATTACCGCAGTAAAATGGGCTGCAAACGGCAGTTCACTTTGATTTTAAATTCTCTGCACTCTCAGCCTTGTCCTTTCTGCATCCATATATTATAGGCTCAGCAGTCATTTGTCCTCGCCTTTGTCATCAGCAATGTGTTCCTTTAATCTCTTATTTTATGTTATCCTTAAATCTTATGCTAGCCTGCTTCTGTGATGCTCAGGTTATGTAATGCTCCCTAGGCATTTTCATGGGTTGATGCCTGTACTGTAAATGCATGATCCAGCCAAAGAATATTCATCCGTTGCCACTTTTTTGGATCAGACAGACTTCTCTTCCAACATATGCCAAAACTCTGCATTCAAGCTGCGTTGATGTGTCACACTGCTATTTTCATACCTTCCCGGGAGATTGTGCAGCGAAGAAATGATGAGCAGCACAATATCACAGAACTAAATTTCTCAACACAGTGATTACAATGATGGATATCCATACTCTTTATGCACGGCTCTCACAGCCATGGAAAACATTGTAACGTTTTGATTTCTAAGAGTTAAAAGAGTCATGGAAATTTCTTTAGTGAAGATAATTATTAAAGTGATTAGTACCTGACACGCAGAGGATAATCCATCTAGCAAATACTGCATACGGTTTTTCTGATCTCAGTGAATGTTTCTGCTTCACATTCAGAAAAACAGTGATTTATGGGTCATTTATTGTACTGAACACTTACTGTTAGATGCTTTAAATTTCAAATGCTGCAAATTCGGTTTCCTGTACAATGTGGGGAAGTGCATGCCTTCACATTTGGTAATGCTGTAACATATCTACGTGGCATAACTATGGAGCCCAAAGTCAGATCATCATTCTTAAAAATCCTTGTTACTGTTCTCACCACAATGGTGGAAATTTCTTTTCAGCCCTCAGATAACATGAAATGTATTACAGTGAAGGCCTGGAGAACTTCATACCTTCAACCGTGTGGGTTATAGAGAAGAATGTCAAAAATTCAATCAGGAAAAAATAGTCTGAACACAGACCTCAATAACTTGCAGGTGATTTTCAAAGAACGAGTTGCCTGGAATATAAATGTCCCCCACTCAAATTCAGACATAGCAAGTAATTTAACGCTAGCTAGAAAGACATAAGTGGATCACCTGCTTGAAGGGAGTTATTTTCAGATTTTTTTTTTTTTTTTTTATATCGTGTTCAACTTAGCATTCTGTACATGCCTGCTTTATTTGTGTGTATATTAAGTACGGTGTTATTTCTTTCGTAGCCTTTTTCTATATGTCATTTTGTATTTGAAAGCACGCCATTCTAGTAGCTTACGCTGTTTACTCCTGCTATAAGAAATAATATACAATGAAGATTTATGTATGATAAACATTTCTTTTTTCCCGTTGAGAGAGGATTGTTGCTTCTTGACGAGCTGGAAAATAAAAATTCAGCCTGTAGTTAAAGCTCTCTCACTGACACCGCTAGAGAGATTTACACTGCATTTGTGAACATGAAAGAGCTCTCATTTTACATGCACATATTCGGAGAACCTTCCTCAGCTCCCCAGCCTTTGAACAGCCATTAAACAATTTATCACTGAGCAGTTCATTTCATTTCTCCAACCCTTGGGACGAATGGTGTTTCTCAGCATTGCACCCATAAGATTTACACGTGTTGACCACTCTGAATCTAGTTGCTAATTCATTTCTGCCTCATTCACACGACTGTAAATGAAAACTTTGCCTTTTGGAAGGATTTTCCCTCTCTGGCTTGGAGGGTTAGTTTATTTGAGTTAGCTTGTTACGTGTGTTCACTCTTTCACTAAATCGCGTTGGTTTTTATTTTCTTTCTGTAGTTCCTCCAGCAATCCATGAGATGAGAGGTCACGGGGTCCGACCCGGTCAGATTGCCCTGCTGAGATGTGAGGCAGCAGCTGTCCCCTCTCCAGTCTTTGAGTGGTACAAGGGAGAGAAAAGGTAAAATCAAAAGTGATAAATGATAAAAGCCTTCATTTCATTAGCTTAGCTGTACAGTGATCATTTATCATACATTATGCATGTTAAGTGAGTTTATTTGCGATTCAGAATGCTCACCACAGAGAAGGTTAACGTCGGTCGAGGCAAGTGTGCTCATGTAAAAAAAATGCTATATTTTGATCAGTATTCATTTGCAGTCACTGCCTTTGTTGAATCCGCTGAATAATTACAGTACAATCAAACTGTACAGCAGTTTTTGAGAATTTCGCCTAAGGTATAATCGCTGAACGTTGATCTAAAGCTGTATTACAGTCTTTAGTAGTATTAGTTTAATAGCTATGGATCTGCAGCTTATCAAATATTACAAAGTGTCTTATTAAAGAGTCTTAATTTCGAAAGATAGTGACTCTTGGCACAGCGTAAGCTCATGAAAATCAGTTTTGCAACTTAACCGTCATTTTTAACTTTTAATTAAAGTCATAGACTTCTGGCAAAAATACTCTAACTTTCTAAAACAGCTCTGAAGCAGACTGTACCATTTGAGTCATTGGAGCAACACAAAAACGTCCTATTTGATCAGTCAGCATTATGCATTATTTTAAGCATTGGTTTAAACACATTATGTTTTTCAGGGAGGGACAACATTTATTTTTAGTGCCCAAAAAAGTGCTAAAGTGGTGACTTTCTAGAAGGAAAGACTAGTGTTTGCAAGAAAAGGAATGGTTTTAGGGCTGCTTCGGTTGTGTGGAAATGAAATGTCAAATCAGATCCATCATTTACTCTGCCATTGTCATGGCACTCAGTACGCTTCTAGTTTTCTGTCAGCTGTGTACATAAGTATCAGCACATAATGTGGCTTTCACTCTTTGCAGTGTAAAGTTGGCTACAGATGGTTAAGTAGATGTAAGAGAGATAAAACCAATCACAATTCAATATGCAAATGAATGCAAGAAAGAATGCCAATATGCAAATACATCACTGTCAACACAATAAAAAACACTGGCTCACTGCTAGTTGTTCCAATTTTTGTCAACGTTTCGACCCTTTTCTGGGGATGTCAGTGTTTTTTGGTTTTTAGGGTTTTTTGTTATTTTCTGTGAACATTCATTTGTGGCTGTGCACCAGAATTATTATTTTTTTTTTCTAGATGTTATTTTTAGGTTTCTACATTTCCAATACCAAAACTTCTTTCACTATGTCAGAGGGAGATTTTCAGAATTGAATTAAAAAATGTAATAAAGTTTTATAAAA
Organism: Acrossocheilus fasciatus; assembly: GCA_036784905.1. Taxonomy (NCBI): domain Eukaryota; kingdom Metazoa; phylum Chordata; class Actinopteri; order Cypriniformes; family Cyprinidae; genus Acrossocheilus; species Acrossocheilus fasciatus. The sequence goes on from CM071943.1 coordinate 22,310,263, forward strand.
ACTAAAAATAGAGAGCACACTTAAGGCTGACATTACCTACGGACATATTTCTAGCTCTAGAATGAATCACTGTGTATGTTTAAAAAACAAAACAAAAAAAAAACTGTTAACATTTGATTATGTTTAAAAACAGCCAGATTAATGAAATGTTATGGAATGTGATAAAATATGAAAATAAATCAGAGGTATACTCAAGTCTACTTCTAAATGCACCATTTTTATACAGTTACATTAAAGTTGAAATACGTGCAAACCTGTGTATGTTAGGAGGATCTGTCTTACTATCTTAACCCTGCATTTTAATTGTATGTTTGTATAACCTCATCACTAGTAAAGAGCATTCCAAGTCTTCGCACCAATCAGCGTTGACACAAGTGGTGGTTCTTGAATTTAAATACCAAATTACCCCATTACCCATCATTTACCCACTCTTGCTGAGTACGATCTGAATCAGCAGTTCACACTGTGCTAATTGTAATTATAGGCTTCACTCAATTTATTCAAATTGCAAAGGAGGCTTATTGGCATTGGGTCTGTACTCAGCTTAATCTAAGGCTTTACATTGAGCATTGTTGCAAAACTGTCTGTTTTACTGTATTTGTCTGAATGTACCAACTCAATGCTGAGCTAACAGCAGGAAACAATAGCAAAAGAGAAACCAGCAGGAATGATGCAGAATCATGAACTAGTTTTGCTTTTAAAAGATAAAATAATCATGGAAAATGCTAATAATGTATTTCTTGAGCTAAATATATGTAAATGTTGTTTAAATCTAATGATAGCTGGGTCTCCAAATTACATACTTTTGCATAACATAACACTTGTTAAATTGCGACTCCCAAAAACATTGTTCTGTTTTCCAGTTGCTTGCTAATAACAGACGCTGAACAGAATGTAATAATGTATAAGCAAGGTGATTCTGAATAGATTATTTAAATATTTTTGTGTATAATGGCCTATAACACTAAGATACAGTGGTAGCGGTGGTCTTTTGTTTTAAGAAAAGTTTTTGTTCTTATTTAAGCAAGTGTCAGCAGGAGACAAGCTACTTGAGAGTTAGGGGACAAAAGGTCAGCACATCGCTTTACCTGTGAGAGTAACACGAATGACCCAAAGTCAGGACTCTCGAGCAACTGCAGCTGAACTTTAGACCTTGACAAAGCTACAAGCCATGTGCAAATTTTTCTGCTTCTGATTTTCCCTTTGGCTATTCCCTCGGGACCAGGGACAATTGTAACATTTTTTAACGTTTTCCTTCATAACTCACGTACTACCATATATCTACCTGCCGTCTTTTGGTGTAAGAAAGATTAATATGTGTCCAAAACATTAGTGCGTTATCATCCTCCACAACAGTGTGACACCTCAGAGAAACAAAATTACTGTTATAATATTTATCCATATCTTTGAATAGCTTTAATTTTTATTTGGTGGTGATTCCTGTACTTTGTGGGAATTATTCATGTTTAACCCTTATGTTATGTTTGGGGTTCCAGACTGAGAGACAATAGTAATTTTGGAATAATCAACTTATAAGTATATATGCAGATGTTATTGAAACACTGATCATCAATTCTGTCACAAAGAAGGCATATACCTTCAAAAAAAAAAAAAAAAAAAAACCTTATCCAGAATAATAATAGTTCAGTCAAATAGTAAAATAGTTTTGACCACCATAAAAAGCAGTAAAAAAAAAAAAAAAAAAAAAATAGAGATGAGAATAGGCAAATGGTTTATATAGTTTATATTTTTATATAGTGTATATAAAAATATACACTACTGTTCTTTTTTTTTTTTTTGCATTTATTAATAATACAATAAAAACAGTAGAAATGTAAAACATTATTACAATTCAAAATAACTGTTTTCTATTTTAATGTTTTTTAAAATGCAATTTATTCCTTCTGTAAATGCAAATCTGACATTTCAGCAGTAATTACTCCAGTCTTTAGTGTCACATGATCCTTCAGAAATCATATAAATATGTTTATTTGGTGCTCAAGAAACATTTATTATTATTATTATTATCGATGTTGAAAATTTTGGGGACAAATTGATACATTTTCTTTTCAAAATCTTTCATAAATCTTTTGTAACTATGTAAAAGTTGCTGACATTCTGACATTTCAATAATGTTTTCCAGTTTATGTCAATAATGTGACCAAATTAATTTTTAAAAGTACTATTATTCCACGTAGCCTCTCTGCATGTATAAATGAGAAGTGCTGCTAAGAATACTTTTTGATGGATGGATTTATAGCATGCCACACTGCAGCAGGTGTCACTGCTTGACGTGTCATGTCAACTCATGGTCCTATTTTCAGGATTAACATGGGCCAAGGAATAGACATCAAGAACCTCAGCTCCAGATCAGTTCTCACAGTGAAGAACATGACACAGGATCGCTATGGCAACTACACCTGTGTGGCCGTCAACAGGTTGGGAACAGCCAACGCCAGTGTGCCTCTGATTCGTAAGTAACAAGTATTACTCTCCCCTGGCTAACCCGTGTTGTGCTGGTAGTTGCTTTTTCACATATGCCGTTGCAGTAGTTGCAGAGCTCCTCAGAGAAAACGCAGTGTTTTCCTCCATCTTCAATGCATATGTTGCAGAGGAAATGAGAGACGATGCTACTCAAATAGGACATTGTTTTGGAGCCTGAAGTTTTCTGTGAAGCGTTTTCAAAGAGCTCTTAAAATGAGATGCAATTTCTTTGAGCAGTCTGTTTGAAGTGCTTAGTGTTTTTCTGATTCACTGGCCGCTGAGTCAATAATAAAAGTAAGTGGGCTAACAAGATAAACAAATGAAAACAAAAAAAAAATCAACAACAACAAAAAAAACTGCGATAGTCTTAAAAGTGGCAGATGGAAAAGTTGAGTCCCCTGCTTTTAAATGAAGCATATCAAAGAAAAATTCCAGTATCTTTCACGTTCTACTGAAGACCGACAGACTGTGATGCGAGAAACCCAGAATAGACCAGAAAGCTGCATCTTCTCCTCCCACCAGAGTTACTCGGTACCTCTTATTTTCCTCATCGCTAATGAAAAGGAAACCTACCCTACTGTGCTCCTAATGAGAAATGGCAAGCAATTCCTCCACAACACACACATCTCCACATCTGTAGAGATTGCAAATGCAAGAGCTGGTCATCATTGCCTGAGACTAAATTGCTGTTATAATATTGGTCAATAAGTATTGATGAAGCAAAGGTGGATTCAGGGACACATTAATATTTAATGGAGGACCTCAACCTCAGAGACAAGGTGTGGAGTACTAATCAAAGTGCAGTGTTTGATTTTCTCCTCAGCATAGAGAAACCTATCATTTCGCTCTATTTTTAGCCCGGCGTATGATTTCCGCCCTCATATTTTATACCTTGTATTGATTGAAAGTGTTTCTTAGATTATTTCCACACATTTGTTTTGTTGACTCTTCATCCCAGACATACAGTATCCCCAGCCGAAAGCTGTAGACGCAAAATTAAGTACTTTCCCCCTATGGAACCAACCTGGGTCATTTATTGTACTGTACGTCTGCCAACATCAAGGTGATTGAGTGCTTTTGGCGTCTACAAAGGGTATTTAGCATAGTGAAATGCTCTTTAATGGCATGAACTTCCATTAAAGGTCTTCTGTGACAAGGTGAATGTAAAGAGGGTAAAGGCCATTATTCTTATACTTGAATGTCAAATTCAGTGTTTTTGGACAAAAGCGGGATTTGACTATTTTTTTTTTTTCTACACTCAAGTTCGCCCAAAACCAAAAATTTGGTCATCATTTATTCACCTCATGTTGTTTCAAACCTGTATGCATTTCTTTATTCTGTGGAACACAAGAAGATATTTTGGAAAAAGTAGAAAATGTCCAACTCCAGTGTTGGATCCAATGTTGTCTTGGACCCCACTAACTTTCTTTGTATGTACAGGACACTTAAAGATGCTTCAGAATATCTTCTTTTGTATTCCACTGATGAAAAATGTTTGGAACAATATGAGAATGGATAAATATTGACAGAATTTTCCATTTTTTTGGTAAGCTATGTCCAAAATGACCGCTATTTTTAGGGTTTTTAGTGTTGTTATCTACACTGGTCCAGTATTACTGCTAAAAGAGAGCTGGTGCATGAGTCTAAACTCCATTAGGTCCTCATTGGCCTGAATATTTTATTCCTCATTATTTTATGCTTCAAATAAAGTACATTTTTGAATGTAATTCTTAACAGCAGAATTAGAATGTTAACTGACATTATGCTTAAGAGATTAAATTTTCATTAAGAAAAAGTGCACTTTCATGAAACGTTGGCGTTGGCATGCACTCTGCTAATGACGTTACAGTCAGATACACTCAGAGATCGAACCACATGTTTAAAAGTGCATTATTTAAGCCTTACCAATTGCCAAATGACCTCAATATAGCTAATGGCCTTGGTTGCAATAGTCAAAAACAGTTTCTCTTCTGTAGATATAAAAAATGCATGTCAAAGCAACACACTCAGTCAGTCTTTGTTTTCCTCAACGGCTCAATGGAAATTTATTAGTGTGAAAGATATTAACTCTTAAGAATGAGTTTGGCACTACTAGTAATTGACTATAATGAAAATAATCTCACAAAATGCTGATTTTTAGTGCATACTGTACAGCTGTGGCAAATAATTGCGTAAATTGACAAACAACCACAAATTTCTCAGCATTATACAATGCTGTCACAATATTGAAGTTTTTACTGTATTTCATATTTGATATTTTTCCTTCAGCGAGCACACATTCCCAAACGTGACAAACGGTTTTGTGAGGTAACAAATGTCTGGCAGTGAGTGTGTCTCTTTTGTTTAGTTTCTAAAACCTTCATGACCATTGTCTGTGAACACTACTTCACTGAACAGGCTCTTTTTGAAGACGAAAATCTGCAGACATTGGGCAAAGGTGATGAATTTAACAAATGGATGTTTTTTAAAGTCCTTTTAATGTTTTATTGAGAAAAATGGGTGATGCGTTGCACATGTGGTACGAATTAGAGTGACTTGACATTTACGTGGCTCTTTCTCCATTACTCACTGTCATCACATTTGATTGGACTTTTGGCCCTTTTTGCACCTGGCATTAAAGTGCGTTTTCAGTGATCGGCTCACAATCGGATAGCATTTAACCGTAGGGCACATTGTGATCGGATCACTGAAACCACATTCGAATATGGTCAGGGACAGCTGTTTGAGGTTGTTTTTAATATAACAATATCTTATTTCAAGAACTTCTGTGGCAAAAGCTCTTTTGGCTTACTAGGTACCTGTGTTGTGGTTTGCTGTCTTTTTTATTCTGTTTTACACTGTGGTTTTAGGATCTGGTCACCCAATTTAATGAACAATATCCCATGAATTGTTCCACTGCACTACACTTGAAATCTCTCATTTCTCTCCTCAAATCCTCGCTCTCGTCTCTCTCCCGGTCTGTTTTTCGCGTGGGCGCTTTAAAACTTTATTTTCCACCCTTTTCTTCACTTCTAATCCCTATTAGCATCCTTTACTGTGGGAATGTTTCTGTAGCAGCCAAACGCAATAGACCAAATGGCTTATTTTAATCTGCGAGCGTTTTGAATTACCCGTGTTTAACAAATTTGGTGAACGCTGGATATCTTTTGGTTAACGCAACCTCTGATGTAAGCTCCAAGTGTAAAGGGGGCCAACATGTCCTTTAATTTTCATTCATGAGGGTTAAGAGAGACAACTGCTACTTATCTTTGAATTTGCCGTTTGCTTTGCTTTGCTTTGCTTTCAGATCATTGATCTAAAAAGTGTGCATGTGAGGATTTTCACGTTATGCATATTGCTAATTGCAGCATTTTTTTTTTTGAGAAAAAGTGAAATGTAAATGTGCTAACACCCTAGCTTTCTATTTTTATGTCTTGCATAGCATGAACAAGTTTGTATGTGTGAGGAGGTAAATGTGCCTCGCACGTTGTAGCAAGGTACATCTCGAACCTGCTGTTTTCCGTATCTGGCGTGTTTTCCTGTCTGAGATTTTCTGCAACTCTTTCTTCTACATTTTGCTGTCCTGACTGTAAGGCGCAACGCTGAGGAGCAAAGATTTTGTTGTCCTTAATTGGCAGATTTCGTCTGCTCTGTAATCCAAGCTATCTTTCCCCCCTCATTTTTGCTTATAGCACAGTGTAGGCTTTGCCGAATAATCTCCTCCAACCTGTCATTGGAGTATGACTAAAACAGACTAGAAACACTCATAGCCCGAAGAAGCTTTCAGCCTCCCTTGATAAAGCCTCCACATCTTCTGCAGGCACCAGCTAATGGAAGCCTTGTTCATTTGCCATGCCTATCAATCATAACCTCAGTGTCATCTTTTCATATCTCGCCGTTTCTTCTTGTCCTGGTTTTTCTTTACCGCTCTTACTGAGTTGTGCCGGATGTTGTTGTCGTGGTTACCATACTGTGACCCTGTCTGAGTCACGGGGTGGAGGCATAAAAGAAGGGATGAAATGGAAGGTGAACTAGAACAGAAGATATGATGTCAATTTATTCTCATGAATATCGTTTTTCTCCAGGCTGGGAAACTCATGCATTCATCTTGCCATTCAGCCAGCCCTCCTGATCCTATTCTTATTTCCCCATCAATCATATATCAGGTTGCCTTCCTCCCCAAGCACCTCTACTTGCACTGTAAAGAACTGCCAAATACAGACTGTGCACAATTTATGCTGATACATTTAAGTGCTGTGTTAAGTGCCCATGTATTATGAATCCAATTGGCTGGTATATACGCTATGATTTTCCAGTTTTTCCAAACACAATTCAAACAAAGTTCCAGATAAAATAATGTAGTCTTCTTGCATAGCCTGTAAAATCTGGTCTACATTGCAACTCTTCTGGAGAACCTCCAATATAGATGTATGACTGGCATTTAAAGAGACTAACCACGTTCTGTTTCTTTCAGGGTTCACCATTCTTAGCGTCAGTCTTCGTAATAGCTAAAAAAAAAAAAATTAAACAAAAAGTCTAAAAATGGATGTAAATAATGTGATCAGCCTGGCCAAATATAATAAGCAATGATTATTTTACAGACATACAGTTATACTCATGGATATCAAGTTTACTTGCTTCTGAGTGCCTCAAACAAAACTCTGGAATATCTTTCAGATTTGATGCCAGTGACTTTGCAAACTTCTGCAAATCCGGTGATTTGATCTTACTGAAAAGCGCTTATTGTATCAGCCGTGTAAACTCGACTTTGTCCCAAAAGCTGCATAAAACCAGCCAATCAGATTAGAGCTTGCCAGGCTGAGAAAGTGCTCTCCAGCTTTTTGTGCTTATGTATCAGACAATCGGCAAACGAAGTGGCCTGTGGACGTGCCATCTGAGGCTGAGATTGTGAATGCTATTACATTAACCCATTTCGTTGCTGTTCTTTTGATGCGCATACTATATGAGAGATTGGTGTTATACTGCATTTTCTTGTTGAGGTTGCATTTTGTTGTCTTCATCTGCAGTGGTTTTGAAGCTCTAATCAAATTCAGTCCAGCGCTGAAAAGGACAGCCGAACAGATGGACTGACATTTATCTTTCTCATTGACTTTTATCTTGTATTACAACAGTCATCATTTTGACGTCTTAAAGGGTGCCGCCTCGCTGTTTGTACGCTGAATGTGCGGCGAGCAGGTCCTTGAAAAATAAGGTGTTTGTGATGCAGAGAGTCTGTTTTGGCTATAAAACACCTCCTGTCCAATCATTAACGGAGACGGCGGTTAAAACCGCCTGGAGAAATAGGCAATCCTTGCGATGTGTCTGACCATGCATGAAAGATAGAAGGTTTAGCCGTTCAAGGATGCAGCCAAAGTTTTTCTTCATCAGTACTGTGCATTGTGCTTCTGGAGATTAGAGAAAATTAGCCCCTTCAAATAATTCATTTTGACCTTCAAGTTTTAAAATCCATCGTTAAGGGGTTGGTGTAAAATAAATGAATTCAAGCACAGCTCATAGTCTCGTTTTTAATTCTCATTCTCACAGTGTCAGAGTGGTCTAACAATGCACATCAGATAGCATTTCACTCGCATCTTGGCAGTTTACGTTTTTGTGAATTGTATAGAAGCTGGATGTTCATTTCCTTGTAAAGAGAAAAGAGAAAAAATGAGATGTTATTATAGAATGAAATGCAATTCCTCCCACCATGATGATGGGTTTTTTTCCTTGCAAGTGAGAACAGAGGTCATCCAGTGTACACATCAATCTGCTTTTACGTGGATGCAATGCAGGCTACTCCATTTCTCTATACAGTACCTGAATATTGCACATCATGCAATACTGTAATATAAAGGCTGAGAGCTCCACATGGAAAGAAATTTCACAAATCACATTGCGGTGTTCATCTGATATTAACAGAGGGAGAAGAAACCCTCTTAGAGCTGCATGAAGATCATCAAAAACTATGACTATAGCCCAATCCAGACGATAATTGTTTCTCATATGGACGTCTGTAAAAATAAATTTACATATCACCTCGGTGATAAAACTCATGGATTCGGATGGCGATTTATTCACGGTGGAGGAGCGAGTTCTGTAGTCCTAAGAACCCGGGAACACATGGCCAGATTGTTTGCTGTAAATAAAATTTCTTTTATTTACAAATTTATTCTTATTATTGTGTAAAATGTAGTTAAAAATACTTCTTATTATGAAAATATATTCTTATTATTCCAAGCATATTTAATAATATAGCCTATAGTTTAATCCTATTTATTATTTGATTATTTAAATAAAAAATAGGAAAATAAACACGATATAGTTCTAATATGTTTATAATACACATTTTAAAAATTGTATTGCATACCTGCTGCTGCCTATAAAGACCCATTTTGAATGTTTATGTGCTTTTCTTCTCTTTCTGCTCCCAGTTGCTGTGGTGGAGCAGTTATGAAGTATTGTTCATTTAAATATTTTCCAGCATTTCAGAAATAAATATGTATGCAAATTACACCGAAGTACAACAGTTACCGTACGGTGTTACCGTTACCGTACCGTGGGAATGCTGAAAAAGGGTTTAAACACTGAATTTTGAATCGATTTCTTCTCGTAAACTTCGGACGGCAATTAAATTGCCACACGACCTTGGTGTTTGTCAAAAAAACAGTAGGTAATTCGGCCAGGGATTTTTTAGAGAAAAATGGTGAAAATCACTTACGTCCCCATGAGAAACAATTACCGTCCGAATAGGGCTTAAGATCGAAGAACTATAGTTTTAGCAGAATTTAGATTCTCAACTAAAATTGCAATGTAGGCCAAATTTGGTAAGAATGACAAACATAAATATTTATAATTTAAAACTCTGAAAAGACGCCAAGGATCTGTACCCATCCTAAAGTATCATTACTAAAGATTTACGAATTTTAAGGATTTTATTTATTTATCTTTGACTGAACATATTGGTCTTTCTCCGGTTATAGGTTGTATGCAGATTTTTGCAGAGCTTTTCTTATCCTTGTATGAAGGTCACAATTAAACCATCTTGGAAACATATTTTCGTCGCCTTTTATGTGTTTAGAGTGTTTATGTATAGATTCAATGAAACCATGAAAAAATGAAATATTCAACATAAATAGAACTATGATATTCTAACTAAAATGTACTCATAAACCATTTAAATGTGTTTTATATGAATTTTCACAAAATTAAAGTTAATGTGCTTGTTTACCGTACCAAGGAGACAACGGTGGTGTGCTTAAATTATGCATTAAAATAACTGTAATTGTATGTATGTAGGAAACATAAAGTGCTAGCTATGAAATTAACCTTAGCAAAAATATCCATCCATCCATTTTCTTATTTAAATAGCAAAAATATTTAAAATGCAATTTCCAATACATAATAAATATTTGATAATGCTTGAGGTATGCTTAAATTATGCATAAAATAATTGTAATTGTTTGAACAGTAGAAAACACAAAATGCTAGCTATGAAGCCTAGACAACCATTTTATAGCAAAAGTATCCATCCATCCATTTTCTTGTCTAAATAGCAAAAATATTAAAAATGCAATTTCATTTACAGAATAAACTGTAATTTGAGATGTGGTGGAAATAACATTTGGAGAAAAAATAAAATTACTGAATTTTCCTGTCATATGTATATACAGTGTAGTAGCAAAGTAGATAAACCAGTGAAAGTTTGTTTGATTTCTGAATTTCCACAGGCCAAAAGTATCCATAGTTGAACAAACAAACCAAGAATATATGTATCTATGTACATATGAATAAATATAGGAATGTTGTTGTTATTATTATTATTATTAAATCTGTACAAAATCTTTCATTTTTACTTTTGCCTCCATCACTAAATTTGCTTTTATACCCTTTCTATGATTTAAAGAGAAATGTCAGTTTATTCCCGAAGCGTGCGGTGCTGTCAGTGGTGATGATTGCTCCAGGTTGCATGCCTGTGCGCTTAGCATGAGCGGCAGCTGAAAGCTGCAACACACATCGTCTGTGTTTTGGCTTCACACACACACCGTCTCAACCCTGCCCCTGAACCTGCGAACAGTAATGATGTGAACTGTCTCTAGGCGCTGTGATTTCAACTCCAGGGCTCTCAATTTAGCAAAGGGCTTACCAGAGTGAAGCCTCTGTTGAGGTCATTACACCCCTTAATCACAAAGTCACTCTTACTGTACGGAGTCACTGTAATGTTGATTTGAACAATACAAGAGAAAACACAGATCCTGACTTTTTTTTTTCTTGTGCAGTTCATCTCTACTGTCACAGTGGATTTTGAAAGGGAAGGATAATGCGTTTGACAAATGTCCAGATGGTTTGATTATGGCCTGAGTCCTTTTTTTTTTTTTCCTTTAAAAAAAAAAAAATGACCAGCGTCTGTCATGCAAACACTTGTATGTTTTCATAGTAATGTTCATGTGATTTTATTGATACGGGTTCATGAAATTTGATGAAGCTGGGCAGAAGTACATCTATATTTTGTTTAAAAGAAAATAGTGGAAGGACCTTTTTGAATAAAGCATTTCACAAAAGGAAGTTTGCTTAGTTTTAAATTATGGATAATAGATAGACTGTTCAAAATTAAGATACAGCAGGACATTTCCTGGTGATATAAAGGGATACTTCTTTCAAAAATGCAACTTTTGTCATCATTTACTCACTGTTCCAAAACTTTTATGCATTCCTTTCCTCTGTACAACACAAAAGAATGTATATTGAAGAACGCTGTCGAAATAACATTGGTCCCCTATGACTTTCAATATATGCATGAAAAAAAGAGAGAGATAAATATCTTCTTTTGTGTTCCAAAAAATGAAAATTCTGTCATTTATTCACCCTCATGTCATTACAAACCTGTATGACTTTCTTTGTGGCATAACCTTTTATTGATTGACATTTTGAGAAATGTGATTTGGGTTTCCTTTCTCTATACCATTTCAATTGGCCAAAACTCAAAACTGTTTGGTTACCAAGATTCTTCTTTTGTATTTTGCATTAGAAAGAAGAAAGAAAGCATACAACAACATGAGTATGAGTAAGCAAAGACAGAATTTTCATGTTTGAGTGAACTGTCCCATCATGCTAGAGTTTGTTTCATTCGCTTCCATGTAAATGTGGGAGACTGGAAACACAAACGAGCAGAAAGTTTCACCTTTCGATGTGTGCCAAAGTTCAAGTTTGGTGAACTCTGAACTCTGATCTACAAGTTCACAAAATGGAAAGGTGTTTGGCCAGTAGAGCATCTAAACAGATTTTCTGACCTCTTGGTTCAATAGAAAACATATGAATTTTAAAGCTGCATGTTGTGCATTGTTGCGGGAAAGTGGAGTAAATGGCATATTTTAACAATAGAATTTATTATTATTTGAGGTGTATTATTTATGCTTACAACCTTGTGTGACCTTTAGTGTTTCTACACCTGTGGCTACTGTACAAGGGCACTTGTATGAACTTATGGGGAAATAAATTCATACATCTACTAAAAATGACCTTGCAGGTGGTTTACAGTAATGGCTAAGAAAAAAATGAAGTTAGCCACTTTTGTTTGCAGATGCCACTTGGTTTAATATTTTGTATGTAATGCAATGACAGCCTGACCTTTTTAAGTGTCCAAATACTTTTGCTTTGGCTGTTGGATTCATTTTCCATTTTTTATATTTTACTCTTTTATGTATATGTATCAGCAGATGTAAAATGTGAAGACATTCATGTTTCAGTTTATCTCCCCCAGATCTAGACGTATCCCCCCAGTTAAGTTTTAATTACCATCAGTTAAGTAACTCACTGGAAAATATCGAGCCTATATGAGATTAAAAATGGATTGACATTAAAGTCCTGCTTTTAACATTTCCCAAAAAAGGGAGCTGGGGCAATTGAGAGAGTATGATATCTATTAATAATATGAAAACTATATTACATCGTCATGATTAAATGACTGTCTGCTAGGTGCAAATTTAATTTCATGTGTTAATTGAGCTGAGCTTCATTCCGGTCCGTTGAATTGAGTGATGCTCAGAAGCTTCTAATTTGGAGTATCAAAGATCAGCGATCATAATATGATTTGAAACCGACTCCGTTGAAAACCCTCTGAACATAAAACCTGACTGAACATTACATTTTGATCAAGATGATCAAGCTTAGCAGGGATTTGTTTTATTTTGCGGTATAAAGGGCCCTTTTGTTGCCTGTTGACCACAGAAGCAAAATTTTCACACCCTTTTTTTCCCCCAGTCTTTACATGTTTGTGTTCTCTTTTCCCTTCTTTTGGGTCTTCGTTATGTTAATAATATATAAATGTCCTCTTTTCCCTCTCCCCTTCTTTTCCTGTAGCAATTATTGAACCCACAACAACTAGTGCTGTCTCAAGTCCAGGTCAGTATATGTCACATGCTGTACGCAGCTCAGTAAGGGATCCGAAATGCTGCACTAACCAAAAATGACCTCTTCTTCATTGCAATTCCTCCTTCTCTCGATTGGCCAGGATGCCTGCTGGCGTTCAGCTTTGTGTGTCGTCACTTTATTTATTTATTTATTTTTCTAGGGCTGTCAATCAGTTTTTTTTTAAATCAAAATAAATTACATTATACATCAATTAATTCATCCTTTATCAATGTTTGTTGAAAAAATAGTTGTAGCCATGACTCGGCTCCTAAAAATGTCATTTAGAACCTAAATATAAATTTGCATTTACAATACAGAATACAATAATTTATTTACTTATTTACATAAAATGTTTTTGCATATTTTAATATGCTATTCATTAAAACAAACTCTCTTTGGTAAGTGTGTTGATAAAACTAATCATATTTCCAGTATGTGTTATTTGTTAGCATTAATGGCTATTAAAGTCAGTCAAATCCTTGATTCATTCTAAATGCTCTTACTATCAACTCGCTCATCAGTTCTCTCATTACGAGACGGTGAGTGGTTTACATTTTGAGTCTGACATTTCCAAAAAAAGATAGTTCTCGGTTCAGTTAAAGGAACACTCCACTTTTTTTGGAAATAGGCTCATTCTCCAACTCCCCCAGAGTTAATAAGTTAAGTTTTACCGTTTTTTTACCGCCGATCTCTGGGTCTGGCGATAGCACTTTTAGCATAGCTTAGCATAGAACATTGAATCCGATTAGACCAGTAGCATCGCGTTCAAAAATGACCAAAGAGTTTCGATAGTTTTCCCATTTAAAACTTGACTCTTCTGTAGTTATATCGTGTACTAAGACTGGCGGAAAATGAAAAGTTGCGATTTTCTAGGCCGATATGATTAGGAACTATACTCTCATTCCGGCGTAATAATCAAGGAACTTTGCTGCTGTAACATGATGCAGTGATATTACGTAGCGCCTGAAAGTTGTCCCCAGCTAATATTATAACTAGGTACCTAGCTGGCGACTACTTTCAGGCGCTGCGTAATATCACTGCACCATGATACGGCAGCAAAGTTCCTTGATTATTACGCCGGAATGAGAGTATAGTTCCTAGCCAAATCAGCCTAGAAAATCGCAACTTTTCATTTTCTGCCGGTCTTAGTACACGATATAACTACAGAAGAGTCAAGTTTTAAACAGGAAAACTATCGAAACTCTTTGGTCATTTTTGAACGCGATGCTACTGGTCTAATCGGATTCAATGATCTATGCTAAGCTATGCTAAAAGTGCTATCGCCAGACCCGGAGATCGGCTGAATGGATTCAAAAACGGTAAAACTCAACTTATTAACTCTGGGGGAGTTGGAGAATGGGCCTATTTCCAAAAAAAGTGGAGTGTTCCTTTAATCATTGAGTTGTAGTCTGAAGAACCATAGACCAGTGGTCTCAAACTCAATTCCTGGAGGGCCACAGCTCTGCAGAGTTTAGCTCCAACCAGCTCCAACTCACACGTGCTTGGAAGTTTCTACTAATGCCGAAGAGCTTAATTAGCTGGATCAGGTGTGTTTGATAAGCGTTGGAGCAAAACTGTGCAGAGCTGTGGCCCTCCAGGAAGTGAGTTTGAGACCAATGATCTAGACTGATTCAGTCCAGTTCTTAAACGAATCAATTGAATCATTTAAAGATTCAAATCAAAAAATAATTTGTTAGCAAATTAGACATCAGTAAAAACAGAGATCAACTTTAGGGCATTATTTTTGTTTCTTTAATTGCGTTATTTAAATTGACAGCCCTAATTTTCTCACTTGATTTCTTTGTGTTTCTTTGTGTTTTATTTCTTTAACTTGTGGCATTGCACAGTACAGCACTGACACCCCTCTGAGCGAGCACTGTGGCGTTATGGTGGGCACTGTCATGTGTAGCGCTGGGGCGAGTGGCTTTCCTAAACGCTGACTGCTTCTCTCTGGCTTCCTCATTCTCTGCTTTAGTGCGGGCTGCATGAAGGGCGGGATATTGATAATACGCCTCCTCGACTTCTCTCTTGTATTTGTTGTCTGCCATTTTCTCTCCTCCTGAGCAGCAACTGACTCCGCCGTCTCTGAACGTCTCTCACTATCTATTGCGTCGCTGTGTTTTCGCTGTTGTGCTCCTTACTGAAATCACAGACCATGATATTCTCTTTCTGGGGGAGCGTGGAGTGTGTGTGTGTGCGTGTATGTGTGTGTGTGTGTGCGTGTGCGTGTGCGTGTGTGTGTGTGGGCCTGTGTGTATTAAAGGGATAGTTCACCCAAAAATGTACATTCTGTCATTATTTACTCACCTTCATGTTGTTTCAAACATGTATGACTTTTTTATTCTTGTAACACAAAAAGAACAATTTTATGGAGTTGCATTGGTCGTTGTTGGATATATATCACCTGGTTTTGGATATTTAATTGTGCATGCGCATTTTTTCTATTTTTACATTTAGATTACCTTTGCCATCATCTAATGTTCACTTAGTTGTCTTTAAAAAACACTAATATTTTAACAAGACTGTTAAATTTATTCTCTAACAAAAAAAAAATCTCAAAATGAATATCCATTTTTAATATATTTTTATAATGCATTATGATGTTTTAATTCACTTGTAGCATTTTAAACAACTGATTTAATTTTTTTTGTTTTTGTTTTTTTATTTAGGCAAAATAGCATAGCATTTTAAAATGTAATTGTAATATTTGAATATCCCATTTAACAGTTATTGGTACAAAACATGAAAATAATTATTGGCTTAAAGTGTACTGGAGTAACACATTAGAGAGTGCACTGTTGGTTACAGTGCTTTCTTTTTATTAGTGTTTTAAAAAATCTTTATTTTTGAAAATGCCACTATAGGGTTACAGAATCAAGAAATTGCTTATATTTATTTTACAGGGTTTTTTTTTTTTTCTTTTTTTTGTCAGAATTATGTAAAATAATATTTTAGTAATTGTTATGCTTATGTTATTTACTATAGTTAATAAAATAAATGGTATGGTTTCATATATAACAGTCATTGGCCACCATGCTCTGTAAGATATTGGCAACAAAAAATCCATATCTGTCGACCACTAATCATAAAACTTTGTGCGCTATATTGCACTATTATAGTCTTCTGAACTTACAGTAACTTTGTGTGTGGAGAAGTCCAAAGTAAATGAACGAGTTGATCCAGTTCACTAAAACTGGCTGAATAAAAAATGTTTTTGTGTCCAGAATGACTAGTAGATTCTTCAAAATATCTCCTTTTGTGTTTCATAAAATAGAATAATTCGGATTTGGACCAATATGATTGTGAATAAACAATAACATTTTTATCTTTTTTTTGGTTGAACTATTCTTTTAAGACATGCCTTTTAAAAGCCAGTGTGAAAATGTAATCCCTCAAATGGGATACATTACTTCCCCTAATGCTTTCTCTTTAGCACATATACGGACACAATGCACACACTAACAATGTGTGTGATGTGTTGTATTGCATGACCGCTCTCAGTAACCACAATGAGTCTCATTCAGCGTTACAGATCTTAATGCATTTTCATACTCCATTTTACAGATATGCCACTGTATTAGTAGGTATACCATTTGTATGGAATGGATATAATTAGCCATGAGGTCCTCTCCCTGCCAGAGTTTAGACCTTTGCTAGTGTGTAGCCCTTAACTTTCATTTGATGCAACGCTTGCAGAACAAATGACAATTTCATGGTCCACTGCAGTAGCGGCAGTATCAATCGCTGAGATAAACTGTCTCGACGTCCCACTGTTCTTGTTTTGTTCCAAGTTCCAAATTGTATTTCTAGTTAATTTTGTGCTGTCCTAGTTGAGCGACTTGGCTGAGAGAGGATAGTTTGAATTCCTTGCAACAGGTGCACTACTTATTTGACAAACAATATAAATGAATTAATAAATGCTAATTATGTTTTGACATCTCTTCACAGGAGGGTTGGATTATGTGTATTCAGAAAGAAGCAATACATACGGTATGCAAACGTAATGATGTAAATGTATATGAGCATGTATAAGGGGAGACCGAGGCTAGTTGTCACGTAGGGAATTGAATTGGATTTCGAGACAAGGGTATTTTCTTATAAATGTCCGGTGTCACATGACTTTTGTACTGTATGTTGTATTTTTTTTAATTACAGTATTTATCGACCATTTTGTTTCTCATAATTGTTTTATTGATTGAGTTAAGCTTTTAAAAAAACTATGTTAGAATAGCAGGTTATATTGTGACAACTCATTGCCTCTGCCTTTTATCCTGAACAATAATGGTGGAATTTAATTTTGATTTCATAGCTTTTTTTGTAGTGAAGACTGACTATTAGCCTCAGTCTCTCCTATATATGAATGCCATTAAAACATTGCACAATAGCTATTAAATCCATTCTTTACTTTGTATGTGTAACACATTTCATATTTGCTAGAATGGAAACAGGAGGGGATGTTAGATCTTAACAGAACAGATGCTTGTCGATACCTATTCATAGGTTTTTTTTTTTTTTTTGCGTGATTTTGAAACATTTTGGCCTTTCTTTACACATTTACAACTGCACTAAAAATGGCTATAATTGACTGTGAAAATCAATCTCTACTTCACACGCAGTGTGCGCTTTTCTCCAAACACACTGCCAATACTTTTGTGTTTCTCTGCATGTTGGCTGAAATAGCAGCTACATTCAGACATGCTTTTGATTCCACTGAAAACCAACCTGTCTCTTATCGGTAGTCCTTCTGACAAATGGTTCAGACAGCTTCCACACAAAGTGAGATTTATGAAGCATTTGTGCTATTGGGATTCATATAAGATTTATTCGGTGAAATAGAGTGTGTTTCATTAAAAAAAAAAATTAAAAATTGAGAGCTCAGGCCACAACACTGAAGTTATGATTTATGTTTCCCTTGATGTTTTGTCTCATGCATTGTACTGAAGTTGTATTTTAGAGAAAGTGCAACCATAAGTGATTGGATTTCCTGTTTCTGTACCCTACAGGTAGATTACTTGAAAATTGTAGTCCGTTACTGATTACAAATTACATGATAAATTGTAGTTAGTAACGTAATTTAAATATTTTATTAATTCATTCTGAGTACTTTTCGATTACTTTTAAATGATTGTGTACCATATTGATATTTAAAAAAGAAAAGAAAATATATTCCATTCTTTATCAACAACATGAAGTGTGACCCGTGCTGGCAAAATGAGTCGGAATGCACATAATTTTGAGCTATAGGCAAAAAAAGTGAAATGTCGATTTTAGTCGAATTTGACGTTTTCATAAAAATGAGTTCATTAAGCCCTCCTCTAGCGATCAAAATAGTATTTAAACATCTAATATGATCTGTATTTGTAAGTTTAAAGACGCTTCAGATGGCGCACAATCCCGAAAATAATACACATATACACAGAATTACAGTTTTCAAGTATCCACACAAAAATAATCTTTTAATGGAGAATGTGAAAATAAAAATAGCTCATTTTTGAAAATTTGCTCATTCTGACTCATTTTGCCAGCACAGGTCACAAATGTATTAAACATTACATTACACCAGGGTTTCCCAAAATGGGGTTAATGAAGGAACTGCAGGGGGTTTTTGAGTTGATGAAAAGCTATGATTAATGAAATCATGAAAACGTCAAATTAAAATGAATAAATTATTTGAAAATCAAAACAAAACAATTAAACGCTAAAAATAGAAATATTTGTAACTGATAAAGTGATAGTGTGCATGTGTTGTTAAGACATTGAAAAGACTACTTAATATCTCAGGGGTCTCCAAGTATATATTTTAGGTCAAAGGGGATTTGCTGACAAAAAAAATCAGGAATCCCTGCATTACACAAAGAAATATGAAAACTGCAGTGACATTACATGTTTAAAGTTTACCAGGTTTTAAATATTTTAGGGGTGGCTCGATACCACTTTTTCAGAACCGATGCCAATCCGATACCAAAAATTGTGTATTTTCCGATACCGATATCGATCCGATACCTGGACAGTTTTTTTTTTTTTATTAGTGTTGAATTTTTATACCTCAATGTGTGTTGACCTGATCATGACTTTTTTGAAAAAAAAAAAACTATTATAAACTAGGTTAGTCCATAATTCAATAGCAACAGTTACTCTAGAAAAATCATGACTGCACACTTTTATAAAATCTAAAATTAGTGGGGAAAAAAACATTATTTAGAGGGGAACAAATAAAAGTGAATAAGTATAGGACTAAATCTAAAATGATAATGTAAAATGATATACATTGCTCTTTGTATTATAAAATACATTCATGAAAAATAAGTAATATATTTATATATAAATATATATACTGTAAAATTAAAAGACATTTCTTTTAAATGTATAGCACAGTAATGAGGCAGAAACATATGACAGATAAGACGAACAAGAAAGGCTATTAATAAGCTTTCATTGTGCAAAAGTATTATGATACGAAAGGCTCCAAATACAGAGCAGCACAAAGCACTTATGCGCATCCCATGCACAGAATGATGCGCTCGAAGCAATACGGACTCAGCACACAGCGCTCCGCATAGAAAGTTTCAAAGCACCAGTGGCGGGCCATGCATTTCACACCTAGGCCTTCAGTGGCGTCCTACATGAATTAATCCACCTCTTAATACCATCATAATGATGCCACGGCTATAAAAACCATAAATATTACACAGAAATGCAGTATAACAGGGCATTGCATCACAGACAGGTATCTTATGTAGTGAGAATGAATGCTATTACTAAAGCTAGGATCCCAATTAACACAATTCAACAAGTTGCCACACCTGCGCAACACACATCGTCTCTAGCTGGGGCATTAACCGCACAAAATGACACAAATATAGTCCACCCGATGTTCTTACAGACATTTATTAAGTCAAACGTATTTATACCTTACAGATAACATTGGTATAAAACAAATAAGGCGATTACATGTGTTTTAAAGTTGACCTAACAATTTAACGAACTCTTACTGCTTTTCGTCTTCACGAGTCCGCTCTGCCCGCGCGCTGCGGGAGGAAAATACTAGTTAGCACAGCTTTACCAGGAAAGTGAGCAAGAAACATTAAGATAATTCATACGAGACAATGAAGAAAAGGGTATACATGTGTTTTAACCATAGACTGTTTATGGTGTTTTATAATTTTTTTGTGGCTTTTGTGGGGCTTAACAATAGCACAATAGTATATGCACAATATCGTATTTGGATTGGTCTCGTCTGACCGATACCTGAAAAAATGCCAGCATCGGAGCGATACCGATACTGAGTATCGGATCGGCGCACCCCTAAAATCTTTTTGTCCAGATCAATAATTAGTGAAGATCACTGGATGTAAGAACATTTCACAGCTGTATATCAGCTGTGTTTAGTAATAATTATTATTCCTCTCATACACGGTCTAATTGACTGAGAGGTGCTTTTGTCCCCTAATTGATTTACATAGATAAATGGTAGGCTAAATGGTGCGACACAAAGTAGAATTTTTAGAAAAAGAATTCAAAATAGAAAAGAAAAAAAATTAGGGAGAATCAATAAATTATGAATAATTTACTGCCATTGTGTAAATAGGATGTAATCATGTAATCCTTAAAAAGTAATCTGATAAGAAAATAGCATTTTAAAACGTAATATAATTCAGTTACAATCCTTATTTTTTGGAATCTGACTATGTAGTCCAGATTACTAACATTTAATCAGTTTCTGCCCAGCACAGACCATACATAATCATAACTTTATTCCTGGTTGTTAGATTTACTGTAGTGCTTTTATGTTGTGACTTATACAAAAGAGAAATTATTCAAGGAAATATCCAAAGTGAAATATTTTAAAATTAGTCTTTTTACTGGGAGCTTTTTGAGGATCTCAATTTGACACTTTGTCCACATTCAATTGTCTTCTCTTGATCCCATTCTTCATACCTCCAAATGAGCTTAGTTACAGAGCTTAATCATGTTTAAGAGCATAACTATAGCTCTGATATCCTGCCCAACTGTGTCTCATTCACCATATCAACAAACGAGGTTATTAGTTGGATGTCATTAGTTTGACATTGCTTTTTCTTCTTCCTCTGAGACTCACATCCCTAATTTTTTGTGTCTACAAAACAAAGCAATTACCGCTGTCAGCAGATCAAGATACTCGCCTTTTTTGTTCTTTCAGCATCACAAATGAAACTTTCACTTTTTATCTCCAGTGTGAACTAATCTGGCAAACTTGATGGAATAGTGTTGTCAGTTTTTTTCTTGTGAACTGTTACAACGCTGTGTACTCAATCCTTGCAGTAGATTCCAAGCATATGGGAGAACATATGCCAAGCATGCATGGTGCATGAATACTGATTATTATTGCAAACACAGGGCCTTTTTGACCAAAATGAGCATCAGCGTGAGAGAGAGTTATTGCCCATGGACATGTGCTTGCTTAGAATGGAGATGTGGTTATAATTACGTTGTTTAACTCAGATATGGTCTGCAGTGGAATAGTGAGGATATAATAATTTTCTAATATATATTTAGTTTTTATTTTTAGAAATGTCGTTTCATTTCTAGTTCATTATTTCATAAAAATGTGGTTGTGCTGTTATAGGCCAAGATGCCAGATTCTTAGCATGAGATACTGGTGTATTGGTGTCCTCAGAATGTTTCTTAACCTGCTTGCCCAGCTAATCATCCAGTCAATCAATGAAGAAATATTGTCTTATTTTTACAAATAAAGAAATAAATGAAAAATAGTTTAATAATAAATAAATAAATAATTTAATTAATTAATGACATAAAATAGAAAAACTGAAGGTTCAAAAGCAGTAAAGGATGGTACACACTAGTCTATTATTCTAACCAAGGCTACTTTCATTTGTTTAAAAATACAGTAAAAACTGTAATATTGTAAAATATTATTACAATTTAAAATAACTGTCTTCTAGTTTTATATATTTTAAAATGCAGTTTATTTTTGTGATAGAAAAAAACAAATTTTCATCAGCCATTACTTCGGTCTTCAGTGTCATGTGATTCTTCAGAAATCATTTTAATATGCTTATTTTGTGCCCAAGAAAAAAAAAATTAAAACATTAAAAAATATATGTATATAATCAGACTTGTGCTGCCTAATATTTTTGTAAAAACCTAATAATTTTTTATTTTCAGGAATTTTTGATGAATGGAAAGTTCAAAACCACAGCCTTTATTAGAAATATTTTGTAACACTGCAAATGTCTTTGCTGTCACTTTTACATGTCCTTGCTGAATAAAAATATTAATTCCTTCAAAAAATAAATAACTAAACATTACTGCCCTTTTAGAAGGTAGTGTGTTATATTTATGCATCTAGGGCTCTTGAGCTAAATTTAATCTACAATTTTTTATTTATTTACTTACTTTAATACTCTTAAACATCCTTAAGAGTTTTTCTTAACTTAAAAAAGTGCCTCTCAAGCATTAAAACCCAAGTTATTTATCCTCCCATTTTATCTCTGCCTTGCAGAAATGTGCTATTTTTGTGAAGAGGTCCCACACATGTGGAATCTCCTCTTGTAGTGTTTTATAGTGTACCAGATTTGAATAGAACACTTTATGTTAGACTTTTACTTACAGCTATTAAAACATTTTGTAATCACCTATTCATCTTCATGTTGCACGTATGATGGAATACAAAAGGAGTTATTGAATAAGTTGCTTTTTTCCGTAGACCTTTTCCATACAACAGTGGACCACACAAAACTGATATCATATATCAGCAGCACATGAGTAACATGAGTGTGAGTAGATGAGTGTGAATTTAAATTTTTTGAATAATCTGTCCCTTTAGATGTTTTAATTACATTGGTAAATGGTTGAAAATATTGAATTGATAATGTGCTTATAAAAGAATCAGAATGAGCTTTATTGCCAGGTATGTTTACACATACGAGGAATTTGTTTTCGTGACAGAAACTTCCACAGTGCAACAGAATGACAGTGACAGAACAAAAACACAGATAATAAAAGAATCAAAAAATAGAACAAGTAAATACGGAATAATGTTTTGAGCGTGTTGAGCTCCAGGTTGTTAAAACTGCACCAGACGGCCTGCTCTTTAACCTCCTGTCTGTAAGTAGACTCATCACCGTCCTGAAAGAGGCCGATCAGTGTGGTGTCATCTGCAAACTTCAGAAGCTTGACAGAGGGGTCTTTAGATGTGCAGTCATTGGTGTAGAGGGAGAAGAGCAGTGGGGAGAGAACACAGCCCTGAGGAGCTCCAGTGCTGATCGTACGAGTGCTGGATGAGAATTTTCATGAGAACAGACGGAGGTGGGCACGGAGAGCTGAGTTAGTTTGGGCAGGAGGAAGTTTGGAATGATAGTATTAAAGGCCAAGCTGAAGTCCACAAACAGGATCCTCACATAAGTCCCTGGTCTGTCTAGATGTTGCAGAACATAATGCAGTCCCATGTTGACTGCATCGTCCACAGACCTGTTTGCTCTGTAGGCAAACTGAAGATGATCCAGCAAGGGTTCAGTGATGTCCTTCAGGTGGGCCAGCACCAGTTTTTCAAATGACTTCATGACCACAATTTTGGATTTCATTGGGATGGGGATGATGATGGAGCGTTGGAAGCATGAAGGGACTTCGCACAGTTCCAGTGATCTGTTGAAGATCTGTGTGAAGATGGGGGCCAGCTGGTCAGCACAGGATTTTAGACAGACTGGTGTAACACAATCTGGGCCTGGTGCTTTTTTCCTTTTCTGCTTCCGGAAGACCTGGCGCACCTCGTCTTCGCTGATCTGTAGGTGTAGGTGTGGAGGAGAGGGGGGATGCTGGAGGTGCTAATGGTTGTGTGGAGAGGTGTTCAGGGCGGGTGTGGGGTGTTTTTCCAAACCTGCAGTAGAACTCATTCAGATCGTCTGCCAGTTGTTGATTCTCGTCCAGATCTTTTGCAGCAGCTTCAAAAACACTGAAAAAGACACTTTTTAAAAAACACTTAAAAGACGACATGTTGAGGCAACTCCTTTCAAAACTAATTGTCCAGCATCACATCATTTATTCCCATGTGTCAATTACTTTGAAATGAGTGAATAATTATCATTGTCACTCTTGATATAACCCTTTGATGAGAATAAAGTCTATAATGTACAATATTCATGTCAGCTCAGGTTTGTCAATATGGACTGTCATTTCAGTCTAGAAATGTTATCATTTGGTCTCTTTAATGTAGGATCAGGATTCGGTTTTTAAACTTTTCCCCTTATATCAGTATGAATGTATTTATTTATTTACTTACACTTTCATTCAGCAAGGACATATTTAATTGATTAAAATTAACAGACTCCTACATTGTTACAAAAAATATTTTTATTTCATTTTTATTTTTAACTTTCTATCGCCGAAGAATCCTTTTAAAAAGGTATCACAACTGTTTTCAACATTGATAATAATAAGAAATGTTTCTTGAGCACAAAATAAGCATATTAGAATGATTTTTTGAAGGATCATGTGACACTAAACACTGGAGTAACGGCTGCTAAAAATTACATTTAAAACATTAAAATGTTATTTTATCAAATTAGTTATTTTAATTTGTATACTATTTGTAATTTGTAATGCTATTTTTACTGTATTTTTTATTAAATAAATGCAGCCTTGGTGAGCATAAGAGACTTCTTGAAAAAACATTTTTTATAAATTGTACTGACCTCAAACTTTGAACAGTAATGTGAGTGCATATAAGTATTCTAGTTCAAAATCAGGTCCCACATGAAGGGCACAGTATGCTTCAGGCTTGCTGTGGAATTTGGCATTATATTTGGTATTAAAATTCACTTTGTCACTCCAAAGTTCAATATTAATGAGTTCAGAATTTTTCGCTTACCTGGCTGTCGTTCAGCCACTATCCGCATATCCGTCTTTTTTTATTTGTTTAATCCTTCAGGCTTGTGGTCTCCAGGCACTCCGTGAACTCTCTCAGAATGGGCCGCATGGGGCATAGTGGCCTATCAGGGAATAATCCTGTTTAGCGATTCTTTCAGGTGCGCTTATCAGATTTATGCTGCATCAGGAAGGGCGAGATCAACGGAGGGAGAGACCCCTCGTAAAGACATGATGTGGTGCTACCTGACCTTCATTTTGCTTCGTGTTATAAAAAAAAAACGCCACCATTTCTGGTTGTGGATGATAAGCGCGTGGCATGTCATAAATCTTTCTTGACCTCTAGATTCTAAACAGGCATGGCTAGAGCAATAATGCTTGCATTGAATATGGTTCAACTGGAGTCTCATGTGTGCTTTTGTGGAAGACATCCCCAGTCTAAATGATCCTGTGTTTACATGAGCCCTTGGAATAGCTCAAAAATCAATACTGTGCCTTGCTCTGCATGCTGATGCGCTTTGCTTTGATCTCGCATTCAGGGGCATACAGTGAATCGGTTTAATTGTACATCACAGAAAAGCTTTCTGCTGTGTTTCACTATGTTGCTTTCTTTTTAATGCTTGTGCACCAATGGATGAACTCCCTGATCAGATTTTGTAGCAGTAATACTCTGTGGAAGATTTCTTGTAAAATCGATGAGTCTTAGCCTTAATTATTTAATTTCAATGTGTATATGCTTGTTTTAGGATCTGAATGAGTTTTGTTTGAGGTTCACCCAAGAAATTTGAATTGGAAGCAAAGCTTGCGCTACAGAAATAAAACAGCTGGATTACAGAAGAAAAATATATGTACAGGGTAATACGAACAAGATTATACAAATACAAGTGGTAGAGAGTGGCTATGTATAGATATGTGAAGCAGAAAATGAATATGTGCAGGGCAGATGGATCTGTACAGCTAGTATGAATATGAAGAAATAGAAATGTCAAACAAAAGTTAAAAATATCAAATTTGCATATTGCACAGATGGGTTTGTACAGGTATCATGTATAAATATGAATTTACATATTGCACATTAATTTTATCATTCACTAGAGATGTGCCCCGAGTATTCATTTTTGCGCAGTTTCCAAATTAACACTCAGAAAACGCCAATTGCAAGTAAAAAATTGGCTTTGTA
The DNA here is from genome assembly GCA_036784905.1 of Acrossocheilus fasciatus. Classification (NCBI taxonomy): domain Eukaryota; kingdom Metazoa; phylum Chordata; class Actinopteri; order Cypriniformes; family Cyprinidae; genus Acrossocheilus; species Acrossocheilus fasciatus. Next base: position 22,336,172 of record CM071943.1, read on the forward strand.
GGGAAAGGAAAACAAACTTGTATAATACGCCAGTTGGCGGGTTTTTTTTTTTTTCTTCCATTCTCCATGTGGCAACACATATGTGAAATACTCCACATTTTAGGCCACCAAAACAAAAAATGAGAAACAAAATGTTGTACATAGAGATGATCCGTCTGTGCTTCCTTGCACTAAATTGTCAAGAGAAATCGTATATCGCATAAAATAATACTTGTTATACTAGACAAAAACTGTCTTCATTTTGTTACTAACTACTGAAAATAATACTTGCGAGTCAGATGGTGAATCTGAACAATTTGATTCAGTAAGGATCCGTCAAACCAATAACTCATCCTTTTGAATTATTCATCCAAAGAATGAGCTCATAGGAGTCATTAGTTCAAGAAATTGGACTACACTGGTCAGATGCATTCTATGTTTATTTTTGTGTGCAGCCCACAAGGACAACTCAATATAAAGATGTTTCCTGCTATTATTTCACGGTACACAGATTTTATTGCATCACATTCAATACAGACTATAAGCTTGCATTCACAACTTGGGTAAAATATGATTTATTTTGCCGTGGCGTTGACGATTTAGTTCTGTCACAAATATGCAAAGAAAAAAACTTTATTAAGAGCAAAAATAGGCATGTATAATAAGACAATAATGCAAATTCCAGTATTGTGACCGGTAAGCAATATTTATGAGCATAAATTTTCTTTCATTGCCAGTTGTGGCAAAAAAATATATATATATATTTTTTGGACCCTGTTTCTGCATATGTGTGTGTTGTTTTGCCACTAATGTTGCTTTCATCATTTTCCACATGCATAAATTAGCTTCTAAGCACACATAAACACACCGGAACTGTCCTCGCCAAAGTATTCAGAGTTCTGTGAGCCAGTGCTGTGTCTTTTTTCTACCTACACTAAACACAAACGAAAACATGCATTTTTCATGGCCTAAAATCTCCTACCAGGGGCAAAAATGCACTCTTCCTCTTGTGAAGATTAATCTTTAGCCTTGAGCTCTGTACCCTCTCTGAGATGTCATGTTCCGCCACAAATGGGCAATAGCAAAGGATCACTCGCATCCAGTCCATTCTCCTATACTGAATCACCCCCACCTTTCCTTCCCATCTCTCTCTCTCCCTCTCCTACGCTCAATTATCTGTGCTTCTCCTACATGCACTCTCGGCCTGATTATCTCACCCACTCTGGGGCTCCTTCACTGGGCTGTCCATTAAATGGTATCCGTAGCTTCTCTCTCCCTTCCCCCCACACACACCAGCACCAGCTCTGCACAAAAGCATCACGGCCCAAACAAGTGCCTGGGTGCAAAGGATGAGCAGGTTAATGTTCAGGTATAAATGCAAAAGCTTTGCAAAAAAAAAGTCAGCAGAGAGGATTTTTCTGTGAAATCTCACATGCATTTAGTTTGTAATACAACATATGCAGGTAGAGCTGAAAACATTGCTTTTTCGGGGGCTTTGGAGGAAAAGGTATATGCGAGCACCAGCTCAGGATTGACGAGATGTTGCATGGAACTTCCTTTGTTTTGACAGGGTCCCATCTCCTCTCTGTCTTATCGGTTAATTCTCCTCCCTCCTCTTCTTTCTGCTCTTGATCTCAAAGAAAAGCTTTTATCTTGTCAGTCCCATTTCAGTCCCATTTTGAATATTACCTATCATCCTTTCTGTCTGTAAATACACAATACCTTTGCACATACACAGACTGACATGGATGTGCTATGTATGTACTGCTGTGCGCATTTTTATGTAGTTATAGTCCAATTTTATTTTATTGATTGAATGATTGGTTGGTTGGTTGATTGAAATGGCCAACTCTGAAATTGCTTGATTGGAAATGCAATAAAACTATATTTTTTTGTGTCTAGATAGACAGATATTTCATCTCCTCACTCCTTGGTAGCCAGCTTATGAAACAAAACTTTATTAGATACCAAAACTGAATCTTAATTTGTGAAAAAAATTATATAAATAGGTTTTTATGGTGTATTTTGATCTTTTAACATTAAAAGAAATAATCTTTGGTAAGCAGCTTATAAAAATGAACTTATACAGTCCTAATTTGTGTAAAAATGTATAATGCTTTTATGATGGATTTTCATATTTTCATGTTGGAAGAAATAAGTAATGGATGAACTGAATTTCTGTGCCCAAATTTGAATGTGATCTTCAGAATAAAACAGAAATCTGTTTGTTTTACCGAAAAAAAAAAAAAAAAAAAAAACTCTTGCACGAAATGTCCCAGAAGTTGAAGAAACACTCATTATTATACTGCATGCCTACAGCAAAAGGCCATGGTCTGTGTTCCTTCCTTCTCGACATTTGAACGTTATTCAAATTTATACTAACGATGGCCTACTAATTTAAGATGCACATGGGATTGTATTTAAATGATAATGTCATAGGGAGTGTCATTAGGAAGTTGGTTTTCAGTGCTCTTTCATGTGGCTAAGCTAAAGGGGGAAATAATGTTCTTTCAGCGTGATTTCAAGCCGCAAACTAATGGATCTCACTTGGAGAGTGTTTTACATTTTTCTTTCTCTTTTTTTTTTCCCAGAGTGCAAAAACCCCTGATGAGTCAATAACTCTCAATCTGTTTCTCACTGACGCAGTTTACAATATGTGTGGAATGGTTTTTATGACATGAGAATGATAGTGTCAGTGGATAGCTCTTTGTTGATGATACAGTAGTTACACTGTGAAGATGTATAATCGCTCCTGTCATTCTTGCCAGAAAGCATTTTTTGTTCCACCATCTAAACACAGCTCAGATTTACTGGGCTTTAGCTGAGAACAAACTTTGTTTTTATGCAAAAGATTATGCCTTTAGCCACTAATGGTGCTTGTAGCTATTTTAAGGTTTTGTGGATAAACAATTCACAGTTCTCATGTTGGCGAGGTTGGCGGAGACAACTTGTATCCGAGCGATTAATTCAGACTTTCAAGTTGTCACGCCAACAGGGCTCTTGTTATCTTGCTATGTCTAAAATGGCCTCTGAACCTCGGGGCTTGTATTTATAAGAATATATTTCCTACCTTATTTACATGTTTTAGGGATTGGAATTCTTTGCCTCGGAATGATGAAATGAGAATATGCATCATAAAGAATTGTCCTCCTTACTACAATCACGGCTGCTTCTCACAGGGGCTCATTAAATGACCGTTTCACTGCATGGAAAATGGCAGCTAAAGCACTGAAGAGCATTTGATTGAAAGGAAATTCTAAACTGACCTCGGTGAAATGGCATGAATAAGTTGCTTCATTTGAGGAAATACACAGTTGTGTGCCAGCAGCCGGTAAAAAAAAAAAAAAAAAAAGCTCTTTTAGATGCAGTAGCAAAACAAATATCCACAATAGTTCACAAGCCAAATTCTGAGAGTTAAGAGAAATGATGTGAAAGTAAAATGCAGTATTATTGGAAATAAGCTGCTGTTCAGCCACACTGTGACAATTGTTTCTAATGTTACTAATGAGCTATTTTGGTAAAACAAAGATAATTTATCACAAAGAAGTGATGTATGTAATATACTAGCTAGATCTAGATCATTCTTCACTGACATGACTTGCATTCAAACGGTGTATACTTTCATTATACTCTGAGAATCTCACTCTCCTCTAGAATAATCTCTGACTAGATTTTTTTTTTTTTCTTATTCTGCCATCCAATTATCTCTGAAGCCCGGTGAGGCAGGTTGTGCTCTCTCCTGAACGTGGCAAAACCTCTGTCACTCTTCACCTTTTCCCACATCTCTCTCTCTGTCTTTCATTTCGTCTCTCTACCAGCTGCTCCACACCTTCCCCAGCCTTTCCTGCTCACTCACCATTGCAGAACTGAAATCCTGCTCACTTTACCTGAACCATAAACAAGCCTTATTAAGACACGCTTTACAGACATGTTGTACCAAGGATAGATTTAGTTAAAGCAGTAGTTCAGCCAAAAATTTAGTCATTATTTCTCACCCTCATGTTGCTCCAATCCTGTATAACTTTCTGTCTTTGTTGAAAAACGATTTTTTTTCTCTATACAGTTAAAGTCAGTGGGGTCTTACTTTCTATCACAGACATTCTCTCAGGAAAAAAAAGGCTCAATTAAAATTTTTGCCTTAGATATTCCTTGAAATTTGGATCTGTTGGTTCAGCTGTTTATTTTGGAACTCAAACTATATATTAATGCATGCGCGAAGGTATGTGTACAGTGCAAAGCATGGTATGGACACAGCTAGATTTATTTTGCACTTATCAATTTGGTTCACTTGGTGACAACACTGTGCCGGCACAATGTTTCACAGTCAAGAAAGAAGCAATGGAGACTGAACCACAATAAAACTACTGGATCAATCGACAATCGCATTGAAAAGTGAAGATGAAGAGGTTAAAAGATAGACAAAGACATTTTTATTAGACATAACCTCTGGAGAGAAGTTGCAGACACCGTTCACGGATGAAACTTTCTAGTGTGCATACATTGAGAGCCTGTGTTTGAAAGGCTATGCGTTGGCTGCACACACACATATTAAGTATTTGTGTTAACGCTGCTGTATACTTTGGGTTTGAGATTGCATCATGGTGATGATAAATGCAATATTCTTTATTTCAGATATATTTTTTTTTTTCCAAAAAGTCAAGACATTTACAGACACCCTTTATTTTTATTCCTTCCTTTGCCTTTTAACATGGAGAACGACAGAAAAATGGATAGAGAGAGCTGGAATGACATTTGTACATATTGCAGGCAAGATTCGAACCTGCATTTCTGTGAGCACAACTGTTTTTAAATGTCATGAGCACAGCCAGGCACAAATGCTTTTTTTTTTTCACATGATTATGAAAGTTAATGTAATTTTACAGACAGCTGTTCCCATTTAAAAGGTGATGTGTGTAATTGTTTTGATGTTAAAATACCTTTTCCTATCCCAGCTTAATATGCAGAGACAACTATAAGTAAACCATTTCTCGGTTGATTTCCTTGAAAAGTGTAAACACTTTGGCATTATCAAAACATTGCTCTGTTTGTTTGAGGGGCCCGACAACAGCAGCACTGGCTCAACCAATGGCGTGAGTTTGGGGCGTGGTTATCTGTTTGACTGACCAATGGCATACGGGGGGTTGTTTGGGTAACCAGAACATTTCTTTTTGAAACTCTACGAATGAGGATCTTCAAAATGCAGATGAAATTAGCACTATGCTTGAGTAACACATATTGGAAGATGTTTTTCGTTGTAAGCTTTATCATTGTAGTCACTGATCTAATTCCTTCATCAAACCAATCACCTCTCGCTCTTTCCCTCTCGCCTTCCCTCGGCTGGAATGGGTGCTTCTTTAATCAGATCTCTTTAATCACAGATATCGTGCGCTCCATCATCATAAGCTCTAAACATTTTTTTTTTAACTTCAAATTAAGAAATATGCCTTGAGGCCTCAGCTCTCCCAAGGGCTCAACATTTTCATTTTCTAAACACCTCAGATAACATCAAGACTACACACAGGCATGCAAAAATCTCCTTGGGACGTGTCATTTTCTCTTTCTGCGCGGTGCGAAAGATTAAGGTCAGTAAGCAGTGTGATCTCTTTGACAAGAGATCTTAAGGTGTGATTCCCAAGACCTTGTTGCCGCCAAAGTTTCAAATGCTTCTTGGAGGATCCCGCCAGAATGAGACTAGTCAAACAGTCGACATTAATAAGTCCCGTCTTACATCCTGTCCACACCGACAACGCTAATTTGTATGCGAAGGATTGGCAGACACTTTTGTCTGAGCTGCTTTGAGAAAAGAGGATTAGTGAGTTTGCTTTGCTTTCGTTTTTATAGTGTTTTACTGTCACAGAACCTTTTGAGCGTTACAGCGTTACCCCAGTGTTTTTTTCTCTCGTGCGCCATCGTCAAAGTGAAACGGAGGAGAATTGAAACCTTGACTTCCCTCACCCAAGTGTTTTGCGGTTCTTGTGGGGGGGCTTTTTTATTATTATTCCCAGAGATATGTTTGCTACCTTGGGTTGTTTATTTCTAATGGCTGTACATGTTTTCCATGAGATTAGTTTTTGATAGTGTGTCCTTTCTTTTCTTTGTTGACATTTGGATGATTGAAGTGGGTTTATTCTTTAGATGAATAGCAGGTCTTTTGGAGCGCTGAGACGGAGGTGTCGCTCACTGTCTGGGGAAAGAAGAGGGAAAACAGTTTCACTTAAGAGGCTTTATTTTACAAGCAGATGTCAGATATTGTTTGGTGCTAGTATAAACGCGCAATCTATTGATACACAGAGCGTGGCATTTTGACTGCGCTCGCATTTGGCTCCTTTTGGCTCCTCCAAGGGTTAATCTCAATCACAGTTATTCAAATAACTATAATTGGATTTTTCGATCATCCTGAGAGAAGAGCATAATTTGTTTTTGTCTTGTATTGGTTTCTTTCGATGTCTTTAATGAAGGACCCTGTGGGTGGCGGGTTTGTTTGGATGCCACATTCATCTACTCTCTCTCAAAGGCAAAGCAAGATATGAAACTATTAGCTTTTCTTCCTGGCCATGCCACAAATAAGACCAACAAGCAGACTAATTGTCTCACAATAAGCTAAATTTCTCTTGACCAAAAAAAAAATTAAAAATACTGATGAAAATTCCTGTAGTATTATGCAGGTCAAATGATTAGATAATTAGTCAATGTTATTGTTATTTAGTCAATCTTATACAGCGCAAGAAATTGTTTTAAGATCTATGAAAGTATACCTCACTTTTTAAATCAGATTTTCTTTTTGTAGACTAAGTAATTTATAATTTAATAATTAGTTTGCATTGAATAAATCAACAATAATTTTTATGGAAATGTGTTGTATATGTACAGTATTTGTGGCATCTTAGTATTGTAATGCTATATATATATATATATATATATATATATATATATATATATATATATATATATATATAAATTTGCGTGAAAATTTCTTTCTTGATATAAAAATGATAAAAGGGCAATGCTTTAAGTGCTGTATGAATGCATATATGCATACATGCATTCATACAGCACTTAAAGCATTGCCCTTTTATCATTTTTATATCAAGAAAGAAATTTTCACGCAAATTTCTTTGAACCTGTCACAAGGAAAAAGGGAAAAAAATCTAGACTAATCTATAATTTTTTAAACTACAGCAGTATAATTTTGTGTAGAATTTTAAACTCATTCAGGGGTTGGCTAAAGATTATTTATGCAACTTTTTGACTTTGGTATATTTGTATATTTAATTATTTTTAAATATTATTCTCGTACTATTTACTTTTCTAATTATTTATGCTCTTACCACCAACAATGTAGACTTAAATACGAAAAAGTAAATTTTGAAGTAGCTGTATAAATAATTACTGAAATGAAAATAAACCAAATTCTTCTTTCAAATCCCTTCTTAAGAACAGCCAGGATGACTGATTTTTAAAAAAAATTGTACACAATAGTCTGAGGTGCAAGAGAAAGGTACTGTAGAATACCGAAGGTTTACCTCCCTCTGTTTTGAAAGAGCATATTAATTGACAGTGAACCACAACAAAATTGGATTTTCATTATGATGGGAGAACTGACACTTTCAAAAATGCTTGTGAACGTTTTATCATTAGCTTCTTGGCAGAAGGCAATTTGGCTGCTCTCTGGAGATTAACAATACCTCAAACACCACAAATCTTATTCATGAACATAACTTATTCGAAGGGCTTTGTCAGCTCCATAATGTGGGAATAGGACTTTATGCAGAAAGGAGTGGTACAAGCAGATGAATACTGGAATCACTGAATTTCGTGATTTTACCCGTAACAGGATCTGTTGTCATGCACAAGAAGTGCCCTAAAGGTAGTTGTCACTGTGATCAAGGGGTCAGGGTTTGTCTGGTTAGCATGGCCCTCTTAGCCCCCGCTGGTAGATGCCACAATCGTCTGGCAGTGAAAAGCATTCCAAAATAGCTGTGTATTCTGACTGAATAAAAACAGATAGAGTATATCACATTATGTTGTTATGTTATGTTTTTAGTTATGTAAGATTAGAAATTAACATTTCTATTTGGCGGCAATATTTGCCCCCTGTAACTGATTTCCTATGGCATTTTTTCCCTGTGTATTTTTCTAATTACATTATTAATGTATCTCTGTTGTTTTTATGTCAAATATTTACATGTAATCAATTCATTAATTAAATCAGAATACTTTAGTCCTCTGATCAATAAAACATGTTGTAATTAATATAACTTAAAATAGCCTACATAAAATATTTAAATCAAATTTAAAATCAGGAGCTGCAATTTGACAACAAACAAAAAAATTTATTGTTGATTATTGCCCTTAATACTGTAATAATAATTATTAATGTCGATTTACGGAATACCTTATACACATTTTTGTGTGTGGAGAAAAGGCACATGTTCTTGTAGTGGGCTACACAGGCAAAACAAATTAGTTTATTGCTTTTTACTTATTTTTATTTTATTCATTTTCACATTTCATTTCAAAGGGATAGTTCATCCAAAAATTACATTTGTCATCATTTACTCACCTTCAAGTTGTTCCAAACCTCTTCTTCTGTTGAACATAAAAGATATTTTGAGGAATGTGAATAACAGTTTCTGGGTGAACTATCCCTGTAATCCCAATAGTAACTGTTTTAGTTCATTCATGTAGGAATTTTTGCTGGCATTTTTTTTTTTATTCTCATACTATTAAGAGATCCTGCACTAGTGCAACAGCTTTTTTAAGTATTTACGTGTCCTTAACACATGTCTGAGTTCTTTCCAAGCATGCATGAATACCTAGATCAGAATACCTAGAGTAAAGGGTCTCTGTGTTGTTTCTCCAGCTCTAGTCTTGATTTTTCCCAGCGGTGGATGTATTTCTAACAGGGCTGCAATGTAATTTGCACCACGGCTGCCAGAGGGGGTCGTAGAAAGGGTCAATATCCCAGCCTAATTTGTCAGGAATCATCAAGTAAGGCTGATCAATAATTTTTGACCCCTTCCAGAAAGGCTCAAACACAAAGGTATAAAGCACTTCCTGGCCTGAAGCGATGGGAGTTTGACAGCATCCATATCAAGCTAAAGTGCATGTGTCACTGTGGGGAGTTTGGTATTTATGCAGTGCTGTAAGTCCCACAGATAGTGTCAGAGTGCCTGAAAGGATAGAGCAATGGAAGAAAGGATAGACTGGATTTGATGGTGATAACATTTGAAGGTTTGTGTGCGCGGAAGTGCTTGTTTGCGAGAGTCATTGTAGTTGTTGTAGAGACTGTCTGGTGCTAGCAGTCCTGTCAATCAATATGGCCTACAGGCCCGGCTCCATTTTGAATTAATTTTGAATTAAAACAAACAGCAACAGAAATAGATAGCTCTGAGGTGCCACGTTTCATATTTCATGAGATACAGCGTCTGACCCAAAAGCTTCCAGTGTCCAAAGACTCTAATGGTCCGATATCAGATAAAAACGTGAGAAAACCACTAGACAAATGTTCAGCAAATAATGTAACTCCGAGCTTATCTTGAGAATGCACTTTGTTTGCCTGTGGTAATGGTTTGTTGCATTACATGGCTAAAAGCACCATTTCCCCCTATCCTTGCAGCGGTGAGAATTGTTTGCAAAAAACCATCCTGAGCGGGGAAGAAGAATAGAAGGGAATAATACATATGTTAAATTGATTTTTAGTATTCAGCAGGTGATCTTTACGCTCTTAGAAGTGCATAACACAAATAGTGCGCTGAATGAATATAGCTCACTCGTGGACACTATGGCTTTCATCTGTGTTTTTCCTGGGCTGTGCACAATAGGGTCCCGAGTTTCATCCTCATGTAATTGACTCATATTTCATGCATTGGAGTATGAAGCATCTGATGATAAAAAAGCAGTGATGATCACAGATAAAAGCTTAAAGTGGCTGTTTTGCTGTTTAAAACATGTAGATTTTGTACATATGCTAATTAGTGAATCCCCTCCCAACACAGCATATTTTAACTTCATTCTCCATAAAACATAACTACACTTATTATCTGGGCTTAGTGCATGACTGTGCTTAGGGAAATTTTATATTGCATATTAAATTCTACACAGTTGGTGGTATTATATTCTGCATTACATGCTGCGTTTAATGTTATGCTTCTTTTACTTTTATATAAAACAATAAATTCTTTATGTAAATGGGTAGTGGAAATGTCAAGCAGTGACACAAATGTCTATGGTGATATGATATGTCAAATATTAATAAATATTTACACCACTGTTTAAAAGTTTGATATTGGTAGGATTTTGTAATTTTTTTTTTTAAGAATTCTGTTATTCTGACCAAGGCTAAAACAGATATTGAGAAATATTAAATACAATAATAATAATAATAATATGTACACCCCCTGTCTCTTAATGCATCAGTACATCTTTTGACCTTTTGTAATAGTTGTGCACGAGTCCCTCAATTGTCCTCAGTGTTAAAAGATGGATTTCAAAATCATACAATCAATGTTGGAAAGGGTTCAAATATGCAGAAGATGCTGGAAAATCAAAGAATATGCAGGAGCTGGAGGGTTTTTCTGAAGAACAGCAGGCACTTGAACTGCTCGGGACAAACAAGGGATTCATGAACAACTATCATAAAATATAAAAACAGTCATGGATTATCCAGGAAATGACGCATAGTATTAAGATTCAAGGGTATGTAAACTTTTGAATGGGGTCGTTTTTATGAATTCAGTTATTATTTTGTCTTGTTGAGTATATGTAAACATCTGTTATGTGAAATAATTTATTCAGGACAGTACTAAATATGCAAGGCAAGGCAAGACGATAAAAATAACAAATAACATGCAATTTTCATGATCCCTCTTATTTTGTTTCAATTATTAACATTTTGCACATTCTGCAAGGGGTATGTAAATTTATGAGCACAACTGTATAATAAATGTAAGATTAGAGATATAAAATTAAAGATGGTTACAACTCCATAAGCTAATAGACATGGTCATTTATCCCACCAAAACACATATCTATACCAATGTCACAGCATGCTTGAAAAGTGAAGATGCAGTACAGGGAATCTCAAACAGTTGCATTTCAGTGCTGAGTTTTTCATTAGTCGTCTCACATAATGAGGAGGGGCAAGAGTGGACAAATGGCCAGATTATACCAGCACTGGCTGATTCAGCAATGAAGCCTTGCGTTACTGCTCCAATTCATGGTACTCATTATTTACTTCACCCATGGGATGCTTCTTGATGAAGGAGGCAAAGACACCGAATCTCCCTTGTTTACTCCACAGCAGATGTGTTTCCTTTTTGTTTTTCCTGAGGATTCTCAAAGAGCTCGGTGACGTCTTTAGCTCACTGCGATCTAATCAAAACCCAGTAGGCATAATTATGTGCTGGAAATAGTGGCGTTTAAAATGCAGCGCAATGATCAATCGATACATTGGGTCAATTACAGGCAATAACTTCACGCTTCCTCGCTCTGAACAGACAAGCCTGAGGATGAGACGTGCTTTGAGGGGGAAGAATGTTTGGTGAAATTTAAAAAGTGACTAGGCAGCAGATGGTTATCACACAAAATATGTCTCTTTTTAAGGAAGTCCAGTACGTGAGTGCCACCTGTGCTGAAAAGTGCATATAATAAGGGAGGTGAAATGAAATGTCTTTTTGTTGTTTTTACGATGTCTGCCGCAGTCTCGTATCAAAAAGAGTTCCTGCTGTGTTAGTGTTCAGGTGAAGCTCAAGGCCAGGCAGAAACGCAGTCGAGTCTTATTCAATACCAGCATGTCAGGTGAGCTCCTTCTGTGTACAATATTGAAATGAGCTTTTACTCAGTGCTGAATCAGAAATTAGCTCATTTTTATCTCATCAGACCATCACACATAGTGTTAGGCTCTATTTATGATAATGCATTCCTGGGATTTCAAACCCATTATCATTATCGCAGCAGAAACATCATAAACATTTGTGTCAAAAATAACAACCTATTTCAGTGTCCCAAGTTGTAGAAAGGTGGTTAACTCAAAACTGATCAGACAGTTACACAGACACTTGACTTTCTCCAAGTGCTATTCAATTTTGACTCATAGTGGTGGCTTGTTCACCATGTGTTTGTTCTGTCAATTGCTGTTCAGATTGTAATTGCAGGCGTTGAGTTTTGTTTTATGTACTGAATCATTTATTCTCATTGTTAGAAAGTCTTTGTGCAGTTTTTATTGTTTCTTTGTTTCACATTCTTTCAAAACAAATACTAAAAGTCCCATGTTTTATGGACATGGAATTCTTTGAGGTACCACATACATTTCACCATATAAATATTAGAGAGATGAACATTTTTAAACAGGTGGATTACATGATATTCTGACTAATTGTTTAAATTATATAACAATATAATACATGAATCGGTGTTTGCTGAGAAAAGCCAATAAATAATAATTCAGTTACATTACATTGCTTTGGAAGTGATTATTGTTTTTGTTTTTCTGTATGATTCAACATCAGCCTGTCACAGGCCTACAGTCCACAGCAATCCATTTTTGCGCGTTCCCACTGTGCTATTTTTTTAATTGTGGGTCTACATAAATCATTCAGCCTGGCATCTTTTTCCATCATGTCATGTCTTGTTCATGCTGACGTCTTTGGTCGTGTTAAGTTTGAGGTAATTCAATAAAGAAAAACATCTCGAAACCCCTGCGTTCTTTTCCATTTTGTTTGCGCTCCATCCAGCTGTTTTTGAATTCAATAACGGTGTGAACAACCCCTTACTCATTCTGTGCTGCTTAATTATACTAAATTAATGTGTTAAATTGACAGCCCTAATGAATAGATGAAGAAATCTTTCTTTCTGAAACTGTTTCATTGCAGTATTCTGATTTTACAGATAAGAAAAGAACTTCATTATAGTTTTTCTGTTGCTATTTCTATTTCTTTAAATTACTCTAATATGATGTAAATAACAAGGAATATTAGAGCTGTCAGACAATTCTTTTTTTAAATTAAACTGATTGCATGATAGTCATATTAATTAATCAGATTATATGAAGGCATATTGACATGATAAAATCACATTTATCAGTATTTGCTGAAAAAGCAAGAGCGGCGTGAACTGGGCCATACTTATAATGGTCTGGTTAATTGGGCTAAATGAATGTGTTAGATTGACAACCCTTGAAAGCTTTCTTTCTGATGCTGTTTCGTTGCCAAGCAAAGTTTTCTAACCTCCAAGTACATGCCACGCAATAATGATACCAACCGGCTGAATGTTTGTGCAAAAGCAAGCCGAGGAAAACATAACGTTTTTCATGTTTGTTCTATTATGAGGCAGGGAATTAGGTAGTTTATCATATGGAGAGCAGGAACACTGAAAGAGGACTTAAAGGGAATATTTGTCAAATCCAAGATTGGAGATGTGGGATTTACGCCAGTTTGCCAAGGACTCAGCAGAAGCTTAGGCCCCTTTCTCTGGAGGCAGTAGAAGGAACAATAGGCCACTGATTGATGGTCAAGGACATTGAACCCTTCTCTTCAAGCCAGAGAAGACTAGCCTCCAGGGAGAAGGGCTGCAGCCAGCCGTCGTCTGTGCCGATTACCTGGAGATACGGCCACCCTCACATAACCGCTATTGAGATGATTGCTTTCATTTAATTATGTAAACTGCTGTTTCGTTTGCCACTGCTGTACTGCATGTTTTAGAGAGGAATGATTCTGAATTTCCACAACAGTATACATTTGAAACAGTTGATTTTATGTATATCAAATATGATTTATTTTATTGGATACTGAACCAACATTAATGATGCTAAGGGCCATCAGGGTTGTGAAAAATTCAGAATTAAAAGACTGCTTCTCTTTCAGTTCAGATTTGAAAGAAACTGACCATCCCACACAGGAAGTTGAAGTGGAATTTCAGTTGAAATGTCAGGAACTAAATGGCAATTGAAAAAATTCAACACAATGGCATTTTGGGAAATTAAATGATTTTATTTTTTTTTTCGCTCAGTTAATAATTGAGGACCTATTGGGGTTATATGAATATATATTTAAATTTATCTGCACTAATGTTCAAAAATACAGTGAAAACCGTAATATTGTGAAATTATTGTAGTATGTGTTTTCTATTTTATCATTTCTAATCTGTTCCTGTGATATCAAAGCTATATTTTCAGCAGCCATTACTGCAGTCTTCAGTATCACATAACATTCATAAATCATCCTAATGTGCTGATTTGGTTTTAAAGAAACATTTCTTATTATCAATGTTGAAAACAGTTGTGCTGCATAATATTTTTGTCAAAAAATGTTTGTTTTTTTGTTTTTTTCAAAATTCTTAGATGAATAGAAAGTTCAAAGAAACATAATTTATTTAAAATAGACATTTTTTGTAATGCTGTACGTGTTCACTGTTACTTTGGTCAATTTTAATATCTCCTTGCTGAATAAAATTATTAATTTCTTTTCTTTTTTCAAACAGTAGCATACTTTTAATTATTCAAATTTCAATAGTAGTTGCTCAAATTCAATTCAGGAACTGATTAATCAGAACCGAAACTATCTATTTTAGAGTAATACAATAAAATATGGAAACTGTGGAAATAGTCTTATTATAACTGTAACTTGTTTTATCACAGCATAAGAGCGGCACAAAGAGGGAGAGCATTGAATGGAAGGATGAAATTCATTAAGCAGCTTAACGATGGGTCTTGTGCCAGTTAAAAGGAATGGTGGGACTCGAACTAGCAGCTGATTATAGGGTGGCAGCCCCTCTTTTTATTCTGCGCTATGTCACACCAACAACATTATGCCTAAAAAAAACTTAAGCTGTTAACTAAATCAACCAAAACAAATACACAACACAGAACAGAGGGAGAGCTCTCATTTGCTTTAATTGGAGTCTTGTACTTATATATAGGCAATGCAGAAACTTCTGTCTGTGGCTTGTGGCGATCATTATGCAGAATTATAATACGTGTCCTCTTCATAATCATACGAAGGGAAGGTTTTGCGTGCTTTATATAGAGTGCAAAACCATGATTTAGACGCACATGACTGATTACTCCCTGATCCGAACTTAATGAGGAAATTGACGCTCTTGTATCTCAAGATATGCCGTCTTTAGACGGTTAATCCAACGATTTGTTTTTAAGTGCGAAATGTCATGCCGTTCCTAATACCTGTACTAACTTCACTCTGTGGGACCGCCATGTTGTTGCAAAAGCCGGTGCAATAACCTCTTTTCTCACTGTATTTACACACTTTAGATTTAAAGCAGAGTAATCACAAGGCAGCCACTGTCTGGATGGGGAGGGGTTGAGTTAATTAAAATGGCAAGTGCAGTAACAACCTGCACCGTCACAACAACAGACTGATTTAGACGCAGTGGGATATTAAACAGCTCCCTAACTCACACAACGCAGCCAGGCAGGTAATATTGGTGCTTTCCTTAATTGCTTCTATAGTGCCAGATGATAGGATGTTTCTGGCACGACCCTGAATCATCACCGACGTTCCAGTAGCTATTAGTCCGATGGGACGCTGGAAAGAAATATACTGTAGGGACAAAGCGTTTTGTCCTTTTACCTTTCACAGGCCATATGGCGTTGTTTGTTTTTTTTTGACGAAGAGCGCTTATAGTTAGATACTGCAGCAGGTGCCTATAGCCTAAATGATTCTGTTCCATTGGTAGCGCTGTGCACACTCTGTGGCTCTGGCAAAGGGGCCAGCGCAGGATGTGAGCTGTTTCCATGGTTACCGGCTCCACTCTCTCTGCCTAGCAAAAACTGTGTCATTATCCGGTGCTTTGGATGGAGGCAGAATGAAGCCGCAGTGTACAGGGCAGTTTGCTCTCCTCGTTTCCTGACCATGCATCTCGCGCGCATCATCACAATTTGCATCATTTTCTATCTCATATACCCATTTCTGATATTCCGGGCTTCCCGTTGCAGGTGGCTGTAATTTTTTGGTATAAAGATTTTTAAGCAACACTGGTAATTTAAAGCCGTAAAAGCTGGAATGGAAGCGAAAATGGATGCGCTGCTTTTCATCTCCCATTTTTTGCAATTCGTGAGAGGACTTGTCACAAAGCAATTATTTTATCAACCTTCCGTGCACAAACATACTTATTACTGTCAGATGTGCTATTTGATGCCGTGATTCAGCCTTATTGTGGCTTTCAGTGCGGGAAAACAGTTCAAACAAATGAATCCATATCATAATGATTCCATTAGATACTGTCATCTCATGTATTCGCAAATAATGTGCAGAACGAAAATTTGCTGGATGGATGTAAGAGGAAGTCAGTGGTACCAGCCAGGACACATAATCTCCTGTGTGTGTGTGTGTGTGTGTGTGTGTGTGTGTGTGTGTGTGTGTGTGTGTGTGTGTGTGTGTGTGTGTGTGTGTGTGTGTGTGTGTGTGTGTGTGTGTGTGTGTGTGTGTGTGTGTGTGTGTGTGTGTGATGTACTAATCTCCTTAGGTAGGCCAGTGTCTGTCATTAACAGAGCAGTGAAACAAAAACTCTCATGAAGATGAATGCCTGTACACTCTCACACCTGTTCTGAAGCACCTCTCCTGAGTACTACACTCAAGTTGTTTTGCTTCTGGGACAGACCTGAAGGCTTTCAGCCACTGAGATCTGTGTTGGCTGGGAAAATATGAGCATACCCAGCATCAGCACAACCTTATCAGTGGGTTTGCTAAGGCAAGCATCACTATTACTATTGCCCATGCTTGGAGATTAAACTTTGCTTCGTACCATGCCACGGATGTGAATAATACTTTTTTGACTGTCGACCACCAGGCAACTGCACAGCAACAAATAAAGAACCACTCAGTGCAATGTGTTAATAAGAACTTGGGGCATCTTGTGGTTAGAATACAGTACAGATATTTGTTCCGATTTATAGTCTGGAGAAGTTGACGCTAGTTGCTAGATTTGAGTTGGCAGATTTCACAATAAATCGCATAGTGTATGATGGTCACAAGCTCTGTTTTTTTTTTTTTTTTTGCTTCAGACTATGAATCCATCCAGTCGGAGGATACCAAACATGTTTGATATTTTGAGCTGATTTTAGAAAACATTGTTTTTGTTTGTCAGCAAAAATGTGTTCATACACATCTGGTGGTGTATGATCCTCAGTCGTTTAGTGTGTGTGATGGCCAGTTTTTCCTCTAACTATTTCTAAAGTTGGCAAGTATATGATGCCTATTGTTTTAAAATCTGTTCACATTTTAAAAGTCATGTAGTGTATTCCAGCCTTTAGCAGCTGCATAGCAACTCCTTGGCAACCATCCAGAACACCTTTGCAATAGCACAGGAAAGTGGTAAGAATCCTTGAAGTGCACCTATCCCCTCTATTCCCCCTTTTACAAGATGTAATATATATGTCTCAGGTGTGGCCAGAATGTGTCTGTTAAGTTCTAGCTCAAAATACCCCACAGATCATTTATTATATAATTTTAATAAGCAAAAACATGCTATTTTCATGCAGGTCTCTTTAAATGCAAATGAGCTGCTGCTCCCCGCCCCCTTTTGCAGAATAGGGCTGTGCCTTTACAGCTCGTACCTTAGATATTCTGCCAAAAAACATCTGTTTGGTTTTGATTATTATGTCTATCGTGCTAAAATCATGCGTTTTAAAGCCATATTAGTTTAAACTTCTAATATAGGGTTTTCTGAGCACACACATATGACGCATGCGCACAGAAAGTGTCTGTCACAAGACATGTGAGTACTAAACTAAGTTCTCTTTCATGTCTTGTTGCGCTTAAAATGTCAAGTACACACAAGTTTGTTAAAAACACACAAGTTACAAAAAACTGTCCGTTATGTCTGTGAAGATAAACAGCCGGAAAGAAATCTCATGTTTATATTAGATCTGTGTATTAATTGACAGCAGTGTAATGTGCAGTACCTATACTGCTGTCTACACTGACCCAAACAATAAAATAAAAACAGAAAATCACTCACTGCTTTTGAATGAATAATCAGGGTGGGGTCTCTTCTTATACAGCATTGTCTGTCAACAGTCGTAGGTGGGGCTTGTAAAATGTAAACTGATTGCAAACTGTAAAAATTGTAAACTGCCAACACACATTTATGTCCAAACAACATGTAAAAGTGAACTTTGCATAAGAGGTGCCCTTTTAAAGTACCTTGGTGATATCCAAAACACCCTTGCAAAGGACATAGCAGATCTTAACAGCTGCATAGCAACTCATTGGCAACCACCCAGAACACCATAACAACTGCATAGCAACACCCTTGCAACCACATATTGTAGCAGTGCATTAAGAATCATTCAAAGTTCCTCAGTTCCTCAGCAACTGCATAGCAGCACCCCTGTTGACCATCCAGAACACCCTAGCAAAGGACAGAGCAATGAGCTCATAACATCTTAACAGCTGCATAGCAACTCCTTGGCAACCACCCAGAACACCCGAGCAATCCTACAGAAACGTGCCAATACTGGCAACCACCCAGAACAGCCTAGAAGCATGTCAGCGAGTTTTTGCATATATTTTAAAATGTTTTATGCAAATATATTTTCATTAGGGATGAAATGGATTTGATGGGTTCTAGTAGGTTCAAAGGTAAAAGCAGACAAAGCAACATGATCACATCTTTGAGACGAATTGTTACGCCCTCTTATTTTGAAGTGCTCAGGATGGGTTTAAAACAAGGCGTCTTATTGAAGGACTCCTTCCGGCATGCGAGCCTGTCGTGAGTCTTGATTTGAGAGCGTGAAGGCAGGCAGCGTGAGCTCCGCTCATATGAAAAGGGAGGAGGTACTGCTTGACTGAGACTATGACTCGCTGCCAGGAGAGAGGGAGAATCTGCTAATCAGCGTGTGTCTCTGCTCTGTTGTTTACAGCACCCAACACCGCTCCGTATGGAAGTACAGGAGGCGCTGAAGTCCTGCTGGCCTGCCGGTACCTGATCCTGGCTCTCTCTTCTCTCGTCAGCGTTTACTAGCCCTGAGGACGGCCATACACAATGACTGTAAAGAACCCTTTTGAGCATTTACAGATCCTTTGACATTGCTGATGGCTGGATCCAATCTGGTACAGTGTGTTTGGAAAGCAGCGAGGGATTTTAATCAGCATTGCTTATGTTGGGATGGTAATTTTCTTCTGTGGTGTTTGTCATCATGTAAATACATATGGTTTTAGGGGGTTGGTTTTCTTTCTCTTGTCCTATTTTCTATTCTTTTCTTATTTTCTTTTCCTGATTTCCCACTTTGTGAATCAGCACACATTGTCCCCTTCGAACACTCACAAATTAGCTGAAATCACGCTTTGGAAAAGTGAGGGTGTGTGACGAAAGTGTCTTTGTTATTGAAAAAGGAAAGACGCCCTAGTGTGCCACCTTGCTCTCCGTGCTGGTACATCATTCACATACCCACAAAGTGTTTAAATAGTACGGTTTTTGCCAAGCTCATTTAAATCCAGTGAACCAAGAAACACTGTTTAAGATTTCACAAAGGGAGAGATATTGAAATTGATATCAAACGTAATACAGTCAAAGGCGAAGTGAACAATTGAAGAGCAGCTTTAGTTTAATACGCTAATGCGTGTGGTTTTTCCATTGACGGTGAAATATGATTATTCATTTTCTAGACCAAAACTACAGCCATACCTCAACGGTTTAGACCTCTGGGCTATAGACCCCAATTGCATTTAACTGAATTATGCAGTGTACGATCATAAACCTTTCTAGTTATTCTAGAAATACATGAATTAGTTGTTTTACTGCAGGAAAAATCCTAGATTGCACTGGCGATTCAAATATGTAAACGTATGAGATAAATTTTCCTCTTGCAAAACTATTTGTGAGCCTAATTGTAAAATTAAAATGAGCCTCTTGCTGTGGTCAAAAGGTTATAAAACAGCAAAGCAGAGTTACAGAGCTGTCCTTTCCGCCCTGGAGGTCTTTAAAATGAGAGCTCTAATGTGAAAAAGGAATCGAGAAAATGCCTGTGTTGCATTTGATGTTATATTAAAGAAGATATCAAATAAAAATAGCACAGAAAAGACATTCTTTAGTTGGTAGCATGCAAAATAATACAACAGGCCAATCCAAAGGAAAAAGTGGAGGAAAAGTGGGTCATATTTGATGTGCACTTTGATTAAATGAGGAAATTATGAACAGTGTCTAATGGAACTTATCTGACGATCATTCAAATCATTATTGGCTTTTTTTCTTTAATTTTATGGAGTATGTTTTATGGTTGTAATCATTTGAACAGGATTTTTATAATGTATTAACATATTACCTGCTTTGCTTCTGTCAGTGTGAAATAGTTTTGAATAGGGAAGCAGAAAAAAAAAGAATATGCACTTCCCTTGTGGGGACAATATGAAACTTTCAAGTGTGGATCCAAACATGTGAATGAATATTATTTCAAAATACGTATGCAGTATGGCATAGTTTACAATGTTGTCTTTCATTTTAGATGCCACAACTGTTGTTGATTCTTGTCAAACGAGTAGAAGTTGGAAAAAAGAACCGTTTGTAATCAAATAATCTACTTTTAACTCAGAGGGTGTGAACCAGTCATACGGTATAATAGAAAACGAGTCACGTGTGTGTGTATTCGAAGAAAGTAGAATTCATTTTATCTTATTGGTAGAGCCAGTGTTTAGGTTTAGTTTAACCTCTACCCTAGTTCCCACACACTTGTTGTATACTAAGATGTGCAGAAATTATAAATGTGCTGCATGTCAAATTAATATGTATGTTAAGATGGCCACTTACCATAAATCGATAATTTGAGCGCAAAACCAGTTTCGAGGCTGCTTTGACTTAATGAAATGTGTTCCACACTGCTGAACATCACTAGGCCTGTCTGTTGAGCTATGATGAAATGTTCTTTTCATGTGAAAGTCATCACAGAATCGTTTCCGCTCAGTGTGAAATACTGGGTCCTTTCCTATGGACTGTACTTAGGCTATTTGGTTAACGCGTGACGAATTTACATTCTTTTTGTATATTATTTCTTGCACAAAGTACATTTTCAATGACAGTAAGTGTCGAGATATTTCACTTACAACAGATATATTCTGACGAAGAATCCGTCAGAGAATCATATAGGTCTCGCCTATATGTCCCTTTGCTTATTACAGACCTGAAAGCCTCAAAGATCAAACCAAGGGATGTTTAAATATTCATCGCTGTGAAGGCCTGGCTCTCGCCGTTGTGATGTAAAAAGTAACATTGCACTTGCTTATCATTTCCACAAACCTCCATAATCGCAGATTAACACCAATAGCTTTGACAGTTACAGTAAATACGCTGCATTTCAACATTCTGAGTCCACTCTAGAAGCAAGTACTGTATAAAATGTGCCTTTAAAAGTATTAATTGATATGATCTGTTGCCATTCCATGTCAAATGCCATGTCTAAGCCTCATGCATTTGCCATTCATAGCTAGCATACCAGACGAATCAGAGTTGTGCAGTATTTCTGGCTTCTTTCAGTCCGAACTAATAGCCGATAAAAGGGGCTTTTTTTTTAAACGTCTGCCAATTTTGAGTTTTGTAAAGATATAAAAGTAGCACATGCTCTTTTAATAAATATTGTGAATGAATCCTTAACTGGGAGCTCATTAAAGCATCATTAAAACTGCGTAAGTGGATATCAAGATAAAAAACAGCAGACAAGAGCATTCATGCATGCATAATTCTCCTGAAAGTTACAGCCTTTCAAAAGAGTCGGTAAATAACAGGCAAATGTACTGCAAATTTTCACTCTGAGCATCTAATGACTTGATAATCACATTCCTGGACATGCATTAATATTCAATGACGAGTTTCGAAATTCCTCACATCAGCCAAGCGACAGATATACAGAACTTGCGTAGTGCCGG
Source organism: Acrossocheilus fasciatus (assembly GCA_036784905.1). NCBI lineage: Eukaryota > Metazoa > Chordata > Actinopteri > Cypriniformes > Cyprinidae > Acrossocheilus > Acrossocheilus fasciatus. The sequence goes on from CM071943.1 coordinate 22,358,023, forward strand.
TGGTCACGAAAACCCGTAAGGCCGGTGCTATTTTCGAATGGGTTCAAATTACTGCAAGCAGCACAGTATGTTGTGGCCCGAGGAGACCCCTTGGGTTCCAACACCTTCTCGGAGTCCTCACCGTGTGGTATGAGGTAGCCATTTCGGCACTTTTTTTCTTGAAATCCTATGAGCGCATATCGGTACAAAAAAAGGCTTCGGTGGATGTGTAACCATACATGTACAGTCCAAAAAACCCAAACATTTAAGATACTTCATCTCCTATCTCGAGCGAAGCTTCTGGCAAGACAGAATGAGGATGGGAGGCGGTATTTCAATGATTAAAAACCTGTCAGCTCCATCTCTGTCTTGGCCAGACTCTTTTGAAAGTCGGTTTGAGAGTGCTGTGTGTGCGGCCAGGGGAGGTGATTCTTCTGACCTGGCAGTTAATAAAATTCTTCCTGTGCCTTTGTCAGTTTCTGGAGGATGATTTTGTGGAGTGCTGGAGGGTGCTGCATTAACCAGCTGTGAGCGCTCACTCTCCCAGCAGCACTCTGGCAGGGCTGACAGTAATCTACATAAACCTCTGTCCTTTTCAAAACGCTTGCCAGTAATTGCAGTTTTGCGGTATTCTAATTGACTCCATGGAGCACCGTAAAGAACAAAAACCTGTAATCCTTCGCGAAGCCCATTTGGTTTGCGGCTATTGTGTTAAAGCTTCGAATGATACGAAACTGATGACAAATGAAGCGGCCGCCATGACTGTACTTAGCCGGTAGAAACATTCATTGGCAAAATATTTGTCTGGATAATAAAGTAGCTGCCAAAATGAGAATGAGTGAATTCTAAAGCTTTTTTTGTTCCTCGCCATCAAGTGTTTGTCGGCCCCCTCGCTCATTATTTTCACTGAGCTGGAAAATAAGTTAGCCAAGCACTGATGCATTGGTTTTGATAATGCTAAGGTTTTAGCAGAGCCGTCTTTTCGCTGAGCTCTGTTTGAAAGCGCCGATTGTGTCTCATCAGGAGAAATGTTTTATGTGAAAAGCAAGGGATCGATTTAGGTACGCAAGTCCAGGGTTTTAGAAAAACACACCGTTCTCTTTTATTCACCGTTATGTCTCATTAGATGTTGGTTGGCCTGGTAATTGTTGCTAGCTGTTTTGAATGGCATGGGCTATTTGTGTTGGCACCGTTCATATCTTAAGCAGTTATTTTGTGAAGTGGAATAAGTCCACCAGTGAAACCACCCGTCTGCTACTGAGTAATTGAGCACAGAGGACACTCGCCAGAACAATCCAAATTTACACTAATGCTTTTGGGAAACATTTGGTGAGCTTTGGTTACTTTTGTATATACATGTTTATTTGATTTCGGTACCTTTTATTTTGTTTCGTTCAATTTGGTGACTAAGTAAAATGGACATTGTAACCATATTGGGATGGCTGTACTTTTATTTCCTCAACTCTTGAAGCTGAAATTTCTGTGATGAGAAATTTGAAATGGTCATCTTTACTTACATGTGTATGGAGATACTTTAGCCACCAGGGATATAGTTGTATATTTTAGGCTCTAGATCACTGGAATGACATATATGGCTTTAAGTGGCATTGATATATATTGATATTGTCAAGAAAAAAAAAAGAATCATATACTTTAATTACTTTAAAGCTTACATTGTGTATAGCACGTATGCAAGTTCATTTTCATCATGTTTGATGTAATTTTGTAGCAGTGGTTTGATACTAATAAAGTTGGAAGTTGGTGATGGAACTGTGAAATGTGCTTTACATGATACTTAATGAAATGTTATTATTTTAAAATACTGTACCTGCATATGATATAATTCAGCAAGAACACAAGATGGTGTGTTTTATTGCATTTAAAATAAATATGAATACATTTAAATTCATTTCCAGTAATTAAGACTACAGATTTGTATGCCGGAGTACTACTTCCCACGTAAGTGAACAATGTTGCACTGTAATAATAAAATGAAAACAACTCATTTGTTAGCTCATTTGTTAGTTAATTTGTTTATTTTGTCTGTCCCTTTCAATCAAGTGCCATAGCAAGGCCTGTTTAAAGTGCATTTACACCCCAATGCTGACATTTTCCGTCTTTCATGCTAACATTCCTCGTTTGGTTTCTCATCGGGAACATAATGTACTGGCGGGTCTGATGAAGTCTAAAGAGTTAATCCCCGTCTATTTGAATTTCCATGTCAGTGGTGCATGGCCTGCTGCACTAGGATCCAAGCAGCGCCTCATGGGAGACGATGTTTTATGTGTGCTGGAAACAAGCTGACCTCCTGCGGCACTAGATGAAAAACCTCAATTGCCAAAAAAGACCATTCCCCACTGACTACATTTGGTTACATCTTGTGCAATTCATGTTTATAGAGTTCATTCTACACTTAAAACCTTTCACCTTTCGTGGTGAAAAACATGTTGTGTAAGCGCGGTCACAAAGTGAATCATACTCAGAGTTTAGGGTGGAAATGATTTAGTACTCTGAGTCTGTCAGCCTTCTCCCACATCCCCATGACAGATGTCCACACTGCAGCATATTTATCTTTCATTTGGAGATCAGGCCAGGTCATTTTCAATGGCCCTCTTAAAGCCTCAGTTAATGGCCCACATCACAGTGTTCCTTCAGCTTCAAGAAAAGGCTGCACTGAATAAAGAACAATAGTTAGAGGAGACGCAGCGTTGCAGTGTTTTTTGTTTTGTAGTTGTATATTTGTTGCATTGTGCATCTAAAATGTTGATATTTTTACATGTATCTGTGACAAATTAAAATAGAAATATACTACTCAATATTTAGTGGATTCAAATGGATTAAGTTTATGGCATTAAATGAAAACAACTTCAGTTTAAATTGTGTGCGAAGAAATGGAAAGTAACACTGAATTAAACATGAACATGCTTTAGTGTACAAGAATTATATATAATCGCAAATTATTTAAAATAATCATTTAAATTGGCTAATTATAGTTATTTAACATCAAAATTAGTGAAGCATACAGAAAAAAAAATGTATTCAAAACTGCAAATAAAATTGTCTCATTTTGTGTGGTCTTTGTGAGTACTGTACACTGTAAAAAGTGAAAGTTGACATAACTTAAAAAAATTGGGGAAACCCATTGCCTTAAAATTATTAAGTACATAATTTAAAAAAGAAAAAAAAAGTTGAGTGAACTTGCCAATTCCAATAACTTATTTTTTAAATTATCATTTACTTAAAAATTTTAAGGCAACGGGTTTCCTCAATTTTTTTAAGTTAAGTCAACTTATCACTTTTTACAGTGTAGAAACACATTGGAAAGTAGTGTTAACAACTTTCCCCATCTTCTGTAATATTGAAGTTTTTTCTTAATTGTAATTATTCTTACTTTACATATGAAAAGCTTGGATGCTATAAATTAGAATGCTAATATGCTATTAAATAGGATGCTATTAGAAAACCAGATGTAAGAATTTACTTCACAAACAGTCTTCTAACTGCTGCTCTCACCTCAGGAGGGTGGTGGTCATGTGTGATAGTGATTTCACCCCTGTAGCTCAATTCTAATTGGTTAAACCAATGGTGTTGCAAATCACTCAGTGTGACAACACTCCCCGGTCTCCCCTACTAAGTACAGATCCAAACCAACAGTAGTCATAGATCAGTGGTCCTCCCTGCTGTATTTACAATCAATAATGGAATTATTATTTTTTGACGTTGCGTATGAAATTTGTGTTCAACTCATTGCTTGTATTCGGACAATGTGTAAATAATGGTTTAGTTTCCATTGATGAGATTATTTGTTTTAAATTAGTTTGATCTAAGGTGTTGGTAAGTCCTTAATCAACCTGATGTCATGAGGAAAAAGATATTGTATGAAATGCTATATTGGGATTTATATGGAAATATATGATTTTTAGAAAAAAGTTCCAATTAGAAAATGTACAAATTAGATTAAATTCACCAATTCCCCAGAACGTAAAAAAAACTGCCATGAAAGTGTTGCTTTAACTATAAATGTACATATAAATGTCAAATGTTAACAGAAACAATACATTTGTTATTTATTTAATTTGCATTGTTTTTTTTGTTTTTGTTTGTAATATAACTTATGTTAATTTACATAAATTGCATATTTATTTTCCAAAATTACAATATATTTTAAGTAGCCTTGATTTGAAAATCAGATCATCTTGATTTAAAACGAAATCAAATAAAATCTGTTCACCCTATTTCATGCATGAGCAAACCTGACATTAGCATAATATCAGCCTAATTTAGAATTTGGGTTGCACCTCAAATTTTAGTCCCATTATAACTAATGACAAAAAGTATTGCATTATGCTGCTTTGACTTGGAACCGGGAGAAAATGTGCTGAAAACAAACCTTAAAAAGTCTCTCAGATACATCATTCATTGGTCTCTCAGCACAGAAGATACCACCACCTTTACACACATGTTCTCCCAGTTCGCACAATTTCCTCAATTCTTTGTGTTTCAGAGTCTTGTGCTTCCCTTATCTACAGCTGTCCTCAACTGGAGGTTCTTTCAGGGATCATGTGATTTCTGCGGTGGACTAATAAGATTGAATTGGTGTGAGTTGGCTTCTCGTCGATCTTCTCCATGTGCAGACAGAGGGGGAGAGAGTGGCAGGAGAACACCTGCAAGCGGATTAATGAGGGAGAGACTGCTCTCCGAGCTGCCCATCCTACTCCCGCTAATTAATCCTGCTGGTCATTAGCAATAATGGTTAGCTTCATTCAAATAGCAGGCATTTGATGTTATCTCCATACTGAAACCTGCACAGTAACTGTGCCCTGATTAACATACAGGCTGAGATGATGAGGGCAGAGGTTATATTCTGTCATTTATTTACTTGCTCATTTTAACTGTTTCACTCTGCTATTCTAAACTTGTATTCTCCTATTTTTCCATAAAAAAAAAAAAATTCCTAGTGACCATTTCAGCTAAGGCATTACATCACTTGCTCACCAATGGATCCTCAGCAGTGAATGGGTGCCGTCAGAATGAGAGTTCAAACAGCTGATACAAACACCACAAGTAATCCACATGACTCAACTTCATCAATTAACTGAACTTCCTGGCCTTGTGAAGTGAAAAATTGCGTGTTGGTAAATTGTAATAAACAAATCCATCAAGATGGTTTCAACTTCAAACTGTCACTTCAGCCTAAAATACGATAGCTTTGGGTAAGAAATAGACCAAATATAAGTCTTTATTCACTAATTAACTTCTGGTGAGCTGTGAGCTCCAGAACCACATCAGACTAATCATTGACTCAGTGAGTTGACTTAAGAACTGAATCAGCAAAAGAATCATTCTTTTGAGCTTGAATGAACTGGTTGATAAGGTTCACAAATTGGATGGAACAGTTCATCAATGAATCGCTGGACTGACTGATTCATTAATGAATCAGCGTTTACTTACTCAATTATCTGGCCTCAAGTTACCACCTCACTGCATTAAAAAATCAGTTAAGAATAGCTTAAGTTAATTCGATTCCAGAATATGACAATATTTATTTTCTTGGAGTTTTTGGTTATTTTTGGAGTGTGGAAATTTTGTTTTTTTATGGAAAAGATACTAAGATTCTTAAAAAAAAAAAAAAAAAAAAATTCGTTCCAAAATGGAAAAAAGTCATATGTGACCCTGGACCACAAAACCAGTCTTGAGTCTCTGGGGTATATTTGTAGCAATAGCCAAAAATACACTGTATGGGTCAAAATGATCGATTTTTCTTTTATACCAAAAATCATTAGGACATTAAGTAAGTAGATATTTTATAAATTTCTTACCGTAAATTTATCAAAACGTAATTTTTGATTAGTAATATGCATTGCTAAGAACTTCATTTGGACAGCTTTAAAGGCGTTTTTCTCAATATTTTATTATTTTTTTTTTTTGCACCCTCAGATTCCAGATTTTCAAATAGTTGTATCTCAGCCAAATATTGTCCGATCCTCACAAACCATACATCAATGGAAAGCTTATTTATTCAGCTTTCAGAGGATGTATAAATCTTACACTTAAGACTGGTTTTATCATCCAGGGTCACATATGGGTTTAGAATAACACAACAGTGAGGAATGAACTATCTCCATAGTTTGAAAAGAGATTTTTGGGAGTCGTACGGATGTGAAAAACACGACTATTTCCATTTGTGAGTATGTGTGTGTGCACGATAGGATTTAAATAGATCTCTTAACACCCCCCTACACACAGACACATACACACTTTCTGTCTTTCTCTATATGCTTGCCTTATTGCTGTGCTCATGGCAGATGAGAAGCAACTCCACACAGAGAAGAGGAAGAATGAGAAAGGACATGTGAGAGAGAGAGACTGAAGCGGTGAGGGAGGGAGCCGTCACACAGAGCGCTTCCTAAAATCATGTTACTGTGTCATTATCCCACCTCTGCTCTCTTCCCAGCAATCATATTTGGAGAACATCTTTCAGGAGCTCTCAGTGCCACAACAACTGGTAAGCATGGCTAATGGAAATTTAATCAGTGACAAGAGTGGAGAATCAGTCATAATGCATGTCAAACTGAATGCACCCCGATAAGGAATAACAGAGAGATGCAAATAGTGGTTAAGGGAGGCTTCGCTGACAGACTGATAATGCCCTCGTACTTCCTGCGGCAAGCGCCGAAGGCTGTTTTATGTTTGTGAGTGTTTTATTTAGAGCGTGGTTTATGAATGTGTTTTTGGTTTTTTTTTTCATTGATTTTAATGCTGCAAATATGAGCACTCCAGCAAACCCAGAAGGCACAAGGATGCAAATAGCCCTCTGTTTATGTTTTTTCATTAAAGCAATAAGAGCCAATCTAATTAGGACATCAAGATTTCAAGCAGTTGTTCCTTGGCTGCTTGTTTGTTTAGTTGGTTTTCATTTTTCATACTTTCTCCAGGCAGAACCTTGTAAGATTAAACCAATAAATTGCTTGCAAAACTTGAGGTTAAATTGACTACACATGACAAAACCTAAACAAATCCCTCTTATCCCATTTCAACTTCCCCACTGGTAAACAGAGCGCTATCTTGTTCCACCAAAGAATTGCCATGAGCAAGACGGCGCACAAAAACCCAATCTACAAAGGAACAAAACTGGGATGCTCCACCAGCACACCACGCATCCTCCATGTCTCAACTTACCCATGAAGCGGGTTTCTTAAGGCTAGAATCGTGCAGGCGCTCAATAAGAGTTTCGAGTCAAGCTCGCGTGAGCATGAATGTATTTAACCCTTTCTGTCTTCATGCTTTGATCCTGTGAGCTGTGGCATGTAACAGGTTTCATTTGAACATTGCTAGAACATTGTAGAACAAGACTTCATATGTAATCATTTGTATTATTAATCGTCAAACTGTTGATATTCACTTGTAGCTTACATATGTTGTGTTATAGTACTGCATGAATATCAGTTTAGTAACAAAGTTTAAAGTTTTGGGATATTTCTGGTTTACAGTATTGAGGGTTGACTTTCACTATTGTCACTGTTTTTAAAATAAAATATATAGATACATTTTTGCATACCCACCTGTTACATTTCCACTGTAAAACACACAAAAAAATGATAGCTGGAAAGTAACGGTAGTAGTGAAAGTCAGTTTGCAAATGATTCATTGGAGTTGCATCTTTTGATCAATTCGACTCTTTTGTATCTGTAAAACTGGTTCACAAAGATGTTTAAATGATTCATTTCACAAAGAGAAACACACTGGAAAAGGCTTCATGCAACAGATCTTCCAACCTGATCTCATGCAAAAAAAAAAAAAAAAAAAGTAACTATTTTAACCAATTTGTAAGACGTGAATCATAGAAAACAAAAGTAAGCAAAAAGGTCAGCTGTACAGAGAAGAGGGCTGTTCATCTATTTTGTGTGTGGGTGGGTGTGTTAATGGATGTAAATTAACTTATGTGTGTAGCTTAAGAATTATGAACATTGCAAAATGCTGAACTCTCCCATGTTTCATAGAACTGTTTGTATTTCATAAGTAAAATAATAAAATGTTCTTACCCTTTATGTTTAATCAGTGTCATGCATGACTCAGCAATGATCAGATGCAGGGCGACTAAACTAATCCCGCACCTCACATTATACTTGTGTGAAACATGGTGGAAATCGGCATGATTTGTTTTTCCGCTGAAGATTAAGAAATTATTATGAAAAGAATGAAAAAATTAACTACATTTACACAGCAAAAAGCAACACAGTTGCTATGAACACTTGAGAGGCCTACTGAAGAAAATTGATGGAGCCTATTAAGTTGTAAATATATAGGTCTAAAACTCCACAACAAGAATAATATAGCCTACACTCATAAAAATAAAGGTTCTTAATTGGTTTTGATGGTTCCTTGAAGAACCTTTTAACATCCATGGAATCTTTTTATCGTACAAAAGGTTATTTTTTTAGAGTGGAAAAGGGTACTTTTGATGCTCTTCACATTGAGAAACGCTGTAAGGTTCTTTGGAGGACCCAAAACTATTTTTCTATGGCATCACTGGATAAATCCCATTTTGTAACCTTTATTTTTAATCTAATTTTCAAAATATAATTCTTCATGTATAAAGCTCCACCCCTCACAGCACTAACAATAATGCTCAAGTACCCCTTAATCAACTGACGTCATACTTAATATCATTCGCCATTATCATTAAATCATTAAAAAAAAATTGAGCAGCCATTATTACAATTATTCAACCTTTAAACTTAAAGCAGTCAAAACTGGGTGTGGGTTGATTCCTCTTCTTTTAATGAGACACCTGAGCTTATACGTCTATCACAAGCTTTGTCAGTTCTGGGGGCAATCACTTTCTTTAGAAAGACCTAACAACCTGCTTAAGTACTCTCTGGGGTACGTATACCTCTGATTGGGAATCACAGCTTAAGCCCAAAAAAAGAGTTTGCAGACTATACGCTGGATCTTCATTATAATTAGATGCTATCCCAACCCATAAGGATGGCAAACTGTGCTGTGTAAATTTTTACACACAAATCATCTGCAGCAAATAGAAAAATATGAAATGGAGAAAATGGGAGGGGGTTCTCCTCCTTCTGCACTGTGGCAGAGGAGGTGATCCAGGAAGGAATATTCTGGTTTTAGCTCCTCCGAACAAAGCTCTTTGATGCAGGGTGTGCGTGTGCGAGTTCATATTTATTAATTGAGCATATGGCTGACTGTGTGAGTGTTAGCTGCACTTCAGGAAATGATGTGATGTTGGTGACAGTTCCAAAAACTGAGGTGATTGGCTGGCCGGCAGACAATACACAATGAGTGAATCATATAACCTGCTTTTGGCAGTATTTTAATTGCATGGCCTTATTTTGTTATTAGGCTGACCTTGTATATTTTTCCAGCAATGTGAAAAGCAATGAAGACTTAATTGCTATACCAATGTGGTTTTATTGAACTTTAAGTGTAATACTATATGATGATGGCACCTCTAACAGCTGCACCAGTTGGGTTGTCAGGGGCTAATGGGATCAGCCAATGTCTGGATGTCAGATTAGTCAAAGAAAAATGAGCTGTAAATGTAAGTGGCTGTACATTTCTGTTAACATAATCATCGTTTATAACCAGTGTATTAATCCACTTTACCAGGTATTTCCAAGTATTTTATAGAAGCCCACCTAACGTACATTCAAATTAATTGAACTTACTTTTTAATCAATATATCATTGGCTCAAAAGCTTATGGGGCCAGTAAGATTGATTGCAGTGATTGATTTAAAGAAGTCGATTCTTTGATTCAGCAAGGATGCATTACATTTACCAGAAATTCCAAATCAGTATATAGAGTGATTTCTGAAGGATCATGTGACACTGAAGACTGGAGTAATGGCTGCTGAAAATTGAGCTTTGCCATCACATATATAATAATTGACATTTTAAAATACATTACAATAAAATAATTTATTTTAAACTGTAATAATATTTCACAAAATTACTCGTTTCACTGTATTTTCAACCTAGCAATACCATTAAAAAATCTTACCAACCCCAAACTTTTGAACAATAGCACACAATTATATATATATATTTTGGCAGAATTTATATTTTACATGTTTTGGAGTGAGACACTATTAGATATGGCACTGTGCTTACCATTAAAACCACTTACCACTTTCATCACACTAAAAATCCAGGGCTGGCTCAAGCTAAGCTCAAGCTTACCCATGTAGCCACTTAAACTTGCTTCGTGACAATGTGTTTGAATAGACACCAAATGCATTTCACCCTGCACTCTAACTGAAATGAGCCTCTATTTCAGGTTGATTATGTCTCTTCTCTTGATATATGCAGAATCTTCCCATGCAGTCACCATATGGTCATTGAGCAGGGATGCCCTCCACATTAGAAGTAATTCACACTTCAACTTCAGTCAAGCACCATCAGCAGCTAAAACCCTGGATTGCTTGTGAATAAAATCATAGTCATGACAACTGTGCAAAATGTCGCCTCAGTAACGTTAAGCGGTATTCATAATTCTTCCAACCAAGTGCACTGCTTACGGATTCAATGAATATGTTTAACACAGCTCTGTAAACTGTCAACGGCTAGATTGCAACAGATCCACAAAGTTTAGCCGTTGTGTGTGGAAAGAGGACAGCATTAAACAACACAATATTATAATGTATTTAAAGGGTTTTTTTTATATAATCAGGATTATGGAGTCTGGATCAAACCAAATGTGTCCTGTTTGATTTATCCATGTCCCTCACTGTGAATTAATCTAGGTTGATTCATTAAAGGTAACATGGTATTCTAACATAATCTTCTGGCCTTTTGTTTAACCACAGTCTGTGGGGAGAAGGTCATAATGTAGGATAAATCTGATAGTTCCTGAGAGGCTCTGATCACTGGTATTTTTGTGCCAATAAATGCCATGTGAATCAGTCAAGAGAAGCAGGAAAATACATAATATTATATATATAATATGTATGTATGTATGTATATATATATATATATATATATATATATATATATATATATAGGGCAATATGAGTTCCACAATTTCATATGATAAAACTACCGCCAGATACACGAAGGTCTTCACTACAGCTCACCAAAATAAATGTTTGGTTTAATTTGAAAAGATCATAACTGAAATACATTACTGTTGTACAAAGTAATTATAACAAATCTAATAATATAGTTGATTAAAACATAATTTTTAAGAACTATCTCATCCATGTTTTAATTAGATCTTAAAAGTGTAGTTAAACTGTTAAATTGCATTCATTTGATTACTACAGTTTTTAATAATACATTTGTATTAAATTATAAAACACAAAATCCAAAAACATTAAAGCCGTCAAAACAGAATTTCTGCAAAAATAAAACAATTTTAACCATTAAAAAAAAATGTTACATTTTGTAGATTATTGCATTTTTCAGCACAAAAGCCCCAAATATAGTATTACACAGCATATTTCAATATTATATTATATTATATTATATTATATTATATTATATTATATTATATTATATTATATTATATTATATTATATTATATTATATTATATTTATTATAGAGAAAGACACATTATAGTCCTGATGGTGCTGCTAACTGGGCCATGCTAACCAGACAAACCTTGACTCCTTGGTTTCCACATCACAAAAGAGCATATTGCAGGAAATTATATGTTGCAACATGTAAAACTTCTCTTAACAAGCGAGATAAAGCGACTAGAAGTCTCATGAAGTATCCCTATTCAGAATCAAATGCTCTCTTCAGATGCAGCTGTTGATGTTATTTCCCAGGTATAGTTGTTTCAGGGAGTATCACACACTGTCATTAACACTAATGGAGCTGTCACACTGACTGCAAAAGTGGCCCTGGAGTGAGTGGAGGATGCTCAATGCATACCTCTAAGGCCTGTCTGACTTTTATTGTCTGTTTTGTTGCTGACGTACAATTACTTACCGGCTTCCCATCAAGTGATGTGTGCATGTTTACAGAATTGCATCTGTGGTGTCACAATGGTATCAATAATCTATAGAGTTGCTTTCTTCCCCCCAAGAGCTATAGCTTGGTTGCTCTTATGTTGAATTTGCTAACCTTTCTTTTAACACACACAGAAACATTGTTGTTTTTTCTTTTCTTTATTTCTTTCCTACCTTCTGGCACTAAACAAATTTCAACCTCAATGCAGACCAAATTGATTTATGTCAACAATATGGATGGGGATTCTCTAGTCATAATCCCTGCCCTCTTTCTGAGGAAAACTCAAGGTTTCCCTCATTCCAGGAAGTCTTGTAACAGATTTGATTCATAACTTTTCTCATCTGGTTTGCCAATATGCACTCGTTTATCTCCCTTTATTAATATAAGGACAGAGATACGGCCACTATGACATGGAAAGATTTAAATAAGATGAATATCCCAGCAACCCTGTGATTTGAACATTATTCAGCTAGAAACAATATCACTCCCATATGGAGTCCTGCTGAAATGAGCTAAAATGAATGTTTGTAATGTTTTCTCATACCGACATATGTTTTTCTGTTTTCTGTAAAATAACCCTGTCACTAATCACATGAAGCTCTTCTAGAAACAAATGCTAGTGATATAAGTATTGTGTTGTGTTCAAAACAGCTAATTTAATTTTGTTTTAAAGCCAACATTTTATATGTATATTACATATAATTATATAGTTTTAATGTTTTTTATTTAGATATTATTTAATTATATATTTATATACTTTTTACATATTTTAATTAATGTTATAAATTTATTAAGTACAATTTTTGTTGGTTAAAAACATTTTTTTATGTCTTTGCTTGTTGCCTTTTACATTTTCATGGTTTCATTAATTGTTTTAATCTTTAAAGGGCTCAAACAACAAGCACTACTCTACACAGCTCAAAACTTGCGTTTGAATCGTCAGTGGCAAATCTTTAATAAGAAAACGTACTTACAGGCTGTTAGTCAGAAGCGCTAGACTGTCCTTGCAAAGTTGGAATTGGCCCACTTTATAGAAACAGCCTTTAAGTACAGCTGGCAGACTACTCCCAGGTTCAGGGAATAGTCCTCCGTAAAATGCACACACACTCTAATATTTGGGTTGTACTGTTCTGGAACAGTGCTGTAAATACAACTTAACCACTGATTTCTAGTTGTGTCCCGTTTTGGAAGCCCAAACAAAGTACTTTCGCTTTCACAACGAAACACAGCGTCTCCAGGACATGGCACCGGCGGCAGCAACAATACTACAGCGAGAATAAAAGTCCCGCCCTCTTTCATTGCGTATACGTTTGGGCGGTGTTTTGAAATCTTCCCACACCATGACGTAGACATTTGGGGGCGTGTTTGAATGAACCATTTTAGGTGGGCGTGGTCGAGTCTTATAAAAAATATCCCTTCAACTTCAGGGATCTTATCTATGCACAAACAGCTTGTAACACTCCAAAGAGAAAGAAGAACTTGAAATCGCATCATATGACACCTTTAAATTACCTGAAAAGCTTATGCTGTTAGCAGTCTATGTTGTAACAACATACCCCATAAGGTGTCAACAAAAGGTCAAAATGTGTTCAATGAACTCCATCTCTTTTTTTCTGGGTAGAAATCAATAGTTCAATACATTGTGAGCTTTTTTGTAGCCTAGACTTTAAAGTATGGACCTGTTCACAAATTGATTTTCACGGAGAAATATTCACCTGAATAAAAAGTGTGACAATTAGCCCCGGTCTCTTCTACTTTATGAGGTAAAGATGTGTAAAAGCATCAATTCTCAATGCTTTAAATCATTGTAAGGATGTAGAGAATTTAATTTAGCCAGCATAATAAATATACCTGATAAAATATGCTCAGTTTTGCAGTCTCAAGACACAATTATTATAATGATATTTAAATTTTTTGACAGAATTTTTCAATCATGCCTTTAGGGACATCTACCATCCGTTTCAGCAACAGTGCAAAAAAAAAACATTTTTGCTAATTTATTTCAGGAATGTCTCCAGGGAGATTTGAAAATGACTACATTTCCTCTTTGCTACCAAAGGCTCTGTGTATTGGAAAGTCATCCATTTCAATGGCTTTATTTTCCCAGTGTTAACTCAGGCCATCCGTATGCAGAAAAACACTCTGTGAAATAAATGTCACACTTTAATGAAAGATAAAGGCTTAAAGTAGTGAAACAATAAGATCCATCATTGTGACAGATGAGAGACAGAGAGATTAACATTCTTCGCCAAGAGATTACATCACAATGAATGAACCCACAATGGTGTGTTTTTTTTCCCAGCTGCACAATAAAAAAAAAAAAATGCTAAAGTAGGGACTAGTGCATAGAGAAAAGAGTTTAGGCCAGGCTCCGTCACAATGCAGACATTGATTTGTGGTGAGTTCAATACTGTTATCATTTTGCTCTGTTTAATCTCAGTCTGAAGCGGCCGATAGCCATCTGAAACACTTTCAAACAAATCCAAATGCATCCTCCCATCGCTATGGATATTTCCCAAGGTCATCGTTCCTCAGACGCCACCCGGCATTTCCGAAAACACCTGCTGTTGAAAATATTAATGCAGCCACACTATAATAAAAGTAAATTCAAATCTGCTGGCTGTCCATTCTTATTCAACGGTAATGGGTTTGACTTGTTATCTTTGTGAAACTGCACCACCTGATCCAATTACCCGGAGAGACCCTGCTTTTCCTTTTTATCCATTTCGGAAAACCGTATTGTCAAAGACTAACCCCAACATTTAAAAAAAAAAAAAAAAAAATTGACCAGTCTAAGAGCAAGATCGAGCATGGACGACGACGACCACAACAATCCTAATATTCACACTGCATCATCTGGACTATAAATGGTACTTATGGGAATAAATTGGATTTCAGCTCTGCTAACACAAACGAGAAGTAATTTATTGCCATTGCACATAGTTTTCGCAATTTACACAGTTTGTGTAGACATTACATCAGATACATAATGTCTGTCTCAGCTTAACTTTAATATTAGCAATGCAGAGGTAGTACAGAGGACATAAATCAGTGCACTGGTGATCAAACATATAACACTTCCTGAAATAGTCTGTTTATCTAAGCCAGCTTCTGCTGCCCTCATATGGAAAGCTTGGCGTTTAAGTCATCAGATATAGGCCCATATGCATGTTGTTATGTAACTGATGTTATGGTCTCAAAATTCACTTTATCCTGTGACCCTAACCGCAAAAGCCCATGTGCTTACTCAGCACGGATGAGTCATGATTCTTCAAGCTCCATTATCATGTAAAGAGGATTTACTGTTGCATGTGTAGCATGTGTATTTCTTCTCAGGCACTGCTAGGTACTTTTAAACGAGAACAGTAGAAAATGGCTTGATTTTTAAACTTTTAAAAAAATCGTCAACCTCAGGAGTTCAGATTAAATGTTATATACAATTTTTTATGTTTTATTTCTTTTTAAATTAGGTTTGCTGTATTGGCAGCACTGCTATCAAAAATTGGGACTAAATGCTGTCTAAATGCAAATTAGAAACTTAATTTGTGTGATTGTATGTAAACATCTCTCATTCAAACAGGTAAGTGTTATGTCTTAAAAAATAAAGTTAAATGAGAATATAAATGAATTATTATTATTATGAGTTTATGGGATGATTGTTGTTGTTAAAGATAAATAAAAACAATAGTTTGATCATTTGCAGTTATTTAAATCTTATAAATGATTCTTGGATGATTAGAATTGGTAATTGTATCTTCAAAATTTAAGATAAAAAATATCAACTGTATCTATAGAAAACTTGTCATTAAACAAGTACTATGTAAAATATAATTGCTTATATTGATCCTACATTCATTTAGAGATTCAGTGTGTGATTACTGTACAGTATGTTTATGATTAGGTGTTATGGTCACACTTGATTTTAACATACAATTCTCACTATTAACAAACCATTAACTACAGTACGACTTTTGCCTCAATAAACTCCTAATTTGCTGCTTATTAATAGTTAGTAAGGTAGTTGTTAAGTTTAGGTATTGAGATTAGGGATGTAGAATATGGTCATGCAGAATATTTATAAGCACTAATAAACAGCCAATATGTTAATAATCGGCATGCTGATAAGCAACTAGTTTATAGTGAGAATCGGTCCCTATACTAAAGTGTTACTGGTGTGATTAATTGTGATTATTCGCAAAAACCGATGTGAATAATTTAGTTTGTTAAATCTCTTCACAGCCCTAGTTGAAAGGTACATACTTTCCATACTAAGTTCGTTTTATGTTACATAATAGTATAATAGTTAATACACATTTTATAGTCCTAACAAAACAATTCAAGCAAAAAAAAAACAAACAAACAAAAAAACATGGTATTTGTGCCTCTAATGCTTTTTTATAAAGGTCAAGTGGCACCAAAGTGTACCGTATCTGTGGAAAGTGCCTCCAGCTGCGACTTAGATCTAGTGAAATGTATTAAAAATGGCTGAAACAAAGATCTTGAAAAGATAAAATTGTATACAGTGTGTGCATCTTTTCTGATGGCTTTTCGTCATGTATTCAGAGCAGATAAGCAGAGCCGCACTACCCCTACAAATGAGCTCTATCTAGATGTATAAAAATGCCCCTTGAGGAAATAAACATGCTAAACAGGATTGCATTTCAAGTTGATGCTATTGTTTTGGCCTCTCTTGACTGAAATTATCTAGACAGTGCAGTGCACCTTTCAAGACATCGCCCGCCTAAAATTTACTGACAGAGAGGTAAGCCCTAAGGCTAACACACCATCACTAAACAAGCCAAACCTTCAGTCCACTTTTCGGCTGACTCTTGTCCTGTCTTCCATTTTCCCCAGCTGTGTCATCTCGACATCACAGGACTTGACATTTGCACAGATAATATAATGAGACCTGTTCCTGTTATTGGGAAACTAATGCATTTTGAGCTTGGGCTATTTTTCACTTGACATTTACATACATTAATACCTGATTAGCTCTCGTTTTCAATGCCAGCTTGCATTTTGAGCCCGTATGGAAATAGCATTTAATTTCTTCTGACGTTTTTACACTTTTTTTTAATTACTCCAGCACTAAATCTAATGCAAAGTGTTTACGGCATGAGTATTTAGAAGGTTCTTGCAGGGGAAGATTAGCTTTGCCGAATTACCGATCAAGCAATCTGAACCCTGATCTTTGTTTATGAGCTAGCAGCGCTGTACGTCTGACGTTTTTTAAGATGGAGCGGCCGATAGAGATCAGATTCTTCCTCTGTCATGCCGGCTCTTAAGAACATCAAGGCCGTATCAACTATCATATCACTTCATATTTTTAAAACCAATTTCATTTCAAAAGAAGTGCGTCAGCGCTGCATTTTTGTCAGATCTGTGCCAAATTCCTTCATTTCCGTACGGTATAATAAGGTCATGTTTGCCAAATGGTTTAAGAAAAAGCATCTTCTATTGAAATCTGTCAAAGCCAGTTAAATGTCAGGCTCTTCAGTGATGTTTCCGTTTTTCACATTTCTTCAGTAACACTTTGCAAATATTTTCCCATTCGGTTTCAATTAGCCGTCAAACTCTGCGTGCACCTTCATTGATAGTTGAATACATTTTCAATAATCTCTGAGGCAACTAATCCTATCAAATGTATTAATTTGCTCCTCGTATGAGCCCAATGTGCTGATCTTTTTTAATTAGTGAGTAATTGGTGCTTAATGTGATGTATTAAGAGAGCCATTGAATGTGGCGCCGTGAGGGGACGGCAGCATAGATTCCATTGTGCATGAATGAATAACGCCATTGATCCATCAGGTTTGTGACAGGCAGTCAGCTTGGGCAAGGGAGTCAAAAGCATGTTCGTATGCCAGTCGCCTGTACATAAGCGTGGCTTGTAATCAGGTGGAATCTAATTAACCTTTTCTCCACAATGATTGTTAAAGTGACTCTCACGACAAAGGATACTCGCTGACGACAGCGTGGCCACTTTTGAACTGTGAAGGTCCCAGTGAAGTACTGTATCTGAGGGGTGCGAAACGCATATGAGCCAGTGACTGTGAAATCTCTCGGCACTTGGAAACAGTGGTGAGTGAAAATCATTGACTTAAATGCTAATTTACGGCTTCAAATGATTCATTCGGCTCACGAGCGGAGCATAGAGACACTCTGCGGTCATCAGTCATGCTTAGTTCTTTTAGTCAGTCTGAGTTTATCTACACAAACAACTTGTAATGACATCTAATGGAATAGAATAACGCTGGGGTAAGAGGAGTATTATTGATCCAATTTCACTGATTCATTTCATAAGTATAGATTATTGCTTGTAAACTCCTGCTTTGTGATATCCCCTTTTTCATATTCGCAATAACTGGGGCAAATTCTCAAAGCCTGCGATAATGATTTGGACATGAGAAGAGGATAATGAAGGCCTGTGGCACATGATCTGACTACCTTAGAGTGATTTCCTTTAATAAGAAGCAAATCTGTGTTTCTCACTTCCACTCTCTCTTGGATGAACATGACCTGTCGAATCGCTCAGCTCCCGCAGTCTGACAATATAATTTATACCTTGGAACGGTAATTTCTTAGATGCAGTTGCGAGTCTGAAATACAAATTAGGAGCAGGCGTGCGATTAACTCCAATCACAAACACTTGTGGTAGGCCATCTGAAGTAAAAATCCTTCCTTCGGCAATCAAACCAAATAATCCACACGGCACAATAGCCAGCTTCCTGCTTTCGTTAACTCTAAACAGCATCGAAATGACAGGTGAAATCGGAAAGCGCTAACTAGTCATTAGCATACACCGAGGGTGGATTTGCAAAGCCTCTCTTGTGTGCTGTTGGTTCGCCTGCTCCATCTGCCCGCTTCCGTCTCAGCTGCTTTAATGGCTGTATAAAAGTATGAAAAAGAGCACAGTGACAGTTCCAAAGTAGATCCCCCACCCTCCTTTCCCCCTCAGAGCGATTAAAGAGCCAATGTGAGGTGGTGACAGTTCTGGCTTTTGATCATGTTGCCTGTCAGAAGAGTGTTGACTGGTAGGGGAGTCTGGCCAGGTAGTAGTCTTATAAAGGGGCACATCATGAGGCAAGGAGAAAGAAAGACTTTGGCAAATCAATGCTTGCAGCTCTTGAGAGTAAAGACAATGGGTACTCTTTGAGTTTTGGTTTTCATTCGGCTGGATTGTGTTCGTTTAACTAATATTCAGCACATTTTAACATCCGGGTTGAAAGCAGTGTAATGTAATATATATTGATATATATTGTTTGGGGTATGGGTTTGGAATACCTAGTAGTTGTGTTCGGTTTCATGAATTGGAAGACATAAATCATACCTAATCCTTTCATAATATGTGACACTAAGCTGAGAAAGTAAATACAAATGAGAGGATGTAGCCAGCATGGGTGGTTGCTGGATTCAGGTACTCATTATAATATCAATGTGAAAGGAAATTCAATGTGGTAATAAAAAGTAGACAGAGAAAAATAATAGCATTCAGGAATGAATAATTGATGTGGGCTATGCGAAGATGCTGTAGTGTGTTTGCTTATTTCAACACCAGGTCTGCACTATGGGTGAGATTGCAATGAGAGAAATATCTGATGTGGAAATATGGCTATATTAATTGTCTTGTTTCTAATAACATTGGCATCTCCATGTAAACAATTTGTGTGAATAAATATTCTGAGCTACTGTATGTTAAGTGTGCATGAAATGCAATGAATTATTTCTCATCTCATTTTGGTATATCTAGATCAGTGTCTCTGAAGTCGTGGTTTGGGACCCAAAGATGGGTCGCAGGTCGATTCTAATAGTATACAGCAAGAGAAAAACAAAGCTATATGCTAATATTACAATTAAACTAACCCTAGAGTCGTGCTCAGAAAAGATTTCAGTAACACTTTATTTTGATGGTCCCTTTTGAACATTCTGTTGACAGTAAGTAATGTTGCAACTACATGTCAACAAACTCTCATTAGATTTTTAGTAGACTGTCTGCTTCATATCTGCTAACTCTTTATTGTGATGGTCTCTCAACAGACATTCTACTGACTATAAGTAACTTTGCAACTACGTCAACTTATTCTAACCCTAACGCTACCAGTTAGCTAATACACTACTTACAATCTAATGAGAGTTGGTAGAAATGTAGGTGCAATGTTACTTATAGTCAACAGAATGTGTTAAAGGGACCATCAAAATAAAGTGAAACCAAGATTTCTCAATCCTTTTTGTTGTTGACCAATCAAATTATATAGCATTTGGCTGCAAATTCATCTGTAACTTGATATTAGCTTGTCAAATTACGCAGATGCCAACACGGACTGGTTGGTTGACAAGCCCTCATCAAGTAAAATACAACCCAGACCACATAACATAAGATTTTAAGGATATATTTGTTTACTTCTTTATAGATCCAATGTAAAATCTGTATCCTGAATGTATGAAGTGTAGCAAATTAGCTCAAAAGGGAAATGTATATAAATAATTCAAATTAATTTATATCGGCTGACAGTAATAACTGTAGCAGAATTAAATTGCCATAAACTGATCTGTTCGTCCAGCGAACATTCAGTGTAAGTTCGTATCAACTCTAAGAAAAGATATTTTCATGGCCACAGAAAATACTTTCCTAAGTATGAATGCATTAGAGCATGTAGTAAGGATCAAAATCGTAAAGGGACATTATCTACAAGCAGAACCAGAAACTCATGTAATTTGTGCACAAGAGTTTTATTAATTAAACACTAACACCAACTAGTTCTAACAAACAAACAAACAAACATACATACACTCACGCATACATACAAAATGGGAGCTAAAGTGGATGAATGAAGCCGATAGAGAAACCAGACAATTCAGTTATGGAAAGAGTCAGTTAACAACCTGAGTAAAACCATCAGCGCCGTGTATAACGGGGTCTATAGCTTATACTAAACCTCTGTTTCATTTAGTTAAATGTACAATACTTGCATTGCCTTTGCCGTTGACGAATGTCCGAATGCAGTCTTGGATGAAAGTCTTGATGGTTTCAAGGTTTGGACTCGCGATCACGTTCTTCCATGATGAAGAGAGATGAAATCCAAAGTTGTCCTGACTCCATGGTGATTGGGAGTTTCTTCCCAGGTAGAAAGAGCTAAGAAAGAGATCTGCTGAGATCCGTGGATCTTTGGTTGAATGGAAAGTCAAGGCCGCAAGGCTTGGCGCAAAAACTTCAGGGTTGCTGAGGAGCTCACATCCTCCTCATCCTCTTAAGCCCGGTACACACCAAGCCAACGCCGACAAACTAGTGGCGATGAAAGCAGACTGCGGGGTCGGCTCACATTGGCAGCGTCTGGGTCCAAAGTTGCCCTGACACACCAAGTCGACGCCCGACGCTCGACCCCCGACAGTCAAGTAGCACGTCCGTTCTGCGCCTTTCTCGCGCACTGGTTCGCCAGCTGAACAGCCAATGAGAATGATCAAATGGCCCGACTGACTGACAAGCTCCGACGCCGATTCAACATGTTGAATCGGCCGAAAAAAAGCCGATGAGGACCAATTTCAGCCGACGGCGAAGAACACACTGAGAAAACTTAGTCGGCCGACGAACAAAAACTGCCCGACGGCCAACCGTCGGCTTGGTGTGTACCGGGCTTTAGGATCTAAAAGAACCGCAGACTGCGGTGGGTCACTAATGTTAGAGCTTTATCTGATATAGAGGTCACACCTCTGGGGTGTCAAAGAGCCAATGGTGACTTTCAATTTTGGAGGGAAAGTTTACGACTCTTTGTCTCTGAACATGGTCATTTGCATATGTAATTTGCCTGGGGTTAATGCAAAAACTACTAAAGATTCTTAGAACACTAATATGTTGCATAGGTATCAACATATTATATACACTCTCAATTAGATCATCCGAAGACGAATTGATAGAGACCAAACATGGTATAAGTGAGGTGATATTAACTAGTGATCTATCATAAGCATCCATAAAACAGTATACAATACACAAGAACAGTAATAATATACACAGTGACCTGAAGGATATGTGTGTTCATTCAAAGAAAGGATTTTCTATGAATTAATCAGAGTCCATTTTTATGCCATAATGTCTTTCCTAAGGTTCAAAGATGGTGAGAGGGAGAACCATTAGGTCATAAAGTCTATCTGGTCTGGCTGAAGTGTCCTGGTTGTCATGGTAAGTCATTCACAGACATACTGGCACCCAGTATGTGTATTGGGTGAGGGGTCTGTGATTATTTGTTTATCTAATGACTAATAGGTTTGTTAAATCTAATGAAAATTTTGTGTCTGATTGGTCCAAATGCTACAGAAGATATATTCTTTTTATATTCTTTCTTCTTTTACTGTAGGTTTGTAGAAAACATCAGGTGAAAGACTTTTTGTGCTTTCTCCATTTAAAAAAAAAAGGAAAAAAAAAAAAAGCTTTCTCGTAGAATCCCATCTCTTTTTATTTTGAAGAAAGTGCCCAAACAAAATTACATCTCACATAAAAGCTTAGATATAAAATGCTGGCCTCCTATTCTGACTGCTTTTTCCTCCCATTCATCAGGGTTTTTAATGTAATCTGCAGAAATCAGCTACCGTGTGTTTGGAATTCACACTTTTCTTTCATAGAGGTCGAGAAAACCTCCACAAAAATGGGGAGAAAGAGTGCCTTGTCATGTCTAAACGAGCTAAAAGCATGTATTTAATTTCCTTCTAAAAATGAAAGAAAGTGAGAAGTAAAAGACTGTCTCCAAAGGTCATACTTGTTTTAGTAATTTTCAGAGAGATTAAAACTATGTCACTTATTGTACTAAAACTCCATTATATTATGCCATCATTGCAACACCCCATTAATTTCAAGCATTAGGCTCCCTATAAATGCAAGATGTTGTGCTGTTAGTCTGAGAGCGTCTTCACCACAGCACAAGTTACTTTACAGCTCTTGTCTGAACATGTTCCCCCATAACTATCAAGGCATGAAAGAGACTATAAACCTGAACATCACAAGTTGAATGAAGATGATAAAACGCCACTGTTTAGCGTGATGGGATTTAAAAATTGCATTCTGACACAAGCCCCTTTGTGCTCCGGTGGGTAATTAGAAAGTGTTCACTACAGTCGCGCAAATTAAAAAATAAATAAATAAGTGGAGGGTAGAAGCTTGGCATGGTTCCCCGGGGTATCCATTAAAGGATGTTTTCTTGAATTGAGGTTAGGTGCATTGATCTCTGTCGAGACTGGCGAAGCTGGGAGTTAACGTTCCTGGCTGCAAGCATGACTCATTTCATACATTATTCCAATTAAATCGCTGTGAATCATGGCCTCTTGGGCTGGGAATGTACCGAACTCATCACAGTGGCCCCTGTCACTTTCCGGTCATATTTCTCACATTTGACATAAAAGACAGTCGAGTATATTAAAATGAACAGAAAGAATAATGCTTTCCCTATTCTTTTTATAAAACATCTTTGTCGTCTTATCATATCTCACCACCAGAAAATGTCTGCTTGGATTTTGTACAAGCATCAGTTTTGTCTTGATGGATGGTATTCAGTGTAAAACAGACATGTAATTTGTAATGTGTGATGCAACAAGGTTATTTAGCTAGTAATACTATGTGCTGTGTTGCTGGAAGAACTCTGTCGGTTATTAGGTGAAGGACATTCAAAACACGTTCTCAGGCTATTCATGGAGATATCAGTCATCTTTTTTCAGTTACGCAGTTACATATTATATCATCTGAGGCAATTGTATATAAATGTCTCTTAAACAACAATCTGATTGCCTTCTGGAGGCATCAACCTGGTTAAAATCAATTGCTTTATGGCATATTTTCAATGCTATGCCAAACATGTGCCAATTCCACAGAAAACTGCCTTGGGTAGCATTTATTTATTGCACACCTGAGCACCTGTCCCCTGAAGATAAGTGCCAATATGTATTTTTTTTTAATTCTTAAGCATTTGTAAAACATGTCGGACCAGATTTTTCTATTTTCTTCAGTGTAGTTGAATAAACTATTTGCCCTTTCGTCCTATAGTTTGTCTTATCTTTAAGTGAAATATGATGACTCAATATGGGCACTTCGTTCTCAGAGGGTTTTTCCACTTATAAATTCATGATCATTTGTTTAACCTGAACACTTTTGCCACTGCTGCTGCTGCTTAGCATATTCTGGTCTGACAACAAGCATCAATTTGATAATTGATCCAGTTTAAATTATTAAAGAATCTAAATAAGACTGGACAAACAAACATTGCTGCAGTGGATGTAAAATAAAATAAATAACCATTTAACACTAAGCAACTTTTCATTTAGCCAATTTACATTAATATTTAAATATACATAATTGTATTATTTTCAATAAAATCTAATGTTTTAATATATATATATATATATTTATTTATTTATTTACAATATTTTTATACATATATGCATAGAATGTGTGATTTGCTTTTTGGGATTGAACACGGGTCTATAAGATACATGAACTTTATTATTTTATTTTAATTTATTTATTCATTTCAAATATTTAGACATATTTCCAGTATCATTTGTTTGAGGACAAATACATTAGGTATAGACATTCTGTGCTGAGGTAAATCTGTCCAGCATCATGTCAATAGGTTTGCATTTTCATTCAGTTCACTTAATCAGGTCATTTTCTGAACACAAGTCCTCAGCAAAACTGAATCTTTAGAGGAGAATTTTTTATGATGTTAGCTTGTCATGTAACATTCAGGAGTACTGTGCATGCCTGACTTTTTATAGATGCTTAAGTCATCAAACTTGCTCTCTTGAAAGCTGCCAATTTTGTCTTCCTCTTAAGAAGTGCTAATCAGACAGCCACAGTAGTATGTGCAGAAAAATCGATGACATTTAAAATGCTAGTTTTAGTGCTGAGGTGCTGTAATTTTGTCATCCAGACCACTCTGACACTGATTACACTAACAGTGAACAGAAACCTGAAAAACACATTGTAATTCTCTTTCTTTAGCGTGGTTAAAATATGGGACGCATTATATTTTAGCATTTCTATTCAGTTTTATTTGCCTTTAGGATTCTGCAACATTAAAACCCGATGTATCATTACTCACAAAAAGGCTTTACAAATGTTTACACCAAGAGCATTTACAAAGTAATCCAATCAATCCTTCTAATGTGCAAATAATGCCCTGTAATTAGTGAACTTTTATCAAATAGTTTCCAGTTTATTTCTACCAAAACAAAGGCAAGTTGTTACTCCAGTGACTATATCTCTGGCTAACTTTATTTTTGAAGGTCAGTTTTCTATTGCTACATACATTAACTATAAAAAAAACTATTGAACATTTCCACTGTTATTGCTCAGGAAAACAGATAGAGTTCATTGAACATTTTATGAAAACATTCCTCAATAGAGGAGAATGCTGTGACAATGTATGGGGTAAGTCGTCACAGTGGAACCTGCTATTAAACTGTCAATTATAAGCGTTTCGGCTAAATTTAAACAGTAAAACAATTATGATACACTAAATAATTCATGCGGTAGCATACAGAAATGTCAAACCATTGTTAAGACCAACAAAAACTGTAAAATGTTTTTCTCTCTTTATAAACCTTCACTCTAAAAATTGCTGGGTTAAATACAACCCAGTGCTGGGTAAATATTGGACAGAACACATGCTGGGTTGTTTTCAACCAACAGCTGGGTTAAATGTTTAACTCAACCACTGGGAAAAAAGCAAACCCAATCGCTGGGTTCATCCATATTTTACCCAGCACTGGGTTGTATTTAGCATTTTTTTAGAGTGTTATAGTTACTTATAATCCTTGTGACATCCCTATTTGAATGAACTAATGATCTCTTAAGCCCTTTATCATTTCAAATGTGTTAATATTATGAATGAGATGTCACCAATTTCAATCATCTCAGAATGATTAGAATTTTAAGCCTATAGATGATTCCATTTGTCTTGGGTTAGAAGGGTCACTGCATTTTGCATGGGAAAACGGAGAGCCTCCTACAAAACATCATCTGAGAAAATCTCACGGGTATATTTATGCATTCCAAAATGCAAATGGCCTCTACTAATTTAGTAGAGCTGAAGATTATTCGACATGGCTGTAATTTTGTGAGCTCATCTCATCAGATAAAACTCTCTTTTTTTATGTAGCAGGGGGCAAAATGTGTTTTACTAACAAGCTGTTTTAAATGCTCTTTGCCAGGTCTCAGTGGTGGCAAGTGTTCCTTACAGTTCCTCAGATCTATCGATTATCTGGCTGACGAAGACATCAAGATCAGGGTATGTGAGGAGGCCATCCTGTTTTCTGTCAGCATAATCAGGTCTTTGCATTCTCAGCCAGCGCTCATGTGTGTGCAAGTTCCCTAATGATGCCCTGCTCCTGTCACACGAACATTTAAAACAAACCACGCCGAGCAAGGGAGTGCAACTCAACACAGCTGCTCTCCTCATCTCTGATTGGTCCTGTTGCTGTTACTTGGGGAGAAACTAAATGTCATGGCCGAAAGGTGGAGAATAAATGATACAGAAGTGTCAGGAGCACCTGCACTCCGAAAGAACCTTCAAACTGTCCACAGGGATACCAAAGATTGATTCGCCAAGACATGTTTCACCACATTTTCTTTTTTCATTCCACATTTATTTGTATTAATAAGAAGATAACAGCTCCCATATGATGCCCTGGAACCGTTTAACCATTTGAATAATTTCAATGGCAGAATGTTTAAATTCATCACCTAAACTACCTTTCTGTTTTAATTATCCACTCAAGGACCTTGCAACCAGGCTGTCTAATAAAATTCACA
Source organism: Acrossocheilus fasciatus (assembly GCA_036784905.1). Lineage (NCBI taxonomy): Eukaryota > Metazoa > Chordata > Actinopteri > Cypriniformes > Cyprinidae > Acrossocheilus > Acrossocheilus fasciatus. Next base: position 22,384,772 of record CM071943.1, read on the forward strand.
ATGGATCTCTGAAGGACGGCAATCCATTTTAACCCTACATGTAATTAAGACAAGGGGTTATGAGGTCAGAGCTGTTGTTGACAGGCAGACAGAAAGCTATTTCAGTACAGCTGCCTAAGCAAAGCTTATGTGTCATACCTTCAAACTAACAAAAAAATAAATAAATCTAATATAAATTAGCATATTTTTGCATAGACCTCACTTATGAAAACTTAAGATCCAAAAAAAAATATTCACAGAATCTGTCGAGCAGTCACGACAATGAGCGTGTAATGAAAATGACATGAATATGAAATCAAAATATGACTTTCTTCTTTCAAATGAATACAATCAGAGTTATATAAAAAAATATAGGCTTTTCCAAACTTTATAAAGGCAGTGAATGGGGGTCGAGATTTTGAAGCCCAAAAAATGGCATCTATCATAAAAGTACGCCACACATCTCTGGGAGGGTTGATAAAGACCTGAAGTGAAGCGATGCATTTGTTTCAGAAAAATATTCATATTTAAGACTTTATAAACCATAATCTCTAGCTTCCGCTAATTCTCATGCGCATGTTCACGAGAGAGTGGCATTCCAGCGAATGACGTAGGACGTAGCGTAAGCTCCGGTGAGTATATGCTAGTCTTGCAAGAACCAAGTTTTGTTTACAGCAAAGTAAAACCACATGAAGAAGTGAATTGTTTTAGTTATACTCTACATTTTATTAGTCTTAAAATGGTGCGTTCGTGTGTATATCCCCAATGCTTCAACATAGCTAAAGTCGTGTTTGTCACTTGTCACGGAGCTTACGCTACATCTACGTCCTACGTCATTTGCTGGAATGCCACTCTCTCATGAATGAGCGTGCGAAAGTTAACGCAAGCTAGAGATTACAGTTTATAAAGTTTTAAATATGGATTTTTTTTTTAACAGAAATGCATCGCTTAGCTTCAGAAGGTCTTTATTAACCCCCCGGAGCCACGTGGAGTACATTTATGATGGATGGATGCACTTTTTTGGTTTTCAAAATCTCAACCACCATTCACTGCTATTACAAAGCTTGGAAGAGCCAGGACATGTTTTTAATATAACTCTGATTGTATTCATTTGAAAGAAGAAAGTCATATACACCTAGGATCGCTTGAGGGTGAGTAAATCATGGGATAATTTTCAATTTTGGGTGAACTGTCCCTTTAATATACATGTTTGTTGATGGAAACACACACTGTATGTCAGACCGCGGGTCTCGGAAACTGAAACTCGCACTGCTTTCATGTCTCTCGTATCACAATTCTTACAAATCTCATTTATGTTGTGTCTCAGTTATTGATTATATTAAGAGACATCTTAGAGGATGTATTCATTAATATTACTCTAATACTGTTGCGGTGTTCCTCTTGTCAGTAAGCTGACTGTTTGTACTATTTAAAGGCATTTATTTTGTGTTCATCTTGGTGGTTGTGTCTTACTCTTAGAAGAAGCTTTAGGATTCAGATCATTTCAGTCCAAATCCATAGTTCATGTCCACATAATTATTCATCTGCCGAGTAGCCAGCGGTATCCTGATCAATTTGTCATGGTTTATTTCACAGCACTGTACATTATTCTTTACGTATAATATAACTTTAGTGTTTAAAGCAGACAAAAGAAGTAGTTTCTGTGTATAGTGTTGGTTATTGCCTCCTATGCTGTGTTTTGTAGGTCAGAGAGAGAGCGAATTGACCAAAAAATAAACCAGTATAGTTATGTGTAATTATTTCCATTGATCAGCTCTATTTCAAAATTCATCGAAAAGCCATTAGTTTCAAGAAATCTCTCTCTTCCCAATTCTCTCCATTCTTCAGCGCTCCCTTTAAGGAGCCATGCTCTGTATCCTAGCAACAAGGCTCACTCTCTCATAGTTCTGCAGTGTCTGTGGCAAAGGGTGAGTGCATAGTTACCATCTCATTTCACTGACATGTCACTTGCATGCTTATAAAATACAGCTCGCAACAAACTTATCCTTGCACTCCAATTGTTCAGTAGCTCAAAGATTGGTAGTAATTGATGAAAAAGTGCCCTTACAAACCCATTGGAGTTGCCAATTCATAGAAGGCATTGTTCAGTTTAAAATAGTATTTTGTAATAGCACACTAAAATGTCATTTTTGAGAGTTGAGGGAACTGAAATAATACATAATAAGTAATCATTAGAGTGACTGCCAGAAGCAATGAATATGAGAAGTATTGCTCTAGAGAATATTAATCCTGAAATTGTTTCCCAGAGACGACCCCTATAACTACAATCAAAATTAATTATGGGATTGAGGTATGATTTGTACAAATATGAAATTCATTCATTCAACAGTCAACAAGAGTGGCATAGAAGGTCTTATGCTGCCGTTGCAATAAGACAGCTTGTATTGTGGAATAATTCTCTGTGGTTTCCACCAACAAATGAGTTTTCAGCCCTTCCACGCAGCGCTCTAAGAAAAGCTCATCAGGCCATGCGGTTTAACGGCAAACCCCTTCAGGCAAGGAACTGACCCATCACCGCTGGCTTTTGTGTTCACACTCCTGCTGAACTCACCGGGGAAGAAAGACCAGGTCAGTCTGAAAGTGCAAATGACACTTCAGTCTCTGTTGATTGCAACACTGAAAAAATGTATTGAGGATTAATGATATCTCCCAGTGAGACAGGAGTAGCCTAGATTAGCATATGGAGTGGAAAAATCATGGTCAGTCTCATGCATGTTTTAAAGAGGTTTTGCTTAACTAAGAAAAAAGTAGCTAAAAATATCATGATTCCAGACTTGGGTGAAATGTAGAATGTATAAATTTACTTCTTTTTCAGTTTAGGAGTTAAATTTTTTTTTAACTGGCCACACACCATATGATGTTGAATTAAAGGGATAATTCATCTAAAAATGAACATTTTGTCACCCTCATGTTGTTCCAAAACCGTATGACTTTACTTCTTCTGTGGAGCACAAAAGGAGAATTGTACTGGTTGCTCTTTCCTTGCGTTTATTCCCCATGGGACTGAAGCTTTCAAGCCTCAGAAAAGGATTCAAAAGCACCATAAAAGTGGTCCATAAGTCTCTTGCTCTATATTCCAAGCCTTCTGAAGTTTGAATTTATTGAATTGCAACTCAAACAAACCTTGTAAGCCTCCTTCATTTTGTTTGGCTCTGCATTTTGAAGAATTTGGGGTAAATTAAAGCATCTGGGAAATGATGTTTGTCCATCATTGTCCAAGTGAAAGTTAATTCTTGAAAATACCCCTTATGTTCTATCTATGATAACATTTTTTTATACTGAAAAAGTTTTACAATTTTGCATATACAGGTTTGCTACATCAATTCAAATTCAAATTAAATTTTGGAATTTAAACAACATTTTAATCTCAATTCAGTTCTGAATGGCTTGTTATTACGAAATGGTAATCATTTATTTAAAAAAAAAAAAAAAAAAAAAAAAAGATAATCCTTCAGCAAAGTACTGAGGTATTACTGTAGATATGTCATTGTATGGCAACACAAAAGATAAAAGGTTAGTTTCATTTCAGAAACAGCCCTTGAAATAAAAAGCGTGCATTTTACCAAGGGCCAAAACAACAATTTGTAACATGCTGCAGTGGCAAATAAATACCAAAGCAGCAATGGACCTCCTTATTGGATTTGTTCTTTGTTTATGCAAAAAGCTTTGTTTAATCCTGCATATTATTCTCTTTCATCATTGTGTTTGCAATGACATGAAGCACTATGTTTTTCCTAAGCACAAAGAATTGTTTGCTTTTCTGGTTTCATTTTATTTTTTCTTGCCATGCAATCATGGCTAGCTGTAACTTCAAGACTGACTTCATAGCATTTATATTTAGAGCAGAATTAACATTTCCAACACTTGTTTTTAGTATTAAAGCTTTCAGGTGCGTTGTGAAAACAATAGTATTGCAGCAAAGAAACAAATGCAATCACCTTAAACTACCTTCAGGCTGTTATGAATGTTGTGGGTGGTGTTTTCCACAAGAACTAACTGTTGCTATATATATGTATATTGTTGTAAGTGTTGTTTCTGTCTAAGTTTACATAGACAATATTCTTTAATTGTCTTTTTTTTTTTCTAGTGACGGTGACAAAATAACCTTGGTTATTAACTCAATATGTCAATGGTTTCATGAAGAAAATGGATCTGTGATGACTGAGTCGGTATCCTAGTGTTTGAATTACGCTGTGTGAAGCGGTGTGCGCCTAGGGCAGGAAACAGCTGCCCTCCCTCTGGCTTCATTGATCTGAAATTTCACCCCTGGATTGAAGAGCAACTTTTATTATTTAGTTTTAATTACCCCTTCAACCCTCTCTCACACAGGTTAGTGTAGAGACATAATCCCCCGGAGGGTCAGCAGCCAACTGGAGCTCCCGGGACCCGCACATACTGACTGTGAAGGACAGCGAAATAGACCTGTCAGGCACGGCTTAAAGCTTGCCAAAGCTTTGAAAGAAGGAGGAATAGTAGAGAATGGACGTGAACTGGGTGCTCGAGATTATACGGTGCTCTTTCCGCGGGTGAACGGAGGCATTTGACAACGGACAAAATTTATCTGATGTACATGATGGTACTTCAGCTCTGAAGACAACAGTGCCTCTTCCTGGCTTTCCAGTCCTCCAGGTACTCTTTCAGGGACAGAGGCTAGTAAATGGCCTAATGGAGTACAATTATAACTCTGGAATTATGCATCCATTAGTGGTTGAAATGGCTATTTGAATTTAATTTATAGGCGAGACGTTAAGATCATTACTGCCTCCTTTTTTACACACCGGGGCCAATTTCGCCATTGCTCAAACACCAGTCGCAACCTTATTTACTTTTTCACAGACTCTTATGTGGAATAAAATGCACAATAATTCACCTAACACTAGTGACAGAGTACTGCGGTTCTTTGTGATTGTAGACATTTCGAAGCGGGAAATACATGAGGTGCATCTCTTGTCAGAAAATCAGAGCTCAGCCAGTTTATTAGATTACGATTTTAAGGAATTTGTACATTAGAATGGAAGGGTGTGATCCTCGCAACGTACAGTCGCTCTGTTATTAAATTGCACATTTGCAGCAGGCATTATCCCCATGACGGAAATCTAGGAAAGTATTAAAGGGTGGAGAGAGAAAAATTGCTGCACACAATCCTGGCTGCATCTCCAAACAGTAATAATTTGGCAATAATGGGCAATTCATTGCTTGATTCTTTGATGTATTTCCGACTTAATAATCTCAAAGCAAGGCCGAACCTCAAAGGATTTTGCAGACTGCATAGAAAAGCACTGAAGCCAGCCTTTTATGGCTGCCTACTCATATCAGCAAGCTCTCTTTGTTTCCTTCCCTGACATAAAAGATCATATTGAATTCAATTATAGCCAACCGCTATGGCCAAAGTTGCCTGTTTACTTGTGGCTCAATAATTCCGCAGCGCAGTCACATTGTCCGTCTGATTAAAAATGTCAGCGGAGTCTCATAAGTGACAGATGGACTTAGATATTGTATCTTGATATTTTTAGTGCAGAAACAGGTGTGTGTTTCCAGGGAGCGCTGCGAGATTCGGTCGTGGTCTGTTAGTGATGAGGCGTGCTCGGAAGCGACCGGATCCTTGCCCTCCTTGTCAAAAACAGGATGGTGTCCGCCGGTCATTTTTGTCAGAGAACAGCCTGATTTGCCAGCCGTGATTGTCGAAAGCTGCTGTCGACACAAGTGCGAGGTGTTATGGAGGCACCAATCAGGCTGACAGATCTGAGCGTGGTGAGGGAACTGCCTGAGCTCATTTTGAAACATCAGGAGAATGAGCAGACAAGAGGGTGTCTTTGACTTTGCCAAACCCCTCAGTGAGTTGAAACGGCTTTGCGGCTGAAGTGTTTCTGAAGCCCCCTGAAGACCTTGTCCATCTGTTCCCCCCGGCCTCTCTACTCCCACTTGTCATTCACAGAGTAAACAAACAATCTAGTGCTTATTTATCCTGGACACTGCAGGCCACCAGATACCGAAATCTTACACTGCCTCCATGCCATTTCATTGGCCTGTAAGGAGTTCCAGATCAATGACAGAGACAGATTTCATAGGTCCATGTGGTTAAATGGAGTATTTAAGAGTCTTCCAAAAAAACATCATGAATATTCAAATTGATTTTTAAGCCAAGCACATTTAAATGCAACTGCCAACAATAAAAAATATTCACTGGGTGTCAAATTCACAAAAATGTACTAAAAGGAATATATTATTATTATTATTATTATTATTATATTATTTATATTGAAATAGATCATTTATATATATTCAATATATATATATACATATACGAAGAGTTCATTTGCAAAAACAGATAACTCAAAAATTCTCAAAAATCATGTTTTTTTCATTGTGCATTCCAATTAATCTCAATGAAACTGCAGTTGTTGTTTTTTTGTTTTTTGTTTTTGTTTGTTTTTGTTTTTTGACTAGGTTAAAAAAAACAGCTAACTAACACAATAAAACACGATAAAAACATGATAACATAATAAAAAACATGATTTTTGAAAATGTAAAAAAAGTTATCTGTTTTTGCAAATAAACTCTTATATATATAATACTATATCAGAGGTCGAGTTAACCGAACATTTTCTGTCATTGACGGAACTTTTTAGCAGTGATGAAAAAATCTGATGGCCGTCCGTCACTTTGACAGACTACACTGATGGTGATCTACTGTAATTTATAACTGTAATTCCCACCCCTGTCCAGTGTGGCAGCAGAGCGCGGGATCATCAGCCTCCTAAACAAAAATAAAACTGTCACGAGTCTTTAGCCTTTGATTACGCACAGGCAAGTATACACTAGTAAAGCAAAAGAGATGATCATTCATAAAAATGAGAATCTATTAAAATCGAGAAATCATTTTTTTTTCTACCCAGCCCTAGCATATTTTGTTGTTTTTATTTGCCTCTGCTTTCACTGCGGGGTGTGGTGTTGAACATGAGAAGTGACGCACAGTCTCTGTTCATCTGTTCTCTTCATAAATAAATATATGCATAAGCCTATATGCTCATGCTGTCGGTTCATTATTAAAAAATGAAAATGTGATCAAAAATAAAAGCAATTAAATGTGTTATTATAATTAAAATATGAAAATTAAAATGATGGTTAATAATAGATTATAATGGAATTTTTACAACCCTGTCTGTCAAAATGACTGACAATGTTAAAGTCTAACACTCTATTATTATTATTATTATTATTATTATTATTATTATTATTATATTAGTGTTATAACCTGAATAAAATTGATCAAAAGTGACAGTAAAGGCATTAATAATTGTACAAAATAATTCTACTTCTTATATTACAAGTAAATGCTGTTTTTTTTTCTATTCATCAAAGTATCTTTATTATAAATGTAGCAATGTTTCCAATATATTAAGCATATTCATAATATTGAGCTTTGCCATCACCTGAATAACTTATATGTTAAAATATATTAAAGTACAAAGCACTTTTTGAATTGATATATAGTTGGATATTTTATTTTGTATTACTGAATAAATTCAAATTCACGTGAATATATTATATGTTAAAATATATTAAAGTACAAAACAGTTTTTTTAATTGTTATATACAGTATATGTGTGTGTGTGTGTGTGTGTGTGTGTGTGTGTGTGTGTGCGTGCGTGCGTGCGTGCGTGCGTGCATGTCCGTGCGCGTGAGTGTGCGTGTGCGTGTGTGTGTGTGTGTGTGTGTGCAAGTGTGAGCAAGTGTGAGTGTGAGTCTGCACCTAGTATATATGAAGAGTTACAGATGCAAAAGCCTCTAAATGCCATCTGAAATTTTCTTCTAAAATGAGCATTTTTATCAGGCTGCTATGTTTAGGTTCAGTAATTTTTCTCTAATAGCAATGTCCTTTTCTATGCAATTAAAGTGAAATAACTGAACATAAACATAGGAGCCTGAAAAAAATGCTAATTTTAGATGAAAATTTCAGACGGCACTTAGAGGCTTTTGCTTCTGAACTCTTCATATATATATATATTGTGACGGATCGGTGGCCCTCCCCCTCATCATCATCACCACCCCGTCCCTTATTCGCCGCCCTTCACCAGGCTCCCGACTGGAGTGGGTGGATGAGAGGAGGGGCGTGGGACCAACGTGGGCTGGCGGCGTGTGATGAGGCACAGCTGGACTGAATGAAGCCTCATCACCGCCGCCGTTAAATGCCGAGCGCGCCTCTCCTCGGGAGACCGGTCTCTTCCCCCGTGCATGCACGCTGGTGTCCTCGTGGGTCCAGGAAGGGTGCTTTGAGGGACGTCGCGCCACCGGAGTCGTGAGCAGCAGGATCCAGAGTCCGGGAGAAAAGCCGCACCCGTATTACGGCCGTCGGACCGGAGATGTCGGGCCGTCCAAAGTCCCGCCGTTGCCCGTAAGAGGCAGAAGAGGAAGAGCCGCCGCTCAGGAGAAGCCGCCGCCCCTCGTGCCCCGGACCGCGGGAGCGTGTGCGGCCACCGGACTCCTCCCCTTCCCTGGACCCCTCCTTCCCCTCTGGAACACTGCCCTCCTTCACGAGCCCCGCAGCATAACGAGGACACCAGATCCCCCCTGTTTTGTGGACACTTCTTCCCCCTGGACACTTATTTTATCATTTGTTTAATAAAAGCCTCTCCGAGGCCTGACGCCACACCCACTGTGTCTGTCGTTGGCTCCTCCCGTCACTATATATATATATATATATATATATATATATATATATATATATATATATTTGTTAGATATTTTATATACGATCTTACTGTTTTGACAGTATTTTTGATCAGAAAAACAATATACGATGCATCTGATCTCCACACGGTAAGCCTTGTAGCCTGAAAAAAAAAAGAGAATAGCATTTCAGATTTATCTGTCAGAAGTGTGAGAGAGCGTGAAGAGTTAGAATTTTAACAGGCCTTTGGCTGTGTTTTAATATAGATGTGCAAGTGTAGTCGCACTGTCTACCTTAGGCAAATGTTTCTATTCCAGAAAAGTGTTGTCACAATATTCAGAGACTTAAATTAAAGCTTTTCCTGTGCTTCTAATCTCATCAGATGCATAGTCTACAATATATGATTGTCCTGCAACAATGTTTGCAACAAATTATTAAAGCTCAGTGCAAAATGACATTTAATTTATTATTATGATGAATCTTAAAGACATTGTTACGAAAAAAAAAAAAAAAAAAAACAGTCTGTGTGTTCAAGAGGGAATGATGGCAACCATGCATTAGGCAATTACTTGAAATCAATTGGATGTAAATTGAAAAAGAAAAGCTTGTTTCCACACACCAGTTCCTTGTAATTTCCTGTCTGTCTGTCTGTCTGTTTGTCTGTCTACCTATTATTTGATTTGTGGTTCATCACCTCAGTGCATCACATACTGTTGTGAAATTCTCCACCATCTGAGTTGACTCCCACCCACGGACTCACAGTCTCACCCTTAAATCCTCTCGCTAATGTTTGTTTTTTGTGATCCCTGCATCCTCTTCCCCCAAGGCCTTTGCCAATCCTCTAGCACTTCATCAAGGATTGATATCAACACTCAATTGGTACTTGGAGAGGTGTGCTTGTAGGATAGTGAAGCTGAGTGCCTTAAGGACTCCACAGCTGAAAGTACAGAGAAAGCCTGAGGGGGTTTCAGTACATCTGTAAAACATGTTTCTATCTGAGCTTAGAAGGACATCAGGGACAATGATTGGCCGAGATTACTCAAAACCTGCTTGTTCTTCATAGGCTGGAATCTTGTAAAACCATTGGTGGGGGTTGTTATTGTATTCCTGTGTAAAATGAAGGGCAAGAGCAAAAACAAACATGCAAGCATTTATTCAGCTCGCTGCGATATTTCCAGCATAGCGGCATCTTGTTTTTCCGAAAGAGAGTCTGCTGTTCTTAATCATAAAGAGAGCCTGCTGACAAAAACAGATGCTATCCAGACTAAAAGATGACCTAGTCATTTCACTGTAGGAATGGGGTTGCACTTGTTTTGGGAAATCCGTTTTGAAAATGTGGAGCATCAGAGGGGAAGGATAATCTCAGATTATTTCCACATGGATTGCTTGAAGTGCAAGCAGTCAAATCTGCAGATTGAACTGGAGCACAAATAACTTGAATTAATATTCTTGTGAAGGAATACCCCTTGGACTGAGGCCTGGACTCTATCCCATTTCAAAGTGCTTAAGGAAAAATGAGCTCACAAATACTTAGAACTCACTTTCATAGCACCTCACTTAATTTATTTCCTGCTTTTTGCAGATTCAGCAAAAAACTACGACATCCATTTTCAGCACAAACAGTTTGGCATCACTCAATGTCAGAGTGCTGGTGAAACTGAATAATCAAGAGCAAAAAAATAAATATCACAATATCACATGAGCAGCACTGCTGTTGTTGAAAGAAAATGTGTTGTTACTGCTTTTATACTGCAATAAATATTCAATTAATATTTATTAACTTATACTTTAGACTCCTCTTGCCGTTAACGAAAATAGTTTCCAAACAAAGCCAAAGCAGAATCAAACGCTGTGCACCTCCATGCAACACATCAGCTGTATTGCTGAATGAATTGTTTGAGTGAATAATTCAATGACTCACCCATAAACACATTGGATTTATCCGAAATTGCAAACTCTCTGAGCAGGTATTAAATTACTTTGCGACCGTTAACAAAGGTTGTTCTATATAGTATGTATGTGCATAGTATAAATTTAATTAGGATGTACAATATTCGTCACGTTGTCATTATCATGTAACCTACCCACTGCCATTTACAAATCCTCTCCCATGGCCTCATGGGATAGTAAAGTTTCCAGTGGCATCTCAGAATCTAGCTGGTCATCCGTGTACTTTTTTTCATACTGTTTCATGAATACTGTGAATTTGGACAAACTACTGATTCACATACTGTTTTCCACTTACTAGGGAAGTATCCATATTTGGATGCAGCCCTTCGCCTGTTCCATTCCTGAATGAATCCGCATTTTCGAATGAATCAGTTGAATTAATGGTTCAAAGACCGACTCGTAAAGACTCACATTTGGCGCCACCTACTGGTGCACCAATGTAACTTGCAGAACGCGTAATTGAAAAAATCCCCACCTCTAATGCTCAGACTAACAATCTGTCTGGAAACAGCAAACTAAGTCATGGCCTACAAGGGAACAAAGATATTAAACTGTAATATTAAACATCAGTGCTCTTGGAAAGCTAATCTTGGCCAATCAGATAAGCCCGGAACTAAGTGTTCTATAAGCTAGATCATTACTTTCCTCACATCAAGGGAGGCAACAGCATCAATGAAAAGCTCCTGTCAAATTAGATGAGTTCACATCACTTCTGAGCGACACCACAGGAAGCACCGAGGCTCTTGTAGCTGACGCGATCGTTTGAAAACTTGAGCGTGACATCCTCATCAAAGAAAGGAAATCTCAAAATTGGTGTGAGAGCATCTCCTGTTTGTTTTATTATATTTTTATGTCTTGTTATCACAGAAACAGACATGCACCAACGCCCTGCTTGTCCTGAAAAAAAATAGGAGCTTTTTGCTCCAAGTTGGTATCTCTCAAAGTCACCAGGGATATCTGTGGTAGCCACGATAGCTTTGTTGTTGCTGGGAGTTCTTTACCATAGTGACGGCATGTCAACTGCTCCTCTCTGCACTAAGGCACTTGGGGCAGAGAGCATTCATGAGGTCTTTTTTCTCTTATGAAGTGAGCATGACAACAAAAGAGAAATGGCTTGCCATTAGAACAGGGTGAGAAGTGGGTCACTGGCCTATTATACAGAGGTTGGTGCACAATCTGGGATGAGTGAACTTGTTCCATTGTACAAAGAAATAGCAACATATTTAGATGTTTTCTTAAAGAGGGCTAGCATTATTTAGCAGTCTAACTGAAGTCACTGAACTACTAAAATAAAGACCCAAATTCACTGTAACTCACATTGCACTGAAAACAAGCACTCACAAATACATTCTTTTATGTGAAATGTTTCATCAGAATGGCTGGAATGACAATACTGAATATAAAGAGTGCATAAAGATTGATGTCATCATCAAACCTGCTGAGGATAGAGTGTCTGTGTGTGTCTTTCTCAAATTAACACTCACACATTATCAAATAAGATATTAAAGCTTAGTTGGAGATGAAAAGGGGTGGTTCCCCCCAGTAGAGAGGGGATGATCAGCAAAACTGGGTGCATCAATAGTGCCCCCTAGTGCAACCAATCCTTTTTGGACTGGGACCTGCATCTATTAAAGGAATATTCTGTCATTTACTCACCCTCTTCCAAACTCATATGCTCTTATTATTTCTCTGAAACACAAAAGCTGAATTTTTAAATAATATCCTGGCTCTTAAAATACATAAAAATGTTCAAACATAAAATGATCATAAAAGTGATCCATATGAATCAAGCATTATATTACAGGTTCTCTGAATCCATTTGACAGCTGTGTGTCAAACATTCAATACACATATCTGCAAATTGTTACATCCATCTTAACTATGCTTGACATGTTCTTGAGAATTCATAGAAAAACTAGATTCATGAATAAATCGTTCTTTTGAATCAGATCTTTTCAATGAATCAGTTTATTCAGACCTTTGATCTGGTTCTCAAGTTCAACTCACTGACTCACTGATCCATTTACAGTGGCTAACAGACCACAATGCTATCATATGACTTTGAAAGACTTGAAATGTAGAGCATGATGACTTAGACTCATACAGACTTATATTATGGTTTCTTTGAATTCTTTTTAAAGCTTGCATTTAAAATGTCTCCTTTTGTGAAGAAAGAATGTCATACAGGTTTGGGATTGTGTGTGTGTGTGTGTGTGTGTGTGTGTGTGTGTGTGTGTGTGTGTGTGTGTGTGTGTGTGTGTGTGTGTGTGTGTGTGTGTGTGTGTGTGTGTGTGTGTGTGTGTTCTTGTTTATGCTACATTGAGGGGACCAAATGTACCCACAAGGATAGTAAAACCAGTAAATGTTGACCTTATGGGGACATTTTTTAGGTCCCCATGAGGAAACAAGCTTAAAAATCATACAGAGTGAGTTTTTTTTTTTTGTAAAAATGCAGAAAGTGTCCTGTAAGGGGTAGGTTTAGGTGTAGGGTTGGTGTAGGACAATAGCACATACAGTAAGTACAGTATAAAAACCATTACGCCTATGGAAAGTCCCCACATGGATAGCAAAACAAACCTGTGTGTGTGTGTGTGTGTGTGTGTGTGTGTGTGTGTGTGTGTGTGTGTGTGTGTGTGTGTGTGTGTGTGTGTGTGTGTGTGCGTGCGTGCGTGCGTGTGTGTGTGTGCGTGCGTGTGTGTGCGTGTGAAATCATCCTTTAACTTAAAGAATATATATTTGTATTACAAACGTTGGGATTTAAATGGAGGCTGTAAAGAGTCAAACCTGTACCTGTGAGGTTCATTAAGTCAGGATGTTATTGGTATCTGTGGGTTTTGATGTTTTCCATCATCACCTCGAGCAGTCACTCTAATGGAACGTGGGTTGAAGGCTTCGTCATCAAAAACGACCTTGTGTCCTCATTACATGTTGCACTGCAGACTGTGTGACTGAAGGTCTGAAGACTCTTTCTGGTTTAGAAAGAGGAATTAATTTTTCCAGCGGGGGAGTTTTGTCATGCAGAAGAAAACCTCAAAGCAAGACACAAAACTGCAACTTCCAACACGGTTGCAGCAACACAGTCTTCATTGATTTTTAAATGACACAAAAAGCATGTGCTTTCTGCTCTGTGAACTTTGCCTTTGAATAAAACACCCATTCTGCTAATGACAAGAATTGCTGCTTATGAAAAGAAAGTCTATGAATTTTTAAAAGGGTTCCTATTAAGAACTTTACTGTAGAAGATGTTACTGGGGATAAATGCATAATATTAATACATAAAACATATTTTAGATACCAGACAGCAGCCTTTTTATGCATACTATATCTATATGACATTTTGAAGTAACATACCAAGATAAGATTATTTAGATATTGCTGAAATATCAAACTGTCTTAAAATATGATTATTTTTGGGACTGCATTTATCAATATTATTATCATATTTGAATCACCTTCCTCATACTGCTTTTATTTTTGCAATCAGCTCTGTTAGACAAATTGATTTTTCTTTTCTGCTGATGATACTCTGGCAGCTTTTATGTTATCTGTGGTTTTCAAAAGGTGAACAAGAGGAACAAACACAGGATTCTAGATAGGTCACCACATGTTCTTTACTTCCATGTAACCATGTATGTGTCATTCCTCTTTACCTAGAGCTGCAAATCACAGGAAAAAATGACCTTTAATCACCTGCCATTTAAGGACTGCTTTTCCCCCTGCTCATCTTGTTGCTTTGATCAAGGTAACTTATGTTTCAGAAGTCCATGTAAAACGCACCTATGTAATACTTAAAGACTCCTCTACATTGCATGTCAGGACACACATGTCTTTATACTTATGCACTGTCAAGGAAGGAGGCATCTACGGGTCGTGTTGGGTGCATGCTGGGACATCAAGTGTTGAATAATTATTATGCCTTATCTGAAGATTCTGTCATATATTATTCACAAGATTCACAGGATTACCATTTCTGTGTTGGTAGATTACTAATTAGTCCAGAACTATGCATTTCCTATGGAAAAAATCATATGATGCTGAACACTGGCGATGCTCAATTCAACAGTTTTTATTGTTCAATAGTATTGGTCAATAACAGGTGAGGAATCCGGAATTATGATGGAGTTTGTGTCTGCACCTAATAATTAGCACAAAACATGACCAAACATATCCATACAAGGACTTTCTGTGAGTTTGATTCATTTCAATGAACTTGATCAAAAATCCATAAATAAATATACAAATGTTGTGCTTTATTAGAATTCTTTGAATATGTTTTTTTTTTCATATAGATTTTTATTGTGACGACTTGTATCCCAATGTGTGCACCAACCAGTGTATAAGTTCATTCATCTCTTGGCTGAAAGGATTTTTGCATGTTTTAATAAAAAGTCATGAAAACCAACTTCCCACTATTCAGCGGTTCTTGGGTTGTTAAGACGGTTCTCGGTTCAACGAGGAGTCACTGGTTGTTTCTCAAACAGAAGGCTACATCCTTCCAAGTCCAGTCCTTCTGAGGCTTCAAGGCTAGAGTCCTGCTCAGCATTAAACGCTAGTATGAGACTGTCTAGTATTTGCACATTGTCTCTGCCCCTGCGGTCATGGCAAGAAAATATAATTAGAATAATTTGTTAAAATAAACATTTTTATATTAACTGAATTTCTATTAACCCGTTTAATCCCAAATTTTTCCCAGACATGAAAATATCCAAATGATGTGTCATTAGTAACCCTTTGAAATAATCAATCATTTTTATTTATTTATTTATTTTGGAAAAGTGTGTGAAAAATTGTGTTTTATGGTCGGTCACAATGTGACCAGTGGGCTAATGTGTGTACTGAATTAACATATTTCTGCAGTCATAAAAATGGTTATATATCTTAGCACAGCTATTTTAAACAGTTTGATCACATTTTAGGGTTACTATTATGCATGAAAAAAAACTCATGCAACATTGATAGGAACACTGAGATAAAAGCCAAAAATATATATATATAAATACAACCATCAACGCATTTCAAAATTGTTACTTTTTTTGTCAAATATAACATCAAATTTTTATATTAGTGCTACCAGTATTACAACATCAATATTGTAATTTTTTGTAACATTAGAATTTTTAATTTAGTGCAATATTTTGTCATTGCAACATTTTAGTGTCATTTTTATTAACAACTGCAATTGGATTTATATTGTATACCTAAGCTCACTGCATGTTATCCCACCGGTCACTATTGTGACCATCAAGATGTTCACTCATTCTATGACCACACTCAACAAAACTGAATATACTGTATGTGAATTCAGATATTAATACTAGACACCTCAAAGATAATGTGTACCAAAAATCTTTGTCATATATTTATGTTAACATACTTTACTAGCCTTTCGTTTTGGATCTTTGATGCAGTTATCAGGTGACAATTTGCACTAATCATGTGACACTGCACATATTTAATTGAGACCCTTTATTTTTTCCACATTTGCAGGAAGTGCACTAAAACATAAGTCAGTAAGGTTTTTAGAGATTTATAAATGAAAACCTTTTTTATGATCACTATTGTGACTGGTGGGATTAAATGGGTTAATGCGGATCATTTAATGACAACATCTAAGGTTTCCAAGTGGTTTTCATTTTTTTTTCAGGGTGACTGAAGAAGATGAAGTCTACACCTAATGCATTGTTCAAAACAGGCCGAGTGAAGGACGCTGTCACGAATCCGATTCGTGGCCTTCCGTCCAACTGCCATAAGAGGTCACCTCTCCATAACATTGACTCTCACACCACACAGACTGTTACATGTCACTCCGGACTACAGTTCCCATCATTCATTGCACTGACTACACACACACAGCTGAATGCACTGATTACACACACGCAGTTGAATCCAATCAGACACGCTTTATAAGCCTTGGACTTCCTCTTTCAGATTGCCGAGTATATCTGCACGTCTCACATCTCATTCGCCCTGTAAAGCTGGCTGCACACTAGATGATTTTCAAATCTTAAACTATTTTAAAACCATAGGAGACCACAGACATGAAGACAGTTCAACTGATTTTTAGCCTTATAATACTCTAAACGCACACACCAGACAGTTAAACCAGACCATGAGACCACACACTTGAAGTTTGTAGGAACGATTTCACATTCACACGAGATCTCACTGACACTTGCGGGATCAAACATGACTAGAGAAGAAAAACAAATGGAGGACAATCAACGTTGTCAGCTGGCTCTCCTGGCGCGCATTCTGTTTCACAGTGGAAAACCAAGTATAGAAAAGAATATGGGTTATATTCTCTGCTTTCATGTCATGTTTGTGGCTGTCAAGTTTCAGCTGTAGAAGCATGCAACATCTGGTAGGTGACACTCGCTCACTCTCATTGGCTATCGCGGGTATCACGTCAGAGGCAGCCCGATGAAGAGTCTCCGATTTGAGTTCGGTGACGCTCCGTCTCGATCGGGAACAGCTTGCGACAAGCCACAAATCGGTAGCCTGGTAATACCAAACTCTGCTACTTTACTTTGCTTCGTAGACAGAATCTGGCAGGGCATAATTGACAAGCATTTACTTTCTCATGGGCGGGCGCTTGCCTGAACGTTTGGTTATGACGTATGCTATGCACTGGCTCAGCTGCCTCAAACTTCAGCTGTAAACACAAGTATGTGGCGCAAACAAAACCATTGCGCAAAATACCGGAGTGAAGATGGCTGTGAACGGCTTTTGCAGATTATGTGAAGTAAATCTACGCATCCACAATTATTGCCTTGCCGGACTTTGGCCTCCCCAGTTTCTCGCTGATGATCGGGAGTAGAGCCACAACATCACCTCCATTCAAAATGTGAACCAAACACTCTTTTCTTGTTCGGGCTTCAGTTGGCAAATGCCAGGAATATTCTCCACAACAGAGCAAATAAAATCCCGTGTCTCCATGTCCGCTGTCGTTTTAGATTTCCCTCACCTAAACTACAATCTTAAATTCGGCGCTTAGCGTCTACGTCACGGCTGTCAGCCCGCCCTCTGTTCGTTGGTTGGCCCGGCTGCTGTGGAGCCGGAGATAAACTGAGAGATGGTTTGCTATATCAGACTGAGTACAGAAGCGAAATGAAATTGAGCAGAAGTACGAAGTCTGACGTAGTCAGGCTAGTAAATTGGGGCAACACCCCCCGAACGTTCGGGGGTGCAAATCGGGCTTAAAATCCTCTAGTGTGCGGCCAGCCTTACAGACGTGAAGCTACAAAGATGTCCTTCAACTGGGCTTGATTATGTGTCAGCTGAGGTATGCAGCCTTACTAGGAACACAGCCTTCTGATTGAAAATCACCCATTGACTCGAAGTTGACTTACAAATTGGGTATTGCTACAACCTTGTCTCTCTCTCTCTCTCTGTCTGTCTGTCTCTCTCTCTCTCTGTCTCTGTTCACTCATGCTCTTTCTCATGGTCAGAATGTCCAGTCAAAACTAAATATTTTTATTTTACGTATTGTTACTTGAAAAACACACACTACACACACACACACTAACAAACAATGAACAGTAATTCCCCTGCAAACATGTCCTTGCGGGGCCCATGCTGGCTTTTTGCAGGCACAGTGGGCTAGGGCCAGCCCACACCAAACCTAAACAGGCCCAGTGCAGGCTTGCCCAGACGAGGCCCACAACTTTGGGCTCACAGCAGGCTCTCTGTGAGCAGCCCACACTATGGGACTGCCCACATTAATCCAATGATGGCCCAATGTGGTCCAGACATGTTAACCACATGTTAATAAGAATTTTGTTGCCAGATTTCTTTCTTACCACTAGGGGTGCTGGGGTGTTTTAGGTTTCCTTAAGTAAAGCCATGTGGTAGGGAGAGGTAGTAGCATCTAGTCTGCCGCATATTCTACAAGAAGAAGAAGAGAGTTAGTAATAGCAAGCAGCAGTAGCCAGCATGGCTCACCTGCTGAACACATTGTGTTGTGTCCTGGTTGGGAAATGTGTCATTTAATTTTTTTCTATTTAAAAGTGTGCATTGCTTATGTATTTTTGCAGAGATGGTACATGTATGTATGGCCTATGTTTGGATTGATTCTAAGAGTTTAAGGCCGTGTATTTGTATGCATTTTAGAGGGACTCTTTATTGGTGAGGTTACCACATCATGGTCCAGTTTGAATATGGATTTAAAGTTCTTTTCGACGAGAGACCATAGTCTGGACTATTTTTTATTGTTCCTGGTTAGGAAGAGTCTGGGATCTGAGAGTTGTGGCATGTTTTCATTACAAGAGGTTGGATTATTCATTTGCTATCAGCCTACTTCAGCTATGGACAGTGTTTGGACATTGATGTACTACAGATAAGACTTTCGCATACAATATACAATCATACAATCTTACATTGCTTTGTTTTCTCTTTTTTTTGTACTTTTGTGTATTCACATTTTTGGCTATATGTAGCTGTATTGACCTGAATTGAATGTTTTCTATTTTGTATTTCATAAATCCATTGATTTGAAATTCCTTTGACTACTGTACATTTTTGACAATATAGACATTAGTTATGTGGTGCATCCATTTCAGATGTATAATAACAGTTTTTTTCCAAATACTTAAGTTATAGTAGCTGAAAAGTATTTAAAGTGAAAAAGATCAGGGGTGTATCCTGTTCCTGGAGATCTACCTTCCTGCAGAGTTCAGTTCCAACCCTGATTAAGCAAACCTATCTGTAATAATCAAGTGCTGCTTCAGATCCTAATTAGTTGGTTCAGGTGTGTTTGATCAGGACCAGGGTTGGGCACCCCTGTTGTAGATTAATAGTGTGGGCTAAGTGAGGGCTGCCCGTGCACTGGCAGCCCACTGGGGGCCCTTAGGCTAGCCCTAAGTGGGCCCGTAAAGGGCCAGTGCAGGCTTGTTTGCAGGGTCTACAGCATGTATTCATCTTAGGTAAAAAATATATGTTTCTTATTGATAGCTCATTTTAGCTAATTCATTAACTATTGTTAACAAATGAGACCTTATTAGCTGGGTCTCATTTCGAAAGTTGCACCCTATGGAGGTCGCATTTGTTGGCCACATATGTCATAAGTGTTGACAAAATAATCATTTGTTTATAATACCACTGGCACTATGGTTTTTTGTGTTGATTTGAAATTTTAGTGCAAACCTATGAATAAATTAAACTTGATCGACCAGTATCACCATTCAAGATTTGCTAGTGAATATCTTATCTATATTGGTCCACCAGCTACACCACCACTAACCAGGGCTGTGTTTCCCAAAAGCATCATAAGCCTAAATTGATCATAGCTCCATTGGTGACAATGGTTGTACAATCAACTTAAGCTGACAATTTTTTTTGGGAAATGCAGCCCAGTGTGGTCCAATATGGGAATTCATGACCTTGTCAGCAGGGTAGAGCTGTATTTGCTTTAATGTAATGTCTTTGCATACATACAGTGATGGCACTGATGTTGTTAACCATGCAAAAGGCATTGTGTATATGTCATATGTCCTCCACGTCCAGGAGCTACAGTGTACTGAATGTGTTGAGGGCAGAAGATCTCTTAACAACAGTTGTATGAGATGACAAGGAACAGAACTCTGATGGCTCTATCGTGAGCCAGCTGTCCCTCAAAATCTTCCAGCATCAATCACAGTGTCACTGATGTGCTGTTATAAATCCTCTGCCGTGGTGTCTTAAGAGGTCACCACGCTCAACTGCACCAGCAGGGCTTTATCCAGCTTAGTAAGGCTAACGTAATGTTTTCACTGTTTAACAGTCGACAAAATTGATGATGTTATCGCTGAGAAGCTCTCAGGGAATATTAATTAGATATATGAAGATATTTATCAAAAGTTTAAAAAGTGTTTTTATTCCGTGATCTTCTTCAAAGCAATTACCCGACACTATCCAAGTATGATACCGATAAGCATCTAGGTTGTTGAATGTATTAACTCTATGAGTGTGTTGCATTCAAAGCAGGAGTGAAGGATTTATTCTACTGACACAAGGGAATCAATTTGCTGCCAGTTTCATCCATTACGTTAATATGTTAAAGTGGTCATTTGGTCTTCAGCAGCAATAGCGTTCAAGGAGGAGACTAGCAGACTGACGCCAGTGCTGGATAACCAGACCGTTGTCTGCCTCCATGCCCCATCCACAGGGTAAAAGCTGCTGGATACGGGGGAAGGTGGCTAAACTGGCTCCAATTTAACGCCTCATTATGCAAATTGATCATCTCAATTGACCATCACTCTGATAATGGCAGGGCCAGACTGCAGGGGAGTTGAGATATTCCTCCAGAAAACATCAGTTAAATGTCCTGAGAGCTAAAAATAAGATTTGGATGTGAATTGAAGGAGACACTCTGGATGGTTTTCAATGGGGCATGACTATGCAGAGTGGCAATGAAGCTAAGAGTTACCTCAGCAACCCGATGGTCAGACACCCTGAAATGTCACCTGTAATTTGGTTTTAAAGGACAACTTTGGCAGAAACTCTGCCGGCACGTCTCAGTGCCGAGTTAAAATGGTATTTTGTGGTGCTATAACCAGTTGCTGCGAATTAAGATGACGTGCAATTGAAATTGTTTGCAAGCACCATGTGGATGAGCTGGCTCTGTCAGGGCTTAATTGCATTGATTGGCCTGGCCAGCTCTTCCTAATCTAGGATTATTATGATACATTAACAGCTGTGACTTGTTGTTTACAAGGCATTTATCAAGTGTTGTCAGTATAATGGGACAAATTCCCACCTATCACGTTTATCACTGACTGAATCAGCCCTGTCGGATCCAGATGATGAACCAATCTGGGAAAAAGGCTTAACTGGGAGCCTTCAGACGCTGCTACTTCGCCCTGAAATGATCTGTTCTAAATTAGGAAAACAATGCAATTGTTTTTCATATTTGATTGAAGAGAGACAAAGATTTTATGTATGGTTTACATAATTGATGAGGGCGCATGAACTGAACGAACTGTTCAATATATAATGTGCAGTACAGAGTCTAATTCAGGTTAATGTGAACCCGTCATGCTATAATGGACTATGGATTTGTATGTGCAGAGTTCATTATGATGAAATATTCTTTATGCAAAATTACAGTAAATTCATTCGAGATTACTGTACTGTTGCTAAATGACATTACCCTTTAAGTGTCAATGTAATATTCCTCAGTGTAATATCAGTGAATCATTCAAATGAAAACTCATTAAAAAAGAACTAAGGATTTGACAAACATATGTTGTACCAGACAGAGCGATGGATGAAGAGAGAAGGAGAGAAGGAGGTTGCGATGCGTCAGTGTGTTCCCCTAGTTGTCTGAGTGAGGATGCTTCATATTCCACCATATCGATTTTCACTTCTTTTTGAAGTGGTTCCCGAAAGTGAATCATTCCAATTACACAAGAACTTGTGTGACAGCTCTGACAGAAACATTTGAATTATGACTGCAGTCGATCCATTGGCCTTGTTTGGGAACGAGGGGTTTGGATATTGCATTTTGCTCAGTCTCACCGGTACGATGGCACATGTTGTCATAAGAGATAGCTTTTCAATCTGTAAAACGCTTTATCTGTGCTACACTAGATCTGATTGTAGAACAATAGCTTTATACAGGTGGGAGCAATCTCTTCGCATTATATTTTTCTAGCTATCAAATGGGGATGAATTTTACAAGTGGGTGTCATGAAAAAAATTGACATACATTCAAATTATTGTAATAGAAAATTGTAGTTTTGTGGTTTCTGACATTTTAATATAGAAATAACTTTATTTGTCTATGTGATGTGATTGGCTCATGAAATAGCATCTAGAAGATTTTTTTAAATAAAAACTAAATATGTAACATAAATTAAATATGTAAATGTGTAATTAGGTTAATCTGTGATCACTACATCAGAGCAAATCTGTCATTTCCATATGTTTTATTCTAGGCATAGCCCTTCCCAAAAATGTCATCTAAACAAATAACTTATCTGATGCTTTTGTTCTGACCAAATAAATATTTTAAAATAAGTCACGTTACTGGGGTTTAGTTCTAACGATTGCTCAGGCAGATCAGATCACACAGATCACAGAGCAGAATTGCTCTCTCTCACACACATAGCTATAGCAGAGAGTAAGTGTGATTTGCCTCACTGACCAAAACAAGAAAAAAACAACAAAGGAATCTCAATACCTATCTGAATCAAGTAAACAAGTGTGCTAGTGATAGCTTGCTACCTATTAAGCCACTGAAATGTCTTACCTATTCAGCCAAAAAAAAGGCCATTTGCATCAGTCTTTAATTCCTTCAGCTGTCTGAGTTTTCACCACCTTTTAAAAGCCATGCCGATATTTACTCTTGTTTTAGCACAGACGTCTGTCGCTTTCTTTTTTTGACTGCCGACTCCACAGTTTGAGGTTTCTTAGTTTTGACAACAGGTGTCCTAGATGTTAATTATGACTACCATGTAGAACTTTACCGACTAGAAACAGACATCCATCTGCACACTACAGCATTCGTTGTAAACAACAGCATCAGCTACCGTTTGACATTACGATACAACATTATGCGACAGGAAGTTCGTGCTAAATGAAGTCCTCAATGAGACCTCAATGTATCGTCAAAGCCATGAATATTAATTTGGTCTTGTCTGTAAATGATTTATTGACTCTCAAAACCGGCAGCCACAGACGTGCAGTGTATGAATTGCCTATAAGGACAACGGTTTCACTTAACTTAACTGTTCTACTGAAGAAAAAAATGTCACCTATGTCTTGGACGGCCTGAGGTTGAGTAATATGACAGCAAATTTTCATTTTTGGATGAACTATCCCTTTAAATTTTAAGCAACTCTTGTAAGAACAAGCTACAAATGCCCCACACACACCAGAGTAGCTTTATCTTCTTCTTTCTGTGTGTGAATGCGATGTAACCATGAAAAGACTAATGGCATTAAACTGACAAATGACGTCAATTTTCCACTAAATCATACCCGACACCTCAAATTACAAATCATTATTATAAGCTTGGCCTTGCGAATCGATGTAAGGTAAGGAGACAGTTTTGAACACTGACGTACTTGCTCAATGTACTTATGTACTTTTTTTGTCATGTTTAATATATATTACAACAGAAAGTGAAGTTTAGTGATGGGATATGTGTGTTAAAAACCTTATGATTTTTCCACCGACAGAACAAAAACAGTGAATTTCTGGCCATTATTTTCACTATAGTAAGAAGATATTATATATAACAATTAGATAATATATCTAAATAAATGGTAGCTCACCTTTTTTTCCACCTCCCTGTATAACGTACTGTTATGACATGGGACATGCAAGTTTCTCACCTCACAAGCATTACGTTAAAGCAGGATGCATTATGTTATGCAATGTCACTTTACATTACACTGTACATGACATTATTATCCTTTCAGCTTTCGAGCATGAGGTCACCTCTGAGAAGAGAAATGAAGACATGATAGCACTCATCTAGATGAGAATATTTATCTAGTGTCGCTGTCCTCCCTCTGACTTATTCAACGCACAAAAATCCATTGCAATGGAGCCCCACTGCGGATGACCTTCTGAATGAGAAGTGCTCCCATGCATTGACAATGAATATGCATTAGAGAGATTACAATGAGGTGACAAGGCAGGAGCTCTCATCCAAATACCAGCACAGCTGGCAGCCAGCTTTCCTGAGCTACTCCTCACCTCTTACATAAGAGCACAGCAAGCTGACAGCACCTCACCGTCCACTCATGCAAACCAAAAGATCTCTGTTGCTGTTCTCAGCTATCTCGCCTTTGATTCGACAAGAGCAGCTGCACGTAGAACTTCCTTGAGTTGCACAAGGAAGGAATCATTTCTTTTTTTCGGTGCTTGTTCTGCTATTAGCTTATTATGATGATGTTAAACTAAAGTGTCAAAGTAATACAACCCCATTCTATCAGGAATAGCTTCCACCATCTGTCAGATCCAGAAATCCCAGGTGGCTTCATATGGGGATTCAGACCTCCGTTGGTTACCCTTCACTGTCAAAAAAGCACCTGAGTGGAACATCCCAAGGATGACCAAGCACTAGACTGGACAGTGAAATGTGCAGGCCCAAAGACTCATTTGCACCCATGATCGATTATGGCTGTTAGTTGCGTTGACAACACATTATCATTGATTGTTTCAAAGCACTATAGGTGAGGGGAAGCATGAGGATACCGTAAAGTGTTGCAGGAGTATTTTGAGCTTTTAAAAAAAGCACTCTCAGAAGAGTGTGTTCTTTCTCATGATCCTACTGATAAAGAAATGTATTATTCATAATCCAAGTTCTTGTTTTCATTTCAATGAGCTCCTGGAGAAATGTGTATTTGTCCTTTTTATGCACACATACACAAACATGGTAGAAAGGAAAGCCAATCTTAATACATTTACATATCTTTTCTTGGCTGGTGCTGTTTTACAAAGTCAATTTGATATAAGGGTGTGAGCTAAAAAGGTGTAAATGCTAAATAAAGTCTGCTATTACGGCTTTGCCATTTACACATCACTTTTGCATTCAGTTATTTAACGTTTATAGGTAACATTCTTCAAAAAACTGTCCATCCAAAAACGTGTTTATGTAAATGGACATGGTAAAATGTGGGCATCAGATATTTTTAAACACCTCCACTTGAAAAACAATGTGGGCATTCTGACTCATAAGCAATGCACCAGCTGTGCAAGAGACCTCTGAAACAGCGTGAGTTTGGCAGAGAATGGAGGACAGGCTTAGCTTGGTGAGCACCAGCAAGGATGGGTCCTATCTAAGTCCCTGCAGGACTGAGAACTCGCAGTGGGAGGGATGTCTCAACTCCATCTGGCCCAGCAACGCGTGTGCCTTCATGCCGAACCGAACCAAGGTCTGCAAAATGTTGGCACAATGTGTGAGGCATTGCATAAGGTTAGCATTTGAAAGGAAAGATTCAGAGATATGTCACCATATGTCTGTGGATATCTGCATGTCCCTCACATATGGCAATGGCATGTAGGTCTGTGATTTTTACTCTTTTCTGTGATGCATGTGTAAATGTTAACATGGGAACAAGCCTGTAGTGAGCACAGAAGTAGATGCTGCCAAATGTACGAATTCTCCAGGCTGTTGTGTGATGAACACAATCTGCCATCTAGCGGACACATTTAAAGCACAAGTGAGAAAGCGAAAACTTAAAGGGATTAAATAATGTCTATATTTATCCAGGATTGTAAAGATTTTGGCTGAACATTTCATTTATTTTAGATGAATTTAGAAAATTATAATAACAGAAAACTATATGTATGATTGACATTTGTGTCTTTGATGTGTTTTCTTTATTTTCGGAATGACATTTTAGACAGTAGGCCTAAATAAAAATACATTATATGATTATTTATTTCGTTACCACATACATAAAAAGAAGTGACGACTTTGCTAAACTTTTTTCTTACTTTATAAAGATTTATATATAAACCGTATGGAAGAAACTGATGAAAATGTAATGTTTTAAAAGCACTGAAATCTATGTAACTTTTTTGGCAGCTAATGTTCTTGATAATGTTACAATTATGTAATACCTCTTAAATAGGTTAGCTAAATCTTCTTATGGCATTGGATAAAAAAAAAGTCTAATTATGAAATAACTGAGAATAATATCCAAATAGCTTTTATTTAGGCCGTTTTATTTTATTTTTTTATTTTTTATTTTTTGCCTAGCTTATGTTGTCGTTGTAATTGGTTACTTGGCATGTGCATATACAGAATAATGTAGGCTTTACAGCCTACTGCATTTTCTTTATACTGCATTCGGGCAAAATATTTTGACTATATTGACTTATTTTATTATTATTTGATGCCTCTGAAAAATAAATGGCTCATAAGGAAATGATCCAGGGAATTAAAATGAATGTCTTTCGTTTGTTTTCATCATCTGTTTGAATTGACATGCGTAGTTTCGATAAATTGAATCCTTTTAGAAATAAATCTAATTAGATTTCACTGCACGTATGTAACGTTAATGATAATTGGAGCTAGTACTGCTGCACGTCAAATTTGTAGTTATGGTTCAAAATCTAGCGAGCCACTATCTAGACAGCAACACTCGACGTCTAGATTCCGCGTATCATGTGCAAAACTGGCCTAGGTAGGGAGCCAGATATATAATGAGACGCAACCCGTGTGTTTCAGTGTAGCACACGTATTTCTGCATACGCTCTTTCACACTCTGTAAAGTGTTGTTTTTTCCGTACTTTTAGGTTCAAACGCTAGTATTGGTGTAATAAAAACATAACAATACTCATAGGGAGTTATTCATTTCTCCGGTGGAATTGTGGCGGGGGCAACTGAGAGGACGAACATGTCGGGAAAGAGTTTTCGCGTTAGCGACGGAGACTGGATTTGTCCTGATAAAAAGTAAGACTTGCTGTACAATGGTTTATTTAAAAGCCCAATAATTAATACAAGAATGTATTTCCATTACTTAGAAGGTAAACCTTCTGAGAAAATCGATGTTGGCTGAGAGAAGATCACACGTTTCTGTTAGCTTAGCATTTGTTAGCTTTAGCACACGGCTATAGTGTGTGAATGGGCCTGTAACCACTATTAAACGCGTCCGTTTCATTTTGCTTTACAAAAT
The DNA here is from genome assembly GCA_036784905.1 of Acrossocheilus fasciatus. Lineage (NCBI taxonomy): Eukaryota > Metazoa > Chordata > Actinopteri > Cypriniformes > Cyprinidae > Acrossocheilus > Acrossocheilus fasciatus. Next base: position 22,412,003 of record CM071943.1, read on the forward strand.
TAAACGGTATATTCATTTTTTTCCATTGGAGCACTGGTAATCAAATACTTTTTAAAATTGCACTCTTATAATTCTTAGGTTAAGTGATTAGCTAGCAGCTCTGTACACGAGTCTGCTAAATAACTTCATCAGTAGTTGCAACGCCTTTGGCTATGTGATCTGTGTGAACTATTTGATCTGTTTTCCAAAAAAGTTGTATCATACATCTATTTTCAGTTTGTGGAACCAATGGAACGTCTCATTATTTTTGGAAAATGTCAGTGAGTTGGCCTGTTCTTTGTGTGCATAAGTGTTGAACGATGCTTTTAATGTCTAACTAGTTTTGGCTTTGTAATATTTTAGGTGTGGAAATGTCAACTTTGCCAGAAGAACGAGTTGTAACAGATGTGGCAGGGGTAAGTGGATTACATTACAGTTGTTTGTATAGTAATCATTATGTTTTGTATATTAGGGGTGTGTCACAAAAGGGAGTATCAGTATATGCACCATGCTTATAGTACTTTATGATGATCTGTCTAAACTAACTAGTCAATTTTCCTTAAACAGAAAAGACAACTGAAGCAAAGATGATGAAAGCAGGGGGAACAGAGATTGGAAAGACCCTGGCTGAGAAGAGCAGAGGTCTCTTCAGTGCCAACGATTGGCAGTGCAAAACGTGGGTATTGCTATAAAATTACACATCCAATGTGCATTACAAATACATTGAAATTTATTAATATCACAAGAAGTATCTGTTGTGTACAATGTCAGGAAGTGAAATGTTTCAACTATTCTTACCCTTCTACATCGACAGAATTTCTTTTAAATTTGTTTCAGTGGCATAAAAGGAAACCATTCCTTCCAACTACTTCATATTTTACTTCTCATTTGAATCCCACACTGTTCAACCTGCTTAATGGAGCAGAATAAATGTACACAGTGTAATGATATCCTGTCATGAAGAGCAATGAATGGGGTTGGCTCACTTGAAAATGTTAAAGTAAAAAAAGAAAGAAAAAAGTGACATGTCACAAAGCTTTTTGAGCAGTGCTGCTTATTCAACCACTTTTTTCTGTTTAGCATTGAAGGTGTAGATGTGGAGTTGTGGTTTTGGCAGGTCTGGTTCTGCAGCGTTTCGCACCATCCCTAATCACACTCAATAGAGAAATCGAACCAAATGCTGCCTTCACGTGCATCTGGGAAACCTGTGAAGGTCCAGTCACACGACACTTTTTGTTCCATTGACTTCCATTCGTAGACTTGTGAATGCAGGAGACAGGAAACACAAACCCATGTGAATATCACTGCATACCAAAGTTCAAGTTTGGTGAACTCTGCCCCACGAATTTGTATGATGGGAAGAAGTGACCAATAGAAGATTGCAGTAGATTGCATATTTTTACATTTTGGATGTATTATATGTTGAATGAATCGTCTTTCTAAAAAGACGCAGTTGAGTATGAAATCATATTACAAGGCAGTGTCCATAACAATTTTGCATGCTCAGTCTAGTGTGACCGCAGTTCATTAATAAAAAGTCATGCATTCAATTTGGATTCAACATGGAAGAAGTCTGAACAAAATAAAAAGAATTATATTATGAACAACAATATGCCCAACATCTGAATTCAAAATTAAAAGTATTAATTTCTTTCACTTATGTATGCATTGTATTAAAACTAAATGTTTTGTTACATAAAGCATACTATGAAAATCTGAGTAACTAACTGAATCTACACCATTCCATACAGGCTCACTGAGCTTTATATTTGGATTACAGATATATTTGATCTTATAGATCACTCGTAAAAATGTTGTAAATATGACTTCACTTTGCCATTCACATTCTTCGAATGTTTTCAGCTCCATTTGAAGGGTACAGAAGTCTTCAGGATTACTTAAAAATGAAAAGCGAGTGTGCAGCTAAACTGCAGGACAGTGGCTGTCTTGGGGTCCGTTTCCCAAAAGTATCTATAACTAACTATGGTTGCTTTTTTTTTTTTATTGTTTCACTTCTCACTTTTTTACTTTCACTTGCAAGTTCCATTGACTTGTATTGGTAACAATGGAAACTTGCAACCAAAGTTGCTTTTGGGAAATGCACCTTTGGACTGGAGTTGCCTGTTACTGGCATACATTTTTCCAAATCCAACCCATATTGGACCATATGCTATTAATGACAAGAATGGATTTTTTTCAGTTTCTTTAGGTTGATCACCCCATTTCTTGTTTAGTTCTGAAAGGACTTTCAGACTAAAAGAAGGCCAATTTTGATACTCAATAGTTCATACCACTATTGAGAGTTGGTCCACTCTTGTAAATAACCCAAGGGCCCTCTTCTCATTCTCTTGATTATGAATTTGAGACCCTAATATACCAGCGTTATTAATAGCTGTACTTGTTCTTGCTTTAAATCTAGGTGTGGCAATGTAAACTGGGCCAGAAGATCAGAGTGCAACATGTGTAACACCCCTAAATATGCCAAACTAGAGGAAAGGACAGGTATAGCTTTGCCTTTGTTCCAAATGGAATGTTAGCATGAACGTTTTTGCATATTGACTGCAACCTTGTGAGTTTTTGTTTAATGTCATATGCTTGATGCATGTAACAGGATATGGTGGAGGGTTCAATGAGAGAGAAAATTTAGTCTACAATGAGCGAGAGGAGTCTGATGGCGAGTATGATGAGGTCAGTGGGGATAGTTTTTTTTTACAAGTACACACAGATGACATTTTCACAATACGTATAGTTTACTAACATTATAAACTTAAGTGTAAAAAATTTTGTTGGTCTTCTGGACAGTTTGGGCGCATAAAAAAGAAGTATCGTGGAAAAAGCAAGAAGGACAATGAAAAGAAAGAGGAACCAAAAAAAAAGGATGATAAGGATGATAATGATGAAGATGACGACGACGATGATGAGGAAGGCGGAGATCTTTCAAAGTACAAACTTGATGTAAGAGATTTTATTCTGTAGTTCTATGTTGGTGGTCCCCTAATTTGTTGCTGTCTGAAACTTTTGACCTCACTGTCGATTGTAAAATTACTGCAATAGTCAGTCATAAAGAATGGATTTGAAAAATCGCAATAGGGTGCAATGTAAAAAAAAAATCTTTGGAGCTCTAGCAGATATATGAACCTACCAACACAGTTTTTGATGTGCTTTTGATCTTAATCCTGTTAGGATGATGACGATGATGAAGATGAGGCAGATTTGTCCAAGTACGATTTGGATGCTAGTGATGAAAAGAAAGGGAGTCACTCCGGCTCCTCGCGGTCATCATCTCGCTCGTCCAGTTCAAGTTCCCGGTCTAGGTCCAGGTAAAAGGGTACAGGTCAAGGGTAACTCCAGGCAAATGTCAGTATCAGCTCAAATCTTTATTCAAATCTCATCACATAATTCTGTTTTAATGTTTAATTTCTTTCTCTTTCCCTCTTTGCCTCATTTTTTAATTGCCTTTTTGAATAACATGACAGTATAAAACTTGATGGTCATTACTGTTCAATTTATTCATAAGTAATTCATGCCATCAACACAACTTGACAAGTGTTTTAAAGCCTTTAAAAAAAAAAGCCAAAGCTGATCTTTTTAACACTTATTTTTCTTGGGTTTTCACCAGAGGGTCTTTAGGTTTCTTGGAAAAATTGGAAATTTGTTGTGTTTTTTTTTTTTTTTGTTGATGTCGGTGTTTTGCAGATCCCGGTCCAGGAGCTCATCCAGTTCCAGATCTCGATCTCGCTCTCGCTCCAGGTCCAACTCCAGGTGAATGAGGTCACATGCACTCTCCAGGAGAGTGTGTGTGTATAAACAGCCAGTGGTTGTTGTAGTGAACTCTTTGTCCTTCAGAGTCTGAACAGAAGGCGACTTTTGATCACCATAAAACAAATGAATTATAAAATTAGGGTGCTGTGAGGAGCAATGAGATTTAGCTTAATCTCTCTGGGAATGTTTGACTTTTTGTTCTCAGCAAAGGTGTCAAGAACTTTTTTTTTTGCTTGTTTAAAATGTTCTGGAGCTGTTGATTATTCAGTGTCCCAGATCTCAGTTTATCTGGTAACACTGTGAACATCTAGCAGGCAATTAGGGCTGTAAGTTGTACTGATTTTCTCTGACAGGTTCAGCTTTGATCTTCTGAAAGTTCAGTTGGTCAGACCTGCAGTTTTGGTCTTTCTGAGAAGTTTTAGTATTTAGAGATGTTGGGGGATGTTTTCCTCCCATTTCAGTCCCTTTGATAATGTTATTATAGTATTCGGTGTAATGATATTTGTTGACCTCATGGGAATGCTTATTTATCCCCTTTGAAAGATCCAGCTCCAGATCAGGAAAGGGCTCTACTTCCTCAAAGAAGAGGTCTCGCTCCCCTTCGTCATCGCCTGAAGGAGGCCAGAAGAGGAGTCGCTCCAGGTCCTCCTCTGGTGGCCGCAAAAAAAGACGCACACGATCGCACTCGTCTGAAAGGTTTGGTGTAACACATGGTGTCCTGGATACCAGGCGTACTTCTGCATTATACACAGGGCTCAGTGATATAGCAGTACATTTTTGAAACAATGTGACAAAATTGCGCTTTTCTCTGTGCAATACATTTTTTATGCTTTGTTTTGATTTCAAGAACCAAATCACTTAATCGGTCATGGTCTTTCTCTTTGTCTCTTTCTTTCTATCTCTTTGTAGGCGCAGAGGCTCATCTGGATCATCCCACTCTGGCTCAAGCTCAAAACAGAAATGATTAACAAAAGAAACAAATCTTTCTAAAACTGCATGTTTTTTTTTTTTTTTTTTTTTTTTTTTTTTTTGTTTCTTTCAAACTCCAGTTTTTTGGGCTATTGCAACCACCCAACTGTTTGAATTCACATTGATTTCGATGAAAGAAAAAATACTTGCGCACCTGTTCACATAACCTCTTCTCAAAAGTTTTCTGCCTTTTTTTTTTAAACATCTAGCCAAATCTCAGTATAATTCGAGGTGTAAAGTCTTTAGTGTCATTGGGTTTATAGAGAAATAACATCAAGTCTGTGACTATAAATGCCACATATCTTCTGGACATCAACCATTTTGTTATTATGCAAATTATATTGCAAAAGTAGTTTTATTCATCCATTGTCAGACGTTGCCGTCAGAATAACCAATTCATTAGCAAAACATTTATATTGATTTAAAAAGATGCTGGTTTTATAGTTCTTTTATATGAAACTCCTCACAAGAAATGTTGATGGCTTAAACATTGCTTAACCACCTCAGCAATGCCAGCATCTTATAGAGAGCTTTTCCTCTGAGGCTTAACATTGCCTTGTCTAATTGTGTGCGTTAAAGGTAAGTATGTTTTTTTTTTCTATACTTGTAGAGATTTATTTTCTTTTGGCAAGTCAGATGAAATGTGAAATTTTTGTGTGTCCTTTTTGTCAGGTTTTTTTTTGTTTGTTTGTTTGTTCTTAATTTTATGATCTATCATTTGTGGAACTAAGAAACTGTAGATAAAGTCAAGTGGATGAACTCAAATTACTGGTTTGGTTTTCTCTTCTGTGGTCAAATCAAATTTGGAACATGTAAAATAATCACTCTCCCTCTTCTAACGTACAAAATATGAAAATGTTTTACTGTTCATTAAATTCACATAACTGTAACCAACATGAATAAACACTTGTTAATCTGAAACCGTTGTATTGTTTTTATCTTTCCTTGTTACTGCATTGGGTGATGTAGTGTTTTAAGATCTTTTTCCCCAAAATGTATGCTCCTTCTCATTGAATTATCTCTTTCTTTTTAAACTAAGACTTTTTTTTTCCATTAATCAAAACCTATATAGGCCGATGTTTTAATCATCCCACGCTGCTACTTGAGAACTCCAGTAATGTTTGTGAAATTATACATTAATCAGAAACATTCATTCAATGTGTTTCTTTCCTCGTCTACTTTATAGAATAACATTTTATTTGTCGTGTATGAATTACTAACCATTGCTGATGGACAAAAGCACACCTGCGCTGCAGATAATAATAATCGTTTTAAAAAGATCGTTTTTTGTGCGCTAGGTGGCACTTGTTGCATTCAAACCTATCTGTGAGCTGGTGGATAATCTTGGAATAAAACATTAACCGTTATTATTTATCCCTTGTTTGAAGATTTGCCTATATATTACCAAAATAATTAGTGTGTTAATACGTTAAGCCATAGTTTAGTTAATCCTAAAATCTGTTTTAAAAAAAAAAGTAGGCCTATACCCACTGAAAGTTTTCGTAGGCGGTATGCCTGTTACGCACTCGCGCTACAACGCTTGTTACAAACTGCATTTGGTCAGAAGTGTCCTTTTTTTTTTTTTTTTACAATTCCTACAGTCATACTAAAATAAAATAATAAAAATACTAAAAAGCTTAGGAATGAAAGTCAAACTATTTTCCGTACAGCAGAAAAAAATAAAGAACTAAACATTTATCTATCTGCATAAAACAACATTTTTCCTTTGCGTTGAAGTAAAGATATTGTTTTTGTATCTTGCACTATTTTTCAGTTGTCTTTCTGAGCGTGTTTTACATTTCCATAAGGGTCCCTCCTCCTCTGTGTTTATAGCGCGCTCTCGGACAGCCGAGCGCTCAAAGTGAGGCAGAAGTCGAGCGGACTTCACTGAGGACTCCACCTGTTTCAAAGGCTGATGTGGCCATGAACACACTTCTTGAAAAAGGATGGCATCTAAATGTCAGTCTTCAGATGCCCTGCCGCCAAACCTGACTGTTGGAACCATGATGTGGGAGTCGAACCTCTCCAAATCTTCACAGGACGGCACTGGCAAGAGCGCCAGCTGTGGCTCTGTGTCCGTGTTTTTTCCCATCACTATGATGATCACTGGAATGGTCGGAAATTCTCTCGCGATGCTGCTAGTTTATAGTGCATACAGAAAAAAGGAAAATAAAAGGAAGAAATCGTTTCTGCTTTGCATCGGCTCGTTGGCGTTAACTGATCTTTTCGGCCAGCTGCTCACAAGTCCGATTGTCATTTCGGTGTACAGAGCAGATCTGAAATGGAAACGCGTGGATCCTTCTGGAACTCTGTGCGCTTTCTTTGGGGTGTGCATGACCACTTTTGGCTTGTGTCCTCTCTTTTTAGCCAGTGCCATGGCCATTGAGAGGGCCTTGGCCATCACTGCTCCTCACTGGTACTCGCAATACATGAAAACTAACGTGACCAAGCAGGTTCTGGTCATCATCTGGTGCCTGGTTTTGCTTTTTGCCTTATTGCCCATTGCTGGGGTTGGAAAGTATACTTTGCAGTGGCCTGGCACTTGGTGCTTTATAAGTACAGGTGACAAGAACGTAACGGGAAATACATTTTTTGCCACGACTTTTGCGGCATTGGGGATATTTTCTTTGCTGGTCACGTTGTCGTGTAATGTTATGACCATCCGTGCTTTGGTTACGCGTTGCAGAACGAAGGCAACCTCGACCCAGTCATCCAAGCAATGGGAGAGGTTAACAACAGAGACTGTTATTCAGTTGATGGGCATTATGTGTGTGCTGTTGACATGCTGGTCACCTCTACTGGTATGTACAATATCAGCTTTTGCCAGATACACTTACTTGTAGTTATCAGATGAAAGCATGCATGGTGTCATTCCTGCTCAAACCTAAGTGTGCCCAGCTACACAATGCTGCTATTTGTATTGGATTAAACAGAATATATGAATTCCACAGGATAAGTGCTTTACTAGTACTGTACATGTTGGTGGGCAACTACTTGTTATATTTTAATGTTTTTGAGCAGTTTCAGATTAGTTACTGTTTACACTGGGATTTTTCCCTAGACTCTGTCCAAAAAAGACTCTTTTGTCAGTCTCCAGTCTTGTCATTTCTTCCCAGTTATGTCATTCCAAAACTAGGCCCACATGGAATATGCAAATTCCTATTTTCCGAGTAACTTTATTTTAGGGTCTCTTAACTAGTTGCTTATAAGCATATTACTAGAATATTAGCCATTTATTAGTAGTAATTAAGCACATATTAATGCCTTATTCCACATGACCTTATTCTACATCCCTAATCATACTCAATACCTAAACTTAACATCTACCTTACTAACTATTAATAAACAGCCAATTAGGAATTTATTGAGGGAAAAGTCATAATTTCTGGTAACATTTTAGAATAGGAAACACTTATTCACTATTAACTAATTTTGATAGCTACAGCTAAAATGTAACAGTTATTAAATTGTGATTTTAAATATTAGGTGCTAAATGATGACAAAAGTAATTAAATGTAGAAATAGGGAAAATGCATAATGCACAATTACTTGTCCAAATTTATTTTAAAATAATATTTATAGTATAGCATTGCCTGGAACTGAGAGTACAGAACTTTTACTGGTAGCTAGCCAAAAACATTCTGAAATTAGCCAGAATATTTTAAAAAAGAAACCTGAAGGGGTGTAAAATTTGCAAATAACTGCTGTTTAGAATTATACAGAAATCTGCTGAGCAGAAGTCTATAAGCACATGTATGTTTTTCTTCATTTTAAAGGAAACAATATTCATATGATATAGCCATTGTGGTGTGTCTCCTCCCATTCTGCAGGTCCTTATGTTGAAGATGATCTCAAACCACACATCCTCGCATCAATGCAATTCTGCTGCTGTATCTCTCTCATCCCAGGACTTACAGATGGACTGTAACTTCTTTCTCACAGCCATACGTCTGGCCTCCCTCAATCAGATACTGGATCCATGGGTTTACCTGCTCCTGAGAGAGATTCTCCTGAGGAAGTTCTGCCAGGTGGCCAGCGCTGTATCCAAGTGCTCACTTGACACACAGAAGGAAACTCAGTGTCCTCTAAATAAAAAGGCCATTCAGAATGATAATGTTCACAAACAGTCCCTGAACAGTAACTTGAATGGGGGAAATGAGGAACAGTGACTTGATAGTGGTACAGAAATTTCCAAAATGAGGATAAAATGGCAGTCACCCACAGTCAGAATAATAATGAGCTGGAAATTTTCCAGATGTATTTGTGGATTGTTGTATTGATGTAGGGTGATGTCAGCATGCTACCACGCAAACGCGTCACTCTTGTGTTGTTGTCACAGTCAAAGAGGTTTTGCTCATGGTTACTCAGCAAGCTTTGAAATGCAACAAAATGGCAAGACCTTAAAATAATTACATATGCAGGGTTCCCCACTCTTATAGAATAATTTGAAAATGTCACGCATGTTACAAATTGAAATGAATTGTTCAAAAGGTGTGGGAATCCTGCATATACAACAGCAATATTAGCAAATTTGATTTGGATAAACAAAAGCGAAATCATAGACTGATGTTTGCCAGCTCCCATGGAGACTGATTATTTTAAACTACATTCAGTGTTGGTACTATATTGCAAAATCCTTTTATTCACCTGCCAACTGCAAGAAAAAAATGAAGAAATAGTTCTTGATGCTAATTTATGATCTGTTATGTAACATTTCAGAGCTGTTTATTGTGCAGTAAAGCACTGAATGATCTCAAATACTTTTCTCTAAACTCCTCATCCTCATGGCTCATTTTTAAACCTCTCATAAACTCTAAAATTCTCTTTAAACTTATTGTGTGCATTTCTCAATGCCAAGCCTGCAGAGCTCTTTCTTATGCTGATAACCGTAACATTTAATTGAATTCCATGCTTGAGTTTTTCAGTTGGAATCCTGAGGGAAGTAAAGTTAAAAGTGCAAACTAACTTAATAGTTTAGTGAGATACTTTCTGGCCTTGGAACAGACCATTCAGAGTGTTCATTTTAATAGCCAATTTTTTGACACCGAGTGCCTCAAGGTGCTACATCTTTTTATGTGCAATATTCTTGATCATATCAATTGCCATCATAAACCAAAAGACTTTCAAATTCAAACTGAAGGCAATTTGAACAGATGATGATTAGTCATTTGTGTAAATTGCTTTTTTTATACCAGTTGTTGTCAGGAGGCCATTAAGGTTTTGTTCTGTTCTTATTTTGCATCATTTTAGGTAGTTTGACTTGAGAAATATTTAATGACCGGTATGACTGGCGCAGCTGTTTTATATTATTCTCGGCTGATAAGATTGCATGCAGTAATTTTTGTTTGTTGAATTTTAATTATTGGCAAGGATGATTGAGGTTGTTCTTTTAATTGGGTCCTTCAGTTGCACATATGTAATTATGCATCTTGCCATGTGTGACTGAACATCATCTTAGCATATTATATGTTTGCACTGTGCAGTTGGTTATTGTTTTAGAGAGGACCCATGGATCATCATTTATGCTAAACTGCAGGTTATATTCATGGCACTCTGCAAATACGTTTGTGATATATTATACAATATTAGAAGGAAAAAGCGAATTGTATTTAAAGAATAATTATGATCAATAAGATTATCAAAAATAATGTTTTATAAAACACTCTCTTTGAAACCAGCTTAAATCTCCATGACACTAAAAAAAGGTTTGCACCAATGTTTTTACACCCTGCCGATTAAAAGAAAATGAGCGAGGAAGATGCAAAAGCAGTGTCTAGGAAAAAAGGAAGAGGCAGTGTAATGTATTTTCCTGGAGGTCAGAGCTCTATGAAATCAGTGGATGTGAAAATGGCACCCATGACCAGTAAATACATTTGGAAGATTGTATAAGGGAGTAAAAAATCTACCAAAAAGAGCTTTTGGCAAAACCAAATAATAACCTCAGAGAAACATCAGAGAAAACTGTGATTTCTGATTGCTTTGGAAATTATGGTATTTGCAAAAGTGCACAGTTGTCAGTGGGAACCGGAATTCTTTTGTAAATGGATTTAACATTGCTATCAGGCAGCGATTACACAGTAAAATTAATGAAACTGACATGGGACTGTCAGACACCTAGTCACGCTTAACTTGCTGTTGTCTGCTTGGGAAGCTGCTGAATAGGCCAATGGAAAATAGAGTGATTGCATAATACTTCATTACCAAATTAAAAGTTCCAGTGTATCCATGAGTACAAAAGCAGGTCTCAACATTACATTGAGCTGATAAAGAACATCTGACTTGTGATCATTCAGTGCTTTCAGTGTATGAATATGACTGATTCCTATTTAGTCCACAGTGGTGCAGTCTACACTAAAGCTGTTCAGAGCATTGTATTCATGTCGCCAAAGGCGTCTTATCTGAGTTTCTTTCATATAGAAAGGTTTATTCATTATATTTTTCTCTCATCATATACTCGCCCCTTACAAACCCATTTTGTTTTATTTTTGAAGGAGAGCTTTCGAGGTTCAAGTGTAAGCACATCTGTTCATCACACTAAACTAATGTATGGCTTCAGAGAAAATATATAATTAATGCAAACATTGTACGGACTACTTTCATGTTGCTTTTGAGTCTCCTTTGAAGCTCCAGTCACTCCTCTTTGTAATTTCATGGAAAAAAAACATCCATTCATCCATTTTCCAAACTGCTGCTGCTATGTAGAGATGGGGGAAAATGTACCCATAAATGTACCAGAGGAAAAAGAAAGTCATATGAGTTTGGAATTGATTTAATGCAAAGACTTTCATACATTTTTAATGTGTAATTAAATGTCAGTACTTCTTTAAGTGGAACTACAGAACATAATCATAATTCATATGTACAGGCAATAAGAGCTACCAGGTAATATTTGCATGTGAAACCACCAGCAGCTCATTTTAAATCATAACCCACCTGTGAATGTCTTAATGCCAGATGCCAAATCATGGATGCCATGAAGTGTGGCAAGTCTGCATTATAAATAACAGGGTTTCATGAATGTATTTCGAGTTTTACATTTATTTATTGTGTAAGACAACGTGTACAGCTCTGGGACTCTGTTCACAGCTAGAGCTGTCATTAGGCTTGTATCAACAGATGGTCGTGGCGCTGCTTGTGTGTTTTTGATAAGAAATGTTTGCATATGCTTGCAACTGTTTGGCATGTCTACTAACTGCTCTGATGTGCTTGCCTTGTAATGGTGCTTCTAAAGTGTGTCATTATTTGATTCTGTGCTGCTTGTGTTTTCCATTCACCGGGATGGACTGTGTTTCATGCCATTATCATAATTTAATCTGGTAGGGGGTTGGGGTATACCAAAGTGCTTCTATAAAAGTAAGCGCCCCCATCCACATTTTGCACAAGTGGTTTGAAATGGTTGCCACATTTTCCATCAATTGTGTTGCTGAGGAATTATTTCAAATTGCTGTTTTGTTCAGGAAATTGTTCAAATCATTGTGTTCTCATTATATAACTAATACATAACCAGTCACTGATTCAGTCAGTGGATACATAAATGATCATAGTTGTTATTTGGCTAAAAGGGAGATGGCTTTTCATTTCCAGTCCATCTATATATTAACATTAAAAAACATTGTAAAAAAAAAAATTGAGAGATAAAATAAAAAAATAAAGAACTCGGATTGAATTTACTTATCAATAGTGTCTAACTGAATGGAAACGAAGGCAGGTTTTAAGATGCATTTTTAAGTTGACTGGCTCTTATTCCCCTTAAAGTCTTGTACCAATGAGAGTTCATTTAATAGGACCAAAACTCAACATTCTGTCATTATTTACTCACCCTCATGTCTTTCTTGAAATCCTGCTAGATAATGCCTTAGCTGTTTCACGCAAGAAAGAAAATCATGTGGGTTTGTAAAGACATGAGGGTGTGAGAATTTTCATTTTTGGACAAACTATTGCTTTTCATTAACATTACAAATAAAACAAGCACTTGTATATAGAGAATTAAATGAAAGTTGTATTTATATTCAGATCTCTGGCTTAAAGGCTTGCTTGAAACTGGGTTGAAGTCCATTGGTGGAGATTTCAAGGGGTCAAACAACTCCTTGATATTTTGTGCAGAGGTTCACAATCAGACAAGACTTGTTGATCATGTCATGACCACTATTTATGTACAAACGTATTGCCTGTGCCAACAATTTTTTGTGTTGTGACACAAAAGTTCACACATCTCTGCAGGCACAGATATTTATGTCCTATTTATGCTTTGTTCTTTCTGGGTTTTTTTTTTTCTTTTTCTTCTTCTTAACTGTTTACACTTGATGTGATGAGAGCATTTTCCATTAATTACAGAATTGTGATCAGCTTTGTAATCAGAATTGTTGTCTTTTGTTTCAGTGTTAATGAGTTTGCCTTTGCTTCTGTAATTGAAAACACAAGACAACATGCCCTCTGGTCATCTACCAGTCAATTAGCAATTGTTTAATTTGTTCACTGCAATCTAAAATTAAATGAGATTTGATGAGATTAAAGGGGTCTCATGGGTTGTTTCCATAAATAATAACATAATTTGGATAATTATTGTTAATCTTCTCTCTAAAAGCAGTGTAGCTAATATACTTAGATGTATTATAAAATTCTCAATGTTGAATGCTTTTTAAAAACGTTAAGATTATTTCTTGATTATTTTGTTATTGTGACTCAGTGCAAAGAGATAAATCTCTACAGGTTTCATAGGGACATGATCCCTTAGAAAAAGGTACAAAAATAGTCACTGCATCAAAAGATAAGAGACCAAGAGGCTGTTCAATCCATTAGTGGTTATAGTGAAGATCCAACATACTGCACAACCGGCTAATGTGGATAATGGCTATCTGGCAGTCTGGCTTTCTGCAGTTGTACGTGTGCCAAAACGCCTTCCAGACGTTAATATCAATAAAATTCTAAGATTCCTCAATTTACATATTAAAGTATTGAGAGCTGTAATGAGATTTTCAAATAAAACAGACACTTTTTCATTATGGATCAATCAGCATACATCCATATTCGAATTCTTGATAATATAAAGTTGTTAATATAAAGATTTTTTGTTGTTGTTGTTTTGTTTATATATATATATATTTGTAATGATGATCCTGATTGATCTCAGATGTTTCAGGATGCAGAGATTTAACACTGTATTCATTATTTTTCACCATGGTGACTCTAAAAAATGTTATCTTAAATACTAATCTTGATTATTTTATTATGATGCCTCGTCTGAGGAATATTTTTGCAACAATCTCTGAAGGTTAACATGTCCATTATCACTTGAGTTTCCCAGTACCTGAGTCTTTAATATGCTGTCCTCAGTAGCTTGTTTTTGTCCATTAAAACTGTTAAGAAGTTAAGACTGTTGCCATGGGGATTGTACAAATATTAGTTTATACAAAATTTCACAAAGTACGTATCTACAAATGTCATCAGTTTTATAATTACATTCCATAAACATTAAGTTAATTATATTTTGTGCAATTTGGTTTTTGCCTTTTTTTATTTCCAGTTCAGTAACTCTGCAATGGGCCTAAATCAGCTTCTCTCTCTCTTTCTCTATACTTACACACACACACACACACGTATGTACCTGTTTTCTATTCAGGTCGGGACTTAAACCTGAAAACACACAGACTCATGGGGACTCGTTTCACGGTGGTAAACAAGCTAATAAATCACACAGAATAAAGTTGTTGGGGTTTTTTTTGGAAAATCTAAACATGCAGAAAGTTTCCTGTAAGGGGTAGGTTTAGGTGTAGGGCAATAGAATATACAGTCTGTACAGTAGAAAAAGCATTACGCCTATGGAGAGTCCCAACAAGGACAGCAAACCAGACGTGTGTGTGTGTGTGTGTGTGTGTGTGTGTGTGTGTGTGTGTGTGTGTGTGTGTGTGTGTGTGTGTGTGTGTGTGTGTGTGTGTGTGTGTGTGTGTGTGTGTGTGTGTGTGTGTGTGTGTGTGTGTGTGTGTGTGTGTGTGTGTGTGTGTGTATGTGTGTGTGTGTGTGTGTGTACTTGTTTATGCTACATTTTGGGGAACAAATGTCCCCACAAGGATAGTAAAACCTGAAAGTTTTGACATTGTGGGGACCGGCCTGCGGTCTCCACGAGGGAAAAAAATATTAAAAATAGTAAATGATGTTTATCTGAAAGTGTAACAATGTGAACAGGTTTTCTGTAAGGGGTAGGTTTAGGGTTAGGGAATAGAAAATATTGTTTGGTCAGTATAAAAGTAATAGAAGTCTATGGAAAGTCCCCACAATTCACAGAAACACACACACACACACACACACACACACACACACACACACACACAGCTAAAGTTCTTCAAAAGTGGTTATTGTTAATTGTTTAGTATCCCATTTTCTGATCTAAAACTGCCCTTAACATACCATGACAAAAACCTAAGCAACAAAAACATAAAATGAGTAAATGATATTAAAAGTAGGGGTCATCATCATGCAGTAAGTGAGTGGACAGACTGATTAAATTTACAAAAAGTCAATATTTTCCTTCTTTGGAAGCCAAAGAAAACAGTAGCCATCAGTTACATTCACTGCAGTGCCATTGATTGTAATGGTAACATCAATGGTCACTGATTATAAACCACCTCTTTAGCTTCAGGAAACAACAGACGGGACCTCTTGAAAGTATTGAAAAGACAGTTACATATGTATAGAATACATAAATGTTTATAATTGAGTCAAAATATACAATTAACAAAAATTCCAGAGCACTTTCTAGAGATGAATAGTTCTGTTGTAAAGTCATATTCAGCCCATTTTATTTTTCTTTGTTTGCGGTACAAATGTGGACAGATTGGAGACATGAAGACCACAGGGATCTGATTAAAGATTTTAACACTAGGTGGACTTATTTTTCAGAGCACTGCCAGACGCTCCAAAGCAATCTGTTATATAACAGCACATCCTGTAAAGCTCTCTGTGGTTACTGAGCAACTTTTCCACAGCAAAGCTTATTTTTCAAATGGTTTCCCATGACTACACAAGATTTGACACTGAGTAGACTAAACAGTGCTAGCATGATAGTTAAACATGAATGTTTTTTTTGTTTTTTTTTGCACTTCATTTTGCCTCTTCATTAAACAGACAGTGATGAAAAACAGGCCAGTTACTAATGAAACTCAAATATAATAATCTAACAAATGTACCCTTAATTTATGCTTGCTGCTTATTGCAGCAGTTGTTTCAAAGCCACTAACCCTTTTCACTCTAGATCAGGGATGGGTCTTCGGTCCTGGAGGGCCGGTGTCCTGCAGAGTTTAGCTCCAACCCTAATCAAACACACCTGCCTGTAACTTTCTACACTGTAAAAAGTGATAAGTTAACTTAAAGGGGTGGTTTACTGCGATTTCACTTTTTTCATTTTAAATAGTGTGTAATGTTGCTGTTGGTGCATGAACAGTATCTGCAAAGTTGCGGCGCTGAAAGTTCAACGTAAGCGGAGATATCGTCTTTTAAAAATCAGGAAGTTTAATGCCTACAAAAACGACTCATATGGGACTACAACGAGATACTTCCCGGGTTGCATACGAAATAATCCCATCAACCCCTCCCTCCGGAACATGCAGAAAAGGGGGCAAGGCCATGTTCTGCGGCTTTGTTGCAGAGGAAGAGTTATAGTGGAGAGTTGTTGCCGTGTCGTCGAAACGGTGTTATTTTCACCCAGCTGTCAGGTCTTCTGTGTTCGGGCTTCCTACGGACGCTGTAGTCCATCAACAATGGTTAAAATTTATGTTTGATTATGTTCCTGACAATTATAATCCTAATTTAGCTCTCTGTGCTGTGCATTTTACGGAAGACAGCTTCCAGAATCTGCACGAGTTCAATGCCGGATTCACACAGAAACTATTACTAACATGGAGCAGTTCCAACTTTAAAACCAGAGGCAGCAGTTGTTGGGCCACAACCTGTAAGTAAGATTTCATAATTTTAAATGTATTTGCATGTATAATTTCAGACGTAATGTTTTAGTTTTATCAAGGACGTAAACAAATGCCAACGCTGGCTTTAGTAGCCAGTTAGTTAAAAGCTATTTCGTGTGTCTATGACAAACGCATACAAACATTTTGAACCCGATTTTTTAATTATGTACTAATTTTGTAAATGTATTTTCCATGTATACTTTATGACGTAATTTTTCGATTTGATCAAGAACGTAAACACAAGCCAACGCTGTTTGGTTAGTGGCCAGTTAGTTCGATGCTATTTTGTGTGTATAAAACAAACGTGTACAAACTTAAAAAAATGATATGTAATCACAACAGCAAACTTCCATTCAGAAACGTTTGTAAGAGCCGTGCTTGCGGAAGTTCTGCTTGACTCTCTTCATTACCGCTTTCTGGGTCTGATTCTGGCTCAAACTGAAGGCAATATTGACACCATTATTTACATTTGACCGCAGCACATGCAGCTGTCGCTCGTGAAGGTAATGGGCGTGACGTTTTCGGACAACGCGCAGTACGCAGTTTAGTCAATCACAACACACTGATCACAACTAACCAATCTGAGCCCATCGCCTGTTTCTGAGGGAGTGGTTTCATAGAATCAGGAAGTCAACCGGTCGTTCAAATGACAGAGGAGAAAGCGTCTTACAATAAAGGTGAAAAATATGAAAAATAAGGCGTTTTTTTAACAAACGAAACACGAAGACATGTTATATTGCACCCCATAAACACAATCAAGCAAAGAAAAAAAGCAGTAAACCACCCCTTTAACTCTCTGGGGTCGGCTGTATCGCCGGCGATACCAGATCGTTTTTTTTAAGATCAGTGCAAAAGACACTAAAAATACTCTGTTGATTTTGGTCACACAAATAAGTGTTATACATCAATCGAAACTGTTAAGTGTCTACTTTTTTTTGAGTACACTCACAATAGCAACACAACTTTGTGCTTTTGGAGAAATAAGAAAATAAACAGGGTGTGCTCTCTGTCTTCTCCGTCTCCGCAAACTGTTTTGAGAAACGCGTCACTAAAATGAACTGTAACTCAGCGAATACTCAACACAGAGACATGGGAGTTATATCTATAGAAAGCCTGAAGTGTCTACTTCGAAATGATAAGAAATGTTTGCATATGCTTGCAACTGTTTGGCATGTCTACTAACTGCTCTGATGTGCTTGCCTTGTAATGGTGCTTCTAAAGTGTGTCATTATTTGATTCTGTGCTGCTTGTGTTTTCCATTCACCGGGATGGACTGTGTTTCATGCCATTATCATAATTTAATCTGGTAGGGGGTTGGGGTATACCAAAGTGCTTCTATAAAAGTAAGCGCCCCCATCCACATTTTGCACAAGTGGTTTGAAATGGTTGCCACATTTTCCATCAATTGTGTTGCTGAGGAATTATTTCAAATTGCTGTTTTGTTCAGGAAATTGTTCAAATCATTGTGTTCTCATTATATAACTAATACATAACCAGTCACTGATTCAGTCAGTGGATACATAAATGATCATAGTTGTTATTTGGCTAAAAGGGAGATGGCTTTTCATTTCCAGTCCATCTATATATTAACATTAAAAAACATTGTAAAAAAAAAAATTGAGAGATAAAATAAAAAAATAAAGAACTCGGATTGAATTTACTTATCAATAGTGTCTAACTGAATGGAAACGAAGGCAGGTTTTAAGATGCATTTTTAAGTTGACTGGCTCTTATTCCCCTTAAAGTCTTGTACCAATGAGAGTTCATTTAATAGGACCAAAACTCAACATTCTGTCATTATTTACTCACCCTCATGTCTTTCTTGAAATCCTGCTAGATAATGCCTTAGCTGTTTCACGCAAGAAAGAAAATCATGTGGGTTTGTAAAGACATGAGGGTGTGAGAATTTTCATTTTTGGACAAACTATTGCTTTTCATTAACATTACAAATAAAACAAGCACTTGTATATAGAGAATTAAATGAAAGTTGTATTTATATTCAGATCTCTGGCTTAAAGGCTTGCTTGAAACTGGGTTGAAGTCCATTGGTGGAGATTTCAAGGGGTCAAACAACTCCTTGATATTTTGTGCAGAGGTTCACAATCAGACAAGACTTGTTGATCATGTCATGACCACTATTTATGTACAAACGTATTGCCTGTGCCAACAATTTTTTGTGTTGTGACACAAAAGTTCACACATCTCTGCAGGCACAGATATTTATGTCCTATTTATGCTTTGTTCTTTCTGGGTTTTTTTTTTTCTTTTTCTTCTTCTTAACTGTTTACACTTGATGTGATGAGAGCATTTTCCATTAATTACAGAATTGTGATCAGCTTTGTAATCAGAATTGTTGTCTTTTGTTTCAGTGTTAATGAGTTTGCCTTTGCTTCTGTAATTGAAAACACAAGACAACATGCCCTCTGGTCATCTACCAGTCAATTAGCAATTGTTTAATTTGTTCACTGCAATCTAAAATTAAATGAGATTTGATGAGATTAAAGGGGTCTCATGGGTTGTTTCCATAAATAATAACATAATTTGGATAATTATTGTTAATCTTCTCTCTAAAAGCAGTGTAGCTAATATACTTAGATGTATTATAAAATTCTCAATGTTGAATGCTTTTTAAAAACGTTAAGATTATTTCTTGATTATTTTGTTATTGTGACTCAGTGCAAAGAGATAAATCTCTACAGGTTTCATAGGGACATGATCCCTTAGAAAAAGGTACAAAAATAGTCACTGCATCAAAAGATAAGAGACCAAGAGGCTGTTCAATCCATTAGTGGTTATAGTGAAGATCCAACATACTGCACAACCGGCTAATGTGGATAATGGCTATCTGGCAGTCTGGCTTTCTGCAGTTGTACGTGTGCCAAAACGCCTTCCAGACGTTAATATCAATAAAATTCTAAGATTCCTCAATTTACATATTAAAGTATTGAGAGCTGTAATGAGATTTTCAAATAAAACAGACACTTTTTCATTATGGATCAATCAGCATACATCCATATTCGAATTCTTGATAATATAAAGTTGTTAATATAAAGATTTTTTGTTGTTGTTGTTTTGTTTATATATATATATATTTGTAATGATGATCCTGATTGATCTCAGATGTTTCAGGATGCAGAGATTTAACACTGTATTCATTATTTTTCACCATGGTGACTCTAAAAAATGTTATCTTAAATACTAATCTTGATTATTTTATTATGATGCCTCGTCTGAGGAATATTTTTGCAACAATCTCTGAAGGTTAACATGTCCATTATCACTTGAGTTTCCCAGTACCTGAGTCTTTAATATGCTGTCCTCAGTAGCTTGTTTTTGTCCATTAAAACTGTTAAGAAGTTAAGACTGTTGCCATGGGGATTGTACAAATATTAGTTTATACAAAATTTCACAAAGTACGTATCTACAAATGTCATCAGTTTTATAATTACATTCCATAAACATTAAGTTAATTATATTTTGTGCAATTTGGTTTTTGCCTTTTTTTATTTCCAGTTCAGTAACTCTGCAATGGGCCTAAATCAGCTTCTCTCTCTCTTTCTCTATACTTACACACACACACACACACGTATGTACCTGTTTTCTATTCAGGTCGGGACTTAAACCTGAAAACACACAGACTCATGGGGACTCGTTTCACGGTGGTAAACAAGCTAATAAATCACACAGAATAAAGTTGTTGGGGTTTTTTTTGGAAAATCTAAACATGCAGAAAGTTTCCTGTAAGGGGTAGGTTTAGGTGTAGGGCAATAGAATATACAGTCTGTACAGTAGAAAAAGCATTACGCCTATGGAGAGTCCCAACAAGGACAGCAAACCAGACGTGTGTGTGTGTGTGTGTGTGTGTGTGTGTGTGTGTGTGTGTGTGTGTGTGTGTGTGTGTGTGTGTGTGTGTGTGTGTGTGTGTGTGTGTGTGTGTGTGTGTGTGTGTGTGTGTGTGTGTGTGTGTGTGTGTGTGTGTGTGTGTGTGTGTGTATGTGTGTGTGTGTGTGTGTGTACTTGTTTATGCTACATTTTGGGGAACAAATGTCCCCACAAGGATAGTAAAACCTGAAAGTTTTGACATTGTGGGGACCGGCCTGCGGTCTCCACGAGGGAAAAAAATATTAAAAATAGTAAATGATGTTTATCTGAAAGTGTAACAATGTGAACAGGTTTTCTGTAAGGGGTAGGTTTAGGGTTAGGGAATAGAAAATATTGTTTGGTCAGTATAAAAGTAATAGAAGTCTATGGAAAGTCCCCACAATTCACAGAAACACACACACACACACACACACACACACACACACACACACACACAGCTAAAGTTCTTCAAAAGTGGTTATTGTTAATTGTTTAGTATCCCATTTTCTGATCTAAAACTGCCCTTAACATACCATGACAAAAACCTAAGCAACAAAAACATAAAATGAGTAAATGATATTAAAAGTAGGGGTCATCATCATGCAGTAAGTGAGTGGACAGACTGATTAAATTTACAAAAAGTCAATATTTTCCTTCTTTGGAAGCCAAAGAAAACAGTAGCCATCAGTTACATTCACTGCAGTGCCATTGATTGTAATGGTAACATCAATGGTCACTGATTATAAACCACCTCTTTAGCTTCAGGAAACAACAGACGGGACCTCTTGAAAGTATTGAAAAGACAGTTACATATGTATAGAATACATAAATGTTTATAATTGAGTCAAAATATACAATTAACAAAAATTCCAGAGCACTTTCTAGAGATGAATAGTTCTGTTGTAAAGTCATATTCAGCCCATTTTATTTTTCTTTGTTTGCGGTACAAATGTGGACAGATTGGAGACATGAAGACCACAGGGATCTGATTAAAGATTTTAACACTAGGTGGACTTATTTTTCAGAGCACTGCCAGACGCTCCAAAGCAATCTGTTATATAACAGCACATCCTGTAAAGCTCTCTGTGGTTACTGAGCAACTTTTCCACAGCAAAGCTTATTTTTCAAATGGTTTCCCATGACTACACAAGATTTGACACTGAGTAGACTAAACAGTGCTAGCATGATAGTTAAACATGAATGTTTTTTTTGTTTTTTTTTGCACTTCATTTTGCCTCTTCATTAAACAGACAGTGATGAAAAACAGGCCAGTTACTAATGAAACTCAAATATAATAATCTAACAAATGTACCCTTAATTTATGCTTGCTGCTTATTGCAGCAGTTGTTTCAAAGCCACTAACCCTTTTCACTCTAGATCAGGGATGGGTCTTCGGTCCTGGAGGGCCGGTGTCCTGCAGAGTTTAGCTCCAACCCTAATCAAACACACCTGCCTGTAACTTTCTACACTGTAAAAAGTGATAAGTTAACTTAAAGGGGTGGTTTACTGCGATTTCACTTTTTTCATTTTAAATAGTGTGTAATGTTGCTGTTGGTGCATGAACAGTATCTGCAAAGTTGCGGCGCTGAAAGTTCAACGTAAGCGGAGATATCGTCTTTTAAAAATCAGGAAGTTTAATGCCTACAAAAACGACTCATATGGGACTACAACGAGATACTTCCCGGGTTGCATACGAAATAATCCCATCAACCCCTCCCTCCGGAACATGCAGAAAAGGGGGCAAGGCCATGTTCTGCGGCTTTGTTGCAGAGGAAGAGTTATAGTGGAGAGTTGTTGCCGTGTCGTCGAAACGGTGTTATTTTCACCCAGCTGTCAGGTCTTCTGTGTTCGGGCTTCCTACGGACGCTGTAGTCCATCAACAATGGTTAAAATTTATGTTTGATTATGTTCCTGACAATTATAATCCTAATTTAGCTCTCTGTGCTGTGCATTTTACGGAAGACAGCTTCCAGAATCTGCACGAGTTCAATGCCGGATTCACACAGAAACTATTACTAACATGGAGCAGTTCCAACTTTAAAACCAGAGGCAGCAGTTGTTGGGCCACAACCTGTAAGTAAGATTTCATAATTTTAAATGTATTTGCATGTATAATTTCAGACGTAATGTTTTAGTTTTATCAAGGACGTAAACAAATGCCAACGCTGGCTTTAGTAGCCAGTTAGTTAAAAGCTATTTCGTGTGTCTATGACAAACGCATACAAACATTTTGAACCCGATTTTTTAATTATGTACTAATTTTGTAAATGTATTTTCCATGTATACTTTATGACGTAATTTTTCGATTTGATCAAGAACGTAAACACAAGCCAACGCTGTTTGGTTAGTGGCCAGTTAGTTCGATGCTATTTTGTGTGTATAAAACAAACGTGTACAAACTTAAAAAAATGATATGTAATCACAACAGCAAACTTCCATTCAGAAACGTTTGTAAGAGCCGTGCTTGCGGAAGTTCTGCTTGACTCTCTTCATTACCGCTTTCTGGGTCTGATTCTGGCTCAAACTGAAGGCAATATTGACACCATTATTTACATTTGACCGCAGCACATGCAGCTGTCGCTCGTGAAGGTAATGGGCGTGACGTTTTCGGACAACGCGCAGTACGCAGTTTAGTCAATCACAACACACTGATCACAACTAACCAATCTGAGCCCATCGCCTGTTTCTGAGGGAGTGGTTTCATAGAATCAGGAAGTCAACCGGTCGTTCAAATGACAGAGGAGAAAGCGTCTTACAATAAAGGTGAAAAATATGAAAAATAAGGCGTTTTTTTAACAAACGAAACACGAAGACATGTTATATTGCACCCCATAAACACAATCAAGCAAAGAAAAAAAGCAGTAAACCACCCCTTTAACTTAAAAAAAAATTGAGGAAACCCATTGCCTTAAAATTATTAAAAGAACACACCGTTTTTGAATCCATTCAGCCGATCTCCAGGTCTGGCGATAGCACTTTTAGCATAGCTTAGCATAGATCATTGAATCCGATTAGACCAGTAGCATCGCGTTCAAAAATGACCAAAGAGTTTCGCTAGTTTTCCTATTTAAAACTAAAACTAAGACCGGCGGAAAATGAAAAGTTGTGATTTTCTAGGAACTATACTCTCATTCCGGTGTAATAATCAAGGAACTTTGCTGCCGTAACATGGCCGCAGCAGGCGCAGTGATATTACGCAGCGCCTGAAAGTAGTCCCCAGCTAGGTAACTAGTTATAATATAGCTGGGGACTACTTTCAGGCGCTGCGTAATATCACTGCACCTGCTGCCGCAGCAAAGTTCCTTGATTATTACGCCGGACTGGAAGTATAGTTCCTAATCATATCGGCCTAGAAAATCGCAACTTTTCACTTTCCGCCGGTCTTAGTACACGATATAACTACAGAAGAGTCAAGTTTTAAATAGGAAAACTATCAAAACTCTTTGGTCATTTTTGAACGCAATGCTACTGGTCTAATCGGATTCAATGATCTATGCTAAGCTATGCTAAAAGTGCTATCGCCAGACCCGGAGATCGGCTGAATGGATTCAAAAACGGTAAAACTCAACTTATTAACTCTGGGGGAGTTGGAGAATGAGCCTATTTCCAAAAAAAGTGGGGTGTTCCTTTAAGTAAATAATATATTTTTTAAAAAAGTTAAGTGAACTTGACAATTCACTTAACTTATTTTTTTTTAATTATAATTTACTTTAAAATTTTAAGGCAACGGGTTTCCTCAATTTTTTTAAGTTAAGTCAACTTATCACTTGATCTTGAAGAAATAGCTTCTTCCGGTGTGTTGGATTACTCCAGGACCGAAGTTGCCCATCCCTGATAACATTTTCTACTTTTTAGCATGTTTTGCTTACACAGTAATGTCTATATGCAAAGGCATTCACTATACATTATTTGTGGGGAATAAACATGCACAAAATGAGCAACTGATGTATAGCTGCTGTTCTCCCCATATTCATAACGTCCATTTGACTGATACAACCAAACTAATCACATTACCATTTTGTCTGACTTCATAGCCTTGGCTTGGAATATCATTATTACCCTCTCGCCTGCTCAAATGCTGGTCTAGCTTGGCATTCCAATTTCCATGCAATGCAATAATTGCCGTTTGAAAAGAAAAGCAAAAAACAAATAACGTGTGTCATCATGCATTCAAGTATAGTGTGTCTGATTACAACATGAAAGATGTGTGTCCGATGATTGAGCATGAGTAATGAAAATAATATAAAGCTATTAGACTCATGTGCCATGAGACTCAATGCAATTGAGCCGTGAACAGTCCATGCATCACTTTAATTTAATTGCTCATTGGTGGTTCCTATATCAAAATGCCAGCTATCTTACAGAGTCTAATCGTATAAGCATTTAGCTATTGATTGTTATATAACTCTCTGGAATACACAATTGTTCAGCTGTGGCCAATCGAAATTGTAAATAAAACAGTTTATTAGAGTATATTTTACAATATACTTTAATTTACTTATAATTCCATGTACATTTACAAGCAATTTCTCAGTGAAAATTTTCTCAAAGTAAATCCTACACCATTTCTTCAGTGCACTTGCTGATGTCCATCCATGACAATGCAACTGAAAGTGAGGAGCGTCTCGCTGCAGAACACAAGATCCAGGGGGCATGGTTGGATCTAGATCCTACCTGTCTCCACCCCCTGATCCCTAAACCCACCCATCTCCACCCCTAAACCTACCAATCTTCACCCCTAGACGTGGATCCATCCACGCCCCCTGGATCTTGTGTTGTGCAACGAGCCCTACTTGCTGAAAGTGGCACCATGAAATCAGAACAATCCAACAGAAACAATGGTCCAATCAGTTTGTAATGTACAAAATCAAGTGCTGCCCTACATTTTTTTCTCATTTGACAAGCCAGTTCACTTAAATATGAAGAAAATATGATTGCAGTTTCTGCTTCATGCCGACTTAATTATTAAACTAATATTGTTCTAGTGTTTGTCTTGTTTTTTGACGGGAGGGGGGGGGGGGGGGTATTATTTATCAAAAAGCATGTCTAATTAATTAAAATCATGAAACTTAAACAATTTAATATCAATTTATTAAAAGTTTAACAAAAATGACATGTTTAGAGCCCTATCAAAATTTTTCCAACCTTATGTTTTATTGTTACCAAATTCTGTTTTAGTATGTCTAATTGTTTGAAAGCATAAAAACAAGTTTCATTCATTCTTACATTCATTGTGTTGTGTATTTTCAATTTTTAAGGCATAAAACATTCATTTATTTTATCTTTTAATTAATGAAAATTAAACTAATTAAATTTTTTGGAAAATAAATATTGGATTTAATATTACAATTAAAAACATTGAAGAAATATTGTATGATTATCCCTTAAAAATAAGGTTTTAATAATTTGATAAATAACATAAGGCTATTTAGTTTGATTAATAAAAGAACAAGGTATAGGCCTGTTCTATACTATAGGAAAGGTAACTTTAAATGAATTCTGTTGTGATCTGGCGCTATAGAGAAAATAAAATGAAATAAAATTAACTTGACCTTCAAGGGGGGCAGTCGCCCCCCTAACATAATGGCAGGGGAAACACTGCCACGTATTTATATATTTGGCAACCGTTCAATGAGTGGGATAATAATGTCTACAGTCAACAAGTCATTATAACAAAATATAACCTTGTTGAGTTGAAATTAAATTATTTTAAAATTTTCATTATATAATATAATTTCACATTATGATTTGAGCTGAAATTATTTAGTAATTTTACATTTAACATTAGTGCCTTTGTTTAAAAGATAAATCTATTTTATTGTTAATAATTGGCATACTTAAACTATGCAATAATATTGAGCTGCCAAAAGACCACATGTACTGTAAATGCTACTCTTAAAACTGGCTAATAAAACCTGCAAAGAACTAGAAAATTCTTTTAAAGTTGCTATGTTGAAATCAAACTTGCATAATTTGTTGATCTTGCCTCTATTCAGTTTTCCATCACATGGGAAGCATCGTAGGCACAGGCGGCTGACCTCATGTGCACCATAACAGGGAGGAACATTAGGATGATTCCAAGGGAATGTGTCGTTTGAGCCAAGTTGTGCCAATCCAGTGTTTTTCAAATCGGAGTAATACTGGACCTCCATTCTCCAGTGAGCTGCTTCTGACTGCTTCTGTTTGTGCTTGTATTAGTCTCTACAGTTTTGTCATCTTGACGACAGGCAAGGGCGCAAACTTGTTGCCGAATGGCTGTACACTTCTGAGTTACGAGATTCTAAGCAAGTATTTTTGTGCATACAGCCACGTTAAAATACGAATGTATGTGTTCGAAAGAATGTTTTTTGTATGAAAGTAATGTAAGACAAAGGCCAGTTTTGCCATTATTTGAATTTGAGTTTTTACAACACCTCTTTCCAGTTAGGCATATTCCCTGTTGAAAAAAACAGCATATGCTGGTTAGGTATGTTTCAAAGCATGGCAGCTGGTTTGAGCTGGTTTAAACTGGTCCTTAGTTGGTCAAGATTTAAGATGGTCCTGAGCTGGTTATAAGCTGGTTATGACCTAGTCCTGAGCAGAAGCTAGTTGCTTATGACCAGCACATGATTAGCACATGACCAGCTTAAACCAGCTCAAACCAGCTGTCATGCTTCAATAAATTCCTAACCAGCACATGCTGTTTAATAACCAGCATTCATCAGAGGAAACAGATCTAGAAATGCCTGCCTGTCAGTACTCGGTCTTGCAGGTCAACTTTCCTGCCATTGCAGTCAAGTAAATCCAATGACCTTGAAAAGCTTGTTCAGGTGTTTGATATGCATTAGAACTAAACTCTGCAGGAAGGTGAACCTCTAGAAGACTGAGTACCTCTGTCCTGTATCAACATATGCAAACTGTAGAGTCAGAAAAATCATGTTTAAGTCATGGCCACCTGCTGGCTATTGTTGTCATGAGATCTTGAATGTCACATTACTGTTTTTCCGCTGGATTGACAACTTTTCCAGAGAAGAGGATGTTGTCATTTTTTTGGTCAGTGATAAAGATCATGAATGGACTGTCAAAACGCAAAGACAGCATTGGGTTGTAGGACAGTGGGCCGAATTAAACTCCTGTCACTGCTGCTGCGGTGGTTCCTTTCTCATCTATATCCAGAGTGGCCTTATGCAAAGACTGAAAGTGAATCAAAGTGACTCCTGTTAAAAAATTATGTTTTTTTTATATTGAATAGTATATTAAATATATTCTATTAATTTTAAATCATAATTTAGAAAGTGATCTAGAAACTTTACCTTTGAAATAAAGAGTGAAGTTTTCCCTTTCATGTGAAGTTGGCTTTATTTGTAAACATATCAGCCATTCCCAGTCCTTTAAAAATATCTTTCAGGGAATATGATGTTTTCAGAGAGAGCTTGGGAACATAGATCTTAACTTTTCTGAAGGACAAGAGAAATCGACAACTGGCTGGTCCATCTGGAGATATTGAACTTATAAACATTTGAACATCTAAAATAGTTTTTATGACATTAAATAATTATGGCAACCAGCCTTTTTCTGACAGCTGTCCTCCACTTTTGAATGTGCTGTCTAGAGATGGCCATCTCAAGATCTTTGATGGTCTTAGCTTCAACAAATATGTCAATATGTGGGACAGCCAGAAACATGAAGAAAGAGTCGTTGTAGTCTAGACAGAGGACTTTAGAAGTGAGGTAGGCATCATAATAAACTTGCGTACTGGTGCATCATTTGTACTGGAACTGTGGTCTCAGCGTCCCCATGAAATGTACTTTGGAAATGTATCATGAAATTTTCCTTTGGAAGAAAGAGTGACATTTTTTTAAGGGATCTGAGAGAATATGCATTACCATATCTACAAACGTAGGTAGGTGGGTGGGTGGGTGTGTGTGTGTGTGTGTGTGTGTGTGTGTGTGTGTGTGTGTGTTTACCTTGAAAATATACATAAGTGAGAAGAAACATCAAAGTGTCAGATTCCAGATCATCAACAGCTTGGTCTATTTTCCCATGTGTTTTTTCCTTCACATACATTTAATAAATAGTGGTAAAACTCCTTCATCTTCTCCAAGAACTCAGGAAGGGGCTTTAATTTGTCGCTGACATATAGAGCAAAAATCTGGTTGATTTCTTCCAGGAGACTGTGGAACATCTGGTGCATTTCTTCAGTGTTGAAGACCGAGCTGTTATGGCTGATGCCACTGAGAAGCTGCTTTTTGGTTTCCCCACCAGCTCCTAAAGACAGCTCAGAAAGGGCCATGGACAGACAGACAATAAAAATAAGATGAGAATAAAAAAATACACATATGTCAATATAAATAGATAAAAATTGAAAAGTGAATAAATTGTATGTACAGTTGTGCTATAGATGATAGAAGATGTGGGCCAGCTGGTCAGCACAGGTTTTCAGACAGGCTGGTGTCACACCGTCTGGGCCTGGTGCCTTTCATTTCTTGTTCGGATGTTAAAATATGTCCTCAGAGCTGTACACCGCTTGTTTATGAGCAGGTTATGGAGACAGTAACAGCATATTGCAGCTATGAGTGAAACGCAGAGCGGCGATCTGCAGTTTCCCTGAGCCCAGCTCCTGCACGAGATCCAGCACCACTACCGAGGAGACCAGTTGATTGAATTGCTTTTAAATGTTCAACTTTTGATAATAAAATGTTTGTTAAATTAGTTTAAATGTGGGCAGTATACAACACATGTTAAAACGGAATAAAATATGCTGTATTAAGAAATGTTCTCATCTGAAATAAAGATCTTAAACAAGTTGTGTCATGTATTTTACAAAGTTTATTATAAGTTTTATTAAAGTAACTTTGATTTGAATCAAAATGATGTAGTAATTATTATTTACTAATAAGTTAACTTTAGAATACTGTTTCAGGTTCCAAGTAATTCTTGCTGAATTATCTAATAATTCTTTATTAATTACTAAAGGGTTCCCAATATTTTCACTTTAGATACTGTTTCAGGTTCGAAATAGGTCCTGCACAATTATTTGATAATTATTTGTTAATTACTAATGGGTTCCCTATATTTTCACTTTCAGGTTCTGAGTAATTCTTGGCGAATTATCTAGTAATTATTTATTAATTACTAATGGGTTCCCAATACTTTCACTTTAGAATAGGCCTACTGTTTCAGGTTCGAAATAAGTCCTGCAGAATTATTTGATAATTCTTTATTAATTACTAATTGGTTACCTGTATTTTCAATTTCCCTCAGTCCTTGCCTTACATACAGGAATTGAATTAATGGTAATGTGGTATATGCTGAGGAGGCACACATACAGTACTGTATACAAAATATAAAAACTAAGGTAAGTTATCTCATGGCACTGGTGTGGTGGTGGGGTTCCTAACGGCAGCTGATTTCTTACAAAACACACTCACAAAACAATTCACTACAAAGGCAAAACCTCTATAAAATTGATTGCATTTATTAATAGTGCATTTTCATACTACTACTACTGCTGCTAATAACATTTATATGAAAGGGTCACAACTCACAAATGTAATTGTGTATGACTGTTCATTAGTAGTTACTTCATTTTCTTAAATCTTAAAGGGGTCATATAATGGTACATGCACTTTTACAAGTTGATTGTACTGAAATGTGTGTTAGCAGTGCCTGTACACAACCATCATAAAATGATGAAAATCCATCCAGTGTTTTTTTTTAATCTCCTTATTTGTTTTACCCTGTCTCAAATCAAGCCGTTCGACCGTGTGACGCCACACGGTCGGACGCCCCTCCCACGATGGTTGATTGACAGCAGTGTTTCAACACAGACCCGCCCTTGCTCGTGAGTGAGCTGTCAATCATAGTCCGCGCGTCATTGTTGATATACGCTGGAGCTGTCTATGAGCAGAATGGCGTCTAAGCGATTGTGGTGTTCTGTTATCGAGTGCAATAATGAACACAGCAGTCATTTTGATGTTCCTAAGTCCGAACCGCGAATCATTTTTCACCAGACTGCTTTATAAATGAAGGTCAGTATAAAGCTGGTTTTGCTAAGAAGCTGCACCTGAAAAAAGAATCGGTACCAACTATTCGTGTTCCTGCTGAACCTCCAGAAGAAGTGAGTGTAACGTTTAATTAACCTTTACATTAATCTTTATATTAATCTTTGCAAATCGCTAGCACGCTTCACGATGTATGTGGCTAATGTTTACATTCAGGGTACATGCATGTTTTCTATTTACGACGTTCTCAATATAATTAATAATCCCACGTTTATAATGAACAAAACGTTATGGTTATTGTGTTATTACAAACTGTGTACGCAGGTATTAAAGTTAACATGATAACACTACACTAAGCTTACTTTTGTAGATGGTTTATAACGGTGTCTGTTAAGAAGTAATGTAAAAAATTTAAATAAATAAAAAACAGTTATAAGTGCATGAAAATTAATGGTAACACAATACCTGCAAAATACTGTTTACATCCTGCAAATGCATATGATCCAAGACTATAAATACTCTAATTGATGTTTTTCAATATTATGCCAGAATAAGTTATGTTATCTGATCACATATTTACTGCCATTCTTCAAAATATACCCTCAACTGTTGTCAAGGCAACACTCCACGTGTGTTGTGTCAAAAACGCCCCACAGAACAGAGGGGCGGGGCGAGCAAAGCTCACTAGCATTTAAAAACACACGCACTAAAACGGTGTGCTGAAAACAGAGCTGTTTTTGAGCAGGTAAAATGAGTGTTTTCTTACAATACTAATGAGAATTTTTAATTAAAGTATATTACAAACTTTCAATTTAGACCCTAAAGAATCATATTAGCTTGTACAAAAATGGCATTATATGACCCCTTTAACTAGGGGATAATTAATAGTAGTTCTTCAGGACGTATGACTGAATACATTAGTTATTGATTAGCTAACTGTTACTTAACACAATCATAAAATCGTATTACATACTGATTAGTTAACACATCTTCCTTAGTAGTTAACAGTAGCGAATTAAGTGTTAATGAATGAGTTAATGACCTGTTAGTGCTTCAATAATTCCTTATTAGTTATGCAGCAAGTAAGAAACAGTATTCTACCGTGTTACCACTCTGTTTACATTTTATTTTACGCTGCAAAGAAAAGCAATTACTAAGAATGGACTCAAATCAGTGCAGTCAATAAACGTTTGCGGTGTTTACCCACACTGATGAGATGACAGCTGATACGTACTTGATATCATTTTCAAACGGATTCCATATTCATTATATATTTCATTATAAAGTACAGTAAATTTTAATATATAGTTCAATTCCAGTGACCTCCTTTAGGTGACCTCCTGCGTATTGATGCACTAGCTGTTGAAATACACAGATAACTGTCTACAAATAAAAACACACATACAAAATGCAGTGAACTAAAAATAGAGCAGCGAGCAGACGTTTCAGCTCATAGCTTTCTTCAAACAACAAATCATCCTGTGTGTATGTATTATTACAAATTGAGACCAGCTGAGTTTATTCAGGAGGGATCTTTAGGTTTAAGGATTTTGTACTTTTTATTTCTTGCTCCACGCAGCTGAGGCCTTTTTTGAGCACATACAACCCCAGAACGTGCATTGAGGGGACCCGAGTCAATTTGCTGTTCAGGTGCCAGAAACCATAGTGGCACCCCTGGCTGACCTTGTTAATCAGACCTCACGGCTAGATCTCTCTCCTGCTGTCAGTGCTTGCTGCTGTGAGGTCGATCTGCGTTTGCACTGTGCGCACATGTGTATAATTTTTGCCAAGTCTCCATAATTCAGCATTGTGTGTTACAATGCTTCCCCAGACATCCTGGGAGCTCATTTGCTAAACCCATGTTTTGTTGGAGGGTTCTCTGGAGGGGCTAAAAGCTCTTCAGTTGCCAGTAAGTCTTACATAATTAGAAACTAACACTAATGAGAAGGAAAAGGACAAATGGAGTGGAATCAATGGCTCATGGGGTCAGAAAGAATTAATACCAGGCTGCTGAGAGGCCTGCAAGCAATTAGATGTAGACTTCTGAGACACAAGTGCGGCTTCTTCAGATCAGTCAGGCAGCAAGGAACGCTGAAATGTGTGATTTAGGACTGGAATAGTGTGAACTCAGCAAACCGCGGCTCTGACACCACACTCCCCTGCACTTCAGTCCACATAGAAAATGAACCATTAAGAACAAGTTAAAGGAACTGTATTTGAGTTTTTTCTTTACCTCGAAATATCAGTTTCAAAATCGTTTTGATGTTACACTGATTTATAATACGACAAATGGCTTCTGTTTAGTTCCCACGATCCCTCAAAACATCTGTTCTGGGAGTATGTAAGTTTGATGAGCTGGTACGAAATTCCACGAAAAAGGCCAACAAATGCATGTGTAGGCTACAGCTATTCACTGTAGTTACAAAAGTGATATATTTATCACAATGAATTCCACTCTCTTAACAGTAGGGGGCTCTAAATCGCAAAAATACACATAACTACATTCAGTTGTTTTAAAAAAGGAAGGTGAATGAATTTTACACTCTTATATTAACTCTTATCTTGTCACGTGTTTGTGTTCCTGTTTGTCCTTATTTGGTTTAGTTCCTGTTCTCATTATTTAATCATCATTCAGTCTGTTCACCTGTGTTTATTAATAATCTCGTTTTCTTCTTTATAAGCCTTCAGTTTCTAGAGTTTCGTTGTCTCAGATTTATGTTGTTTTCAATGTTCCACGTGAGTTGATGTTTATTAAAAGTATCTCTTTGTTTATTCCTGCCTCATGCGTCTTCACTACAACCACGACCGCGTGACATGTCTACACCGTGCACTGTTTTTAGCATTTTACACCTTTATTTAGACAGGACTGTATAGGTCAACAGGAAGCAAAGTGGGTGAGAGGATCGGAAAAGGTCCGCGAGCTGGGACTTGAACTTGGACCGCCGAAAGCGCAGCAGCACCGCATGCCGACAAGAATTTTTTAGGTAACGAAGCTTATTAGAGTACAGTTTGCAGGAAAATATAATTTCAAGTCTTTCTACTTTTAATTCAGTGTTTTATTACTTGCTGTTCCTTTGTAGGCCTAAATATTTATGAAATTTACTTGCAATTTCTGAGTGAAAAAGTTTTTTTTTTTTCAGTGTAGCCTAATCAAACTTTTATTCACATTCAGTACATTTTTGCAGGTAACTTCAAGGATGAACATTACTGTAGCAGCCATGATTAATAATTTAAAATGTTGTGTATTCAGAGATTTACTTCTTGGCAATAACACACAAAAAAAAACTACCCTTAATAATAAATGCCTTTTTGCAGTGTCCGGCAACGAGTACAAACAGACGTCTTAAATAACAGTGTCCTGCCTAATGGCCTGGCATCTGTTTAATGATGCAATGAAGATCTATAAAAAATGATGACATCGATTACATAATCTAATTAAGCAGACCTGCAGCCTTCCATTGCTTCTTAGATTCTTCTTAGATTTTCTCATCTCTTTTATAAATATGTAAAACTTCCAAGAATGAGGAAGCTGGAGAGCATTAAAACACAATGTCTAAATTGTGACTTGTGAGTGGGTGTGTATGAGAATGATGACCTTCTCTATGCCAAATACTGATCTGTTTCCTGACCACTGATAGAGTGAGATGTCTAAAACGAGAACAACTAAAGGGACTTGATAGCAAATTTAACTCTATGTGAATTCCAGGGGAAGCATTTGAGGTTGTTGTCTGAAATTAAGTCAGAAGAATGTTCTGCCAGTTTTTCAGTGGTTTGGGGGACTGTTCCGCCATTTGCATTCCATTCCTGTCCTGTTATAAACTTGCTTGAAGGCGTTGATCCATTCTTCTTAGTAAGTTAAGAAGGACTATGTTGTTGTTAATACTTTGTTTATAATGTTCAGGTATAAATATTTCAAGTGCATTTCACTTCAGTTAATTAGTAAGGAAATCACTCTGAAAACATGCTGACGGACAGATGGTCTGTCTTTATCCCATCAGATTCACCATGGATTTTGTTTATAACATTCAGGATAAAACACTTGACAATTTTATCTAATTTATGTATATACTGTAAAATCATTGCAGTTTCCGTCATTTCAGAGACAAGCTGAGGGAGTTTGCTAATGAAGCACTTTAGTCTGAGCAAGAGAATCAATGTCGGCAAGAGAGACCATGTCACTTAGCTTGAAATGAATGCTTAAAATTCAAATTAGTCTAGAAGAATTTCAGTTCTTACTATCAGTCTTGAGTGAATTGAGTGGTCTTTCCTTAAATAGTAAAAACAACAGACATTGTGTCGCCACAGAAGTAATACAACAAAACAAATAAAACAAAGAAACTTTTGTGTTTTGAACTTTTCTATTTTTTAAGAGCACTCCGTTTCAGGAAATTGATTTCACTCTCAAAACCAATCACGTTAAGGTTTTTTTGTACAATTGTGCGTCTGCTTCAAGCAATTTAGCTAATGCTGATATGATCAATCTCAGTTTCAATGTCAGCCAAATGCTTGACCTAACATCTTGAGGTAATAAAGATCTTTCTGAAAATTTGAGCCTCAGCTGGCAGCAATATCTCAAGAACATTAGTCATTAGCCATTTTTTCAATTAGTAAATGAATTTGAAACAAATTGTCATACACGATGTACATCAATGCTGATTCGATTTAATTATCTGATGAAAACAGATAAAAATAGATCTTTGAGTTTCACCCAAAACAGATATGCTTTGCCAGAAAAGAAAAAGGCCATTTACAGAGAACCTCAGTCTTGGCCTCTGAATACAAACATTCCGGAACTCATTCTTAACAACAAAAGGCTGCTCACTTAAAGCTTTGTTAAGCTGCAATCTCTCTGTCATGCTTATTATTACATTGATTGTTTCTTATTGCTTGCGGTTCTTGAGCACAGTTATCAAGCCTGCAGGGGGCACCAGTAATCTCAGTCAATTAAAACTCATTAAGCTTTATTAAAGGGTCCAGTCAGAAAAAAGGAGGCATTCATGCTCGTTTTGTTACAGTGAAGTGAATACCTCCAATAACATGTTTACTATGAAATGTATGATTTATACTTCCATTAGCCTACATTAGTATCCTCCTAGGCATGGCACAACTCCAGAATGCTCATTACCAAGCATCTGAGAATGATGAGTGTTCATGTTACTGATATTTAACCTTGTTCAGCAGTTATAACAGAGCGTACTAATTATGTCATACAGGAAGTTGCTGTTCATCTAATGCTGTTTTCACCATGTAATGCTTACGCCTCAAGTCAGTAAACAGCTCAGTTTTATTTTTTGCATTAATAGCAACACTATATTTGTTTTATTAGTTCACAAATTTTGAAGCCGCTTTAAAACCACCTTTAGTGATTTAAATTCATGTGGAGCTTTAAAGTTTATTTCAATATTTGTACCCACTTTACTTAAACATTGGGTTAAATTTAAACACTTTAAAGTGACGTTATTTTTTGTCATTTAAAACACATTACATTATTTCATATGTGTACACAGTTGTACACAAGTAAATTAATCATTGAGTAATTAACCTCTACATTACCCCTTACATCTTTGGGATTAGTCAAACTCATTACCGCCTCTAGAGAATTGGAACTAGTTTACTCTTTTATTACAGAGACTCAATGTCATAGCAGTTTGGGGGTCTGCATCTTAATGTTTTCAGAACAAAAAAATGGTCATTTTCCAAGTTTCATTTTATGTTTCAGTCCCATGATTCTCATAACACACTTTCCATCTACAAATGCAAATTTTCACCTTTATTTAATTGTTCCCTAATACACACCAGATGTTTATGAATATAAATGTCCTCAGTGTAGAGGGTTTGATGTGTTGTTGTCCCACTGGGCTTTTTGAGGGACGTGCACCTTTCCATATGCAAGTAATAGAGTTTTGTTGTTGTTGTTGTTGTTGTTGTTGTTTTTTAGAGAACAGGGGCTCGTTCTTCGTACGTCGCTTATTACATCTGAGATGATTTGAAAGATTCCAGATCTTCTAATCCTGATAACTGATCTCTGGCTAATTTGGTTCTTCAAACGAATTTGTATATTAGATTAAAATATCTGGATTAAGTTGTCTAAGATTACTACGCGTTCTCGTGTTCCCCCGAAAAGGGCAGGTGTATCGATCCTCGAAACCACAATCAGCAATGCAGCGATTGGCTGGCGGCAAGACAGCAACGTAATGACATCATATCATTAAAATAGACACCTGACGAAAAACTTGACAAATTTCTGGACCTTTATGAGGAAACAGCCATGCGAACAAAACTACATAAATGTTACAATAGATAAATGAAGTGTTTTTAATTTATTTGTAATTTTTTTACATGATTCCCAATTATTTATATTCATGATTTCTAGTATTTGTACAGGCTTTATGTTTTTATGTCAATGTTGTAATTAGCAATTCATATCTTTAAAGCAGATTTATTATGTGACAGCATTAATTAAAGTTTCTTAGAGATCCAGTTATCTGCATCTCCTGCGCTCCATCAAGCCACTCCCATAATCGCTGTCATCACTCAAATGAACAATTCAGAATTTATAGCATGTGTGTAACACTCTAATACAATTATAAAGTAATTATTTCATCACTTTCAATGAGTAAAACTGGCTGTGTTGTATTATATTATTATATTGTTATATTATATTCAAATTAATTTTTAAATTATTATTATTTTAAATTATTGTCCGTGGACCAGTAGGGTACTCTTGTAATAAAGTAGCGGTGGCTGGGACAGCTTTTAAGTATCAATTCTGCTTAAAAAGATGCAATCTAATCCTGTTTACATGAAATAAACCTGCTCCTTAGCAGGTTTAAGCTTACGGACCCGTTGCTATGACAGCAAGTCTAGGATGAGTTTCGAAGAACCAAATGTTCCAAGATCAAGCGAAATCGTCAACAATCAAATCCAGCTAACTGAGTTAGCGACGTACGAAGAATGGACCCCAGGGCGATCTTCTGAAATACTGGGTGGAATGGCTTTTGCAATTGATTTATGGGTCATACCATCCACTTTCCAAAATGCATGTTAAAGGAATAGTTCAACCACTTTTTGCCGAAACTGATGTAAATGTTTGTTTCTTCA
The DNA here is from genome assembly GCA_036784905.1 of Acrossocheilus fasciatus. NCBI lineage: Eukaryota > Metazoa > Chordata > Actinopteri > Cypriniformes > Cyprinidae > Acrossocheilus > Acrossocheilus fasciatus. Next base: position 22,449,615 of record CM071943.1, read on the forward strand.
TAGGAACAGATTTGGAGAAATGTAGCATTACATCAGTTGCTAACCACTGGATGAGTCAGAACGAGAGTTCAAATCCAAAGGTAATCATCACGACTCCAGTCGATCAATTAAAAAGCTGCGTGTTTAAAAGAAACAAATCTATCATTAACAAATCCATCACTTTAAACTGTTGCTTCTGACCAAAATATCCATAATCCATAACGCTTCCTCCAGTGAAAAAGTCAATCTCCTGTTGTCCTCTTACATCAAAATCCAGACATATTTGTTTAAAACTTGTTTTCCCTATAGTAAACAGTGCTTGATCTGTGCGTATCTCTCTCGATTCAGAATAGATTACTTTTTCACTGGAGAATGCAATATTATGAATTGACGACTTGTATTTTAGCCAAAAGCAACAGTTTAAAAATAAAAATGACTTAATGATGGATTTGTTTATTACAAACCCACAGTTTTTTGCATCACTAGGTGTTAACTGATGGATTGGTGTCATCTTGATTACTTGTGGATTATTATGTTTTTATCAGCTTTTTATCAACTCTCATTCTGACGGCACCCATTCACTGGTGAGCAAGTGATATAATATTACATTTCTCCACATCTGATGAAGAAACTGGACATGAGTACATTTTCCCCAAATTTTCATTTTTGGGTGAATTATTTCTTTAACAACATTCTTGATCGTAAGTTTTTATAATATACAACATGTTTTGCTTCTCTTCCTCGCTGTCATTTTAAATGCCCCTTTTTGCATAATGTTAAACATGGTGCAACATTTCTACTTGGACTTCCTAAATTACACCTCTCTGTCTCTTGTGTTCAAGAAGTCTTTTGCACAGAAAAAGAAAGCTCAAGGCTTCAATATAGCCAATATGTACATGTAAAGCAATCACTCACCAGTTAAATCAAGCAGATGCTCCAACCTGGTGAGCAATTCACAGAGTAATGAACTGAAAAACCCATTTTGTCTGAGACGCTTTCCGGACATGTGACCATAGTGAGATAGACACTGGTCCTCGGGTGTCCCATTTCTCTTGGGCTTATCCAGAGACTATTCACTAATCTCATTCTCACTCACAAGCCTACATACTGGCCAAAAATCTGTCATGCAGTACTGTGACCAAAACATCAACCATGCAGAGACATTAACCTCATACCTTCACAGACCTTGGCTGGAAATTGCATGACTTTATCTGACAAGCAAAATTCACATGGCCTTCATTGGTGTCTTTTGTATTTTAAGTGAACAAAAGATGTTCGGTCTGTTTGCTGGAAGCCTTGGGACAATTGATAAAATTCAAATGCATCAAAATCAAATGCTTTGTATGAAATTGCTACCACAGAAAAACACAGCTGCACGCCTGTCTGCTGTCCTGAATATTGATAGTTTCATAAAAACCACCTTTCCTAACAAACTATAGAGAACTTAAAAGCAAGTAAATAATGTTATTGTATAATATCAAGTGTACTGTAACATTTAGGATTTCTTTAAAAAATGTGAGTTTATGAGTTTGTTTTCTCATATGTCATGTTCAGTCATCTCTATCTGTTTATGCAACATAGAGTGACTATTGTTTGCTGAGATGAGGACATGTTTCCTGGACAACTTCATTGCACCTCCAGAGGCCAGTTTATCAACACCTGGCAAACGACTGAGCACTGTCAGCGTGCCAGATGAAGATTGAACAAATGAAATGAAATTTTTACTTCACTGGCCAACTGCCACCTCACTGACTTGACAAAAAAAAAAAAAAACAAGCAAAAAAGCAATAAAATTTTAACTACATGGTAAATAAATAAATGGCATAATAAACATGCTTTTTCATGCTAAAACAATTAAAAATGCTGCATTTATGGGTCAAGACAGAAAGTCTTTTTTGTTCCAGGAGTCCCAGATGTCAGGCCTTGAAATTTATACCTCCTTAATTCATGACTAATCATGGCAGATGGATTTTATCAGTCTCCATTTACTGTCATTGAGGTCATATTATTTATTTAATGGATACGCTGCAGGTCTCCAGAGAGATACATTCAAAACAAACAACTGCTGAGAAAGTAAATGAAATAAGTAGGACGAAATAAACACTGCATAAAATGAACAGCTTTTGAGAAGTGTAAGATAGTTTGAATGGGTTGTAATCTATAAAACACAAATGCAATCTTCTGGCCTGAATTTTTTTTTTTTTTCGGTTAAAATCATTCATTTATTCGTTTGTTCACTTGTTTGTTCATTCATTCGTTTCCTGTGGCTATTAGTGTTACAGAAATAACCAGATGTTCTTTTGTTGCTATGGTTACTTTGCTGAGAAAATATCTTGCTCTGAAGACCAATTGTGAGCTTTGAAATTGTAAATTAGGAAAATCAACAACAAAAACAACAACAAAAAACTATTCTTAACCTCTAGAATATCTGTATACTGCTGATGTACGTGCGGACGTAATTTATATATTATATAATATATATAACCGATATAGTTTATATTCATATAAAATACCACAAAAAGATATTAAAGGCACAAAATAAAGTGTGTAGAAACCATGAATAAATTATTAATAGTTAATCTAACCCGTGGACTGTTCATCAATGTTTAACAGTGATTCATGTCAGTCTGTCTGAATGATAAATGTAAGTGAATTACTAGAGGACCCCTGCAATTTGGAGTTTCAGTGGAGCTCAAACAAAAATGTGGGACAAAATTTGAAATTAAAAATAAAGAAAGGATTATGTTAATTATACAAGCACCCAATTAATTAATTAAATTAGTTGTAACATAAACAGGTCAAAAAATTAATTTTAGTCTTTACTGTTTGGGTTTAATTTTGCAGACTTGCTGTCTTGTTTAAGAATAACCAACGTGTCAGTCCTGTGTCATATGTTTCCCGCCCTCTTGTGTCCTTATATGGTTATTTTCCTGTCCTTTTTTAGTCTATATGTACAAATTGCCATGAGATCGGGTTGGAATGACAACTACCATATCATAGTTCCCTCTAAAATAAAATAAAATCAAGATCTACCTCAAGATACCATTTATCTCTGAAAATATTGTATTTTAAAGGGGTCATCGAATGCCCATTTTCAGCTCTGCTGACCCCGCCCCTCTCTCCCATGGGCTGACAAGCAGACTGTAAACTTTAGCTGCGGAACTGGCTAACTAGCACAGATTATGAAAGGCAATTTGCAAAGATTTATTCAAAAAACCCTTATACTCACTTCTTTTGCAGATGAAGCTGGATCATGAATGATTTGAGCGAACATAAATGCATTTAGACAGATCAGGATCGGCGCGTTCCTTTTAAAAAACAAAAGTAACGTTAATCCTCTGCATCTTCAGCGGCTCAGATGTCAGGAGTAAATGACGACTGCTATGTTTATTATTACATCCAACAACAAAAAACACCTCAATCGCTTAATTGGAGACATCTTTGTTGGCACAATGGTGGACAGCTCACAGCTCACTCAGGGCTGGTCTAAGGATTTTTATTATTATAGGGTGGATGTGTTCACACACTTCCAACACACATTTATGTTCAAACAACAACAAAAGTGAATTTTGAATCCGATGACCCCTTTAAATTGCAACAAAGAATCAATCACTCTACACTGGGATGAACATTGATTTTTTTTAACCAATATTAAAAAATAAAATGTATATCCACAGCATCATGCATCCCTTGTATCATGTGGCAACCAGAGTGACCAGCAGGGAGGTTTCTTTATGTCACTGCAGAAGCAGAACAATGAACCAGCCGTAGCCATTTAATTATGCTGTCAGATCTGTTCAAAATCAGTTTAGGGTCCATATGTGAATTTCAACTCGAAAAAAAGATCCATGAATCTAACACAGACTGGTTTCTGGATCTGAGTGGATCTGTTCAGGTCTTTATAGAATACAAACAACAAGCAATAAAACAGCAATAAAAGATGCATATCACTCTGTCCCACGGGCAGCTTTAGGACTCTCTGATCACTGTTTGATTCATCTTATACCGACCTACAGGCAGAAACTCAAATCAGCTAAACCTGTTTTAAGGACTGTTAAAAGATGGACTAATGATGCAGAGTGGGATTTACAAGCCTGTTTCCACCTCACTGATTGAAGTGTATTTGAAGCTGCTGCCACTGATCTGGACGAGCTCACAGAGACTGTAACATCTTATGTAGTTTCTGTGAAGATATGTGCATTCCTACCAGGACTCATCTAACTTACAACAACGAGAAACCGTGGTTCACTGCAAAACTCAGACAGCTCCGTCAGGCCAAAGAAGATGCTTACAGGAAGGGGGACAAAGTCTTGTATAAACAGGCCAAATACACACTGGAAAAGGAGATCAGAGTGGCAAAGAGGAATTATTCTGAAAAAATAAGGATTCAGTTCTCTTCCAGTGACTCAGCATCAGTGTGGAAAGGTCTGAAGGAGATCACCAACTACAAGACACTATCCCCCAGCACTGTGGAGAATCAACATCTGGCAGACAATCTGAATGAGTTCTACTGCAGGTTTGAAAAACACCCCACACCCGCCCTGAACACCTCTCCACACAACCATTAGCACCTCCAGCGACCCCCCTCTCCCCCACACCTGCAATTCAGATCAGCGAAGATGATGTGCGCCAGGTCTTCCGGAAGCAGAAAAGGAAAAAAGCACCAGGCCCAGATTGTGTTACACCAGTCTGTCTGAATTCCTGTGCTTACCAGCTGGCCCCCATCTTCACACAGATCTTCAACAGATCACTGGAGCTGTGCAAAGTCCCTTCATGCTTCAAACGCTCCACCATCATTCCCATCCCAAAGAAATCCAAAATTACGGGACTAAATGACTAACAGGCCTGTGGCTCTAACGTCTGTGGTCATGAAGTCTTTTGAAAAACTGGTGCTGGCCCACCTGAAGGACATTACTGGACCCTTACTGGATCCTCTTCAGTTTGCCTACAGAGCAAACAGGTCTGTGGACGATGCAGTCAACATGGGACTGCATTATGTTCTGCAACATCTAGACAGATCAGGGACATATGTGAGGATCCTGTTTGTGGACTTCAGCTCGGCCTTTAACACTATCATTCCAAACCTCCTCCTGCCCAAACTAACTCAGCTCTCCGTACCCACCTCCATCTGTCAGTGGATCACCAGCTTCCTGACAGAGAGGCAGCAGCTCAACACACTCAAAACTGTGGAGATGAGAAAGAGAAACCCCCCTGCACTCCCCCCACTCACCATCACGAACAGCACTGTGACTGCAGTGGAGACATTCAGGTTCCTGGACACCACCATTTTCCAAGGATTTGAAGTGGGACACTCACATTGACTACATTGTTAAAAAGGCCCAGCAGAGTTTGTACTTCCTTTGCCAGCTAAGGAAGTTCAAACTTCCACAGGAGCTGCTGAAACAGTTCTACTCCTCCATCATTGAATCTGTCCTCTGCACTTCAATAACTGTCTGGTTCAGCTCAGCTCTGACCTCAGAAGACTACAGAGGGTAGTCCGGACTGCTGAGCGAATCATTGGTAAAACCCTCCCCACTCTCCAAGAACTGTACTCATCCATAGAGAGCAAAAGGGCTGGTAAAATCACTCTGGACCCCTCACATCCAGCACACTCCCTCTTTGAACTGTTGCCGTCTGGTCGACACTACAGAGCTCTAAGCACCAGAACGACCAGGCACAGAAACAGTTTCTTCCCTCAAGCAATCCACCTCATGAACACTTGACAATAATTGTGGAACACACACTATTTATACACTTATACACTTATTTATCTAACACACATACTTGGTCTACATTTCAGTTTGCACATAATATACCTGTACATACAAAACTGTCTATTGTAATATACCTTTACATACAATTGTCAATTTGTATATTGTTATTCTTTATTTACTTGTTCTATTTTTTAATTCTTCTTTTTATTATCTGTTTTTTTTTTTTTTTGTTCTGTCACTGTCATTCTGTTCTGCACTGTGGAAGCTTCTGTCACGAAAACAAATTCCTCGTATATGTGTAAACATACCTGACAATAAAAGCTCATTCTGATTCTGATTCAGATGTCACCTGTCTTCAAAGGACCCTGTTGTATAGACCCTTGGAAGTGAACTGAATTAAAATGAGTCAGAACTTGGATGTCTAGACTCATCATATGCAACTGAATGTCCAAAGCATGCAAGAAAAGACTCATTGGAATAATGGCTGAGGTCCTCCAGGGTCTGAATGAAAGACTTCTTGCCAATCTAACTTGCATTAAATCCTGGCAGGTTATCAAAATTACTATAATAGAGGTGGAACTCTGTCATTTGTATCTAAGAGCCAAGAATCAACTGCATACTGATTAAGTAGGCAGACTGGATGAACTGGCATTGGTTTTGTTTCATTATAGCCTGCATTATATAAATACCGTCAAAATAACTATCACTTAAGATATTTAAAAAGACCATATGGTTTAGTAATTGCTGATTATTCAGACCAGTTGTTAGTTGTCATGCACATATCTGCATTTTACAAAATCCAGCAATGATTATGCTTCCTCTCCAGCTCTAGAGACAGATGGAGCTGATGTTACCAGGAGCTCAGGGCTCTGCATAAATAAATTAGTGCTTGAGGAGGCCTTCAGGATCCACCATCCGTGGCCTCCACTGCAACATAAACCATCATAGAATAATTTATATAAATGTTCTAACAGCAGGATGATCCACAAATACACCAGATGGCTGGAGTAATGTTGAACTTGAGTGCGGCAGGGGTGTTATTGAGCAGACTAATAGGATAAATAGTCATATTTCTAGGGTCCAGTAGCTACACTGTCAGTATGAATATAGCGCCATTTTAAATATCTTTTTTGTACATAATTTTTTGTAAACGATTTACAAAACATCATAACTACATAAGAGATGGAATGCATTGTGTCAGAAAAGGGTAATGTGTAGTGGGCAGAAAATATGACGCTGATCATAACTGAATCAAACATAATCACAATGAAACAAACAGTAGCCCAATATGATTGCAGTGAGCTGCTCGTGCTGTATGCTATCGAGCTGTTTATATCCAGTCTGTTGACTTCATAAATAATTCATTTGGACATTCTGCACAAATTAATCTGCTGAGATTTCAATAGAGAGACATAAGCTCGATTCAAAACACAACAACAGTTTAAGGGTCCCTCAGTAGAAGATTATGGACTCTTATATACGCCACTGCCTTGGAGAAACCATCTAGAAATAACTTTATGACAGCTTGATTGTCTGTGTTTATTCTTTTGCTCAAACAGTCGATTACAGTGTTTATATAACTTACATATGACATTTTATTTGTGTATATTGTAGAATTTTTTTGGGAAGCGTTGTGGAACAATTATTTTAAAAATGAGCAAAAATGTGCTGTTTTTTAACGCCTTCACTCTTACCATATTTGGTTGACAAATACTTTCTGTGACAGAATACTCTGGCTCTGCTAACACGCACTGTCATCTATTAATATCCAGCAGAGCAGTTTATAAATAGGTTGTTATCTAGACACAATAAGTATTTTTTGTTAGCTGTATTTGTCTCATTGAGATTCTCTTTACAGGCCTGTCAAAGCCCTGATGTCTAAGTAAGATTAGTATTCACACAGCCAGTTTTATTAAGAGGTAAGAGTAGTGGGCTTGTCAAACTCAAAGAAGAACTGCTCTCAAGAGGAAGTCTTCATCTGCAGAATATTAAAATGAATTGCATTTAATCTTGATCTTAGATGCTGGTCAATAATGCTTCCTAATAAGTGTTGTTGTTTTTCTTTTTGCCGGGAAAAAACATCTTACGGTCATGAGGTCTGAGAGTGTGATAAGGGCTGCCAACTTATGCTTTCACACCACATTTTCTCACGCAGTCAAAAGCACCCTCAGTTAAAAATGTAATTATAAGATATTGGCGAAACTGATTTGGAAGAGTGTGTATTTGTGTTTGCGCTCTGGAAAGCGTCAAAAGTTTCAATTTACATGTTTTTGTAGAATTGATCAGTGTAACCAATCACAGACATATCTGTTGATTTTATGAACACCTGTGACTGGCCATTGCGTTAGTCAGAATTCACTCACAACTCCAGATTTTTTCCTCTCATTGTAACAAAGTGTAGACATGAAGAAGAGCCTCAATTTGTTATAATAGAACGTTGTAAGATTGCAATAAACTGTAGTGAGTGACAGCTTTTTAGTGATTATATGGAAGCGCTATTTGCTTACTTTCTAGGCTACATATAATCTATTCAGAATTTGAATCTATCTTATTTTTGGCTGTAAGAGCGAGCACAGCCATTTGTAAATTTTATGGGTCTGGCTTCCGGTGTCATCCACTTCCAGCTATTTTTAGCTGTACAAAAGAGTTCATTTTGCTGCTTGATATTACAAACTGTTGTGTTTTACCGTATTATTTTAATGTATTATATTAATTATGAACACACTGGTTTGTAGTGCCAACACTTTTACCATTTATCGCACTTTGTTATTCTTTTCGTTATTTCCCTACAACGGCTAGTGAACCGGAAGTCTTGCACATTCACAGAAAATGGCTTACATCCGCGTTTTGTTTTTCATGCTGCTAACAGGACCAACAGCCACATACCCTGCACATGTAGCAAAGTTTGTTACAAATGCAGGATTTAGCCTACACTCAAAAAAATTATTCGGTCTAAATTTACATTTTATGTAATTCAATTGCATAACAATTTTCCATCCATTTAGATTACATAGTTTTAACATAAACAAATCAATAAACAATGTAATTCATATGCATCAGTCATATGTGAATGAAACAGGTAAGTTTTATGCAATAATTCACAGCAAAGTGAACACACTACAGAGTGTTAAAGTAGCATTGAAGCAGTGTTGGAGTTAAGAAGATAATTATGTGATGATTGATCATTAATGATGAACAGCTGCTGTTAACAAGCAGATTCACCAAAGGAAAGAGAAACAAGAACTACAACTGACTTCAGCCACAGATGAAGATGAAATCAACTGAAATAAAAGGCATTAAATCTCTCAAGATCTGATTAAATAACTCCACAAACAGCTTTATCAGCTTCACACTAACCAGATTGACTTTATTTCTGTCAGACTTCTAGAGAGGCTCTTATTAAGAATTAACAGAGGTTTAGATGCTTTATTGTTTTGTTTGAAATCACCATCAAAGAGACCAATGTTTCCTTTTGTTGGGCTCTTGAACCTTGACTTTTTTGTGTTAGTATTGGTTAGTATTCATATAGAACATTCTTGGCTTTGCCAACAAAGCCAAGTGAAAAAGAGTTGTTGGCAAATGATCCACCGATCTCATTTCAAGTCCAATTTCTGATTAAATGGATGTTCAGTCACTTTAGATTTTTTTTATAGCTTCAGATCTTGCAGTATTGTAAATATCAGATAATTTGAATAATTTACAACTCACTCTGTGCACAAAAAGTTTTCAACTGTAGCAATCCAAGACCACAGACATCAAGAATCAGTATATGAATCTCAACAATGGTAACAGTCAACAAAATATTCAGATAAAACTCTGAACATCACAAAACAAGCTACTAAAAAGTCACAACTAAAACAGCAAACATAAAATAAAATAGTAATAATAAAAGAAAATAATAAGACAATTCAGCTGCATTGTTTATTCATGCTGCAATGCATGCTGGGATACACAGGAGAGTCTTGTACTATGCTGGTACCCAGCATGCATTGCGACATGAAGCATTTTGTTGACTGTCACCATAGTCACCATGTCTGTGGTCTTTGTAATGTTGCAGATGAAAACTTTCTGTGCACAAAGCGATTTGTACATTATTCAGATGATCTGATTTTACAATACTGCTAGACCTGAAGCTATAAAAAAAGTCTGAAGGTTTAGGTCTAAAGGTCAACATCCATATAATCAGAAATTGGACTTGAAATGAAATCAGTGGATCATCTGCCCACAACCTTTTCTTGTCTTGGCTTCGCTGGCTAAGCTAAGTGTGTTTTATATGAACCAAAATGTCAAGAGTCAAGAGCCCAACAAAAGGAAACATTGGTCTCTTTGATGGTGATTTCAAACAAAACAATAAAGCAACTAAATCTCTGTTAATTGTCAACAAGAGATTCTCTAGAAGTCGGACAGAAATAAAATCAGTCTGGTCAATCTGATGCTGTTTGTGGAGTTGTTTAATCAGATCTTGAGAGATTTAATGTCTTCTTCTATTTCAGTTGATTTCATCTTCGTCTGTGGCTGAAGTCAGTTGTAGTTCTTGTTTCTCTTTCCTTCGGTGAATCATTTTTTTGAGTGTACTTTTGAAATTGCAGTGATTGACGTACTGTAGTGATGAGCAATCAACCGAAGAAAAATATCATTTGTCAAAACTGGTGTGCATTATGGAACATAAATGCAGACTACTAGATTAACATTTGAATTTTATATAGATTAGATGGTTACACTTTATTTTAGGGTCTCTTAGTTGCTTATTAGCATGCATATTGCTAGAATATTAGCCATTTATTAGTAGTAATTAAGCACATATTAATGCCTTATTCTACATAATCTTATTCTACATCCCTAATCCTACCCAATACCTAAACTTAACAACTACCTTACTAACTATTAATAAGCAGCAAATTAGGAATTTATTGAGGGAAAAGTCATAGTTAATAGTGAATAAGTGTTCCCTATTCTAAAGTGTTACCGATTAGATTAACACGTGAAAAACATTTGAATTTTCATATCAAAATATTTTTGAAATGCGATTGAAATTATTTGTTAAAATAATGACTTAAATGACTCTTGGACCTTAAGTCTTGAAATAAATTTGAATTAATGAAATGGCAATAAAAAACTGTAAGTCATGTTTTAAAGTGATAAATCCAGTTTCGTTCACACACACACCTGCAGGACTCACAACTTTATTTTCAGTAAACCTGTGCTGTGTGAACAGAATGAGTTGTCTCTCATGTGATGATGGATGTTTTCATGTGTGGTTTCAGTAGCCTAACTTACAGAACCTAAGATAACATATGAACTGTGTGTCATCTAAAGGTTTTACACTCAATCACTGTTTAGCTCCCATCGGTTTTGTGGTGCATTTAGACCCGCTGTCCGATAATTAAGATTTGACAGATGAGCTTGCATTGATGTTATGGACGAGACGTCATTTACATTTACTTTAGTCATTGTCACTGTGGATACTTGAGATATTTGCAGCTATCGCGATTGTAGAAAAGCAAATTCAAATCAATTATTCATTCATACAGTAGCGACTTAAATTCTATATGCATGTTGTTGTATGAATTGGACAGTTTGAGAATTACTTTTGATTTGTGTGAAATACAGTTGTCCAAACACTTTGTGAACATAGTGTAATAATAAATCTTGAGTCTCTGGAGCATTAATTGAATGGATTTTCTAGATAACATTGCTAAACCATCATCCTAAAGGCTGACTGCCAATCTCAATGTCAGTTTTTAGATGTGACAAAGGTCACAGAGAAATGCCATTAGCTGTTAATCGAATCTACTTTAATGTGTCCTGTCTGGAAAGATACAGCAGAATTACATGGTAGGTCTATATCAACTGCAGCGATCTGAAAAAAAATCATTGTAAGTAAGAACCCTGATAAAAGATATGAACATTTAAAGGAATTACTCATCCATAATTCAAATTTATTCACTAAGACCATCTACACTCTCTGATGTAAAATCAATCCCGTATGAGTTTCACTGAAGGTGAATATCATTGCCTTTTTTATTATATTGAAAAAGATTGCAGTGAGACTGTCAAACATTAAAAGCAGATAAAAGCACCATAAAAGTATCATAAAAGTCTTCTGAGGCCATATGATAACTTTGCTTAAGAAACAGACGAAAATCAAATGCTGTCAGGTTTGATGTCACAGACAATAACAAATCTGACACAATGCATCATACTGGCACCAAATTTGATTTTAGAGCCTCAGGAGAGGTGAACATTTTTGAGTAAATCAGTTTTCATTTGTGGGAAATATGATTTTTTATTTTATTTCTTTTGGACCACATACTTCCATATAAGATAATTCAGCAGCATCGTTTAACAGATGTTTTACCCTAGAATGACGCTTAAAATACAACATTATTGAAATACAGTATCTTACAGGGAAACATAAATCTCCTTCTCAGCAATAGTTAGCTGCACGCACAACTGAATTACCACATGACCTCGAGACTGAGCTATTGAGTTATGAATAGTTTGTACAATTTCTGCAAAGCTTACATTCTTTTTATGTATTTCATCAAGCCCTTTTATTTCTCACACGGCAGTGAAAAGTTGAATGAATGATCATCATTACTATTTATGTCACTTAAAGAGGAACATTATGTATGTAATGTCCTCTGGGACAATTATCTCATTCTACACTGAAAAAAATGATTCATTGAACTTACTAAATTTTTTTTAAGTGGTTGCAATCAATTTATTTAAGTTACATTTAAACAAATTTAGTTGACTAACTTTCAACATGTTTTTTTTAACTGTAGCTAATATAAGTTATTTGCAACCCCTTACCTTAAAAAAATTTAGTATAATAGTAAAAATCCCTGTTTTACTTACCATCATGTAGCAATCAGTAATGAAATAAAGGATCCTGGAAGTGTAATTATTTCATTGTAATTCTAAATGTAACCGAGGAATGTTAAAGTGTTTTAGAACAGCTACAGATGAAAAAAAAAGCTACAGAGAAAGATATTTTACCTTTGGGTCCTATTGGCTCTTTGAGGTGAGGCTGTCTCTGATCAGCTCTGGGAATAATTACACAGTGAAACCAATTACTACAAATTGGTATTCGTGTAAATCATTTCTCTAGACTTTTTTTTTTTTTTTCATTTGCAAATCACAGCACCCAGCTCTTCAAAAGTTGAGGTTGTTTCCAAGGCAAATTAGTTCCTCAGCATGTATTCCAAAAAAAAAACCAAGAAATGTGCTTCAAAAGCTGGAACATCTGGGAATTTCACAGAATCCTGCACAGATGCAGTCGGAATCAAATCCTTTCAAAACTATGTTAGAATTAATATGAAATGTGCTTTCTTTGTTGTGCAAATAAGTCTTGTTTTCTATAATCTCTCAGTGCGCACAAGGCCATCATTATTTCTCTCAGCTTTGGTCCTTTGGAGAAAACGGTATCACAAAAATTGATTTCGCGTCAGGAAGTAAAGCGATCTTGATCCCTGGAGTAAGTGCTGGTCAGTTTCATCCTGAATCTGTGAGAAACCATCTAGTTGATCAATGTAAATGTAAACTGTCAGATGGTCTCTCGATTTGCTTTGCCATTTGACTCTGTCAGGAGTCATTTTAATATAATACTGCTCAAAACAATGAAACCAAAGGTTAACGTATAAATGAGCATCTATTTCTGCCTCAGACTTTAAAAAAGGCAAATTGCAACTTTATTTCTCCCGTGCACTTGCAACTTTATATGTAAATATTGACACTTTTGACCTTGCAATTGCAATTTTATATCTCACAATGTCACTTTTTGCCACAATTATCTTTTTATTTTTGCCCTTAACTTCCATAGGCTTAATAATACAGACTCAAATCAATCTGAATTTCAACCATGGCTCAACCAATGTTGTGAGTTTGGGTTATCTGTTTGTTTGACCAATTGCAGATGAATGATTGTTCATGATACCTGTTTAGCAATTTAGCAATTCCATTGGGAACACTAGAGGTGCAGAAATCACACAGTAATTTTGTGAAAGGCAAATAAAGGACAAAGTGCTAACTCTGTGTGCAGCGCAACATTTATTTCATAGTTTATGTTGCCTGTCTTAGAAATTCTAACTCTATATATATATTTTATCCCCACTTGTACACTAAGATAAGAGACCTGTATAGTGTTTTGTAAACACCTCACATTTTCAGCTACTGCGGGTTGTTCTGACCTCTGCAGAGGTGAAATATAGGCTGAACAACCACAGCACAGAGCTCAGCATTCCTCTAGTTGTGGTTGTATAGTACATTAAATCTGTGTTTTATAAGGGCTTTAAATAACTGGCTGTGTTGGCCAGAATACTGCTCTAAAAGCATATTCAGAATAGATTAGGTTGTATGTTTAGTGCTTTGCATAATTATAAAGTGGTCTGTGTTCTAATGTAGCAGCTAATATCAGATTGCACATAAATCTAACAATATGAGAATACATAAAATAGAGCAGTGGAAAAGCAGTAGAAGATCTTAATGTTCAGTAATTTATAGGACTTAAGGTATGTCCCAATTCATTTTGAAGGGTAAATCTGTAAACCTGTCAAATATGGATCTGGGACCAGTGGCGGCTGGTCAATGGGGGGCACCGCCCCCATCAAGTTAGCCAGGGAAGAAGCTGACTTCAACATGTTTAAAATAAGTTAATCACGAAATTGCTAATTAATCACGAAATTGTTTAGTCGTAGGGCCTACTATTCTACTGGTAATCATGTTAGCACCTATTAAAAATTAAAAAAATCAAACCTGTATTTCATTTGTGTGTGGGGCGCCAGTGTCATGAGAAATCGAGTTGCCTAAATAAGGCCATTGCCTAAATAAATACATAAAGATATTAAGGTAAAAACGTATGGCTTACTATATAATGCATAATAGAACAAAATAGTGCATAATGGAACAATTTAAACGTAATTTCTTACACTTGGTTACCTGCTAATTAATAATTAAAAGTAAGAATATCCTATTAAGTGAAAGAGAAATGAAAATAATTAATTAGTTTTACTCGGGCTGTATCCGAAATCGCCCCCTCATTCACTATCCCATACATTAGTCCACTCATACAGTTCACTTGAAGGAGTGAACGAAAACGAGTGAGTGAATTCGGACACCGAGTGCACCGGAAGGACTGCCGCTTTGCTTCCTGTTTAATAATAATTTGAAACGGGCAGCTCCAGTAAGATTAAAGGATTTGTCTTGAACTCTGTCACGGAAATTATGTATAAACCATAGTTAAACAATTTAATAATCAATTTACAATGAATTTGTACCTGTGTTGTATATGCCGTGGACGAGCGCTTTTAAAACGAATGGATGATTCAGCTGCGGGCGCCATCTTCTGGCGAGACGCGGGAATTCATTGCGCACATTGCGTTCCCAGATGAACGTTATAATAAACCCAAACTCACAACAGCATGCAGAGAGGGAGTCTGAGACGCTCCACACATGTAAATGATAACAATTTCTGTGGAGCTACTGTGAACAGAGCCGCTGTGTGATGCACTTAACCTACATGCGTGTAAATAATTAAAGCGCATAGCCTATTAGAACTGCATTGCATATAATTATTTTATTAAATCATAGCTTTTGTGAATTCACAATTATGCTTAATCATGATTTTTAAATGGGTTTAATATCATGCAGCCTTGGAAAATAGTCTAATAATGTGTTTTATGGATTCTCATCCGCCGGTTAGTCGACGCGAGCAAAAACGAAGTCGATGATTTTTAAAAATCGACTAGTCGACTAAAATCGACGAATCGCGACAGCCAGTGACAACTTGAATAATATATTGTCAATAACATAAAAATTTAGATAAAAAAAAACAGAATTGTCTATAAATCTCTGGGATATTACAGTTTGTGCATACTTACTTACATTGGGCTTTATTAAGCTTATGAAAATATAATGAATTTATATGCAATTTTTATATAAACCTATATATATATATATACATATATAAAGTCAATTTTATTGAACCATTTTCAGTCTTTATCTTGAAGGATCCTGTGGCTCCCTCATGTGGACAATTATCTCTGAATTGCTTTAATATAAATGGATAATATTTTTTTGAATGATTACAAATGTGTAATGATTACTTACAGGTATTCACACATTAAACTCAAATTCTTATCTTATTTCGTATCTTATTTTACATTTTAACAGTTGAAATTTCATCTTATATTTTTAATGATTCATTATTATGTCACTTGTAAAATGGTTATTTAACAATTGCTTTCAGTCATATGCTGTTGCATTAACAGTGTGATTAAGTTTGTTTGCACACACACACACACACACACACCCAGCCACCACTGTCTGGGAGTCATTTCTCATTAGTTCTCTTTCTCCTTCATCAATGCAAATGGACACACCTCACCATAATCAATTCTACATCTGTTTACTAAGCATCTGAATTGGCTGACCATTTTCTCTTTCTACCACTAAATTAATTTTAAACAAATATGTCACAAAAACTAAATTATTTTACTTTTTCTAGATTTGGCTACATTTTTTCAAACATGTACAAACTTAACTAACAAAGAATGATTTTCACTGAGCGTTGATTAATTCATTCATCATGTGCTGTCATGTTTCTTCAATCACAATTAAGCTAGAGTAATGAATTTTATTCAGAACATACTCAATAAAAATCTGTCTGGAAAATAAAGACTGAAAAATTGATTTGGAGGTCTAAATGTGCTTTTTGGTTTGTTTTTGTTTTTTTTAATATTCTTTTTTTTTAAGAAAGAATGAAAGAAAAGTCAACATAAAAGAGGAAGATCTTTTATGTTAGGCTACTTAAGTGCATTTCTGCCTGACCTGTGGCGATGCTGTCTAAGTGAGTGAAGACCCTATAACTCAGACTGGACAGCCCTTTGCTCAGGCAAATTCACAGCATGTTGCTGAGTCAAAGTCTATGGATAAGAGCTGCCATCGTTTGGTGCTGTGGTGCAGCTTTTTGATTTATGACCGTGCACTGAAAGTGCTGCTTATGGCTTTCCCAGGATACTGAGAAACCTATTAACTCCTTTTAGAGCTATCTACAGTAATCGTATCACTGAATCTTATACATATACAAAGAGAGTCAGAAATCATACCCTCTGTTCCACATGTACTATACAAGTAAATTATACTGTGCACTCTTTCTCACAGGAGTCACATCAAGAAAAATTGGATTTCCCCTAACTGATCTTTTTAAAAGAGTTTAATAGTTAATGTACTACGAAAACATATAAGTGAGAATTCGCAAGGAACACACTGGGATTATACCGACTAAATACACCAAAATAAAGCTCGTTCTCTCTCTCTCTCTCTATATATATAGTGTTGGGAAAAGTTACTTTTTATGGAAAGTAATGCGTTATGTTACTTTTTACTTTCGTGTTACTTTTTAAATACGAGCAGGGCTTGATTGTTTTTAATATAAGAAGTACATTATAGCAAATGTAAAAGCCCTTTCATGCCAAAAAGTGTAATGAATAAACCTCAGGCTGAAGGAAAAGTAAATTCATTCATTTTGATGAATGCTAAATCTGTTTTTTTGCGAGTGGGATGAATTAATACACAGTCACATTTAATCTAGAACTACAGTAACATCATGTTCACACAGCGCACACAACACTTCTGTACTTCTGATTTCTCCCAACATGGGGACTGGAGACTTGTCAGTCAATAAATGGTAAAACAAAGTATAGCATTACTTTTTTGAAAAAGTAACTCAGATATTTTCTTGTAAATTAAAAAGTAATGCGTTACTTTACTAGTTACTTGAAAAAAAGTAATCTGATTACGTAACTCGCGTTACTTGTAATGCGTTACCCCCAACACTGTATATATATATTTGAACAAATATGTTTTTTATTTGATAAAAAATTTATCAAAGAATCAAAAAAAGGTATCACCATTTTTAGAAAATATTAAGCACTACGACTGTTTCTACAGTTTTCAAATAAAAAACAGTTATTTAAACTGTAATAATCTCTCACAAGGGTGATCTTTTTTACCGTATTTTTAATCAAACTAAATTGAGCTTTGGTGAGCATGAAATACTTCTTTCAAAAACATAAAAAAATGTAATTATTCTAAACGTTTGACCACCATTATATGAAAATGTCAAACTAGATAATTGTCATTCTGTGAATTAATTATCATTCATGAAACACACCATGAGTTTGTGACTGGAATACTCAGACAGAGTTAAGATAATGAGTAGAGTGGGTTTGTAATTACATCTCAGCAGGAGTAGAGGACAATATCCTATTAGGGCTTTCAAAGGGAGGCCACTCTCACCAGATGGAGGTCAAAGGTCATTCCAAATTGAGCCGGCCCAAATTTTGCTTTGTGCAGAGCTGTGTGTTTTGGCCATCATGTCTTTAGGAAAAGTTTGCTGATTTTTGAATCACAGTCTTTGAAATGACTGTTTGAGAGAACTCCATGTTCCATGTTTGTTATGTTCTCTGACTGATTCATCTGGAAGTCAGTGTCACCTTGTACATGAACAGACAATGGACCAATGCCTGTCTTAGGACATGAAAGAGGCTCCATAAATTTCCAAGTGAACAGGTTTCAACAGAAGGGATCAATAACCTAAAATAAACTGATAAATAAATGAGAAATTTTGCGACTAAGCTAATTAGTAGGAATTATACAAACTAGAATTTACAGTTATACTTTCATTTACAGTTGGCATGCAGCAAAGAACATAAATATTCAAGTGTATGTGTGTGTAATTTTTTTTAAGACTGTGTCATGTAGACATGTGATGTGTCATATATTGTTATTAATAATTCTGCAACAAATTACTGTCTTATAAAAGAAAATGTGTTGGTTTTGCTTCTAAAAAGAATGTAATGTATCCCACAAAGAAAATATGACAAAATGCATACTCTTCATGTCTGAAACTCAAAGCCTGAGTGCTATTACACAATGATAAAGTTCAGCTTTTAGTGTACAGGTAAATGGACCGTCTCTGTGCTGTGATGCATTTGACAATACTGTCCCTCACAAAGAAAAACAAAGTAATTGAGCACTGTGTTCCACTGAATAACCAGTAATTTTCATTCTAGTGTGTCTAAGAAAAACACTGTGGAAGTGAATCCTGTTCCTGTCAGAGCTGAATGTTGCATAGATGAACCTTCAGCCTGATTCAGTAGATGTTCCTGTGTCCTGTGTGATGCAGGCCACTGATTTCACCGTTGGACAGCACAACGTGTTCCTTCGAGAACGAGGAATTACAGAGCTAAACCCGGAGTGCTATTGTGTTATTTTATTAATAAATAACAGATATAATTGAGGGATTCAAAGGAAAAGTTAGCACATAAGTAGATATAAAGGTTACACTTCTTTTCTCTTCATTGCAAGAATAAAGCAGGATTGCTATAGTTACTCTGTAAGGTTTCATAAGACATCAGCTTTAATTTATTTGAAATTACGCAGTTTATGCATCCCTCATATTTAGAAGTATACGCAAACAAGTAGCAGAGGAAACATTTTGCAGAGATAACATCACAAGACCCAAAACAATTACCTTGATTATGTTTCTCAGAGATGGATACATTGCATGAGTCTATTAGGTGCAGTGCCACCAGCACAAATTAAAGAACAACTTATGATAAGAGGTTCCATGTACACAACAGGACCTTATTGATTGTGAAGCTCTGATCTGTTTTTGTTTTTGTTTTCGGTTTTTGTCTATTGGAAATATAGTTTAGCGTAATTTGGCAGACATGCACTTGAACACTGTGACTGGAGCGCTTGAAGTTTAATAAAAAGGAGGAAAGATTAGCATTGACATTGACGAAGACAAAATGAGCTGATCTTTAGTAACCTTTTTCCAAAAATGTACTCAAAGGCCCTAATTTGGATGGTTTCTTTTACATGACCAGTGGCTCTGGGCGAAGTCCAAGATGCCATCTTTATTAAGTGGGAATAAACCCACAAAAAAATTTAAAACATTCACAAAGCATACCTTATTACATGACCATAATTAAAATCATTGGCCAGTTAGACTTTTGAAAATGTCTAATCTCGAAATCCAACCGCTTTCTTAAACCAAATGGATGGCTCAAAGTTTAGCAAAGTAATTTTCCACTCGATCTATCTGAATGACTCTACAGGGCCAGAGCTGCATATAAAATGGAACATCTTCACAAAGACACTCTGAGGAACAAAATGTCATCATCCAGTAATTACACACATAAAATTTCCAATATGACGCCTAATACCAGCCAAAGTCACTTTTCATTATTTTGTACCTGGACCTATTAATGGAAAGAGACTGTTATTATCCAATTAAGTGAAAAGAAACATTG
This sequence comes from Acrossocheilus fasciatus, assembly GCA_036784905.1. Lineage (NCBI taxonomy): Eukaryota > Metazoa > Chordata > Actinopteri > Cypriniformes > Cyprinidae > Acrossocheilus > Acrossocheilus fasciatus. The sequence continues at coordinate 22,469,629 of CM071943.1, forward strand.
TAAATCAAAGACGGTATGAAAGCACAATAAAACTCCGGGGATGAAATGGATTTGTCTGTCCTGTTGTACCATGACTCATGGTTAAATCCTTTATTTGATCAATTTCTCAAAGGTAAGCTTTTACTAGGCTTTTAAAGCTTTTTATGAAGTTGCAATAATGAAAGAAGCAAGAGTGCTTCTTTAAAATTGTAACACAACTGAGTGAAAGATTATAGAAAAATAAAAAATCTAAGGCAGAGACTTGGTTTTATCCACTAAAAATCACTTGGTGATTGGATTGAAGCAGATTTGAATGTGTTGAGTATTAACAAGTGTACGTAAACTTTTGAAAAGGTTAATTTGTGTAAAATCTGTTCAAGTCAACACTAAAACAAAATGCAATTTTTATAATCCTTACTTGTGACTACAAATGACTAGGGCTGGGTAAAAAATATCGTTTTTTACGGAACGATATCGATTGTTAAATCCCAAGAATCGATTATCCTAGCCTGTGGCAGCGCGAGGCTCACGTGACCTAATAATCTCCTCCACATTAATACCCGCTTCAGCACGAAATAAACGTGACTAAACTATGGCGTCAAATCTATGCCATTAATAACAGAGCGCACCACTTATGCTGGCGCGCGCGGTAAATCACTTCCGCGAGAGGAAAACAGATCTACACGCGAGGAAACGGGAGCACGCGAGCTAATTTCAAACACTCGCGAGCGCGTCACTTGTCCTCTGCGCGCGATACAAGCCCTCGCGCGCGCGTCATCATCCCCCACATCCTCGCGCTCAATCTTCTCTCACCTGCTCGCGCGAACACTTCTATTTTTGTCAGTCGTGGGGCGGGGCTTGCTGTTTTAATTGTTATCTCTAACGCCATTGGTTACTTCCCCTTTTCCGGAAGTCAGCTGTGATTGGATGCCTGTGAAAAGGTCTATCAAAAGGTCTATCTGTCTATCAACAGACCAGATGCAAGTTGTCATTTTATTTATTTATTTATTTTTTTATACATATAAGTAGGGTAAAGTGCAGAACCCTCTTACAATGAAAGAATATATTACCATCAACCCCTAAACTTTGACATAGTAATACAAAATGTATTAAAAAGTTTATACAGCAACTCTTGCTTATTTATATGAACAAATAATTTGTTCATCCAAAGGTCCTTTGAACCAATTTGGGATTTACAGTCATGTACATTTACAATTTACATTTATGCATTTAGCAGACGCTTTAAAAGCAACTTACAGTGCATTCAGGTTATACATTATTGTTATTTTTTTTATCAGTATGTGTGTTCCCTGGGAATTGCACCCATGGCCTTTTGCGCTACTAACACAATGCTCTACCACTGAGCCACAGGAACACTTATTATTATTATAATTTACAATTATTTAATTGACACTTCTCACATTTTTGAGGTTTTATATAAATATGGTTGGGTAAGCATATAGTGGTGAACTACAACTAATTCAGCATATAGCAACAAGTTGATTATTAGCTTTATTTTATTTTATTTTCATTTTGCAAAGTTAATATAGCCCAAGCTTTATGTTGTATGAAAATTTCAAATATAACCTTTTTGGTAGATTTACCATGCTAAAAACCGTGGAAACGTGTCATTAAAATCTATAAAAAAGGGTTTATGCAGATTGAGGCTGATGTATGGGAGGAGAGCCTCAGCAGGATTCGATTTTGCTCTATTAGTTCTAGGCATCAGTTAATTCAATTTAAGGTGATGCATAGACTGCACTATTCAAAATCTAAATTGCACAGAATGTTTACTACTATCTCTCCTATTTGTGACAGGTGTAAATCTGCAGAAGGCTCTCTGACCCATCTCTTTTAGACATGTCCAAAACTATACTATTTCTGGTGTGACATATTTAAATGGTTCTCGGATATGTATGGTAGTGTTTTTACACCTGATCCAGAAATTGCATTATTTGGTTATTCTATTTCTCTGTTAGATCATAATGTGTCTGCACAAAAAAAATTCTGTGCAATTTAGATTTTGAATAGTGCAGTCTATGCATCACCTTAAATTGAATTAACTGATGCCTAGAACTAATAGAGCAAAATCGAATCCTGCTGAGGCTCTCCTCCCATACATCAGCCTCAATCTGCATAAACCCTTTTTTATAGATTTTAATGACACGTTTCCACGGTTTTTAGCATGGTAAATCTACCAAAAAGGTTATATTTGAAATTTTCATACAACATAAAGCTTGGGCTATATTAACTTTGCAAAATGAAAATAAAATAAAATAAAGCTAATAATCAACTTGTTGCTATATGCTGAATTAGTTGTAGTTCACCACTATATGCTTACCCAACCATATTTATATAAAACCTCAAAAATGTGAGAAGTGTCAATTAAATAATTGTAAATTATAATAATAATAAGTGTTCCTGTGGCTCAGTGGTAGAGCATTGTGTTAGTAGCGCAAAAGGCCATGGGTGCAATTCCCAGGGAACACACATACTGATAAAAAAAATAACAATAATGTATAACCTGAATGCACTGTAAGTTGCTTTTAAAGCGTCTGCTAAATGCATAAATGTAAATTGTAAATGTACATGACTGTAAATCCCAAATTGGTTCAAAGGACCTTTGGATGAACAAATTATTTGTTCATATAAATAAGCAAGAGTTGCTGTATAAACTTTTTAATACATTTTGTATTACTATGTCAAAGTTTAGGGGTTGATGGTAATATATTCTTTCATTGTAAGAGGGTTCTGCACTTTACCCTACTTATATGTATAAAAAAATAAATAAATAAATAAAATGACAACTTGCATCTGGTCTGTTGATAGACAGATAGACCTTTTGATAGACCTTTTCACAGGCATCCAATCACAGCTGACTTCCGGAAAAGGGGAAGTAACCAATGGCGTTAGAGATAACAATTAAAACAGCAAGCCCCGCCCCACGACTGACAAAAATAGAAGTGTTCGCGCGAGCAGGTGAGAGAAGATTGAGCGCGAGGATGTGGGGGATGATGACGCGCGCGCGAGGGCTTGTATCGCGCGCAGAGGACAAGTGACGCGCTCGCGAGTGTTTGAAATTAGCTCGCGTGCTCCCGTTTCCTCGCGTGTAGATCTGTTTTCCTCTCGCGGAAGTGATTTACCGCGCGCGCCAGCATAAGTGGTGCGCTCTGTTATTAATGGCATAGATTTGACGCCATACTAAACATCCGAAGGTAAGTTTAAAAAAAAAAAATAGTACAATTTTACAATCCAGTATCCTGTCTCATGTAATCGCTTAGCCTTTCAGCCGCGCAAAGACGTCAATATACAAAAAGCTTGTAAACAATTCATGTAATGTCACATTTACCTCAGAAAAGTATGTTGACCGTAAACTGTAGAGAGGGGCATTTTGCTCAATATATATGCACCATATAACACATTCATTATAAATGTTACTGTTCTTCAGTGTTTAATTTATGCTTGAATAAATCCATCAAGTTTTTACGACAGCCACCATTATGTTTATATACTTTTAAAAAACGAATTGAAGTAAAAATATTATGTAATTGTAACTTATTATTTTAAAAACTTCATTAAGTGTAATTTTAACAAATCAGCCAGTTTTAACCTTCAATATTATAGTAATGTAGTGCCAACTGACTCTCGTGCATATGTTAAAGCATTAGTTGAAAGATTTTTTATTTCCTTGAGAAAATTTGGCATACTGTACCTGATATACATATATACAAAATAATCGATATTGAATCGAATTGGTAAACGAATCGAATCGCAAGCTTGTGAATGAGAATCGAATTGAATCGTGAAATTTGTCTCAAAACACAGCCCTACAAATGACAGTTAGTAGCACAGCGGCTAACATTTGCACTGTTAACTTACTAGTAATAGTTTTCAAATTACATATATTCACATATTGGAAAGTAAATAGATATCTTGTTAGGAGAAGTATTAGGATTTGATGCCGCCAGCAACCTTACTGCAAAATTGTTGGAAAATAGTTTAAAAGTCAGTTGTGCAAACAATAATCAACTAAAATATTTAGAAATGAACGATCTTTCTGAACATCGTTTTATATGGACAGAAAATTCATGCTAAGATTGTGATATTGTTAATAACCCACCATCTTTGCAACAGGATTTTGAGAGCAAATCAAGCAATATCTCCTCTTTTAGATATGTGAAAATTGGAAAACACAGCATGAAAGGAGCCTGGCAAGATCAAACATGTATTTTGATGAAGGAAAAGAACATTGGGTCACATGAGAGGTGCAGCCTCAGCTTTGCTCATGTTCCCATTCATTCTATTACTAGCCTGTAATACAAGCATATTCTCCCCCCCAAACTGTATGAACATCAAACAAGGGTTTTACACCATATATACTGATAAATAAACATTAGAGAATTAACTTTACACCCCTGACCCCTGATATTTTTCATGCATTATGTCTGTCTTAAATGAAAATGTCAGTGGCTCACTGGAGATATATGGACAGTAATATGTAGAGTTAATGGGTCTGAGCAGAACCTTTGTCACTGCATACCTGGGTTAATGGTGTTGTGCTTCCTGTGTGTACAGTTTGCTAAATGGAGTCTCGAGTATCTCGAGTCAGCAAATAACATGCTTTTCATTTGATAAAGAATATGCCTTGTGGGAAGATGATGGAAAATAGCCACTGAAATACAGCGACAAACAAAAACCCATTGATACACTTTCTGACAGTTGTATACCTTGACGAGTTTGAATTGACCCCCACTGAAAGGACACTTGTCAGTAAAACTGCATATAAAAAGGAAAATGGCCCGTCAAGTATTGAGAAATATTTGACATCCTGATGAAACACTTTTTACATAACATTTTCTTCTTTTTTTAGGTTCTTGCAGCATATCCTAAAACCTTACATTGCTGAATAAATTAAAAGCTAAAAAATTAGCCTCGTCAGGACTAGAGAATTATCATGTCATGCCCATCGTAGAAATAAATTCAAGCCTGATAAATGCTGTGGAGAAATAATTACATCTCAGTTCAAGTTGCCCATGTAGCATTATTGATGGTGTTGTTAGATCGGCTCATTAGATACGTCTTTTACTATTCATCTTCCAATTACATGTGTGGTGCTTTTCGACTTTAAAGTGATTGCTTATGGTGTACCACCATCAAAGACGTTCAGGAAGAAGACAAAACAGAGGGAGTGATTACAAATGGCTTTTAATGGGACTGGTAGCCCTGACAAAGATCAGATGTGATCCCGTTGGTGTTTAAAATGCTCAAGCCTCCAACCAATACCTAGTATTTAAAATACAAACTGATCAATGAAGAGTGATTTGAAACATTATGAGGTGACTATATGCATCTTCTTTGATGCAGAAAATAAAGACTGATTGTGTAAACTGTCTTTTGTACTGCTTGTACTTCTTGCTGAATTAACCTGAATCACAGTCCTTATAAAAAAGATAAACATTTTCATTTGTATGATATCAGATTTCCCTTGCAGTCCTGGCATTTTCCTGTATTAAAAGTTTAAGTAGTGGAACCTGTTTAGAACCCAACTACCTTATCAAACTATAATTACAAAAAGTAGAAACACAAAAGCAGTAAATCTCCTGTACTTTAAATTAAAAGATGGCAAATGAGTTTCTTGAGGATATTTGTTCCCTGACAAATGCGATTCAAGTTTTTCTAGAATAACTGTCATATACTATAAGTAAATTACAAATGTGCCACAGAAGAGTGTCCTTGTCTTGTCCAGATGTGGTACCAATGATCTTGATTGAGCTTGATCAGCCTCTTACTTTTTTGGATGCTGTTTAAAAAAAGAAACCAGTTGTACAACATTAGATTAATAAAATATTTAACAGAAAAAAGTGTCTTGGTTTTAACATGCCAAATCAATATTTACTTGAATAAGTTTTGTATAGGTATACAATATAATATAAAAAACACTATACACAGACTACTGTTTAAAAATTTGGGGTCTGTAACTTTTTTTTTTTTATGTAATTCAAAGTCGTCTCACCAAGGCTGCATTTATCTGATCAAAAGTACAGTAAATTAACAGTGAAATTTCATTCAATTAAAAAAAATAATAATTTAAAATAATTGTTTTCTATTTTAATGTTTAATGTATTCCTGTGATAGCAAATTTTCAACAGCCACTACTCCAGTCTTTAGTGTCACATGATCCTTCAGAAATCGTTCTAATATGCTGATTTGGTGCTCAAGAAACATTTCTTATCATCAATTTTGAAAACAGTCATACAGCTTAATATTTTTGGGGAAACAATGATACATATTTTTCAGGATTCTTTGAAACAGAAAGTTCAAAAATATTATATAACAACGTAAATGTCCTTTGTATCATTTTTAATCAATTTAATGAATCCTTGCTGAATAAAAGATTTCGATTAAAAATGAAAAAGTGTGTGTGTTATATATACAGTGGTGGCCAAAATAATACTAGTATTTTCACCAGGTAAAAATGGTTTCAAGTCAGTTATTTCTATCTTTTGCTGTAGTGTGTCAGTAGGAAATATCAGTTTACATTTTGTCATTAACTGTAATAATCCAGTGAGATCAATTGTAATAATCTAGTGAGATGCACAAGGAGTCTGACAACAGCTAGTGCTCCACACAGAAATCTGATCTCATCATCATCCATGTCTCCCACAATAGAATTTATTCTATCTAAAAGAGAAGGTTGATTCAGACCGGGCTAAAACGCCTCATTCAAACACGCCCCCACATGTCTATGCCACGATGTGGAAATATTTGCGTAATGCCACCTAAGTGTGCACGCAAAGAAAGAAGGCGTGGTTTCAGTAACCGTAATAGTGTTGATGCAGCTGTGTCAGGGAGATGCTGTGTGTCTCTATGCAAAAGCAAAATGACTTTATTTGGCCTTCCGAAAGTAGTTGCATTTAGGAATCATTGTTAAGATTAGTTTACAACAGAACAACACAACCCAAATGTTCAAATCTGTGCAACGCATTTTATGGACGACAGTTTTGTGAACCTAGGAGAGTAGTCTACAAGGCTGGCTGTGCACAAAGGATATTTCTGGGGGAAAAAAGGGTCAATTCCGACTTTGCTATGACAATCTGACGCTTCTGAATCAGCGACTGTAAGTATGTTTTGTTATTAGTTTAAGTATTTGCTATTGACTGTTCAAATGCAGAGTTTTGGCAGTGTGTGTGTGTGTGTGTGTGAGAGAGAGAGAGAGGGTCACATGGAGTCAGCTGTCTTAACCGCGGCTTGTGTACTGCAGATACATACGAGCAACATCTTGAACTGATGGTAAAACTAAGGACATTATTAACTGTCTTTATATTTACTTTGAAAGCTGAAGCTCACGATTATGATAAGGGGCGTTACATTTCCGATGCTTGCTTGTGGTGTTCGGCCAATCACAATGCACTGGGTCAGTTGGCCAATCAGAGCAGACTGAACTTGTTGGAAGGAGGGGCTTTGTAGAAAACGACACGTTTGAGAGAGGCGGGGCATAGAGGAACTACAATAATGTACAGTATTTGAAAAATAACGTGTTCTTTAAACATTAAAGCATGCCAACATATTGTTACACCAAATGCACAAAATAATGATCTTTAAAATAGCATCATACGACCCCTTTAATAGAAGTTAATTGATAAAGAAAATTTATGACATTAATTTTGACAGCATCTTCATTTTACAGAATTTTTACACAAGTGCCTAAAACTTTTAACAGTACTGTAGCTTTGTAGAAGGCATCTTGGAGACGTTGCCACAGTTCTTCTGGATTTAGTCTGTCTCAGTTTGTTCTGTTTCTTCATGTCATTCCAGACAGACTGGATGATGATGAGATCAGACCTCTGTGCGGAGCACTGGCTGTTGTCAGACACGTTGTGCAAACAAATATCTCACTGAATTAATGGCAAAATGAATGTTTGGAAATGTAACCTGGTATTTCCTACCTACACACTACAGCAAAAGTTAGAAATAACTGACTTAAAACCATATTCTTTAATATATGTATAATATATATATATATAGACACACACACACAGCCGTAAGTTTTGTCCTCAGTTCACTAGCTAGCGCCCCATAGTCTCTTTCAACTGGTTGAAACAGCACCGAGCCACAAAGGCAGCAATTTGAGGCTCACCACAGAGAGTGGTTCAATAAATGCTGTTAACATTAGCATATTCTGTCATTTTTTTTTTTTAAATGACAGCTCTTAACCTCACAAAAGTGCAGATAATTAACCTACGGTTTTCAGAAAGAATGGAGGAGACTGAAGATCTATAACTCTCAGAGGAAAACTGTGTGCCAGGACCTAATGGAATTCACCCCCTCAAAACGTATGTCATCAAATTAAACCACACCACAAATCACAAAAGCTCTTTTTGTAATGATCTCAGAGGGGTATTGGATAGCAACTGGATACAAGTCATGATTTCATATCCATTCTCTTCAGATGAGCAGCAAAGCACATCTAAAGGTATCACATATGGAACTGTAGTGCTAGCATTGTATTGCTGACAGAAGAAAAGGGCTCTAACCTCATAGACACGATCACTAGACCTTCACAATAATAGGGTGAATGGTGTAGGGATGTACAAATCTTATCAAACTATACTGCTGCACCTTCGCTTTCTAATAAGCATCTGCTCACACGTCTGCAGTGCTGCGATATCACGCTCAAAGACTCCGTCCAATAGAGCGAGCAGGCTTCCCGAGAGACCACACAGCCCACAAACCCCTAGCTTCCTCCTCACAAATACGTTTCTATGGGAATAATTCTCAGACTCTGACCTAAGCTGATTTGTCATCATTTCTTGGAACCTTATTTTGCAGTGCACTTTAGAGAAAGGGGAAATGGCCTACGCTCTCAGAGATGGCTCGCTGAACTTTATGGGCCGAAATGATCTCTGTGTTGACACAAGCTTAAAAAAAAATACCATATTTCAGGGAATAAAATCAATTTACATGAGGATGCACCATTAAATGCATGAAAGCACCTTTGGTCCGAAAATGAGGCTCTACAAATAGCTCTACAAATACGCACAATTACGTATAATGTCTTTAGCATGGAGATAATAACGTTGCCGCTGTCATACACACATAATGCACTGGCCATCTGTAGATCTATTTAGGACTAGTGAGACTCCAAGTGTTTGTATGAAAAATTTGGGGTCGATATTTGTTATGACACTTTAATGAATAGAAAGTTCAAATAAAACAGTGTTCATTTGAAATAAAAACCTTTGTAATATTATGAAAATCTTTACCATCACTTTCAGTTAAAAATTAATGTATGTGTGTCTGTGTTAGTTTCAGATGTTTAGGTCTACTGAAATACTCACTGCAGCAGCGAGGGCTTGGTCTAGGTCTGCAATAATATCTTCTTCATCCTCCAGGCCCACAGACAAACGAACGAGCGTATCGCTGATGCCCAGCTCTTTCCTCTCATCCTCAGACACTGAAGCATGAGTCATAATCGCTCTGAAAAACAAAAGATGCAACATTACTGGAAATAAAGGTAGATGAAATGTTCCCTCAAAAAAGTGTTTTTCAAGAATATCAAGAAGACTTAGTCAGAAATAATGTTAGTGAATTACTTGTGAACCATAAATATCATAAACCTGTCACAATGATGTTCCAAAAGATGATTAACCTTAACTTCATTATATTGAAAGCTGATTACTATAATTATAAATGTTCCATTATTTCCTGCTAAATAATCTTCTACAATAATACAACAAAAGTGTTATTCTGCAATTTCTTTTTACAGTAACATTAAAGCTCTCACGCCCCCTAGTGGAAATCCAAAATAAGCCTCTTAGACTTTTAGGGCTTAAATAAATAAAAAAAAATTAAATACTTAATGTTTATTTTCTGTATGCTCTGGATTTAAATCAGATTTTCCCTCAGAACATTCAGTGGATTTGGATATACTTACGGGTGCTCTGCTAGACTCTCATAACCACCAAGACTTTCAGCAAGTGCAAACAACTGAAACGCAAAACACAATATAGTTTCTTTAAAAATGTAAGATGTAAAAGATTTTCAAACAATATGAAACATCAAAGTACCTTCAGACTGCTGAGGAAAGTAGAGGCATGCTCCAGTTTTCCTTTGATGTAGAAAGTGATCATCCCAGGACAGCCTGTGCACTGTCTCTTCGTCAGCTCATGCTGAGGGTGGGATGGAAGACCTGAAGGAAAAGAGATGATCAAGAGTCAATCAAGTCTGACTGGAATCTATCAGTATCAGTTCATTTTGAACAATCCAGTTGAAGGTTGCCCATAGTTGGTATTATACAAATGAAGCACCTACACTACTATTCAAAAGTTTTTCAAAGTTATTTTACATAATTTAAAAAAACCTATTGGACTCATCCAAGCATTTACCATTTTTATATTCAGATGGATTATTTGAGCAATTACCTCCATGTCAAAATCACCCAACATACACTTCTATATGAAGCTACAATTATATCATAGACACCTGGAAAGATGACTCTGTCCACTCTTGGGTCGGCCTCCAGAAACTGTGCCACAGCCATTGCATTCTTAAAGTGCTGCTTCATTCTCACGTGGAGTGTCTTCAGACCCCGATTGCACATATAACAGTCAAATGGAGAAGGCACAGCCCCAAGAGCTGAAGTAAATGGGGAGGAAGAGAGATTAAAACAAGCCTTAAAAGTTCTACTTGCGCAGTGCAGTTGACTCATGGCTTAATCATCAAGCACAAGCACAAGATTTAATCATCACATCAGGGCTGTAGCAGTGTGACAGGTGGGAGGTATGGGATGAAGTTGATAAAATTATAACTTGCTCAGATTATACGTACAGTGATTAGACCATTTAAAAATCACATTAAAATAAAGGATATAGCAATAATATGCAAAGAAAAAAAGTTTTCCTGAAACTATTTCTGAGCTATGTTCTTCAAAATCAAGAGGGAATGAAAGGAAATTATTTTTTTCAACAAGACTACATGTAATAACAAAAGGGAAATATTCCCAGCAGATATTAATATAGGATATTACTTTCACCTGAAGACAAGTAACTTTCTTTTCAAGTGAATGAAGTACATTTTTCTTTTCCCTCACAAAAGACCCCCAATAGTGTAGATAAAAGAACTTCAATCATGCTGAAATTCCTACTTCACAGAGTTATATCTGAACATTGCACCTGGAGCCTCTCTTGGGCATGTTAAAACACATCTTCAGCATATTTATGAACATTACGACATTGAGTTGAACCTTCAACACTCTTCAGTGATAAACTATGGCCTATGATTCTTCGGCCTTACGATTATCTGATTTAAAAAAGAAAGAAGTCAAAACTTATTGTATAGCTCCAATCAGGTTTAGCACATCATGGGTGTGGGTGTGGCTGTTCTATAATTATTTGGCTTTGTTTCAAAGGGCAAAAAAAAAAAAAAAAACCACATGCTGTAAACTGCTTGTAAAACACATCTTATATAATAGTACAGCCCTTTTGATCTTGAGTCACAAAGTCATGCCATAAAGAAAAGAGCTGTTTGCAGAAAATTAGGATGTCAACAGATTTTCACACTTACATCTTAAAGGTTTGGTTTAAATCAGTAATGCATTACCATTCTGCAAAAACTTCAGTCGTTCATAGATGTCATCACGGTTGAGAGAAATCAGTCCCATCACAACATCACTGTGTCCTGGAATTACATGGATAATTTTAATCAACAAACTTTCAGTTATACAAAAGGCTGAAGTAATTTTTTTATTTGTTTTTACCATTCATGTACTTTGTTGCAGAGTACATGCAGATGTCTGCTCCAAGTTCAAGGGGGCGCTGTTCCAGGCATGAGAAAAATTGTGAAATATTACATCAGTGTCTGTATTAGGAAACTCTATCCCTGCACTGGAACCTTATGATACAAGTCAACTGTACGAAGTGTATGTTTAACTTTATTAACTCACTTCTTAATTAGTAGCATAGTGTGAAACATTAAGGTGTTGCTCTCTGGACATGTTGCTTTGAGTTCTCAGAATGTATTCATACATCAAAAAACCAGCAGCACTGGGTTATGTATTAAAATAATGTAAATGTTCATACCTGGAAGTAGGCTGACATGAAAGTGTTGTCCACAACAACAATTGTGTCCTTGTTGTGCTTATGGACAACATCTGCACAGCCCTTGATGTCTACAACCTTCATTGTAGGGTTTGTGGGTGTTTCAATCCACACCATCTGTAGAAATCAGAACATTTAATATGCCATTTCAGTTAAGAGTACTTCTCAAAGCAAATTAATCATGCGAGCAAATGATTATACTCATTCCACCCTCTTTCCCACAGTAATTTTCTAATGCTGTCTGCCAGGTGTACCTTTGTATTTGGTTTTAGAGCTGCTTTTAGCTCTTCTGGCTTTGTGAGGTCAGCAAAAGAGATATCAAAGCCAACTTCCGCAGCTATTTTTCTGAAATACCGGTTAGTTCCTGGTGGAAAGAACATGACAGTCTAAGTAAGAATATCAGCTTTTCATTGCCTTTTTCTTAAGCCCAACTATCATTTTACTTATTATTAGGAGCAGTAACTCACCTCCATAAACATCATTCATGCACAAAATTCCATCTCCAGCCTTAAAAAGATGTGTGATGGTCAAAGTCGCAGCCAATCCAGAGGCGAGAGCGAGACCTATTAGCAAAGTCAGACAGAGCTTTAGTTTATGACAATCTCATATAACATATAAATGTGCTGGTGATGGACTCACAGTATTGTGCACCATCCAAAGCAGCAACTGCTCTCTCGAGACAGTTTCTTGTGGGATTTCCACTCCTGCTGTACTCAAAACCCTGGCAGATAGAACATTAGCAAAAAGTGAAATTCAAAATGCTTTACATAGTGTTTTGAATTGTGCAAATAAAATGTAAAATTTGTGTGAGCAATAAAGAAGAAGAAAAAAAAACACACACACACACACTTCAAGATGTAAATCCACAGAAAACTCTGAGTTAAAAACATACTGTTAGTTTGTGGTGTAACTCCTTTACCAAGAGACACAGTTAACATGTGAACATATGCTTTTATTTCAACCACCTGGCTGTTCTCATGACTCATGTTGTTAATATTCAGTCAACTTGCAGCTTCTTTGCTGATGTAATCAAAAGGTATCCTATACATTATTATGTTTATGACTGGTTCCAGAGGGGTTTGGTAAGCTAAGACCAGCTTGAAACAACCAAAAACAGCTAATTAAACTTCTTTCAGAAGGCAATTGAGCATAATAATTAAGTACTTGACCTCAACCTGTGGTGATGTTTAAATGTCAAGTATATTTTGTTAAATCACTGAATTAAATAAACAGGCCTGGCTTGTGGTTGGGGTCTTCACACAAAGACAAAACTTACTAGAGTGTCACAAAAATGCATGTAAATAAATACAATTTCAATTCACGTCTCGTACACTTTAATGACTTTTAAATGGAACACATACGCTCGCTTCGATCTGGAATCATGGCGGAATAGTGATGTTCACTTCGCAGGGCACTTACGTTCGATAAGAGATACACACACAAAGTGCAAAGCGGGGTGAGGGGCGCGAGGACTGGAATTGAGAACCGCTGGAGTCTAAAACCAGCCTGGTAGACCATTTAAAACCAGTAAACCAGTTTAGGCTGGATATGAGATGCTTTGTGCTTAGTCACTGTGGCATACACCTACCTACAGATTTAACTCAAGTAGTTTGATATATTAGTTGGTATTTATAAATAAGTGCATAATAATTAAAATTAAAAAAATTAAAAAAAAAAACTTCCCTTTCTCACAAAGTCCTGATATTGTTCATTTCACGTCAAATCCATTTTAAATGGAAACTGCGCGTGAGAATTACTAATCAAAGAAACAATCGCGAGCTCTATTATCACTCGATCAGTACACGCTTCACAATCTACATCCTCAAATATCAGGTTACTACGAAACAATAATTAATATATTCTCAATGTCAAACCCTTACAAAATACCTGACCTACCGCATGTTTCCCCGGTCCGTGTTGTTTAAAGGTAGTAGAGAGTGAAATAGGAGGCACTACGGCCATAGAATTCCACTGCTCCGGCTCTGAACCAACGTGGATCGCATCTGTAGCGAATGATTTGAAGACCGGCTGGTAGCCGGCTGAGCTGTCGTTCTGCCTTTGTGAAGCCATGCTTGCTCCGGATATGACTGACGATGAGATTACTGGGTCCCTGAGATCATAGAAGAGTGAGTAGCTCTCTCTTACTGTAAATGTTTTACATTAAACAGGAAGGCTGGAGCAACAAAACCTTTCTAAGCCAATCACTGTATGTGTAGCATAAAGGAATAAAGTGGATTGGTGATCGCGCAGGGGCGTGCTGGGTCACGTGATCAGTGTTACGGTTCTGCGAAATGATAGTGCTCTGATGATGCAACGTTTACATGACAAAACCTAATAACTGTTCACTGAGTGCGTTCCCAAGCATAAAATCCAAGTCTGCTTTTCAAATAAATCTATCCATCTATCAGCAATATACTTAGGTTCACTAAGGAAGCAATGTTAACCTAAAATGGTAAAATATAAGTAAAAAAATATAGCCTAATCCCTAAAATCAACCAAAATAAATTCATTTATACCATCAAAACTCAATTTTATGGGTTAAATCAGGTTGAAATAGCTTTAAGATAACTGCAGGCATCCCCTTTTACAGTGTACATGTCTAGAAAGTTATATAACCTTTTTTTTATATTTATTTATTTATTTATGATTGAACAGAAATTACCAAAAACCTTTGAACTCACAACATGTTTGTAATTCCCTATAGGCCTATATCAGACACCAGTGTTGTATAATACACTCTTCAGTCCTCAGTCCACTGCATGACAATATTTTTCAAAAGAAATGTGAAAGTTTTTTTTGTTGCATGAATTAATTGGATATGATATAATTTGATAAAGATATTTAGGCTGGAATTTGTAGGCCTAAAAGTTACATAATCACGTCCTGATTTTGCTGAGTTAGATGTGTTCCTAGGTCAACATATTTTGTTGACCCTGGAACAACATTTTAATCCAAAAATTTTGTCTTGACCATATCCCAACACCTAAACCTAACCTTAACTGGTTCTTCAAATCTGATTGGTTAATCAAAATGCTGTTCCAGGGTCAACAAAGATGTTGATCCAGGAACATGTTGCACTTGGTAAAATCAGGTTCTGCGAGGGTGAGCCTGATTTCACGAAGTACAACATGTTCCTGGATCAACATCCTTGATCCTGGAACGTCATTCTAATCAACCAGTCAGAACTGAGGGATAACTTTTCAGGAAATATAAGTTTTAGGCTTATGATCAGGGTTAGGTGCTTCGACACCCTTGTTAATCAGCTATCATTTCTCATTGATTTTAGGAATAAATTATGGGTAGGGTTAGGTTTAGGGGTAGAGATTGGGTTAAGTCTATATTTTTGGACAATAATGTTGATCCAGGATCAACAAAAGATGTTGATCCAGGAACATGTCTTACTTGGAAAAATCATTGTGCATCATTAAAAACAAGAAACGTGCAGGGTTGCAGACATGTATTCATCAAGTATTTCAAGAAATTAGATGCATTCTAAAATGTAGTATTTTTTAGCATGTAATTTATAATTAACTGCCATGTACATTTTTAAATTCTAAAAAGAGTAATTTAAATTTAAATCGAGTATAACCTACGAAGTACATGAGCCTTTGAACTTTTTTAAACTGCACACAAATTAATATAAAAAACTTGTATTAATTTATGTTTTATATTTTATTTATTTTTATTTTTAATTAAGTGCTTCCCTTACAGTTCCTAAAGTCACTAGGAAGTTAAATTCAGGTCTTTTTTGACATGTCATTTTGGTTTATCAGCCCAAAAGTATGATCTAACAGTGAACTCATGTGACAGCAGATCTTATCTGAGTCTCCTTATCTGAGGTGTGCTTTAGACACAAATCACATGACTATCTCTAAGTGATGAAATACACTTGTTTCTGTGTTTTGCTGCTTGGCGTCATAAGTGTTGTCTCAGTACAAGGTAAATCCTATGGTTGTGTTTGAATTAGTTCCAGCTCAGTTGACTCTCCCGATTCTGTCTTGATGTATTTGATATGTTGTATAGGCCTTTAGATTCAAGAATTACATTTGATCTCTTACCATTTAGTTGATGAATGCATAGCAGGTATGATTGGGGAGCGTGCCATCCTTCCCTGTGTTTATAATGGGTGAACAATTTGACCTTACTCCACATCTCATCTGAATGGAGAAGAGGAATGGAAATAATTCACTCAGCAGTCTGGATGGAGGGACAAGTGGAGATGCAAAATGTGTCCCACAGTATTCGGACTACTGTGTCATCTTTTCACACTATGATTTCTCCATGGAGTTACATGATAAACATTTATCAGATGCACATAATTACAGTTTTAATTACATAATACATAATTACAGCATCTTGATCAAAATAGAACCTCTCTGGTTTGCCCCGTCTGTTTCACTAGCAGGTAAGGATCAAATATTTAATGCATCCAGGCTAGCTACTTTGAAGTCAAATGTAAAGTGAGCAGATACGGTAATCAGAAACCGGGACTAAGTTCGAAAAAGAAAGAAACGCAAATGTGGAAGTTCTACATACTTGATGATCTTGGTGAATTTGTTACATGACGATCATTCCTTTGTGTTGCAGATGATTCATGTTGTGAGGGCACTGACATGATTTTGTTCGATGTGGAGCAATGGGCTTCCCTTCCTGAGACTGATGTGTAACATGGTTTGGAAATACTGGGTTAATTCTGCTAAATTTCATAATGCTTATTAACTGTGACTGGCTGGAAGTGATTCACAGTTTCATTTCAGAGGATGAATCGGCTTGAGATGGTGCAAACTTCATTCAAAACCATTGGTTTAAGCTTTTCTTGTACTGAATATGTTCTTTTTTTTTCATACAATCAGCTAAACAAAAGATCTGCAACTGTATATACAATAGAATAAAACATGTCAAGCAAAGCATATTAATGTATCTGTCTTCAAAACGCATAGATAAACTGTTCAAACACATTCATTATTAAGTATCTTAAAATGTAGCTGAATTATTTTAAGATGTTTGGATGAGACATCTAGAAGCTTAGATCAAGATAAATATCCATAATGTTATGTTGTTAGGAAAGAGCTCAAAACAACTTTCATAACTTTACCTGTTTAACCTGAAGTAGTTAGACAGGCTGGAGCACAAATGCAGTTACTGTTTGTTACTGTATTAGTCATATATTCAACTGTAATGTCATTCAAATCATTTTATTTTACATACAAAAAGATTAGTACAAGTACAAACTGTGAGGCACTTGTTCCTGGCAATAAATCAAATGTTTGTGCACTGCATGTGCTAACCGCTAACTGCTTTTAGTTCCCATGACTGATGACTTTTACAAACAGAAGCATAAAAACACGAGTGAAAGTACTTGAGCTTTTTGAGATTTTAGTTTTATTACTATTTTAACATGCCGTATAGATGACGGTATATTATTTTGGTAACACTTTAGTATAGGGACCAATTCTCATTATTAACTAGTTGCTTATTAGCATGCCTATTATTAACATATTGGCTGTTTATTAATACTTATAAAGCACATATTCAGCATGACCAAGTTCTTCATCCCTAATCCTACCCACTTAACAACTACCTTACTAACTATTACTAAGCAGCAAAGTAGGAGTTTATTAAGGCAAATGCCATAGTTAATGGTTTGTTAATATCGAGAATTGTATCTTAAAATAAAGTGTGAATGAACATGACCACATAATATTAAGAGCCTATAGCATTTTTGTAAAAAGCAGTTTTAAACATCCTGTACAGCTTTTACTTTTAATGATCTAAACGCAACTGTTACCAAACTCACCTATGTCAGCATATACAGAAGCCTCCTCTGACCCAGCTTTTGTCAACTTCACCCCTGCATGAAAAGAGAGCACAGTTACCATACCAACCCATACAACTATGTACGAAACCTGTGTCGCTGAGCCAGAAAACAGAGAGAACCAGAGAGATGTTTTTTTCCCCCTCCCCTTGTCTCCTTAGACACTGAGTCCCTAATTTGTATGGATTAAAATATATATAAACACTGGTATTCCCAAATTGTTTTCTGCTGGGAAATGTATATAATCCTTCATTTAGTATTCCTTACAAAGTAACCTATAATCCTACACTGCACATGAAATTAAAGGACATAAATTAGTTTCAGTTCACTTGCAATGTAGTTATCATACCATGTCCAACCTTGCCATTAAATTCGACTTCAATAAATGTTAGTCCTGCTTCTCCATCAAAGCTGTCATTTAATCTTGTGTTGTAGCATTGGCTCATTATTAAAGTTTTTTACCATTCATCTACCAATCAAAGTTTATAATCTTCAAGTACTTAAGCGTTAAGTTATTCTGTGGTAAGTTATTAAGTTATTCTGTTAACTTTCAATATTAACTAAATGTTGAACAATTTTGCTATATTAATACATTTAAATGGGGGGGGGGGTGCAAGATTCAACTAAATATTAAGAACAAAAACAACAGCATTTATTTGAATTAGAAATCTTTTTAAACATTATAAAAGACTTTACTGTCGCTTACTTTCCTGTGTTTGGCAAGCGGCTTTCCATCAGGTCCAAAAACTGAGCAGCTGTTATAGAGCATCCATCCTCCTCAGGAATGGAACTGAAGGAGTGGATCGCAGATCTACAGTGGCCTTCATAATAATATTAATTATAATGTTTCTTGAATAATTATTAATCAAAGTTACATTTATGCATGTTAGAAAATAAGTTGAATATGGCTTTAGTCTGCCTTTTTACTCTCTAAGAAGCTGCTCTCATTGTGTGTGACACCATACCCGATAAGGTTTAGGGCTGAGCCAGGCAACCTTGAAGTAAGATAAGTGTTTCTCTGCGTGTGTGTGTGTGTTAGTATCTGTCTGTACAGGGAGATGCGGAGACAGCCCCAGGACAAAACATTCATCTGCCGATGTCCAGCGTATCAGATATATGTCTCTGGAGAGACGTATTGTGTCTGACGTCTGATCTCTTGTCACCAAAATAGTCGTTAGAAGATATGCTTCAAGCTTGTGTCCATATGTGAAAATTGTCTAAGTTTATGTAGGTTTTAGAACCAATCAGAACTTTGATGACTTATGCATTGACGCAATTAGCAACCTCTGTTAGAGTATAATTGCTGCCATTTATGAATTGTGTTAAAGCTGACTTCTGCAGAAGAAACTGCTAACTATTTTCTTCTGACTTCTGGTCTGCATTCAACATCACCTGGTCCTTGGGTTAAACTGTAAATTTCCCTACAGAACCTACAACAAAGACACATGTGAGGGACATGGAAATGAATGGCATCAAACACACTAACATGCTGGTTTTGAGGATCTCACCTCCCACTAAATACACACCACAATTCGTAGCTGTTTCTGACAATACCTGTGTGGACTCTCCTGGGATCTTCTCCGCATAGAACCCGGTTCCATAAGGAGATTTGAAGCACTCCTGCAAACAAACACATATACATATATATATATATATATATTGACAAGCTTTATGGAGATGCTGATTTCATTTTCCAGCAGGATTTGGCACCTGCCCACACTGCCAAAGGTACCACAGTAACAGTAACCATAGTGTTATGTGCTTGATTGGCCAGCAAACTCGCCTGACCTGAACCCCATAGAGAATCTATATATATATATACATATATATATACTGTCACGGATATGCGTGGTGGACACACAAGATGAGCGGAGACGAAGGTTACAACGGGAATGAGAGATTTAATGGAACTTAAGATGATGAGGTACACACACAGGGTAACATCAACAATAACCGACAACTGGAACTCAAAAGGACAGCAACTAATATAGTGGAGATAACGAGTGGCAGACAGGTGAACACAATGACGGTGATTAACTGATAATGAGATAAATGGCAGAAACTAGGTCACACATGGGGAGTGAAAACACAAATAAAAGTCCAGGGGCGTGACATATACACCGGTATATATATACATATACACACACACACACACACACACACACACACACAGACAGACAGACAGACAGACAGACGCTGGTCATATAATTTAGAATATCATCAAAAAGTTGATTTATTTCACTAATTCCATTCAAAAAGTGAAACTTGTATATTATATTATATAAAAGGTGCACAAGCAACAGGGATGACCGAAAGCTTGAGAATACAGTCAAGCAAAGCCGATTCAAACACTTGGGAGAGCTTCACAAGGAGAGAACTGAAGCTGGAGTCAGTGCATCAAGAGTCACCACGCTCAGACATCTTCAGGAAAAGGGCTACCAAGCCACTTCTAAACCAGAGACAACGTCAGAAGTCAAATTTGAAAGATGCCTGCTGCATATTAAGTAATTGTAGTATGAAAGACTTACCTCAGTCGGTGATCGGTTGGCATGATGTCTGCTGTGGTATCATCAAAATTTGCTGTAGTTATCGAAAAACAGGCTCAGTGAAAGAGCACGATATTTTCTCACACAGCTCCTAAGGGATAGCCTGGAATTAATTCAAATCATCCGCTCGACCTTCTGTTACTAAACGGAAAAGTTTTGGCGGCCAATTTGAAACTGCGTCATCACTTGCGCGCGCACACACACACACACACACACACACACACACACACACACACACACACACACACACACACAACAAATCTGTTTTTATACAGTCTATGAAACAAATACATATGCCTCTGAATAAATTTTGTTGAATAAAAGTTTGGATGTTATTAACTGTTTTATTGAGTTGAAATAAAGCCGTTTCAGTTATGCTGTGTAAATATTTGCTGGTACTAAAATGCACAAATCTTTATTTGAATAGGCAACATTATACTACTGCTTAGAATATTCCATAATTTATTTTGCATTTCTTTTAATATAGTATATATGATTTTAGTGTAAATAGGCAAGGGTACACTGTAACCTCACTATTCATTTTTAATGCAGTGATTTATAATAAAGAATGCCCATAGATGCTGCTGCAATACTATACTTTTTGGCATGAAACTTTAAACAAATCAAATGATTCCCGAAGAATCAAAATAAAAAATTTTCGAAATAATTGGACAGTACACAGTGACTGACTGTTGATTTGTGGGTATACCTTTTTTCCCCCCTATTTTTACAGGAAAAATCTGTAAATATTATATAACATTTTATGTAAAATTGCACATTACTCTGTAAAAATACAGAAAATGTCCTTTTAAAAGGGGAAAATTGTTGAAATACCAAAATACAAGCAATTATCTGTAAATATAATGGTAGAACTTTAAAATACAGCAAATATCTGTAAAATAACAGATATTATATTGTATAATGGAAAAACAGGAAAGTTCTGTAAAAAATACAGACCATTACATGTAAAATTACATTTATTTTAACTTCATTCACTCAAAACTTCAATGAAACTAAAAACTCTTTGTTTTAACTGCACCTCCTTTGACAAAATTACAAAAGTGCAGAGAGTCCCAAAAGAAAACCCAGTAAAGGAGGCGGCTTGTTGAAAGTTGAATGTGTTGTGAATCATTGATTCTGCAGCAACTAATAAACAAACAATTGATCTTCTGTCCCCTAGAGTTTTGTCTGGCTGTGGTTCAGTTACATTGTGTCAAAGATCAAGGCGGACAACTTGGGAAGAGCACAAAAACTTGTGAAGGAGGCTGCAGGACAAGGTGCAAAAGTTGTAGTGTTACCTGTGAGTATTATATTCTATATCTTGGGTTATGGAAACTATATTAATATTGGTTTATATAAAAAAATGGCATTTAGTAATCCATTTTATACACACACACACACACACATATATATATACAGGTGCTGGTCATATAATTAGAATATCATCAAAAAGTTGATTTATTTCACTAATTCCATTCAAAAAGTGAAACTTGTATATTATATTATATAAAAGGTGCACAAGCAACAGGGATGACCGAAAGCTTGAGAATACAGTCAAGCAAAGCCGATTCAAACACTTGGGAGAGCTTCACAAGGAGAGAACTGAAGCTGGAGTCAGTGCATCAAGAGTCACCACGCTCAGACATCTTCAGGAAAAGGGCTACCAAGCCACTTCTAAACCAGAGACAACGTCAGAAGTATCTTACCTGGGCTGTGAAGAAAAAGAACTGGACTGTTGCTCAGTGGTCCAAAGTCCTCTTTTCAGATGAAAGTAAATTTTACATTTCATTTGGAAATCAAGGTCCCAGAGTCTGGAGGAAGAGTGGAGAGGCACAGAATCCATGTTGCTTGAAGTCCAGTGTGAAGTTTCCACAATCTGTGATGATTTGGGCTGCCATGTCATCTGCTGGTGTTGGTCCACTGTGTTTTCTGAAGTCCACAGTCAACGCAGCCATCTATCAGGAAATTTTAGAGCACTTCATGCTTCCTTTTGTTGACAAGCTTTATGGAGATGCTGATTTCATTTTCCAGCAGGATTTGGCACCTGCCCACACTGCCAAAGGTACCACAGTAACAGTAACCATAGTGTTATGTGCTTGATTGGCCAGCAAACTCGCTTGACCTGAACCCCATAGAGAATCTATGGGGTATTGTCAAGAGGAAGATGACAGACACCAGACCCAACAATGCAGATGAGCTGAAGGCCACTATCAGATCAACCTGGGCTCTCATAACACCTGAGCAGTGCCACAGACTGATCGATTCCATGCCACGCCGCATTGCTGCAGTAATTCAGGCAAAAGGAGCCCCAACTAAGTATTGAGTGCTGTACATGCTCATACTTTTCATTTTCATACTTTTCAGTTGGCCAAGATTTCTAAAAATCCTTTCTTTGTATTGGTCTTAAGGAATATTCTAATTTTCTGAGATACTGAATTTGGGATTTTCCTTAGTTGTCAGTTAATCATCAAAATTAAAATAAATAAACATTTGAAATAAATCAGTCTGTGTGTAATGAATGAATATAATATACAAGTTTCACTTTTTGAATGGAATTAGTGAAATAAATCAACTTTTTGATGATATTCTAATTATATGACCAGCACCTGTATATATATATGTGTGTGTGTGTGTGTGTATAAAATGGATTACTAAATGCCATTTTTTTATATAAACCAATATTAATATAGTTTCCATAACCCAAGATATAGAATATAATACTCACAGGTAACACTACAACTTTTGCACCTTGTCCTGCAGCCTCCTTCACAAGTTTTTGTGCTCTTCCCAAGTTGTCCGCCTTGATCTTTGACACAATGTAACTGAACCACAGCCAGACAAAACTCTAGGGGACAGAAGATCAATTGTTTGTTTATTAGCTGCTGCAGAATCAATGATTCACAACACATTCAACTTTCAACAAGCCGCCTCCTTTACTGGGTTTTCTTTTGGGACTCTCTGCACTTTTGTAATTTTGTCAAAGGAGGTGCAGTTAAAACAAAGAGTTTTTAGTTTCATTGAAGTTTTGAGTGAATGAAGTTAAAATAAATGTAATTTTACATGTAATGGTCTGTATTTTTTACAGAACTTTCCTGTTTTTCCATTATACAATATAATATCTGTTATTTTACAGATATTTGCTGTATTTTAAAGTTCTACCATTATATTTACAGATAATTGCTTGTATTTTGGTATTTCAACAATTTTCCCCTTTTAAAAGGACATTTTCTGTATTTTTACAGAGTAATGTGCAATTTTACATAAAATGTTATATAATATTTACAGATTTTTCCTGTAAAAATAGGGGGAAAAAAAGGTATACCCACAAATCAACAGTCAGTCACTGTGTACTGTCCAATTATTTCGAAAATTTTTTATTTTGATTCTTCGGGAATCATTTGATTTGTTTAAAGTTTCAAGCCAAAAAGTATAGTATTGCAGCAGCATCTATGGGCATTCTTTATTATAAATCACTGCATTAAAAATGAATAGTGAGGTTACAGTGTACCCTTGCCTATTTACACTAAAATCATATATACTATATTAAAAGAAATGCAAAATAAATTATGGAATATTCTAAGCAGTAGTATAATGTTGCCTATTCAAATAAAGATTTGTGCATTTTAGTACCAGCAAATATTTACACAGCATAACTGAAACGGCTTTATTTCAACTCAATAAAACAGTTAATAACATCCAAACTTTTATTCAACAAAATTTATTCAGAGGCATATGTATTTGTTTCATAGACTGTATAAAAACAGATTTGTGTGTGTGTGTGTGTGTGTGTGTGTGTGTGTGTGTGTGTGTGTGTGTGTGTGTGTGTGTGTGTGTGCGCGCGCAAGTGATGACGCAGTTTCAAATTGGCCGCCAAAACTTTTCCGTTTAGTAACAGAAGGTCGAGCGGATGATTTGAATTAATTCCAGGCTATCCCTTAGGAGCTGTGTGAGAAAATATCGTGCTCTTTCACTGAGCCTGTTTTTCGATAACTACAGCAAATTTTGATGATACCACAGCAGACATCATGCCAACCGATCACCGACTGAGGTAAGTCTTTCATACTACAATTACTTAATATGCAGCAGGCATCTTTCAAATTTGTTTTAATGCAAGAACGATCCATTGACCTCAAAACACGCTTTAGTAAACTTGTTATTCATATTAAAGTCCGTTCAAGTGCATGAATTCTTTGCTCATATGGCAGTAACTTACCCGCCAAGTTTTGAAACTATTAAATGGCGGGACATTTTGACGCTGAACGTGGCTAATGTCTGATGTTAAATTGTCATTACATATTAGATCGTTAGTTATAAAAATTGCACCTATCCAGATGAATGGACAGTTAAGCCCCTTTGTAGTAATATAATGCAGCTAAGTCAAAGTAAATAATATAAATTTAGCTACCGCATGGCAGACCAAGACATCACTGTTAGCCAGAGGCGGACAGTAACGAAGTAAATTTACTTGAGTATTGTACTTAAGTACACTTTTTGAGTATCTGTACTTTACTCGAGTATTATTTTTTCTGGAAACTTGCGACTTTAACTTCACTACATCTGAAAGACAAATATCGTACTTTTTACTCAACTACATTTATATCAAGGTCCCCAAGTAGAAAGTCGTTATATGTAGCAGTTTTTAACAGTGTGTGCATTTTCAAATTCACTGAAAATCCGGCCTGCGATCTGCCGGGACCTTCCTGTGTTGCCAAGTGTTACAGTATTTCTAAGCCTGCAGTTTTCCGCCTAGCTTTGAATGGACATTTGGCTAATATTTTTTACGCAAATCTGGCAACCCCGGGATCTTCTCCACTAAACTAATGTAAACGTCCGCACTACTGCGCAGCTAAAAGCGCTCTAAAAAGGCATGTGTTAACTCATTAAAGCCCTTTGGAAAATTAACCATGTTTTTACTATAGTAACCATAACTATGGTATTTGCAGTAAAATCACAGTATCCACAAATTTACAATTATCTCAATATAGTAACCTATAGTTTGTTTTCTTTTCAATGTTTGCTTTGTTTGCCTAAAATGAACCATATCATAGACTTGAATATCTCTTTGAAAAAGAACTTTGTAACTTTTAAACAAGTATTAAAATGAGTTCAATGTAGCTGTAGGAGTGTTAGATAAAAATAAAGATGATTATATTCTTTCAGTTGTTCCCTTTTAATATGTTTTGTAACATAAAAGCTCTTAATTCCAAAGATAATACAAGTTAATCGGTGTATTCAGTAGGTTGCATTAGTGGCATATGGTATTGTAAATATACAACAATACGACAATGCATTTACTTTTAACTTTTGATACTTAAGTACTTTTAAAAACATGTACTTCCGTACTTTCACTTAAGTGAAAATCTGTCTTTACAACTTTCACTTGTAGTGGAGTAATATTTGACCAGTGGTATCTGTACTTTCACTCAAGTAAGCAAGTTGTGTACTTTGTCCGCCTCTGCTGTTAGCCTTTACTTCTCAGCTTCCAGACCATTGTCTCAGTGGAACATATACTGTAATGTGTGAATGTAATACAAAGTATTTGAATTTTTTATTTTTTTTTAATTGTGGTTTCAGGTCGGGTGGAAAGACTGGAGATCTACAGCAGATGAGCATGGCAATCCTGTCGGGTCTCGGGTCTGATCACCTGGGTTTTCTGTCTCTGTGTTCAGGTGTTGTGTACGTGGCTTTGTTTTGACAGCTCGCCACGTGCGCACTTCTGCGTGATTGTTTCCCCGCCCTCCTTGTTTCTCTGCTTGTTAGCTCATCTTGTTTCACACCGGGTTCTAGTCATCTCAATAGCATTCCCTTTATAGCTCCCCGTGTTACTCTGTCTTTTGTCAGACTGTTTGGTTATTTCCATGATTCTGACTGTCTCTAGTTTGTTCCGTTTACCTGTCTTGTCCTGTCTTGCTCTGTTCAGGCTCCAGTGCTCGTTGCTGCTAATTAACCATCCAGTACCTGTCTGTGCGCTCAGATTCCTGTGGGCTCCCTTGGCTTCCGCCGCTCCTGGGTCTTTACTGACTCGCTAGCAGTTTGCTCTACCTCTCGCTCGGGATAGCGATCAGCCTTGCCGGCTCCGTTTCATCTGCCGCTGTTGTGGCTTGCTCCAGCCGCTACCATCCACTCAAGCCGTATACGGAAGCGCTCCTCGCCTGTTATCGATATTATTGACTGCTCAATAAAAGCCTCTGTTATTCCCGCATCTGAATCCAGCCTATTCCCTGACAGAACAGTCTGACCAAACGATGGATTCAGCGGGATCGGATCCGCTTCGTTCTGCTCTCGTGCAGCAAGGAGTTTTGCTGGGGCAACATGCCACCCAGCTCAACACCACAGCGCAGGAGGTAGACGCCCTCAATGCCCGAGTCGCTGAGCTCCTCACGCGGGTCGATGATCTTCAGCGGGAGGCGGCTAACCGGGGTCCCGTCCTCCGCGCTGTTACTCCTCTGGAGCCCGAACCTCATGCCAATAATCCACCGGTCTACGATGGCGATTCCAATGCCTGCCAAGCCTTTCTCTCCCAGTGTTCACTGGTATTTTCACTGCAGCCTCGACGTTACGCCACTGAGGAGGCTAAAGTTGCTTTCGTTCTCACTCTTCTCTCGGGTCGCGCCCGCGAGTGGGGAATTGCCGTTTGGAGATCGCGGGCTCCCTGCTGTACCTCTTTTGTTGCGTTTCGCCAGGAGATGGCGAAGCTGTTCGATCGGTCCGCCCAGGGAGATGAGGCGGCGGCTCGATTATCGTCGTTGTCTCAGAAGAAGTGCTCTGTCACCGACTATGCCATACAGTTTCAGACTCTAGCGGCGGCTTGTGGCTGGAATGAGGGCGCGCTGCGTGCGCGTTTTCTCGAGGGACTGGATTTTGCCATCTCTGATGAACTGGCTGCTGTGGATCTTCCTCGGGAGCTGGATGACCTGATTAATCTCGCACTCCGTGTGGAGTCCCGTCTCAACCGTCGCCGCCAACGCCGTCTATCCACCACTCCGTGGCGCCACCTGGAGTCCTCTTCATCCGATGTGGCGAGTCCTCAGTCAGCTGAGGTTGAGCCCATGCAACTGGGTCCCCTCCGGCTTACACCGCAGCAGAGGCAGGAGCGCCTGGCTCAAGGATTGTGCCTGTATTGTGGCAAGGCTGGCCACTTCGTACTTCAGTGCCCGTTAAAAGTCAAGGCCCACCAGTGAAGCGGAGAGTCCTGGTGGGCGCCTTCTCCCGTTCAAACTCTCCCGCAACACGCACTCAGCTCCCCTTTCGACTCTCCTTCCAAGGAGGTTCACACTCCGGCCACGCCCTTCTGGATTCGGGGGCTGAGGGAAATTTCCTGGACTCTGCTTCAGCTCACAAGTGGAACATCCCGACCATTCCCTTGGCCAAACCCATTACGGCATGGTCATTAGCGGGCAATCCCCTCACCACTATCACCCACATCACACCATGTGTAAGCCTTTCCCTCTCTGGTAACCACTGTGAACAGATCGAACTGTTAATTATTGACTCCCCTAAGGCACCGTTAATTTTAGGACATCCCTGGTTGCTGAAGCACAACCCTCATATTGATTGGGTCAATAACTCCATTTTAGCCTGGAGTCAGTCTTGTCATGTGTCATGTTTGGGTGCTGCTTTTCCTGTTGTTTCTGTGTCTTGTGTTTCGCAGGTGGATCCCGCTGACTTGACCGGCGTCCCGGCGGAGTACTGCGATCTTCGGGTGGTTTTCAGTAGGTCCCGGGCCACCTCGCTACCTCCGCATCGCCCCTACGACTGTGCCATAGATCTTCTCCCGGGCACTTCTCCGCCTAAGGGTCGTTTATATTCCCTTTCCGGTCCTGAAAGAGAGGCCATGGACAAGTATATTCGTGAATCACTTCAGGCTGGGCTCATTCGCCATTCCTCCTCTCCCGCGGGTGCGGGGTTTTTCTTCGTTCAGAAGAAAGACGGCTCCCTACGCCCTTGTATTGATTACAGAGGTTTGAATGACATTACTGTAAAGAATAGGTACCCCCTACCTCTTATGTCTTCTGCCTTTGAATTGTTGCAGGGAGCCCGAGTCTTCACCAAATTAGACCTCCGTAACGCTTACCATCTGGTGCGAATTCGGGAGGGGGATGAGTGGAAGACGGCATTCAACACACCCTCGGGACACTACGAATATCTGGTGCTTCCATTTGGTCTTACCAATGCCCCAGCCGTCTTCCAGGGCCTCGTCAATAGCGTTCTGGGTGACATGATTAATCAGTTTGTCTTTGTGTATTTGGATGATATTCTGATTTTCTCCCCTTCTCTCCAATTACACACTCAGCACGTTAGACGGGTCCTCCAGCGTCTGTTAGAGAACCAGTTGTTCGTTAAGGCGGAGAAGTGCGAATTCCACGCCGAGTCTGTTACGTTCCTTGGCCATATCATTTCTACCAGGGGGATCAAACCAGACCCTGCGAAGATAGAGGCTGTCGCCAAGTGGCCAGTCCCCGACTCCCGTAAGGCTCTGCAGCGTTTCCTGGGTTTTGCCAACTTCTATCGGCGTTACATCAGGAACTTTGGCCAGGTCGCTGCACCGCTCACGGCGTTAACCTCCACTAAGGTGTCCTTCAGGTGGAACCAGGATGCTCAGGTAGCCTTTGACACATTAAAGTCCCGTTTTGTCTCTGCACCTGTTCTGTTGGTTCCAGATCCTGAATCCCAGTTCATTGTCGAGGTTGACGCGTCGGATGTCGGGGTTGGCGCAGTTCTATCCCAGCGCTCCCTCAGTGACGGGAAAGTGCACCCGTGTGCATTCTTCTCTCGTCGTCTCAGCCCTGCAGAACGTAACTACGACATCGGCAACAGAGAACTGCTGGCGGTGCGATTGGCCTTGGGCGAGTGGCGTCACTGGTTGGAGGGATCAGCGCAGCCCTTCTTGGTCTGGACGGATCACAAGAATCTTGAATACATCCGTTCGGCCAAGAGGCTGAGCTCGCGTCAGGCCCGTTGGGCGCTCTTCTTCGGCCGATTTAACTTCACCCTCTCGTACCGGCCGGGGTCCAAGAATGTCAAGCCCGATGCTCTCTCGCGCCTGTTCGGGGCCCCAGAGGGGGAGCTTGCGGCCGAAGCCATCCTTCCTGGGGGGGTGGTGGTCGGGGCTCTTTCTTGGGGTGTCGAGCGGCGAGTAGAGGAGGCCGGTCGAGGGGTGCAGGTGCCAGGAGGGTGCCCGGCGGGCAGGTTGCCGGTGCCGGCTGCGCTGCGTCCTGAAGTCCTTCAGTGGGGTCACGAGTCCAGGCTGGTCTGCCATCCAGGGATTTGGAGAACGTTGTCTGCCATCCGTCAACGCTTCTGGTGGCCCACACTGGCCACAGATGTCAGACAGTTCGTGTTGGCCTGCCCCACCTGTGCCCAATGTAAGCCAGTGAATCGCCCTCCTGATGGTCTGCTCCATCCCCTTCCCATCCCTTCCCGTCCTTGGTCACATATCGCCCTTGATTTTGTTTCTGGGCTTCCCCCCTCGATGGGTAACACTGTGATTCTCACGGTGGTGGACCGCTTTTCTAAGGCGGTTCATTTCATTCCCCTGCCCAAATTGCCCTCCGCCCGGGAGACCGCCCAACTGATTGTGGACCACGTCTTCCGTCTCCACGGATTGCCGGTTGACGTGGTTTCAGATAGGGGTCCTCAGTTCGCCTCCCGGTTTTGGAAGGAGTTCTGTAGACAGATCGGGGCCTCAGCGAGTCTGTCTTCTGGTTTCCATCCTCAGACCAATGGGCAATGCGAGCGGGCCAACCAGGATCTCGAAAGAATGCTCCGCTGTCTGACATCCAACAATCCGAGTTCCTGGTGCCAACAGCTCTCCTGGATAGAATACGCTCGCAACTCCCTTCCAGTGGCGGCTTCAGGTATGTCCCCTTTTGAATGCTCTGTGGGTTATAAACCGCCTCTGTTCCCATCACAGGAGCCCGATGCTGCGGTCCCGTCCGCCCTGGCTTTCGTTCAGCGCTGCCGTCGCACCTGGGAGAAAGTCAGGAGGGTTTTGGTCCGAACCTCAGGACGAACCAAAGCAGCAGCCGATCGTCGCCGGTCCTCTCCTCCAACCTATGTGTGCGGTCAACGGGTATGGCTTTCTACCAAGGATCTGCCTCTTAGGGCGCCTTCTCGTAAGCTGGCCCCCAGATTCATTGGGCCGTACCGTATCACCAAGGTGGTTAATCCGGTGGCTATCAGGCTCAAGCTTCCTCCCACTCTTGGTCGGGTTCACCCTGTGTTTCATGTCTCTAGGGTAAAACCTGTGTTTTCTTCTCCCCTTAACCCTGCTGGCGATCGCCCCGCCCCCCCGCCCCCTCGTCTTGTGGATGGTTCCCCTACCTATACGGTTAGGAGACTGCTCGACGAGCGGCGTCGCGGGAGAGGCTTTCAGTATCTCGTGGACTGGGAGGGTTATGGTCCAGAGGAGAGATGCTGGGTGCCGTCCCGGGACATTCTGGACCGTTCGTTGATCGAGGACTTCCGTCGGCGACGAGGTGGGCCTCCTCCTGGGGCACCTGGTGGTGCTCCTGGGAGGGGGGGTACTGTCGGGTCTCGGGTCTGATCACCTGGGTTTTCTGTCTCTGTGTTCAGGTGTTGTGTACGTGGCTTTGTTTTGACAGCTCGCCACGTGCGCACTTCTGCGTGATTGTTTCCCCGCCCTCCTTGTTTCTCTGCTTGTTAGCTCATCTTGTTTCACACCGGGTTCTAGTCATCTCATTAGCATTCCCTTTATAGCTCCCCGTGTTACTCTGTCTTTTGTCAGACTGTTTGGTTATTTCCATGATTCTGACTGTCTCTAGTTTGTTCCGTTTACCTGTCTTGTCCTGTCTTGCTCTGTTCAGGCTCCAGTGCTCGTTGCTGCTAATTAACCATCCAGTACCTGTCTGTGCGCTCAGATTCCTGTGGGCTCCCTTGGCTTCCGCCGCTCCTGGGTCTTTACTGACTCGCTAGCAGTTTGCTCTACCTCTCGCTCGGGATAGCGATCAGCCTTGCCGGCTCCGTTTCATCTGTTCAAGTTCTGGTTTCTAGAAATTATGAAAGGGTGTCTAAGGAACTGCACTCCAGTGGTTCAAGTCTTCCCTCACAGGTAGGTCCTTCAGGGTGTTGTGGAGGGGTGAGGTGTCCAATTCGTAACATCTAGCTTCTGGGGTACCTCAGGGCTCAGTGCTTGGAACACTTCTCCTCTCCATGTACATGTCATGACTATGGGTCTGTCTTTCAGTAATATGGCTTTTCATATCACTGCTATCTAGTGTTGTCAAAAGTAATAACTTTGGAACCAAGCCGGTACTGAAATTTTAAAAATGTGACGATACCAGCATTTCCCCTGGCATCCCAGCATTTCACTGACTTGATACCAAAGTCTGTACTTTTGACAACAGTATTGCTATCCTAATGACACGCATCTTTACCTTTCATTCCAACTGTATGTTCCGACGGTTGCTGCTTGCATCTCAGCCTGCTGGATAGAAAATTGGATGATGAATGAGCTTCAACTCAACCATGTCAAACTGCTCATGTTTTCAGCCACCCCAACATGTATAAACTTCACCAACCACATTGCACTGACTGATCCTGTGGATATACCTTGTACAACATTAGGAAGATCAGGCCCTTCCTTTTGGAGCATGCTACACAACTCCTTGTCCAAGCTTTTGTTCTATCCAGACTGGACTGTTGTAATGTTCTCTTGGCAGGCCTTCCAGCATGCACTGTCAGATCTCTACAGCTGATCCAGAATGCTGCAGCAAGAGTGATCTTTAACTAGCTGAATAGAGCACACGTCACACCTTTCTTCATCAGTTTGCACTGGCTGCCAATTGCCGCTCACATCAAATTGAAGGCACTGATGTTTTTCTGCAGATCAACCACTGGCTCTGCAACCCTATACATAAACTCACTACTTCAGACCTGTGTCCTCCAGAAGTTTGCGTTCTGCAAGTGAATCATGCCTTGTGGTGCCATCCCATAGATACAAAATCATTTTCATGGACCCAGGGGCGGAATTAACCAATAAGCGAGGTAGGCGGCCGCTTAGGGCCCCGGGGAATCAGGGGGCCCCATCTGATATTGGCGAAACATATCTGCAGTGTTGAGCAATGTAGCCATTCACAGACATATCCGCTGATTTCTTGAACGCAGTGACCAGAAGTGTTTAAGTTAGAATCCACTTACCGATCAAAATGTCGAGTTTTTGTCATGTGCTGAGTTCTGCAAGTTCGGGGATCATTTCATTATAACAAAGTGTAGATACGATGTAAATAAGAGTGTTAGATTTTGCTGTATTTGGTTGAGCAGTAGTTTGGGTGGCTCGCCAATGTACTAGATTTCTCTAATACATAAAATAAGTAAGCTTGACCAAAGTTCTTGTGGGGAGAAGAATTTATTGAAGGTAGCAGTGTAGCAGTTCTTCAGCAGTGATGTTAGCATGTCATCCTTCAAACAATCTTAAC